>CM077182.1:14410617-15010617 GCA_039654105.1 Coreius guichenoti | reverse complement strand
GTACACGATGGCTATGTCTGGGAGGCAGGCTGAGGGCAGGCAGGGCGCAGTGAACAGAACGCTAATTTTAATGGCGTAGCTGATGCTAATGTGAAGTGGCTGGAGTGACTCCTCGGCTACATGGCTAATTTGGGCTTGTTTGCTAAACACACTGGAGTCAGCTGGTCCATGAGCCACAGCACAGGAAACGCCTTCGACCGCAGATAGTAAAACACGCTTGCTTTCTGTGGAATTTGCATACAAATGCTTCAAAAAGCAGAGTATGTCAGTAAACAAGCATTAAATTATGGACACTTTCGCCTCGTCCACCTCTAATGATGTGATTGTGCACATCAGCAGAGGAAGACGCTTGTATATACACAGGTGTCCTTGCTTCCTGATTTTCTCCGCCACACAGAGATTTGGTTTATTTCATAAACTTTTGTGTGTAAACTCATATCAACATCGTCAAATACACAGTAGGTAAATGCTTAAAGCATGTTTATGGGTGCGTTGATCTTAACTTCAGTTTAGCACCCGCACGCTCACACTTTGCCGTTTTTTTTCTTCCCTTGCTCAGGCTTAGTGGCTGTGCTGATTGTTACTAGGTTAATGAAGGTGCATTAGGAATAATCCACATCTCCCAAGCACTTTATCCTTATTATGATTTACCACAGATCAGCTGCACTTTACCCTGACCACAGCTTTACATCCTCACACACACAGCTGCCATTCACGCTGCCATTTTGCACACGTTTTGAATAAAGAGGGTTCATTTTTGATTAAGGCCACACATTCAAATACTGAGAAAAAGAGCAGATTGGGTGCGGTCAATGCGAGGGCAGCACACGTGAAGAGAGGGAGTGTTATCAATGATCTCTGTCTTAGAGAAAAGTGGATGTTGGAGTTCATCTGAGTGATGCTTTGCAAGCGAAGTTTTCTCTCCCGCATCTGATGTATTTTAGATTTAAAAAAGACATTTCAAATCATTAAAGGATGCCCTTATGCCCTTAAAATCATTAGTTACGTCACAGCTAAGACCCATGATTTTCTACTTAATAGTGTTCTTTGCAGGGGTGTGTGGGCTGGGCGTACTCATTCTAGAGAGTTCTGATTAGACAAAAATCTGTAGTGCAGGATGAGTCATCGATATTTTTTTGTCCATTTTCTTAGAACAGAAAGACTCATTTTTAAATGTGTATTTTGTCAACTTTTAGAAGTAGCATATAGTTGGCTTCAGAGATAACAGACATCAAAACTAAATTTGACTCTTTAAAACTGGATTGCAGTGGTTTGTGCTGAAATGCGACATGGCAAATAGTTGTTCTCTCACTATTTTTTTCTGTTACCCAACTTTACCTCCTACGTGACTGAGGTCCGCATCAGCCAGACCATTTGATGTTTGTTTTCCTCTTCAGCCCATTATCTCCTGATTTTAGACAATTATTGTCCCTCTATGTATTAACCTCAACTCTTTGAGAGAGAGTGCGCTGCGCTCTTTGAACTTATTCCCCAGGAACACATGGTACGGTCAAACCCTGCCTTGTTCCTAAACCCTTTTGTGTCACACTAAGATAAATGGATTGTGGAAGATGAGCAAGGTCAATCGTCTATGAGATGAAAGAGTTTTAGCGTCGATCCAAACAAGGTTTAGGCGCAGTTAGCCTCTGCTGGTATATGCTGTAACTACTCCAGCTTAAAAGCATCTTTCTCCATTGACAGCCAATCAAAATTAGCCATGTATTCTGACAAAATATAATTTGTGCTACAACATACGTATACAAGGCTAATATTTAATTATAGTGTAGTGATTTACCACTTAATTTTTTGAGGGCTCTTAATGAATAGGAGTGTTAACGGGTAGCTTTTGCCAATATTACAGACCTTCTTGTGTATAAAGCCGAAGTTTTCGTGTTGTCACATTATCAAACCTGATCATCTCTCTCTTCGTCTCTCTGGGGAGAGATTCTCTCTCCATTACACGTTCATTTAAACCCCACTCACTAACTCAGTCTGAACAATTAAATCTCGATGGCTGCAAAATGGTGTAATGCATTTCATTACAGAGTCGCAGAAGGCCCAGGTCACTCTCTAATGGTGAGGACTCTGTCTGCGAGTCTGTTTTAAACGTAGCGTGGATTCAGGATGGAGTCTAATTGACTAATTAAGCCCCAGATGCAGCTCCGGGGGGGTGATGGGGGTGTGCATGTTTAGAGAGAGCAGGGGGTGTTGTGTTGAAATATGCAGCCCAGCTACATTAGCCATGTAAATGCATAGTAAATCTCTTTTTATTGGGTGTAATAAATACCCAGGAGGCTATGCGGTCCGGCCCCGCTCTTATCTCTAGAGCGCTCGCGCTCTCTAATGCATTGACCTCAGGGCTAAGCGAGAGAGGCAGAGAGAGTAAGAGAGGGAAAGAATAAGTGTAAATAGATTGCAGGTGGCATCCAGGCAACTCATATTTGATGGATAAACATTAACTCACATTTTCATTCTTTTTTTTCTTCTGATTCTCTTCCCATGCACTTGATTCATCAGTTCATTGGTGTTTATGCAAATTAATCTGTTGATTTGTTGATTATGAATCTAAATGGATTGGTTGTATACTATGTGTGTTTACAGGATAAAGCTGCTCTTGAGAGCCTAAGCCAGCAGTTAAAACAGTCTGAAGAGAGCAAGTTCACTCACGCAATGATGGACTTTGGCATCAGTGGCGATTCAGATGGTAAGATACTTTACCATCCATCATAAGTTCCTCTCTCAAAGACACATTAAAGTTAACTTGAAATAAAAATGGACCCTATTTATTTCCCTATAATCTTAATTGTAATCTTGGTGGCTGACGCTACCCTGTTTTTTAAGATATGCATTTCGACTGCAAATTTGCTTTTAATCATGCTCCATTAAGATTTGAAGAGCCAGTTTTTGTTTTTTTATTCAATTGATCACAGCCAACCATTCATTTATGTCTTATTTAATGTGTACTGTACATATGAGGATGTTTGTCTACCCGCTTTCCTTCTCCAGGAAGCCCAAGTGTGTCGGACTCACGGATCTTCAGAGAGGCTCGAGGGCGTGGCAGCAGCGAACCGCACATCAAGCGGCCCATGAACGCCTTTATGGTCTGGGCTAAAGACGAGAGGAGGAAGATCCTTCAGGCTTTCCCTGACATGCATAACTCAAACATCAGCAAGATTCTCGGTGAGAGGCAGTGCCAGTAAATCTCTCCAATCACTTATCTAACCACTTCAGGTTTACTAGCTCCGTCTCAGTTCAAGCTGTGCCGTTTTTGACTCAAGGCTTTTGATAGAGATTTATTTTCCATACAACTTTGATTCACCACACACTGTATTCCCTAATTGGCTGAGATTTGTGAGTACATTAAATGTGGGTGGGGCTTAAAGGCTGGCTCCTTCGGGAAGAACTATGCAGCCAGCGACAGAGAATCCCCTCTGTTCTTCCTCCTCAACACACACACAGACACACACAGCCCTCTCCCGCACTGCATTGTGTAACCACCGCCTAATGAATCGCTCTAGAGGGCCGACTCCAACAATGATGATATAATTCATTATGCATTAAACCAGCTCTCCAGTCTGTCTGACATTTTCTCCAGACCTCTGGGATTGTGTTTGACATTTTAAAGAGCTCCTAAGCGTTTTATAACGCCGGAAAATCTGGTTTTAATAAGGCCCCGCTCTCTCAATTGTTAACAGAAGGAGTTTCCCCTTTCCAGCACTGGGTGCATGTCAGGGCCAGTGGTGACAGCTTTTCCCCATTAAACATACAGTAGGACTGTGTAAATTCAACACAGACTCACATACACACCCTGAACACACATTTGCAGCAGTTTTTGGGACAGTGGCGTGTGTACCAGTGTGTAAACGTATGTGTTCACACACCTCTGTTAATGAGAAAAAAAGAGACACAGGCCACAGATACGCCTGTTGAGCTCTGATAATTAGATGGAGTGTGTTAGTGGCCCACTTAACCTGCTGTCACCTGGAATAATGTTGCACGTCACTTGTGTGTGTGTGTGTGTGTGTGTGTGTGTGCGCTTTGGAGGGCAAAGAGCACACTCTATTCTTCTCTGTTTGACATCAGCTCCACTCAAAGGTACTCATTAGACCAAACAAAAACCCTCTCTTAGTGCAAAGTGCCCATTTTTAAGGCTAACGATAGGCAGTTAAAAACCATACTGAAGTTTGAGTGTATTAGAGATGTGCAAAATTACATCTTTTAAAAATCGAATAGTCACTGGGTTGCCTGAATGATTAGTCAACTATTCCATCTTACAGACGCCCTGTATAATTAGGCTGTGTTTGAGTTGACCTGACTGCTCTAGCACACCTTTTTTTAGGGGACATTTGCATTGGTAAGCTCAAAAATGCAACAGCCAAAACACATCCTTCTAAATGTTTATGTAGCAGCAATCCCTGCCTTTCTGTCTGAATCATAAGTGTGCATGCATGTGAGGTTCTCTAAACACCTTGTTTATTCTCTAAACACCTTGTTCTTGCAGGTTCTCGTTGGAAGGCCATGACCAACCTGGAAAAGCAGCCATACTATGAAGAACAGGCCCGTCTTAGTAAGCAGCACCTAGAGAAATACCCAGACTACAAATACAAACCACGGCCCAAACGCACCTGCCTGGTGGATGGAAAGAAATTGCGAATTGGTGAATATAAGGCCATCATGCGCAACCGCAGACAGGAGATGCGCCAGTACTTCACCGTAGGGTGAGTTTCATTAAATAACTTTTACTAATGTATTATCCTCCGCAAATAAACGTAATAAAGCCTGAACCTCGTCGTCGGTCCATTGTTGATTTGAATGGCAAACAACTCTTACTGCACGCACCGCAACAGACTTTTAGGTTGAAATAAAATGCTGCGTGAACTCAACCAATCAGCATGTTCAGCACCCAAGTCCCACCACTGAAAGTTCCTGAAGCAGGGCCATTTTGAGGGGGAAAATTTTACCCAGAACTTCATTTAGACCACGGTTCCTGCAGTCGAAACACACCAAGTACCACCCCAAAGTTCCTAGTTCCTGGGGAAAGTTCCTGCGGTGGAAACGCAGCTTAACTATAAGAGATTCATCAGTGAATTCACATTTTTCCAAAGGAATATGCCTATGAAACGCCTTTTCTTTTGGCTGACATCACCAAACTTTCAAATTTTTCAACCCCTCCCTTTTTCACTATTTCACTATCCAAGTACATGCATACAACAATCTGACTAATGTTTTCACCCAGGCCCCGCTAACAGATTGTGTGTTTATTGTACTACAGGCAGCAGACCCAGTTACCCTTGTCCTCAGCGGGCGTTGTGTACCCGGGTGCGCTCTCTATGGCGGGAATGCCCTCTCCACAGTTGCCCTCTGAGCACTCAAGCATGTCGAGTAGCCCCGAACCAGTCCCACCCACCAGCCAGCCCTCATACCTCACACACAAAGGGGACGAACCTCGTGTGAAGGAGGAGGATCTCCGAATGGATGACGGCAACGGCGACGCCTACGATGACTTTGACTACGAAGACGACGACGGAGACTATGGCAGTGACAGTGAGAATCACATCACTCAGTAAACCTGCCAATCACAGCCATCTCACCAGTCACTTGGCATCTCACGCAAGCAAACTTCATTCCGCCCCCATACACCGTCCAATCAGGACTCCTCCAGAGCCAAGCCTGATATCCACAGCAAAGCACAGGACCTGTCAATCAAAGTGACTGTTACATGAAAAGGAGGGTTTTGTGAATGAAGTGTAACACTTGCCCTGACTCCCGCTGAGCGAACATACCGCGGCAACTTCTTATTGAATCACGAGTAAGCTATGACTACATAGAAAAAAATGACCCTTGACCGGTTTGTTATCAAGACATTTATTACTAAGGACCTGTCAGTCGACCCGTCATAGACACTTTAAAATGGTGGACCTGTTTGTTTCTAAAGAGACACTTTTAAACCGCTTTTTTTCTTGGTTCTATAATATTCTCACTCAGGTACACAGTGCCAACAAGTGGCTTGTGAATGTGATTTTGTTGTTTTTGTGCTACAGTTTTAATAGAGAAAAAAGACATTTATTTTCCTCTTCACCGTAAAGCACCTGACAGGAGTAAAATGACAAACATTTCCTATTTTTTTTTCTCTTCGGCGTGCTATTAGCTGAATCTCTTTCTATCATCCTCACGCCCATGTGCTCTCACTCAAAGATGTCTTTTCTTTTGGACGAAAGGATGGGAAGGGAGGATTCGCGTCCCTTCACTCAGGAGTTTGGACACCGCTGGATGACAGACAATCCCTCCTTCCTCACATCTTTTCCTCTTGACACGCTTTTACTGTTCCGTTCTCCTCTTCTGTGGGAACTTTGGATGTTGACGTCTCTCTCAGGTGTGGAGACAAACTTTAAGATAGCACAAACTTTGTGTTTGGTGAACAGCTGACATGGCGATGGTTATCATGGAGAGTGACGCCTCGAGCAGAATTATTGTATGCGTGCACATTTCTTTATGTTTGTGTGTGTGGATGAATGCGCCTTTTGTTAGGTTTTAAGTTAATTTTTATTACATGTAGACAGTTGATGTGCTGGTCATGTGAACATTAACAAAAAAAAAAGTATAATATTCAATACATACGATTCATGCTAGCTGCCAGATCCGTACGGAAGGAAACCGAACGTTTAATAATAGCACTGCATTTCTCACTCATTTGTTTGTTTGCTTTTTCCTCATTCTTTCTTTCCTGTCATTCTCATTGTTTCCCTGAACAACCTGTTTTTGTCATAGCTGGATGCAGGGAACATTGCACCTCATTCCAAAAGGAAAAGAGGAGATGCGGAGAGAAAAGCTCTCTAGAGAAGAGTCTGTGTCTGAATGGCATATTGAAGGAGGAGAATAGAGTTCCCACAAGCCCCAGTGCTCAGCACTCTGTTTTCAAAGGACAGCTCTGAGAGAAACCAGGGATCTCCGCACAAGACAAGCACGAGTGTACGTTTCAATCAGCGCCCCTTAATATATCTCACATCTCTCCTCCTCCGCAGGGGTTTGTGTTGTCTCTCTCTTCTCTTTATTTCCCACACTTTTTTCCATCTATCACTCCGTTTATCAGTGCAGAGGAGTCTCCGAGCAGTGCCATCAGTTATCCACTCTCTGTGTGGCTCTGACTGACCCACTCCATCTTACTGCACCTGTGTGGCTGCTTTTGGCACGGCGACAGCGTTTGATTGACGGCTGCCCTAACTGTAACTACTCTGCCAGCCTCTCTCTGGCCTGGTGTGGGCATAAGCGGGCAGCTGGATGAGAGAGAGACACAAGCTGTTAGGTGAACAGCAGCCAGACTCCAACCATTAATATATCTGGGGTTTTTTTTTCCTTTACATCTACCCAAAAGCTGTCGACCTGCAACACATATCAAAATATATATTCCGATTGCACACATATAACTAAAAACATAGACTTTTCTGGCCTACTTGAGATTTTTGACGAAAAATGTTAAAGGTACTCTGACGCCTGCAGCGCTAGCCAAGTGATGACCGATCGCATTTTGTCTAGTTTATTCGGTTCGGTTCGATGAGGTCCAGTCCTGTCTGTTGTTTGTATTTATGTTCTGCCTCCATGTCAACGTCACTCTGCTGTCGAGGTTGGGAGGAGCCGTTTCAGACTCTGCATGTCAATGTTTTAGTTTGTATTTGCAAATACTGTATTTTATTTTCATTAAAACTGCCTCTAGTGTAATAATATTATTAACAATAATTATAAGAATAGGCAGCATTTCCTAAGTTTAGTAAGTTATGTACAGTATAATTTATTATTTTCCTCCAGTTGGATTTTTTTTTATGATCGTATGGAAACTGCTCTTGATAAAGCATTATATTTAGCTGGGTAGGTATTTAGATCTAATTATTATGTTCAATATTCTGTTTTTTTGTTTTCCTTTTTTTATTTGTTCTCGTTTTTTGTTGAATTAAGCCTGTTCTGACGCTGGTATATCTCTGAGAAAGTGGTCACGGTGAACTGCTGATATGAAGGAAAAGAGACATTTCTCTCTTTTTTCATTTTCTTTTTCTCCTCCGTGCATCATTCATGAACTCCAAACACATTTCTTAAAGCACTAGGACTCTGGACACTCGGAGACAAACATAAGAAGAACATGATATTTTTATTTGTAATGGTTTATGTATAATGTGAAGTTTCCTATCTGTTAATTCTCTTTTACTTTTACTAAAGATAAAGAAAACAGCTATATTATACCCCAATTGTTATTGAACAGAAAAAGCGGCGTGGATCTTGTTTACTGATATTTGTCATCCTTTCCCTTATGTTTCATTGGAACATCATTGGTTTAGACGAATACATTTGTTTACCTATTGTGTCAAATTACAGTTCAGGGTTACAGTACACAACACCTAACCCTTAAAAGGATAGTTCACCCCAAAAATGAAATTTTGACTTACCTTCTTCTGTAGAACACAATAGAAGACATTTAGCAGATGCTCCCGAGCTGCTCTCTTCCATACAATGAGAGTGGATGGGGACCAGGGGCTCTGAAAAGAAGAAAAAAAGAACCATTAATGTGGTACATAAAACTGTACTATAAAAGAAAAGTCATTATTCACTGAACAACTTTTTTCATTCAGTTCATTGTACGCTAAAGAGCAGCTTGGACATTCTGCTAAACATCTTTTGTGTTTCACAAAAGAAAAAAGTGAAACGGATTTCAAAAGACGTGGTGGCAGGTGACTATTCCTTTTAAGATATGACTTTTCTAAAATGGTGATCAGATTGTCTGATTCCAGTGAAGCTCCATTGAATGGCCATATTAGATTGTTTTAGCTCCACACTGTGTCACCCTCTGTCAATCAAGCTTACTATAGTGACGTCACAATCACAGAATAGCTGCCATCTGGTGTGACCATGCTTTCACTTGTAAGTAATTCCCACAATCATATCAATCGATAGGCACACGTATGCTGGAGGAAGGACTGGCTGGTTTAACATACAAGGTCACGTTCTGTTAACTAATTATTTGTCGGCATGGTAACCTCATGGTCTTTATGAACACATACTCTGATGATGGCCTGTATTAAGAACAATAATTGATAAGACAATCAAAGTCATGTGTGGAGCTCAAAACAATGTTAAATGACAACAAACAAAAAGTACTTAGAAACTTACCATTTCAACTTGAAAATCAAGAAAGATAATTATGTAAATATAGCATAGAGTTATAGATTTATATTTTGTTCATAACACAGTGTAATATAAGTTGTATATTTCTTTCTCTCTTTTATTGATGTTATTCATGCCACAATAAAAGCAAGAGTTACTGTACTCTTATGGAAAAAAGAAAAAAAAAGCAAGCCGTGGGTTACCACCATCTGTTCTAAGTTGACGTTTTTCAGTATTACTGCCAGTCAAGGCTCAAATAAAAACAGCAACGTGTTCTGTATCTCTACTGTGTGTCTGTGGCTTCTTTTTCTGCCCTACTGCAACTCACCAACTCCATAATTAAACTCTAGCACTGTTAGATGTCCAGAACTGCCCAAAAAAACACCACACTGCAGCGCACACTAAATACTATCTGTCTACTCTTATGTGCCAACATATAAAGCGATCCCAAGATTTTTGGGCCAAACAAAGGGAATTCCCAGCACTGAACGTCACTGTATGAGTCTGGAATGACGTACGTCACACTGGACAGTAGGACACCTGCTGAGATTACAAATATTTGTAGAAGAGTGTTCATGAATTACACCGTATTGTTAACAAATCGTAAGGGTTTGTCTTGATCACTCCCCCTCAAGTAGGTGGTCAAAGATGTTTTATCATTAGAAAATACTTTCATACCAGACTTTCTAAACCACTCGCTTCAATTAGAAATAATATTTGTGACACAAATCCCAGTTACAGCATCCAGAGCAATAAAAATACCACTTTTATGTGGATAGAGTATGTCTGGATTAGATTTTAGTCAAAATAACAAGGTCCTGCTGCTGTCCTCAAAGGAGCGTGACAGTAGGATTTTGGAGGTAAAAATCACATTAATTTTCTCCACAAAAACTTTGTTTTAAATTGAATTACTACATTACCCACAATGGGTAAAAAACGGCATTTAGATTATAATGGCATTATTGAGTCTTGAACCTTTTCCAATATGCTTTTTATTTTTATATTGTACGTTTTATGTTGTACCATCCTTTCTGATTCAATTATGTCACTTCAAAATTCACTCCCTTACAAAAAAAGACAGAAATACAAGACTGTTTCCTTTTTCCCATTTTAAAATACTTTTCTGCTTCAAATCAAGGCTTATAATGTTGTGACTCTATTTGACTTAGTTTCAAGGCTTATAACTCAAGAGAAATGTCTGAAATGCCTCTGGAGAAAATAAATGAAATGCTTCCAAAATCAAGGCTGCTTAAAAAGTCACACTTAGCTTTTAGTAGTAGTTTTACTAGGTACTTATAGTATGTTATTCAAAAGCAGGGCACACAATTTTACCACCAATCAGAAGGCCAGATGTAGAGAGCACAATGGATCTCACATCAAATGAAACGACTGATCTAATTAACCACAACAAGCATGGCAGAATGGAAACAACTGAAAGCAAAATGGGTGAAGGTAAGGTTATCTTTCGAAAATCACAAACTTTATGTAATGAAATGTGATAGTTGTGTTAATGCTTTTGTAAAAGCTGTTGGGTTCAGAGCTCTTGTCTTTTCTGGCCCTGTAATGTGTTTCCTCTCTGGTGGGTCTGTGCCGCTGTCTTGAGTGTTTGTCTGAGAGGGAGTTAAGTACTCAAAATTTTCGTATAAACACAGTGGAAAGTGGGCTGGAAAATTGAGTCTTTAAGTCTTTAAGTGAAGTAGCGTAGCTCCTGGCACTGTAAATATTAGATTTTTTGCCTGTAGCTAATATTGAATAGAGTGTTTTGTAAGAGCGTGTGCACGTTTCTGCTCAGTATGAGGCAAAGTACAGAAAAGAAACATCTGATTCGTTGAGTTGTCTTTCCTGCTGTCTATATCGCCGTCTCTGCTGAGTGTCGAACAAAAAAAGAGGGCAAGATGCTTTCACGAGGCAACATCATCATCTGAGGGAAGCCATTTGCATAATTCAGAGTGTGTATTTACTGTTTTTACATGTTTGTAAGCTCATGCTAGCTTATGTATTTTTACAGTTACCATGTCTGCATACATGATGCATATGTCTGTGTCTGTGTGTGTGTGTGTGTGTGTGTGTGTGTGAGTTCCAGAGAGCTTCTGCGACAGCTCAGTGAAATGTGCAGATTTGAAGCGTGGGTGTTTGGAGATTGAGTGAAAACGATGTCACATTAATGATTTAAAGTAGGTAATAGGATGTGATGTGCCTCCAGAGCCGCCAGCTAAGCTGAGTTTAAGACACTCCGCTAATGTATTCATGAAGAGGGGGGGATTAGAGAGTACTCAGAACTCCAACACACGCAATCACACACACATTACCAATGACAGACAAATGTGTACACACTCGACACCTTAGCGCGACCAAACGCATCTGCACTTGCACTACAAAAGGCGAAATGTTAACACGCATGCCATTCAACATCACAGGGGCCAAATACATATGACTGCCACCAGAGCAAATGTTAGACAACAGGTTAAGCACTAAATATAAGCCTAACCAAACAAAATCACCAACCACCTGACACTTAGAACTTTACATACCCACTAAAATATGACAAAAACCTAAACAAATAAACTAAATGACATTACCGTTCAAAAGTTTGGGATCGATACGATTTTTATGTTTTTGTAGAAGTCTCTTAAGCTCAGCATTCTTATTATTATCAATGTTGAAAACAGTTGTGCCGTTTAATATTTTTGTGGAAACCATGATACATTTTTTAGAATTCTTTGAATAGAAAGTTTGAAAAACAGCATTTATTTGAAATTAGAAATCTTTTGATCTTTACTGTTATTTTTGATCAGTTTAATGCATCCTTTCTTAATAAAAGTTCATTTATTTTATTATTATTTTTTAATTCTTACTTACCCCCAAAGGTATAAGAATATGAAATTTAGGTTCTGTAACTGTTCACCATTTTTTTAAAGGATTTTCATTTTTCATTTTAACACTTTTACAATTTTTTTATATAGCCATACGATATGACAATGTTTTAAAAGTATAAATATTGCATAATTTCTCTATTAATATTAATGTATAATAATTCTAAAAGATTTATCAAAGTGCTGTTTTAAATCATTTTATACAGAATATGTTAAACTGCAGAACATGTCAACTTCACAAAGACTGTCTAACTGTCCAATTTTTGTGTATATCCGGTTGAAATACGATCAGATTTAGCAAGTGTGAATGTAAAAAAAAAAAAAAATTAAATGAAATGCGATTTTTACAAATCCGTTTCGAGCTACTTACCAAATATGTGGTTTGAAATCCTATTCAAATCGCATTTCTAGAAACCCGTTTCAGTCTGACCGTTCCGATCGGATTTTGCGACTTTCTCATGCCATGTAAAACGTAAATGTCAAATGTTGTTAGAGGAAACATGCTGAAAGTCGTTGCAGAAACAAGGTTGTGTTGTTGCAAAGTGCTAGGGATGTCAATTTACACAAATTCCCATGATCAATCGTCGTTTAAATTAACTATCAATTAATTGATTAAACTGTTAGCCTTAATACTGCAATATGCGCCTAATGCAGTGGCATATAGCCAACAGCACTGACAGGATGTGCAAATGCTGCTCAAAACGTCATTTAATTAAATTGCTTATTCAATAATCATATATAACAACTAATGCCACTAACACCGCCTCAGATGCGCACTCTGGCAACAGATGTATGTGAGCCTATTTCATATTCCGTGCATCCATATGAGAAAATATGTTGTTTTATTATTACAAGTGTGTTATTTTCCTTGCAAATGTGCATAGAATACTGCGCAAATTACAGAAAATATAGAGAATTCGAAAAAGCGCACTTTTACTCAGAAATGTCCATAATGTGTTACAGCCTACTTCAGTGGTCTTGAAATTGAGATGTACGTAACTCACATGAATAACATTCAATAACACAAACTCGACGACGTTGGGAGGCAACATGTCATTTGCAGTCATTTTACACAATCGTTCTGCTATTCCTTCTGTCTTTTGAGCGCCGGTCATCTTCCTGGCTTAAACGGAGGATATTGTTGGCTGTGTAGACTCACATCCCGTTACGGAGATCGCTGGATGCAACTTTTTCAAATGATACATCATAGTGCTTGTTGTTGTGTTGTATTTTAACTAGGGCTGGGCGATATGACGATATTATCGTATATCGACGATGTCTCGCAAGTATCGCGATGTCGATAATAAAAGTCAGTTACAAGATGATAATCAACAAAAATGACATAGTTCACATAGCCCCGTAGTTACATGTACATATTTATTCACATGCAATAGCATGAATTAAATGGCTATTTTGTAGGCTATAGTAGGTAATTAATTGGGTTAGGAATAAAAAAAATCTATACTGGAATCACAAGATACTTAAGGCCAGGAATCGAACAGGCCTACTTGTTATAAAATTAACATTTCGAAATTCGTTCAACATTTTCGATAAATTAACATATTAATATTATATTAATATGAATAATGTGATTTTAAACCACTCTTCAAGCGCCAGATGAAGCAGACAACACTTCTGTACCGCTCAGTTTTCTGCGCACAGAGAGCCGCCTCATAGTCTAGTTCGCGCACAAGTACACACAAAATTATGTCAAAATATCCCCATATAAACAGTTAGTTTTGTCAAGTTGTTAAGGTTATGTCTGAGGTTAGTAAAACGTAAACAGTTGAGAAAGAAAATGTGTGTAACAGCCTATATTGGATTTGTGCATTGACAGCAACCTATACGCGCTGGTTCATTTCGGTTTTAACCGACAAGAGTATAAATTAGAATTAAATTAGATTAGTTTTATTATTTAGAAGTTAGAAAGTGTCTATGACTCATTTTGAAAGTAACAAAATTTGTCTTCCAGGGGTTTAGTCGGATATGCGCAAATACCAGCAAACATGAGGATTCACATCATCACATCACGCACCCGCAGCACAGAATAAAATAGCCTATATTAAAGTAATAAATACGTGAAATATATTTCACTCAAATTAACAAAACGAAAGAAAAAACTGTGAGACGATTAGTAGCCTATATGCTGAGTTTTTTATTCATTTTTGCAATGCTCCACCACAAGTTCACGGAAAAGGAAACTTAGATGTCAAAAATTAAGCGCTATCTCTTTTCTTTATTTTACCAAAACACAATATTATTGTGAGTGTACACAGATATTAGACTCTTTACAGTTTATATAAATGACCATTAATGACGGAGTATTTTAAGTAGTACAGTGAAGCAGTTCAAGTGAACACGCCGGCGCCTCGCGCACACACACAACATATTCTAGCATTGCTTGACGTCGCAGCCTGTTCATTAGCAAAAATAAGATGAAAAATAAAATAGCCTACACAAATAACATTTTTTAATGACTCCTTTTTCCAAATAAATAATGCAGCATTTTTTTATTTGGGGCCTAAGGACACAAAAGGCGCTCTAAAAACAAGAGCGGAAAAAAATTACCTTTTAATTTTTGGTCATGCAGAACGAACCAATTTGTTTTTAATCCCTGATTTCAGACAAATAACAAATACATTATAGATTGACTACAAGTTTAAAAACAGAGGTACACATTTTAATTAAGGAAATTTAATTTATCATGTGTCTACAATGCCAAAAAGAAAGAGAAACATCAGACCTTATGAAAAAAATAGGCAAGACACATACTGTGTGACATCAACATGCATTCATCATCCCCACCTTCACCACGAACTTAAAATGGGTTCTGTTCAATTCAACAGTTCTCTTCATGAAACGAAATTCATTTTAAACACTTGATAAGAGCGGTGTGGAAATTATTAACAACACTAACATAAAGCTAATGTTTTATATTAGTTTAATTAATTAACTTACTGAAAAGCAGGCTGTTGTCAGATAAAGTGCAGCCAAACTGATGCGTGTTTACAGTGTGTGTCGGCTGTGCTGTCTCCGGCGGGGACGGGACATGTTAGGGGCGGGGCTCGGGTAGACGATATTATTGGATATCGCAATATTTTTTAAGGCGATTATCGATAAAATATTTTTTTACATATCGCCCAGCCCTAATTTTAACACACAGACACAGTCGCAATGTTTGCAACTGACATTATCACCTTGCTTCATTTTTCTTTCATTTTAGTTAAGTTTTATCAATTAAATTATTAATCGACAATTAATCAATCGACGACAAATTGTTAGCATCCCTACTACCAATGCAACGTTACTGCCATAGAAACCAATGCAGATATTCCGGAACAAAAGAGCGGCATGGGACACACAAATCGGATCTGAACAGCTGCGATACACAATGTGCAGGGCTCGACAGTGCGACCATTTCACTCGTATTTGCGACTAAAAATAGATGTGTGCCAACTGTAAAATGTAATTTGGAGCACGTGTGCGAATAAAAAAAATCCCTGCGGATTAGTTTTCTTAAATGTAAGATCATAAAAAGTCTTCAATACCTTAAATGGTATAACAAGCATCTTAATGATCATTTTAAGGCATCTTATATTTTGGGGATGGAAAAACATAAATCGCGATACTGCCTAATGTAATTATTACACTTCAAAAGGCTATGATTTCATTAAATAAATCAAAGCCAGAATGTGGCGCTGTTGTGCGTTCTACAGGCTCGTGCTTCAGACTGCTTGAGATCAGTTCGCAATCAATGAATAGCGCACATTTATGCCAAGCCAATGCTTATGAACTAATGCTGTTCAATTATGACAGTTCACTTTACGGTGTTTATATTGTAATATGTTGCATACGGTTGTAAGAACGCATATTTTATCTCCCTCATCTGAATTTGAATGAGCATCCTGCAATAATAAAGTATAGACATTTCAAAATAAGAGTCACGTGTATTTCGGGCTTGTTTATTAAATAAAAGTCACACAGTGTGTCCAATTTCCACCCCGGTTATTATTTTGTTACACACACCATTTAATTTCCATTTAATTTAAAGTAAACTCAGTGATACTAAAATAACACTAGTATGGAAAAATCTGTTACAGTGTGTTATATACACACATACATATGTATATATATATATATATATATATATATATATATATATATATATATATATATATATATATATATATATATATATATATACACTCACCTAAAGGATTATTAGGAACACCTGTTCAATTTCTCATTAATGCAATTATCTAATCAACCAATCACATGGCAGTTGCTTCAATGCATTTAGGGGTGTGGTCCTGGTCAAGACAATCTCCTGAACTCCAAACTGAATGTCAGAATGGGAAAGAAAGGTGATTTAAGCAATTTTGAGCGTGGCATGGTTGTTGGTGCCAGACGGGCCGGTCTGAGTATTTCACAATCTGCTCAGTTACTGGGATTTTCACGCACAACCATTTCTAGAGTTTACAAAGAATGGTGTGAAAAGGGAAAAACATCCAGTATGCGGCAGTCCTGTGGGCGAAAATGCCTTGTTGATGCTAGAGGTCAGAGGAGAATGGGCCGACTGATTCAAGCTGATAGAAGAGCAACTTTGCAGCAAAGCATTTGTGAAGCCACAACACGCACAACCTTGAGGCGGATGGGCTACAACAGCAGAAGACCCCACCGGGTACCACTCATCTCCACTACAAATAGGGAAAAGAGGCTACAATTTGCACGAGCTCACCAAAATTGGACAGTTGAAGACTGGAAAAATGTTGCCTGGTCTGATGAGTCTCGATTTCTGTTGAGACATTCAGATGGTGGAGTCAGAATTTGGCGTAAACAGAATGAGAACATGGATCCATCATGCCTTGTTACCACTGTGCAGGCTGGTGGTGGTGGTGTAATGGTGTGGGGGATGTTTTCTTGGCACACTTTAGGCCCCTTAGTGCCAATTGGGCATCGTTTAAATGCCACGGCCTACCTGAGCATTGTTTCTGACCATGTCCATCCCTTTATGACCACCATGTACCCATCCTCTGATGGCTACTTCCAGCAGGATAATGCACCATGTCACAAAGCTCGAATCATTTTAAATTGGTTTCTTGAACATGACAATGAGTTCACTGTACTAAAATGGCCCCCACAGTCACCAGATCTCAACCCAATAGAGCATCTTTGGGATGTGGTGGAACGGGAGCTTCGTGCCCTGGATGTGCATCCCACAAATCTCCATCAACTGCAAGATGCTATCCTATCAATATGGGCCAACATTTCTAAAGAATGCTTTCAGCACCTTGTTGAATCAATGCCACGTAGAATTAAGGCAGTTCTGAAGGCGAAAGGGGGTCAAACACAGTATTAGTATGGTGTTCCTAATAATCCTTTAGGTGAGTGTATATAAAAATCAAAATGCAGAAATAGTTAGTTGCGCCCCTAAAGTTTCTAAATGCGCTCCTAAATTTTTCAACTTAGGAGCACAGGTGCTCCTTGGGAAAAAAGTCAGTCAATAATTTTAGACCAGACCTGTATGACTTTCTTTCTTGAACAGAACCCAACAGAAGATTGTGTAAAAAAAATTCAGCTTGTCATGTGGTATCAAAATGGCCCTCGTCGCTCAGTGTAAAATAAAACTACTTTAATTAGGCTAATGATAAGACTGATATGAAGAGTGAGTGAATGTGATTTTTATTTTATTTTTTAGCATTATTAATTAATTTTAGTATTATTCATTTCTTTAAGTGTAAAATGTTTTTAATAATGAAAAAAAATACTGAGTGCACCTTTATATGAACAATGTGCATGATAATGTTTCGTTTCTTAGCCTGCCAAAGCATGAGAGTTCAGTGCGTGTATGTGGTCTGGGATGTCCTAGACCTGCAAACACAACTGTAGATGGTTTATTCTGCTGTTTTGCTTCAGTTTAGCAGTAGGTGAGAGACAGGCATGGCATTGAGAGGAACAGCACAGCCTAAGGCTGCTGTCCAATCAGCTCTGACACGTATTTCCCCTTACAGACGACACATTACGTTTGTTCTCATTCAGTGACTTCATCAACAGCTGGCCTACTCCACCCCCCATCAACGTTCATTCATATGAAATCATATTATTTTGTCTTTGAGAGACGTCTGCCTTCCTTGCATCTCTTTGTTTTGTGAATTTGCCAGTTCTTATCTCAGGTCTCATTTCAGATAGTCTCAGTCTGAGATGGCACACCCATAGTCCATAGCAGCACAGCTTATAACTTCAAGTTCATATAAATTATATTAAACATATATTTCACTTTGACACTATTATTTATGTGTGTTGTGATTGGTCAACTGAAACATCACGCCCCTTACCATAACCCAAAGTTTCAACACACTAACGCAACTCAACCAGGCCTTGTCCCTTTTCTTGCGTATGCCTAGAGCAGGAATTATTTAAATGAGGAATATTCCCAGAAGAAAACTCAAGACTACAATTGAGGCGTTTCAGGGAGTTCAAGACTTTGTGCTTTGTAACTTTGCAGGCCTTTTTCATGTGCAAACAGCAACATTACACACTAAAGAAAATATGAAAAATGCATAATAGGGCCCCTTTAATAAAGATTGCTGCATTATTTTAATTTATTGAATGTTGCTTTATTATTTTGTGTATTCTATTTCAGATAACTCCACACCAACATGACAAGTAAACTCTACTTGGTCACTTCACTTTCAGTCACTTTCAGTCTCTTCCTTGGCTTCCTTAGGATTAAGCCACAATAGGGACCAGATTTTATACTGCAAGAAAAATGTCTGGCTACACGAAACTATATAAGCTCAGAGTTACGAAAAGCTCTTTGTGCTGTTGATTCTGTTTGTTCACATGTCATTTTCGGCACAAATATGATCAAAATACCACTAAAATTTCAGCAGTTTTAAAAGTTCTGGATACAGCGCTTAACATTTTGTACCACCAGTTTGACTGTGTTTGTGCTTTATCCGGAGAACAGCTTGACTAAGCGGTATGTGAGGAGAACGTTTGCACCCGCTGGCCTCCATTTGTAATTTATCAAATTGATTTTTGAAACATTTTTCTCCAGCCATTAACACCCGAATCCACACATGCTAATATTATGCTAATAGTATGTTAATTGAGAGTGGAGCTGCTAAGCAGGCCTGCTGTCAGGAGCTCTTGTGAAAACTGGGTGGGGTCACTCGCAAGCTGCAAAACGAGCCGCAACACAAATAAACAAATCTCTAAAAGCTTACGGGAACAGCGCTGCATGTTAACGCACAAAGGAAGGGGGGGCAGTCGGCCACTCATCAGAATAAACAAATGTGTGATTAAAAGCAAGGCTGCAGTCCTGGATATCACTCTTGTCATTGTTACTGAATAAGAGGTGATTCACACAGAACACGTTTTAGCATTTAAAAATGAGAGACGCAAAGCAGTGGAATGGAAAAACGCAAGGTATAGAGACACGCTTGAGGTATAGATTAACTACTTTTAACTTGAGCACTGCGTTTTTAGAATGTCGTGTGTGAGCTGCTGCAAAAGACTCAAGACTCGAGCACAACAGTCAAACATGTCCATCTACCGGATGTTCATATAAATAACAATAGAAAATAGGGGTGGAACGGCTCTCGGTAAAAAAAAAAAAAAAAAAATTTGAACCATACGGTTCTCCACCCACGGTTCGGCGCGCACTTGCACCACGGTTCATCTCAAATCTGATGACGCATCTATAATATGGTTTCTTGAGAATAACAACGTATAAAACAGACAGACAGAGTTAGGTTAATGTATGTTTCTGTCAATGGATACACATTCTGGCTTCCCAATACATTACAACAGCGATGATCAAAAAGCGTGGACAAAACAGTCACTCTTGTATGCGAGTGCGTATGCTCGACCATGACCCAGTTATATACGCTGTCATCACCCGGGTGTTGATAGCGCGCGAGCGCATGTGAGACCTGAACAGCACACATTGTGTTTAAACTAAACTCATTTAAGCCATGCCAGTTTAAACATTCAAGAGCAAGATGCGAAAGAGAACTTCCGCACGCTGAGAGAAGATTTGTATTTTTGTTTGTGTGTGTGTGTGTGTGTGTGTGTGTGTGTGTGTGTGTGTGTGTGAGTGCAGTGAGATGAGTGCAGTGCGCACTCATCTAAAGCTCGCACACGGCGCGACGCAGACAGCGTGCAAATATTGAGTTCTTTTTCAAGTCTTGCGCTTGAATGGACAAATTCCAACAAAAAATATGTCAACATGCCCGTCTTGGTGAGTAATCCTAGCAAACATACAGTGGGGAGAACAAGTATTCGATACACTGCCAATTTTGCAGGTTTGCCCACTTACAAAGCATGTAGAGGTCTGTAATTTTTATCATAGGTACACTTCAACTGTGAGAGACGGAATCTAAAACAAAAATCCAGAAAATCACATTGTATGATTTTTAAATAATTAATTTGCATTTTATTGCATGACATAAGTATTTGATCACCTACCAACCAGTAAGAATTCCGGCTCTCACAGACCTGTTTGTTTTTCTTTAAGAAGCCCTCCTGTTCTCCACTCATTACCTGTATTAACTGCACCTGTTTGAACTTGTTACCTGTATAAAAGACACCTGTCCACACACTCAATCAAACAGACTCCAACCTCTCCACAATGGCCAAGACCAGAGAGCTGTGTAAGGACATCAGGGATACAATTGTAGACCTGCACAAGGCTGGGATGGGCTACAGGACAATAGGCAAGCAGCTTGGTGAGAAGGCAACAACTGTTGGCGCAACTATTAGAAAATGGAAGAAGTTCAAGATGACGGTCAATCTCCCTCGGTCTGGGGCACCATGCAAGATCTCACCTCGTGGGGCATCAATGATCATGAGGAAGGTGAGGGATCAGCCCAGAACTACACGGCAGGACCTGGTCAATGACCTGAAGAGAGCTGGGACCACAGTCTCAAAGAAAACCATTAGTAACACACTACGCCGTCATGGATTAAAATGCAGTGCACGCAAGGTCCCCCTGCTCAAGCCAGCGCATGTCCAGGCCCGTCTGAAGTTTGCCAATGACCATCTGGATGATCCAGAGGAGGAATAGGAGAAGGTCATGTGGTCTGATGAGACAAAAATAGAGCTTTTTGGTCTAAACTCCACTCGCCGTGTTTGGAGGAAGAAGGATGAGTACAACCCCAAGAACACCATCTCAACCGTGAAGCATGGAGGTGGAAACATCATTCTTTGGGGATGCTTTTCTGCAATGGGGACAGGATGACTGCACCGTATTGAGGGGAGGATGGATGGGGCCATGTATCGTGAGATCTTGGCCAACAACCTCCTTCCCTCAGTAAGAGCATTGAAGATGGGTCGTGGCTGGGTCTTCCAGCATGACAACGACCCGAAACACACAGCCAGAGCAACTAAGGAGTGGCTCCGTAAGAAGCATCTCAAGGTCCTGGAGTGGCCTAGCCAGTCTCCAGACCTGAACCCAATAATCTTTGGAGGGAGCTGAAAGTCCGTATTGTCCAGCGACAGCCCCGAAACCTGAAGGATCTGGAGAAGGTCTGTATGGAGGAGTGGGCCAAAATCCCTGCTGCAGTGTGTGCAAACCTGGTCAAGAACTACAGGAAACGTATGAGCTCTGTAATTGCAAACAAAGGTTTCTGTACCAAATATTAAGTTCTGCTTTTCTGATGTATCAAATACTTATGTCATGCAATAAAATGCAAATTAATTACTTAAAAATCATACAATGTGATTTTCTGGATTTTTGTTTTAGATTCCGTCACTCACAGTTGAAGAGTACCTATGATAAAAATTACAGACTTCTACATGCTTTGTAAGTGGGCAAACCTGCAAAATCGGCAGTGTATCAAATACTTGTTCTCCCCACTGTAGTAGGTTATGTCTTAAGTAAAACGTAAACAGTTGAGAAAGACGTGTTCATGTGTAGTGTGTACCCTTTCCGTGCATTATTTCCTAAAGGGAAAGAAGCCTTGTCATGCTGTCTGTGTTTTTAATGTTAATCAAACAACAAATGACAAAGAAATCACTCACTGCTCTTGACTGAATAACTTTTGTAACTTCAATAATGATTAATCTTTATTTAATTTATACACTGAAGATTATAATATGCAATGTTATTTTATATTTGATTACTTTACTCAATTTCTGTATCTGAAAACCACTGTTAGATACCTGAAAAACCTGAAAAGCACTGTTTATTTTATATGCATCTTTGCTCTATTGTATGTATTTGTGCTGTTGCTTGTAGTTTGATTATTTGTTCTTATTTTGTTTATTTTTATTTAACAAATGTCCTAATAACCCTGAACATAGCACATACCGAACCGTACCAAAACCGTGACCCTAAAACCGTGATACAAACCGAACCGTGAGAAATTTGAACCATTCCACCCCTAATAGAAAAGCAGCATAGCTCTTTGGAGGAGGATGCAGACAAACACAAATAGAAAGTGTTAAAAAACTACAGTCATGGCAAACGTGCAAGACCAACAGTTAAGTAGAGAGGTTTATGGTGCATTTAAGTCCTCCTGGGAAGTTTGTATATACGAGTACGATGGGGGAGTAAGATGGCGGTGTGCCTTTTAATTAACTACACAAAAATACAGCAAGGTTTTTAACTCTATACTAGGGTTGGGTACCGAACTCTGTACTTTTAAGGGCACCAACCTAATTACATCGGTACTACCGAGTGCCAATTCACATTAAATCAATCGGTGCCAAATTTCGGTACCTGAGAACGCATCTGGTGATATAGACTAGTGTCTGTGAATATTAAACCACAAAAGATTATTTAAATACGAATCCTGCATGTTCTGCGTGTCTGTGTGAATGAATGGCACAGACCTGCGGTTTCATTTACCACACGCACTGAAGCAGGCGTGATGCTCATGTGTTTTCAGTCTCTGCCGTCTCATATGAGGATATGAATGCATGAACTCCAGAGCTGCTCTGAGAGGAGAGAGAGCAATTGCAAATCCCGCCAGCGTCCTGTCTGAGAGTCACTTCATGAGCATTTTACAGTTTCATTTGAGAAAAACTATCCTCATATCATAAACACACAGAAATTCAAAGGTCTTCACAGCAACCCGTCAAAATTAAAGTTCGGTTTAACTTGACAAATAAATTACTGTTGTACAGTAGAATTTAGATACGTCTCAATGTAATAATAATACTAACACTAATGTAATAATAATAAATTATCATCAAAACTTTAAGTAATAATCAATTTTTCCTCCATGTTTTTTGTTGTTTGTTGCATGTTGTTTGACTTCATATGATTAAAAGATGAATTAAATTAATGTTTTATGTCTCCATTACCAGAAAATACACAACACATGAGGGAAAAAAACATTTCATAGAAATGAAATGTAAAGAAAAGAAAAAAAAAGATTTTTTGATTTTATGAATTCAATTAATTAGTAGCCTACTATTTACGGGTACTATAAATATTACAGTATACAAACATCACAGACAATGTTAGACAGCGAGCAAGGAAGCTCTGGCATAATGTCAATAACACTTCTATAAATGACTTACAGTTTCTTTACAGTTATTGAGGTAAACATCCCTAAAGTACCGAAAATAGTTACCGTTGGGTACCAGCACAGAATTTCAAGTACCGGTTATAATGTGAAAGGTACCCAACCCTACTCTAAACTTCTAAAAAAATAAAGAACAAAAATTTGTATTTTGCTTTTTTATGTTTTTAATTAAATCTATGAAGCCACTGTAAATTTTATTGTTACATATTATATTGTTATATTACAATGCTAATATATTTTGTGCAGGCTTACTTCGTTGTAAATAGAAAAGCCTGACAATATCACTGCTAAATTAGTGCTGACAAAACTAACGTGTTAACGCATGCGTTAACTTTTTTCAGTTTAGCGTGTTAAAAATATTTAACGCGGCATCTTTTTTTCTGTCATCCTATGGCTACGCTACAATATATGATCACGCTATCATTCATTCATGTTCTATTATACCATTCAAGCGCGATAAGACGCAAAAAAAGAACTCAAATATTTACTGGTGCACTGTTCTGTGAAGTGGCTCTCTATGAACAAACACACTGAAACGTGCACAGAAAGCCTCTTCAGACAGCACGGCAGCGCCACATTGAGTTCTCTTTCGCGCTTGAAAGGACAAAAACACACAAAATGATGTCAAAATTACAGTTTTGTCAAGTATCCTCATAAGGAGAGTCTTAAATGAGTTAAAAAGTGCTTAATGAACGCAAAAAAATTGTTGTGAGAATCCGGGTAATGTGCGTCAGATCTTAAAGTGACAGCCTAATATACCTACTGATGTCTGTGATTAATGTTAATCA
The DNA here is from genome assembly GCA_039654105.1 of Coreius guichenoti. NCBI lineage: Eukaryota > Metazoa > Chordata > Actinopteri > Cypriniformes > Gobionidae > Coreius > Coreius guichenoti. The sequence continues at coordinate 14,986,269 of CM077182.1, read as the reverse complement.
AAGAACAAAAGACAAAGAGAAAATCCCTCACTGCTCGACTGAATAATGTTTATAGCTTTAAGAAGGATTAATCTATATTTAATTTATAATTTTTGCAATGAAGACTGTAAAGTGTTTGATAACTTTATTAAATGTCTGTATATTTCCTACCTGTTAGACCTACCTGAAAATCTTAAAGCACTGTTTACAAGGTTACATGGGTCAAAAATAACGAAAACAATAACTTTTTTGTGCATTTTAGCAGAGCAGGTAAAAATCTGAACCCTCCCGCCTGGAAAAAAACCTTAGTGTTGAACCCTGATATAATAAAGGCTCGGCTAAATGTGACATTGATTACAATGGGTTTATGTGAAGATTTTTTTAAGTTCACAAATTAAATGTTGTTATATATTTTAATAATCTTTCAGTGCGCAAAAGCGTGATAATATGAAACGCTTCAAAACAGAGCGGCACAAACCGCTTATGCGCATCACGGGTGCAGAATGATGTGCTTAAAGCAACAGAGTCACAGTGTGCAGAGCTGCGCAAGTGCGCATTAAAAAGTTCACAGCACAGAGAGAAGAAATGTCGAGCGCACAAATCCTAGTGTATATCTGTCCAACAGTTTATTGGTCATTTGTTTCTCCACAGTTTTAAATTCCAGTGCTTTTGATGTCAATTCATAGTCCTGGTGTTGTGTGATCTTACAGACACAATACGACTTCATTCATAAAAAGATGCCATTACAACACATAAAATATACTGTCTTTAAGTTGTTTCCACTTTAATTTGGAGAGTAACTGTGAAATTATTACAATATAAAAATAATAAAAACTCTGATGTTTGCGATTAATTACAGAAAAAATGTGCGATTAATTACTTAAAGGTGCAGTATGTAAGTCCAAATTCAAAATATTGGAGAGGGTTTTTTCTCCCGCCTCGTCAGACTCGACGCTCACGCGGGTTGCCAGTTTGAGGACACGCAACATGAACGAGCGCAATTGACAATGGAAGGCGAGGAGACTTACACACTGTAAGTTGATATCGCGTTTTAATATGCTCTCGTTCATAGAGATTTTTAGATGGGTGCTGAGGCTTTTTAGGTCGTGTAGAATCTGCGACCTCTGACCCAGTTTGTTCGCTGGCTTCCATGGCTGCAATATGCTGTGTTTTCCTGGCAACCTGTGGTGGCAAAATTTAGTACAGTCAAAAACTTACATACAGCAATTTTTTTAATAGTTTGACACTATGCTTAATACTTTTAAAGGGGTCCTATTATGCCCTTTTATTTTATGCCTGGATTTCATGCACAGACTTTGCAAGTACGGATTTCACAGGACATTTCAGAGTGGTATTGTTACGGGTGTGTAGTGCAGCAGGGAAGAGGAGATTCGGAGCTTCCGCAAAAGATGGGTTTATTCACACGAGGGACAAAGCAATCACCAAACACCATATACAAACAATCATAACATTCATAAACAACATCAAGAACGGACAAGGACTGCAGGGAAGTGAGTCCAACATAAAGGGAGTGCAAACGATGAACGCCAGGTGCAGGGAATCCAGGGAGAGCGGGAAAGATGATGCAGGAGTGTGTTCAGGTGTGAGGCAGGGAGGATTCTGGGAAATGGAGTCCGGGACAGGCGTGGAATGTAACATTACCTCCCCCTCCCGGTAGGCGCGTCCTCACGCCTTACACCGTGTCCTAACTACACACGCCGCGACACGATAAAAGGTATCTTTTCCATGTTAATTAGAGTTTTTGTCCTAACCAGCCGCAACGGCGACACGCGATGATTCTATTTTAGAAACGGTTTCTATTTCTGCGACGTCGTGGCTGGAATAACAACACAAAACATGGCAATGATAATCTCAGGTAGTGTTTATGTGCTTTACTTAATGTTAAAAGCGTGTAATGTGACTTTGAATATCATTTAGTGCTCCCAGTTTTGTAACGTAGTCGTACTAAAAGCAACAATGATAATTCACCTCAGATCTTGAAATTAAACAAATGGAAACAAGAACGTTCAAACTGTGATCAAACAAGTATATTCTATAACAGAGATTGTTTTAGTAACTCAGTATGTATTTTAGTAATGTTTAAATGGTGTAATATTTGTGAATTTGATTATGTAGGCTACTTATACATTCCCCGCGAGTGCCGTCAAGATTAATCTCTGGTGCCGTGCACTTGCCGCGAGAGCCCGCCCACGCGCTGTTCTGATTGGCTGTGGTTTTTGATTGATTTGTCGCATCTTGTAGTCGCGTCGCGTCTGGTGTGGACAGACAAGTTGCTTGTCGCTGGAATCTTATCGCGTCGCGTGTAGTTAGGACACGGTGTTAGATGTAACAACCGGGGAGGGGGGGTAGGCACCCTGGAGACCTACACGCAGGTGAGGGGGAGGTGCAGACAGGTACGGAAGTCTCCAGGACGGGTCTAGGACATCGGGCGGCCATGGCGGGACAGGAGCCGTGGGCGGCCATGGCGGGTCAGGAGCCGTGGTGTATAGCCCCCCCCAAAATTTTCTTTGGGGAATTCAGGGTGGTATGGAGGGCTCATGGAATGGGACGGGCTCATGGGCTGGATCGGGCTTGAGGAGAGCTGGAGCGGCCTCGTGGAAGGCTGGAGCGGCCTCGTGGAAGGCTGGAGCGGCCTCGTGGAAGGCTGGAGCGGCCTCGTGGAAGGCTGGAGCGGCCTCGTGGAAGGCTGGAGCGGCCTCGTGGAAGGCTGGAGCGGCCTCGAGGAGAGTGGGTTCGAGGAGACTTGGAGCGGGCTCGTGGAGACTAGGAGCGGGTTCGAGGAGACTTGGAGCGGGTTCGTGGAGACATGGAGCGGAATCTAGGAGACTAGGAGCGGGCTCTTGAAAGGCTGGAGCGGCAGGTTTGCTCCAAAAATCAATGAGCCACCGCTCCTCCTTATGCGAGGACTCCGGCATGGCGGCGGCCATCTTGGCCAGAGACGAACGGACCAGGAGTGCAGGGAAGTGAGTCCAACATAAAGGGAGTGCAAACGATGAACGCCAGGTGCAGGGAATCCAGGGAGAGCGGGAAAGATGATGCGGGAGTGTGTTCAGGTGTGAGGCAGGGAGGATTCTGGGAAATGGAGTCCGGGACAGGCGTGGAATGTAACAGGTATGGGGTTTTTTTTGTAATTTTCTTATACATTTTAGATATGATGTTATACACCATTTAATGGTGAACAACTTACAAAAAGGAAGAGCTTACAAACGCTACAGTAAACACCATATCAACACTAATGTTGGCTAGCAGGCAACTGGAGGCAAGGCTTTGCTCTGTTTACATCGTAGCGACAACATAAAACTCATAATTTGAACTGTTATTAGAAAACACAACTGCAAATAATAAGACATACTTACAATTTGTGATCCACAAACAACAGATTGTCCCAACAAAGTGGAAACCGCTCTGTTTTAAGAAAAGCTTTTAAGCGCGTAGCCTGCATTGTTAGGTTCTGGAAGCTGTTCTCTGTAAAATGTGCAGCACACAGATAAACGTTAGGGTTATAACTTATAATGTTCAGGAACAGTGTTTAAAATAAATTTTAACCACTCTGGGCCCTATTTTAACGATCTAAGCGCATGGTCTGAAGCGCATGGTGCAGGTGCACTTAGGGTGTGTCCGAATCCACTTTTGCTAGTTTAACGACGGAAAAAACGGTCGGCGGGGTCCAAAAGGGTTGTACCTAGTCTCATGGTCATGGGTGTGTTTTGGGCACAGCGTGCAAAAAAACAATCAGAGTGTAATTTCCCATTCCCTTTAAAAGCCAGTTGTGCTTGCACCATGGCAGATTCGCTATTTACATGGCGGAATATAGACACCCTCAACCTGATGAGTCAGTTTAAATACTTGTGTGTATTGCCACGATTGGTTAAATAAGTAGCCAATTTCATTCGTCATTACTGCAAATAGGTAATTCTGATACATGCAATGACTATCCATTATAACATGTAGGCATTTTTATATTTATGTACACAATAATAATCTTTTACATTTTATTTTTAATATTTGGCATGTTTGTGTGCTGCTGCACACACCCTGCACACACCCTGTGTGTGTAACAAGCAGAGTGTACGCGCATTGTGCACACGCCTATAGGCGCATATTACTAATGCGCCCTTTAAATAACACAAAAAATACTGCGCTATTGATTTTAGACCAGGTTTTTGCAATGCGCCTGGATGTATGATAGGGCCCTCTAAGTTCGTCAGCCTTAGGAAGGTCAAACAAATGAGTTTTGGAAACGGGGTGGAAAAAACAGCGTCTCTTCAACATAGCGACAACACTGTCTTCTCTAATGCAGCTCAAACCTTTTTTTGCATATGGGCGGATTATATAAATAAGTAACATTGTGACTTCACAAGATCCAGAAAAAACGTGTTGTCCAAACGAGTCGTTCATTGTTCTTGGAAAGTGGATTCTGTTAAATGAAATATCTCCCTTTGGAGTGGACTTTGTAACCTTGCAGATCTTTTTTATACTCAGACAGCAACATTACACACTAACTAAAGTTGAAAAAGTGAAAAAGCACAATAGGACAAATCCAGAGCTTCCCACTCATATTAACGACATTGCAGTGTCGTTCATGTGCGTTCAACTCTTGCAATCTTTCCAACATGACTTGAATGCACGATTAGATAAAGGGTTTTGAGTGATTAATCATCAATATCTATTCTGATGAAAAATATTTCATCTGTAACAACATTGTGATCTTTTATAAACTTATATTTGGCCATTAACTTTTAAATCCATCATTATGCAAAAACATGAGAAGAGTATTTAGCATGAAAAACCCACGACTGGCAGATCAGCATTAACGGCTTCATGAAGAAGGAAAAATGTAGGGCGGGACTTGATTTTGTCCATCAGAAATTGTTTGGTTTGTTGTTGTTTGCTATTGTTGTGATCTCATGTAAGTGACAGGTTGTCCCACCCTCGCACCAAAAAACACGTCATCAGAGAAGAGAAGTCGTTGCAAGAGAGAGAGGAAGTTGTCCCCCCAATAGAGTACGCCATTGTTTTTGGTGCAATTCCTGATTGTGTCAAACCTGGCCCTAAAGGTCCTTTATGCTCTCCTCCTGTTTTTGACATCCCTAATGTATTTGTTGATCAATGTCCTCTCAGCAGCTTGTCAAACAAAAACATTCGCTCAATTCTTAACAGAGCTCAGATTTCTTTGTCTGCTTGTGTCAGCTTTTGGAATAACAAATTTAATGATATAATATGAGAAGAAGATTTCTGGCTTCTTCAGATGTTTTTTTATCTAATAAAGTTGTTGAAGTCTCTATTAAAATTATTCACAATTGCTTCCCAGTTAATTATATACTTGCTAAATTTAATAATAGTATTTCCCCCACGTGCTCCTTTTGTCATCATTTTGAAGAGACGATTAATCATTTGTTTTGGGTGTATTGCAAAGTATTTTGGGTTGACTTTTCAAACTGTTAAAAGGTATCTATCTTCAAACTTCTGTATAATCCCAAAAATTAGACCCTTCTCATTTTAAATTTGTACTTAATTTACTACTTTTTCTTGCCAAATATTATAATTCACAAATGTTTTTTTATTTTTAAGAAAGAGTTTGATGTATCTTAACTCCTTGAGCTCTAAAAACTCTATTGCATGTAAGACTCTGTTATGGTGTAAAACATTTAAACTAGTTTAATATGCTTTGTGGTTTTATTTTGTAACTCTCATTATTGTTGTTTATTATTGTTCATTACTGGCTTGTCTTGTTTTGTTTTGTATTTGTTATGGTTGCATAAGAAGAAGAGAGAGCGAGGGGAAGTTATTTTTATAAAATATTATTTGGGCACATGAATAAAAAAAAAAGAACTGTCGATTTTGATTTAATGTTGACTTTAAAGACGCAATTATCACGTGGTAATACGTCCCAAAACTTGCATACACACACCCTTTAGCACACAAAAAAAAGAGTACATATTTTAAGGGCTTAGTATTCCGTGTCTCCGTTTAAGTTCTTCATATGCTTTCTCTGCTGAAAAGTTTTACTGGTTGAGGAACTGGACAAAAGGACACTATAAGAAATGACTAATGTACAAATGTTTCTCAAACTAGTTCAGTAGTGCGTTACTTACGCATCTTGCCACCGTGCATCTGTATAGACTAGTATCTCCCAAAGTCCCTCTCCCGCCAGACAGCAACACCTGCAGCTTAATGAGGTCTATAATTCCTGGAGAAATATATCAGTTAGCATTCCCGCAATATTAAGCAATTTCACACGAGCAAAAGTGCTGTTTTTCCGACTATTAGCACGGATGTAAGTTGGCCAACGCCGTCACAGACATCATGCAGACCAACAGCACTCTTTGTCGTGTGATATTGCTTTTATAGCTCATTAAGCAATAAGTTAATATTGAGTAACTTACATTTTCCACAAGAGTTTTGCCAGTTCACAAAATTAGGTCAGAATCAACCGTCGCGCGTCTCCGAGCAACATGCAGCGGTGGCATATCATTCCTGAATGAATCATTGTTTCGAATGAATTGTTTGAGTGAGTGATTCAGTGATTCAGTCCATTATCGCCACCTACTGGCAAAACAAAATCTGCAGAAAGTCCAAGTGCTGCTGTAGTCACCATGAAATCAAAATGGAAAATTCTTATTTTTTTTATGGAATATTGCAGTATTTATTATAAATTATTTATCCATGCACATTCTTATATATATATATATATATATATATATATATATATATATATATATATATATATATTAGTTTATTTATTTATTTTATTTACTTTATTTTTAAAGCTGCAGTCTGCAAGTTTTGCCTCTTTGTCGCCATCTCTGTTTGAAACCTGCAATTGCAGTTATATGCGGAATTATCATCTTTGTGGGTTGTGCATCGCACGGCTCCTCAGCGCGGATGAATCTAATGTTCTGAGGAGTTTGTGTGGCTGTCATTCAATCACCGCACTGGTGTGGACTGTACTTCGGAATCACAGATTCTACGTCTTTAAAGTATGACCAAAATAAGTAACATGTTTACCACTTTTGTTCTGACCAACTGAGAAAAAAAGCATTACAATAAATTGCGCTACCAACGGTGATTGAATCTAACGAATGCTTAGCTTATATCACATCAAATCATGCAAATTATTAGTATTGTTATACTCGTTTCTCAAACTGTTAATGTTAACAGCATCAGCATTGTGTGACTACGTGTATTTAGTGTGTATTAGCATTACATGTAGATTTCAATTTCCGTACATTCTAATCTTTTGCTTTTGACTACGGGTGAATCTCCAGTTGTCACTGATGATTGTCGCTTGGACCTTTCTGGATTAGTTTAATTATTCCAGCCACTGTGAGAAAAGGCTATAAATGATCCTCCACCTGCAGCATCCTCACATGCGATAGCCTACTAGCCAGACTCTTTTAAGTATACAGACGTGACGTAATGACGCATGCTCGTATTTCCCACGGAAAGCAACCAGTACCACTCAAATTATAAAGCATTATTACAAGCTTACTGTTGTGAATTGGGCTTCGGTAAGGAGATAGTTTTGAACACTGGCTGGTTATGTACTTGCTCAAAAATTGATTTTGGATCATTTTTAATCAAAAAAAGTTACACTGTGCAGTTTTAATTCACGTGCCCTTATAATCTTTAATCACACAGCAAACCACAGAAATAGCAAACCACAACAATCCAATCAAGTCCCGCTCTAAAAAATGTTCTTGTTCTGGAAGCCGTTTCACTCGGATATATGCCATATTTGGGGAAAAAAAAGACTAACTAGGCTTTGCTAACCAACCAAACCATGATCCCTTGATGCAGCTCTGTCCTGTACCTCCATACATCCCCTTGACTCCAAAAGCCCACTGCTGACCTCTTCAGGATGTGGAATTGTCGCACTCATAGACATAATAAATACATTTATTTATTATGTCTATGGTCGCACTAGCCGAAGAACGGCACCTCCTTCCCCCTATCAGACTTGTTCTCGCCCTTTCACCGACAGTGCACTGGAGCGCATCTTTAATTTGCCCTGGTCGCCATTTGCTTTGTGCTTGAAGACTTTTGAGTTTGTTTGTTTTCTTTTTCTGGCAAATATTTGTTTTTGATTTGCCAGAATGAGAGAGGCCCCACTGGCATGTTCTGGGGCAGCATTGCTCATGCCCTCAGTGCGGTGACCGCTATTGCCAGCTGTTGACTTTGTAGCTGAAATTTGTTTAATATTCACTTTTCTTCATACGCTGTGCCCTCGTTCAGAAGTAAAGGGTTACAGCCTCAAAGCCTCATTATTGCATAAATGCATCCTGATTCGCATACTTTATAGTTAAAATATTAATAATGATACGTTTTCTAAACATAGACCTGATGCTCCAGTAAATCAGGGGTTTTTCATTTTTATGATGTCATGGACCCAAACATATTAAGAACCACTTTATTGAGGGACCCCTTTCCTGAAACATAAAGGAAGTTATATATTTTCATGTGTATTTTCAAGACCTATCAGTAGTGCATGTGAGAAAATGAGTATGCATTATATAAAGACATCATGTTGTTTCCACAGTTCAATAATTGGTTTTTATGTGGTCTTTGCACTGAAGCCAAAGCAAATTATTTAATAAGTAATAAAGCATATCTTTTTTCCAACAATTATTAGAATTACAGTTATTAGAGTACAATTATTAGTAACCTGCAGAGCAACATTTTAATTAAAAATGATTTGTAACAAAACTATATGCAGGTCTTTATTTCTCACATTTCAAGCACATTATTTGTGATTAAACTCAGATCAACCAGTGTTTAGAAAGCAGAAACAGTTACACAATCAAATTCAGTAATTGTGATAAAAATTTAAAGTTAACACTTTAATTTTGTCAGAGAAAAATGTACTTTAAAAAACAATTTTTATGTGGACCCCCTTGCACTTGCATCTCTGGGCCCTAGTTTGAAAAAAGTCAGTGTGAATTGCTTTTCACAACCTATTTTACATCCATAATGTACTGTCATGTGAAACAGGATATTAAACAAGAAAATAAATGTAGGGCATGACTATTTTAACCATCAGAACTGATTTATATTGTGAAAAAGGTGCTTTATAATCAAACGCAAAATGATGTATAATGAAGCCTAAAATTATCCAATAGCCTATGTGGCTTAAGTGAAGTCAGCGGAAATAGAAACTTGTACATTTGATGAAAGATTGCAAAGTTAAACCTTTTGTCTTCAGAACAACATACACCAATGAAATATTCATTATAAAACCAGGAACATGCATTAAGGAAGTAAATAGAATAAATTCTAAAACCATTGCATGCCTCTGCTTCAATTATGACTGATTCTTTCAAAGTTGGAGCATCTGACGTGGAGAATAAGTCCATCGGGGATGAAAGGGTAGGTGTTTTAACAGCCCAGCTAATGTTATTTGCATGAGGGACACATTAGTGGACTTTGCCATGAATAGTATGATAGAGTGAGATGAGAAGGGTCAGACAAGACATCAGAGACCACAAGATCGTCAGGATTTGCGCCAGTGTCCGGGGATTACAGTGCATTGAGCACACACAGTATTTTGAGCGACATGGATTTAACTGTGGCCAGATAAATCCCAGGATTGTGTACTTGTTGAGCGATGAGCGTTGTTCGCACAGATCGGGCCTGTCAAACAGATGTGGGGTCATCCTGCGGTGTCTGTTAGTCCTGCGGTTAGTCCTTTAATAGGAGCAAGGGGACACTGTTCACCACAAACTACAGGCCTGTAAACTGCGCCTGACTGCCTGGGAGTGAGCCACAGTACACACAGACATGGAGAATGTTGGTTTTGTCTTGAATATTATTTGATATCTCAAGAGAATTCGGTGAATAAAGCATGAAAAGGAGAAAAGTCAGATCACAGTTTTATTTTTCAAGATGATGGACAGAGGGAGCTGATCCTCGCATGGACAGAGTATTTCTGCATGTTTCCTAGGCTTATGGATTATGATGTTTTTAAAGAAATATTTTATGAGTCGATTTTTCCCCCAGTTTTGACAAGAAATGGGATCACAGTGAGAACATCCTGAATGTTCGTGTTATTTGAGAGATGTGTTCGAGGAGCCGAGCCAGACTCCAGCTTTGATAAAAGATCACAGGTCACATTAAATGAACTTGAAGAATTTGGAAAGGAGAACGTTTGAATGCTCTTATATGGAAGAAAGGATCATGTCATGTTTGTCTTTGCAGAGACCAGAGTCTTGAAGTTGAGAAATCTCTGTTAGAAAGTTAATTTCACTCCTCAGCCCATAAAGTACAATGTGAATATATAAAAGGACATGATGTGTATTCGGGTGGTTGACAAGAAGTCCTGCCATGTGAAATGCTACATTTATTAAAATAAATGGTTCCATTTAAATTTTTAGATGCACAGGAGATCTGTAACATGTCAATATTAATTTTAAAACTATATTGTATTTATAAATATTTATCAGTATTGGTAAATATTGGATATTTAATTGTAGGGAGAAACACGTATTTTACATTTAGATTACCATTACCTTTTAATAACACTGTTAAATGTAATTTTTAGCTAATTTAAAAAAGAATATACATTTTTTATACTGTACATTATAATACTGTGATGCTTATATACACTCACCTAAAGGATTATTAGGAACACCTGTTCAATTTCTCATTAATGCAATTATCTAATCAACCAATCACATGGCAGTTGCTTCAATGCATTTAGGGGTGTGGTCCTGGTCAAGACAATCTCCTGAACTCCAAACTGAATGTCAGAATGGGAAAGAAAGGTGATTTAAGCAATTTTGAGCGTGGCATGGTTGTTGGTGCCAGACGGGCCGGTCTGAGTATTTCACAATCTGCTCAGTTACTGGGATTTTCACGCACAACCATTTCTAGAGTTTACAAAGAATGGTGTGAAAAGGGAAAAACATCCAGTATGCGGCAGTCCTGTGGGCGAAAATGCCTTGTTGATGCTAGAGGTCAGAGGAGAATGGGCCGACTGATTCAAGCTGATAGAAGAGCAACTTTGACTGAAATAACCACTCGTTACAACCGAGGTATGCAGCAAAGCATTTGTGAAGCCACAACACGCACAACCTTGAGGCGGATGGGCTACAACAGCAGAAGACCCCACCGGGTACCACTCATCTCCACTACAAATAGGAAAAAGAGGCTACAATTTGCACGAGCTCACCAAAATTGGACAGTTGAAGACTGGAAAAATGTTGCCTGGTCTGATGAGTCTCGATTTCTGTTGAGACATTCAGATGGTAGAGTCAGAATTTGGCGTAAACAGAATGAGAACATGGATCCATCATGCCTTGTTACCACTGTGCAGGCTGGTGGTGGTGGTGTAATGGTGTGGGGGATGTTTTCTTGGCACACTTTAGGCCCCTTAGTGCCAATTGGGCATCGTTTAAATGCCACGGCCTACCTGAGCATTGTTTCTGACCATGTCCATCCCTTTATGACCACCATGTACCCATCCTCTGATGGCTACTTCCAGCAGGATAATGCACCATGTCACAAAGCTCGAATCATTTCAAATTGGTTTCTTGAACATGACAATGAGTTCACTGTACTAAAATGGCCCCCACAGTCACCAGATCTCAACCCAATAGAGCATCTTTGGGATGTGGTGGAACGGGAGCTTCGTGCCCTGGATGTGCATCCCACAAATCTCCATCAACTGCAAGATGCTATCCTATCAATATGGGCCAACATTTCTAAAGAATGCTTTCAGCACCTTGTTGAATCAATGCCACGTAGAATTAAGGCAGTTCTGAAGGCGAAAGGGGGTCAAACACAGTATTAGTATGGTGTTCCTAATAATCCTTTAGGTGAGTGTATATACACACCAATCAGGCATAACATTATGACCTAATATTGTTTTGATCCCCCTTTTGCTCACAAAACAGCCCTGATCCGTCGAGGCATGGACTCCACTAGACCCCTGAAGGTGTGCTGTGGTGTCTGGCACCAAGATGTTAGCATCAGATCCTTTAAGTCCTGTAAGTTGCAAGGTGGGGCCTCCATGGATCGAACTTTTTTGTTCAGCACATCCCACAGATGCTCGACTGGATTGAGATCTGGGGAATTTGGAGGCCAAGTCAATACCTCAAACTCATTGTTGTACTCCTCAAACCATTCCTGAACCATTTTTGCTTTGTGGCAGGGTGCATTATCCTGCTGAAAGAGGCCACAGCCACCAGGGAATACTGTTTCCATGAAAGGGTGTACATGGTCTGCAACAATGCTTAGGTAGGTGGTACATGTCAAAGTAACATCCACATGGATGGCAGGACCCAAAGTTTCCCAGCAGAACATTGTCCAAAGCATCACACTGCCTCCGCTGGCTTGCCTTCTTCCCATAGTGCATCCTGGTGCCATGTGTTCCCCAGGTAAGCAACGCACACGCACCCGGCCATCCACGTGATGTAAAAGAAAATGTGATTCATCAAACCAGGCCACCTTCTTCCATTGCTCTGTGGTCCAGTTCTGATGCTCACGCGCCCATTGTTGGCGCTTTCGGCGGTGGACAGGGGTCAGCATGGACACCCTGACTGGTCTGCGGCTATATGTAGCCCCATACGCAACAAACTGCGATGCACTGTGTATTCTGACACCTTTCTATCAGAACCAGCATTAACTTCTTGAGCAATTTGAGCTAGAGTAGCTCGTCTGTTTGATCGGACCACACGGGCCAGCCTTTGCTCCCCATGTGCATCAATGAACCTTTGCCGCCCATGACCCTGTCGCCGGTTCACCACTGTTTCTTCCTTGGACCACTTTTGATAGATACTGACCACTGCAGACCGGGAACACCCCACAAGAGTTGCAGTTTTAGAGATGCTCTTGTCAAACTCGCTCAAATCCTTACGCTTGCCCATTTTTCCTGCTTCTAACACATCAACTTTGAGGACAAAATGTTCACTTGCTGCCTAATATATCCCACCCACTAACAGGTGCAGTGATAAAGAGATAATCAGTGTTATTCACTTCACCTGTCAGTGGTCATAATATTATGCCTGATCAGTGTATATATTTATACATATCCTTATATGTACACTGTATATGTATGTACACTGCCTTAATTTGAGTACAATTAACTTGTTAAATTACAAACCCGATTCCAAAAAAGTTGGGACACTGTACAAATTGTGAATAAAAACAGAATGCAATGATGTGGAAGTTTCAAATTTCAATATTTTATTCAGAATACAACATAGATGACATATCAAATGTTTAAACTGGGAAAATGTATCATTTTAAGGGAAAAATAAGTTGATTTTAAATTTCATAACATCAACACATCTCAAAAAAGTTGGGACAAGGCCATGTTTACCACTGTGTGGCATCCCCTCTTCTTTTTATAACAGTCTGCAAACGTCTGGGGACTGAGGAGACAAGTTGCTCAAGTTTAGGAATAGGAATGTTGTCCCATTCTTGTCTAATACAGGCTTCTAGTTGCTCAACTGTCTTAGGTCTTCTTTGTCACATCTTCCTCTTTATGATGCGCCAAATGTTTTCTATGGGTGAAAGATCTGGACTGCAGGCTGGCCATTTCAGTACCCGGATCCTTCTACGCAGCCATGATGTTGTAATTGATGCAGTATGTGGTCTGGCATTGTCATGTTGGAAAATGCAAGGTCTTCCCTGAAAGAGACGACGTCTGGATGGGAGCATATGTTGTTCTAGAACTTGGATATACCTTTCAGCATTGATGGTGCCTTTCCAGATGTGTAAGCTGCCCATGCCACACGCACTCATGCAACCCCATACCATCAGAGATGCAGGCTTCTGAACTGAGCGCTGATAACAACTTGGGTTGTCCTTGTCCTCTTTAGTCTGGATGACATGGCGTCCCAGTTTTCCAAAAAGAACTTCAAATTTTGATTCGTCTGACCACAGAACAGTTTTCCACTTTGCCACAGTCCATTTTAAATGAGCCTTGGCCCAGAGAAAACGCCTGCGCTTCTGGATCATGTTTAGATATGGCTTCTTTTTTGACCTATAGAGTTTTAGCCGGCAAGGGCGAATGGCATGGTGGATTGTGTTCACCGACAAAGTAGTCGTGGAAGTATTCCTGAGCCCATGTTGTGATTTCCATTACAGTAGCATTCCTGTATGTGATGCAGTGCCGTCTAAGGGCCCGAAGATCACGGGCATCCAGTATGGTTTTCCGGCCTTGACCCTTACGCACAGAGATTGTTCCAGATTCTCTGAATCTTTGGATGATATTATGCACTGTAGATGATGATAACTTCAAACTCTTTGCAATTTTTCTCTGAGAAACTCCTTTCTGATATTGCTCCACTATTTTTCGCCGCAGCATTGGAGGAATTGGTGATCCTCTGCCCATCTTGACTTCTGAGAGACACTGCCACTCTGAGAGGCTCTTTTTATACCCAATCATGTTGCCAATTGACCTAATAAGTTGCAAATTGGTCCTCCAGCTGTTCCTTATATGTACATTTAACTTTTCCGGCCTCTTATTGCTACCTGTCCCAACTTTTTTGGAATGTGTAGCTCTCATGAAATCCAAAATGAGCCAATATTTGGCATGACATTTCAAAATGTCTCACTTTCAACATTTGATATGTTATCTATATTCTATTGTGAATAAAATATAAGTTTATGAGATTTGTAAATTATTGCATTCCTTTTTTATTCACAATTTGTACAGTGTCCCAACTTTTTTGGAATCGGGTTTGTAAAATGTTTAGGTAATTTCAACTTAAATTACATTAAACTGAATTAAAAAATGAGTTGAATCTTGTATAACTTGAATCTTGTATAAAAAAGTTGAAAATTGCTTAACTTATTCTGATGTATTAAAGCAATGTAAAAAAAAAACATATGTTGTCATAACTTATTGATCATATCATTTTTTACAGTGTATACATTTTAACTTAACTGAAAATAAAAAAAAGTCTACTACACATTAAGAAATAAAATTAGGAGAATAGCTCTAAGCACTATTTTTAATTATAAAAATTCTGTCTATCTTTCAAACACACTGTCCACAGCTCTTCTGAGAGTAGAAATACATTTAAAAAAATCTCTAGAAAGACATAATTGGTGTGTCTGAAATATTGCAAATAACAGTAATTATCAGATATTACTTGTTCCGTGGAAACAGCCGCCATGTCATTTTCTGTTTTGATTGCCGTGGTCAGACTCAGTTTACAATGCAACATTAGAACATCTTTGATTTGTGGATTTACTTTGGAGTTGAACTCTGTCACATTTTAATGTGTCTTTTTTTTCATTTCTTTTTTCAAAGAAAAGAAAGAAAACAAAGAGAAGTCAGAGCCTTTTGTTTCAGATTGTTAGTTTTGGTGATTTTCGACCCTTTAAAGTCCTCTGATATCCGGAAGTGTTTACAGTTTAATTACTGTCTGTGTTCAGCTCCCCTCTAGAGCTCCCAGCTGTGGAGCGGCTCGAGATGAAAAACATGCGCGGGGGAAAGAGAGAATGAGAGAATTAATGGAGAGAAAGGGGGGAGAGGATGGATGTGTGTTGACAGTTGGAATGTCTCTGGTTCCTCAGGTCATGCGGAGATTCTGTCCCCTGAAAGTGATCCAGATGCTCTGGGCTTTGACTTGGGACCAAGAGGTGTCTCTCTCTCTCTCTCACATACACAACCTACGTGCCACAGCTTGCGGGGCTAAATACACACGAGGGAGGGGTGGCAGAGGACCCTTGCACACTGGGGATCCCCTTTTGCCAAAGACACAGGGGTAGGCGAAGGAACGCCCCCGCCGTGTCGGGATAACATTATTTCCATGTTTCTGACAACCTGTTTCAAATGGAAAGCAATTTGAGACTGTTTTTGACAAGGGCAAAGATTCACCCTTGCCCTTGTCTTCATAATTAAAGTATCTGAATGTTAATAATGCAGACAAAATCATAGTATAGAAACGGCCTCGAACTGAATCCAGATAATCAAACATGCAGCAAAAAAATGGAAATAACAGAATTTAGCAACACTTTTGTCTATTTTGTCTATTTTTCTGATTTTTAAATATTTAAGAATGTACAATGGGGTCCAAAATCTGAAAATGCTTCTCATTTTAGCCATCTCTAAGTGCATTGCATGCGATATATGTATGGATGCATGATGCATAAGAACATAAGATCACATCAGATTGTTTTGCATTTGTGTAGACGGACCATCTTTGTGCTCCTTCCATCTGCATTTCTCCCACTGCAAATCTGCATCGCTGACATTTGCGAGCGATTTGAAGTGCGTTGCAAAGGTTGTCAAGGGATTAATCTCGTATCATGCTGTGGTGGAGAAAAACGGCCCCTTCCAAGAATTAAACACAATTTACCCATCAAGCCTCCTTATTCTCCACTGCAGACAAGCATAAATAATATCTCTGCGGTCCAGATTCGCTAATTTACCAGCTTAAGCATCTCCTAAAATGTTATTAGGGAAGCCGAGGAGCTTCACAGACCTCCTTCCGGCAGAGATTTGTTATCCGGCTGCGCAGTGAGTGAGTGAGTGAGTGAGTGAGTGTGTGTGTGTATATGTATGTGTATGTGTATGTATGTATGTGTGTGTGTGTGTGTGTGTGTGTGTGTGTGTGTGTGTGTGTGTGTGTGTGTGTGTGTGTGTGTGTGTGTGTGTGTGTGTGTGTGTGTGTGTGTGTGCGTGCATATGTGTGTGAGGAACGTACCTGACACCTTCGCCAAGTCGCCTGTAACCTCAGGGCCATGCATGTACCCTGTGCTTGGCATACACACTAAACTGGTACATTTTGTAGTGTTTGCACACAACTGTGTACACTAAGATCCATTGAGTGAGCTGCCTAGGCAGTGTCTTAAGTCAATTTAGATGTGTTCCCGATGCAAAAGCAGTTTCAAAAGGTAACTTACATTTATGGATGCTTTTATCCAAGTTACTTATTCCATATGACTTAAGATGCTGGAAGAAGAGAGAGAAATGTTGATTGTAAACTTAAATTTCGTTATTGAAAAGTGTCAAAATGATCAGTATAATTAAAAGTAGATTATTTTGTGTTATATTTATGTATTTTCATGCTACTTAGTTGTTAGAATCATGTCAAAATCAGACTTTGCTTAAAATCAACTGCGTGTTGAGATGATTTTGTTCAAAAACGATAAGAGCAATACATTTTTTAGAATAGGCTAGCTATTATCTTAGCCACATGCTAGCAGCAAACTCTATTAAAATCAGTTGAGCCAAGATTAATACGTGTAAAAAAAAAATTTAAAAAAAGTATCGAGAGAGATGGTCTTATTATTGGGAGATAACAGGGTCCGAGGCTCTACGATTAGCGAAAGAGTAACGGCCAACTTGGATCACCTGTGCCTTGATAACCAATCACATTACAGCCTTGATGTCATTGAATGACAGAGTTAGGTGACAGTCAATCACTGTATGTGTGGATACCATAGAAATGAATGAGAATGCCGTAAACCAAATCCCTCCAGTCACATAATTGTCTGTTACTTATTAAACAGCATTTTTTTTCGGTGTAAATTCTAAAAATAGATTAATGCAAAACAAATGTTTAAGGGCAAACATGTCAAAGATTGGCTGTCAATCTATTAAATAAGCTGTTTGCCCACAAAAGCAGTTCATTCAGCATAGTGAAGCCTCTCCTCCATTGACATCCATAAAAAAAAAGCGGCCTCTGGTCCCCTTCCCTCAGTGTTGCCATGTCTGTGGCTTTCCCGCAGAATTGGACTACTTTTCAGTTGTTGCCGCGGGTAAATTTTTTTTGTTGATTTCCACCCTTGTAAGTACGATTTCGGCACTCCAACACCCCCAATACACCGAAAATTCGGCCGCCTAATGGAGAAAATCGTATTGGGCTATTTTTGGGCTACTTTTGACTGGCCATTGCACAGACCTGGCAACCCTGCCTTCCCTGCACCACAGCATTACACTTTTTTTGCTAACCTTGGAGGCTTGCCTTAAAGTGGCTTTGGTATCGAACTGTTAGCTTAGTAAAATGCTAACCGCAAACTCTGTTGAAATCAGTTGAGGTTCGAGATGTTTGTTCAGTTCCGAAAACTGTCGAAAATGTCAGTATTATTAAAAATAGATTATTTTATTTGTGTATTTTTATGCTTATTAGAGTGTTCATTTGTTAGCTTAGCACATACTGACATCAGACTCTATCTAAACTGATTGCAAGTCAAGATGATTTCATTCAATACCAATAAGTGTCAACAAAATAGTTCACTATATAACACTGACTATTTTAACAGATATATGTTTGTACTGTTTTTATATGATTAAATGGGTTCATTATTATGCTTGAGTATCGTTCCATTAGCTTAGTAACGTGATAACATATTGGAGTGAAGATAATTCCAAAAAGCATCATTAAAAATGTCAGTGTAATTAAAAATAGATTACTTTACCCTATGTTGTGTTATACTTATTAGAGTATCAAGCTGTTACTTAGCAACATGCTAACATCAAACTCAATTGCGAGTCGAGTCTCCAGTGCCAGAGCGCTCTTTTTCTATTGTGTGGAGTATGCCGTCTATGTAAAGCATTTCTAATCAGTCACTAATGAGCTTTTGTTTCAGTCATGACTGCTTTAAAAGGCAGCTGTCTATATAGGTAGTAGGCAGATCATAGGCAGTAGCCCTATTCTTCCTCTCAGCTTTGCATCTTTGCATGTGTGCACAGACTGTCTAGATTTCACAGTGTATGTTTATCAGGGTGCAACCGAGTACATCCCCTGAGCGAAAAACCTGTTATTATTCTGACAGTCCTGATTGGAGGCCATGCTGGCAGGCTGGCTTCTCTAGCAGGTTAGCAGTGGAGAGCTTAGCTTCACCTGCCAGCCTGTGTTAAATAGGTGAAGACTTTTCCACTGACTGGCTTAGTGTCATACACGCAGGGCCTGTGTGTGTTCACTGGAGCCCTGTGGAGCCGGGTGTCAAGCGCTGTCAAGCGCTGTCAGAACTCCTCACTGCACCCGGAGTGAGAGACGTGTGGGAGGTGTTTTTTTTTCTTCATCTTGTATCCAATCACAGTGCTTAGGTGTGTAAGAGTAGGCGGAGCATGTCTTGACTATCAGAAGTGCACATGCTCCACCTGAGCCAATAAACGCAATCTGTTTTGATGATTTTTTTAGTAATTGGTGACCCTGTTAAGCCCACCTAAATCTAAGTTTTGCATGTTTTCCTATAAATATCTGAATAGAGTTCCCAAAAAGTGAATATTTAATCAAATATTCAAACACAAACATGTTATGTTTTGTCATAAACAGAAAAAAAATGTACTCGGTTACTCACATAACCTCGGTTCCCTGAGAATAACGGGAACGAGTATTGCGTCGCTAGACGCTTATGGGAACTCAGTTCAATCACGCCGTGCTATTTAAGCTGATGACCTCGCTCTGAACTCTTGTCTGAGGAGCAAAGCCTGAGGCTTAGAGCAGAACTTTGGTCAGAAATCCAACGGGGCCCGGACAAGGGTCGGAGCCCACAGAAGGAGTACCTAGTGGTTTGAGTTCTTAGAGGCCAAACACACTTATACAGAAAGGACTCGTGCCTGTAGTGCAGGGACTTCCAAGTTCTAAAATCTCACAAATGTGGACGGCGAGGACCACCTGGCCGCCGCACAAATGTCATCAATTGGTACGCCACTGGACCAGACCCATCTCGAGGCAGTTGATATGTAGCCATTTCTCCAGGCTCGACCAGAGGCCGGAGGTTGGCCTGCCCTCGCACAGAGCTCCCCAACCTAGGTTGGAGGCGTCTGTTGAAATGACCTTCCT
Source organism: Coreius guichenoti (assembly GCA_039654105.1). Taxonomy (NCBI): domain Eukaryota; kingdom Metazoa; phylum Chordata; class Actinopteri; order Cypriniformes; family Gobionidae; genus Coreius; species Coreius guichenoti. Next base: position 14,966,524 of record CM077182.1, on the reverse strand, counting down.
TCTCGAGACTAGACCCATGCTTACACCAGCCTAGTACCAGCTGGTGTCTTTCCAAGGGGCCAGGGCTTTGATACAGCCGTGGTTTACCCTGATACGAAGGCGGCCAGATAGCCAAGCATGAGCCGGGACTAGGAGCTTTAGCCAACGCTGCAGAGGGCGCATACGCAGTAGGCCTAACTGGAGTACTGTTGATGTAGAGGCCATAAGGCCCAGTGCCCTTTGAAAAGTTCTGAGGGTGAGGTAGGATCCTGCTCTGAACGATGCAGCTAGTTGTTGAATGGTGAGAGCGCGTTCTGGTGCAATCCAGGCTCTCATTTGGACAGAGTCGAGAACTGTTCCCAGGAATGTTATTCGCTGGCTGGGGGACAGTACACTCTTGGATAAGTTGATCCTGAGCCCAAGGCATTTTAGATGGCTGAGGAGCCAGGATCTGTGAGTTAGTAACTCGGCCTCCGACTGGGCCAGAATGAGCCAGTCATCGAGGTAGTTCAGAATGCGCATTCCCCGCTGTCTCAGGGGGGAGAGAGCCGCATCCATGCATTTCGTAAATGTACGAGGTGCCAGTGACAGTCCGAATGGCAGGACTGTGTACTGATAAGCCACCCCCTCGAATGCGAATCTCAAGAACGGTCTGTGATGGGGGGCTATTTGGATGTGAAAGTATGCATTTTTCAGATCCACTAATAAAAACCAATCCCCTGGCCGAATTTGCGAGAGGATTTGTTTGGCTGTTAACATCCTGAATGGCCATCTCATGAGGACCTTGTTCAGGTGTCTGAGATCCAGGATAGGTCTGAGGCCACTGTCTTTTATCGGCACGAGGAAGTAACGGCTGTAGAAGCCTGATTCGACAGCTCCCTTCGCTAGCAGATTTGACACTTTGGTGCGGAGGACGTGAGTTGCAAACGGAACATCTCCAGCCGCCTGAACTGAAGAGGGGGCTGGGAGAAACACATGAGCTCTTTTCTGGGGTGGTCCGGCCGCAGCGAGATTTAACCCCTATCTTTTTCTTTCTGCTTTCTGATCAGGAAGGCTTCCGAGGCTCAGGGTCCAGCGTAATCCTAGGCCGGGGGCCCTGGCGTTCAGGAAACGGGAAGCGTTTAGCTGCCTGCGGGCGCTGTCTGGTGTCAGCGGCTGGGTGGGGCTGAGAGACTGGCGGCGCTGGTTTGGCTGGCTGCTGGGTCGGTGCGTTCTTTGGCCGACCTGAAGCAGAGCTGGAGCGTTTTGGCAAGAAGTGTCGCATGGCCTGCGAAGACTTCTGTGCCTCAATGAAGCGCTCAGCGAAGCCGCTCACCGCGGGGCCGAAAAGACCAGTGGTAGAGATGGGGAGTCAAGGAAGGCGGTCTTATCCGCGTCCTTGATTTCCGTCAAGTTGAGCCACAGGTGGCGTTCAAGCACTACCAGGCTGGCCATGCTCCTTCCAATGGCCTAGGCGCTGGTTTTAGTGGCGCGCAGGGCCAGGTCATAGTGTGCAGGGCTGAGGCAGCTTGACCAGCGGAGGCATAAGCACGGCTGGCAAGAGCTGAAGTCGTGCTGCACGGCTTTGATGGATGCGTCACTTTGGCCTTCCATCCAATGGCGGTGGGTAGGCAGAGATGTGCAGCCACTGCTTCCTCTAGTGGGGATAGTTTTTCATAACCCTTTTCCTCCGCCCATCTAAGGTCGAGAGCGCTGCAGAGACGGAAGTGAGTAGGCGGTCCGAGTAGGGGGCGTGCCATGACTTCGTAAGTTCGTCATGAACTTCAAGGAAGAACGGTGCTGATCGCTGACGAGGGGCCTGTTGGTGCCCCAGCAGAACTTCTAGTGGGCTCTTCTGGTGAAGACCAGTCGAGGCCGAGCTCTTCGACAGCCTTGGCAAGAACACGGAGAAGTTCGGCGTCTGTGCTTGTCCTGGTTTCGCTTTTGCCGGTCTGAGGCGGGGAGGCGGGGTCATCGACGGAGCCTGACCAATCCTCGCCTTCAGAGGCCGCCAATGACAAGTTGTCATTGTGGAGGTCTTCCTCCGCACCACCAAATGAGACGAGTCCGCTCCCTTCAAACGAGGGGCGCTGGTCCGTTTGAGTGAAGAGCACTGGCGAAGCCTCTCTATTTTGTTTCTTCCTCCGAGGTTCCTGGGAGGCGAGAAACGGGAGGGCGAGAGGGGCAGGGTCGCTCTCTCAAAAGAAAGCTAGCCGTGAGCGCAGAGAGGAGAGCGGCATGTTCTCGCAGTGAGAACAGCCGCCCTGAGTGAGTGCAGTTTCGGCGTGGATTTTCCCCAGGCAGGAAATGCACTCACTGTGCTCGGCAGTGGAACGCAGTACTACAGTTAGAATGCGGCATTTGTAACAACGGCTTTGCTTTTTTAGGCGTATTCGCTAAAAAGGATACTCGTAGGATGGCTGCAGGGAAACAGCGAATCGGTAGATGAACAGGAAGCCGCCGTCTGCTGAACTGCTGCTGCAGATTCGCTGCGTTCCGCTGCTGGGCTCGATCGACGGCGAGAAGGCTTCAGAGCAGGAGAAATCAGACAAGAGGTGAGTCGTTGCTGAAGGAGAATAAATCTGATTTCTATGGAGAAATGGGCTGCTTTTATAGCCAGTAGCTCCGCCCATTTTGGCGGGCTCAGCTCACTGGCGGCGGGACGCGCCCCTATTGGTTCGCGCAGTTACGCTGCCTCGCCATAGGTTCATGCACTTCTAGTCCAACCAATCAGTGCGCTTATAGCTCTGCACTATGTTGGCTGTGCAGCTGCACTGCGTTTTAAAATAAAGGCTTCAATATTTAGAGAAAAGGAGTTTTCCCATAAGCGTAGCGACGCAATACGAGTGAACCATTTTCGAAAGGGAACTGCAAACATGAGTCTGATGAGGATTTATAAGGTACATGTTTACTGTTTAATGCTACCTTCACGTGCTATTGGAATAATCATAAATACGAGTTTCCTAGTTAAAAGTTGGACATGAATGCCCTCTCAAGTCGTATTTACCACTGGGAAGCTCAGGGATGATTTGGATACCAAAGTTACCGAGTTGGGCGGGCCATAAACTTTAAAAATGGTGGAGGGGAGAACGATTGCTGCTGTGACTGGTATTCTTTATTATTTTTTTCCACAACAGCTACATCGCCTTGTCTTGTCATTAAAGTAGTGCATATTTACATATACGAATAATCATTTCATTTGAAGCTTATTGTATGTTTTATACACAGCAAAAATAGCCTGTATTTGACAGAAATTTTTTAGAATCTAGATTGGTGAATGTTAAGTTGTCAGTGAATGGGACGCTAAATATCATTTTGGCTTTAATAAGATTTTCCCAATGAATAGGCGAGAATAAACTTGGTGTCCACCATGATTCCAATTCTTTCTGACAACAAAGCACTTGAATGCGACAAGCTCATAATCACGACTTCAGAAGTGGGAAGAAGGACATTTCTGTGAAGTCCGCATAAGCCCATCTGTGTTCCAAACAAGCCCACTATGTGTGCTTTAATATATTAATGCTTCACATTTTATTAAATAAACACTTTTTGATTATTGTTTATTGGTTAACCTAAATAAATTAAAGAACAGCTGATCAAACTGGACAAATCTTGAAAAATAAATGTTCCAAAAGAGACGCTGCTACAGAAGAACCATTTTGGGTTCCCCAAAGAACCTTTCAGTGAACAGTTCTTAAAAGAACCTTTTCCACTATAAAGAACCTTTTTATCAATGGAAAGGTTCCATTGATAAAACAACTTTAATTGTTTAAAGTTTATGAATTAAAATGATGTGTTTGAACACAATTAATTAAGTTAAAGCTGTTTAATATGAGGTTTACAGTGTTCTTAGCTTAGCTGTCTTATAGGAACAATAGGGGTCAATGAAACGATACTATAAGCTCACTTGACAAAAACATATTTCTGGATTATAATTACAGACAGAGCATTATAATAGCATTATAACAATAATCTTATTCTGGCACAAGATGATTCTTAAATATGTTAATTTAATATGGAGATCAACAGTTTTATTAATTCTCTCTGTTCTACTGTATCAATATTTGTAACCGTCACTCAGGCTCCTGTGCTCACTACAGATATAAAACCCATCTTTTAAAATACATAATATTGCTTTAAAATAACATGAAAATCATACCAGGTAGCATTTTAATTGTTAATCTGATCATTTTAAAATTCTACTCAATACTCAGCCAGTTTTGTTACCAGAAACTAGAAAAATTGCATCTTTGGGGGGCTTCTCAAGAATTTGACATGACAATATACATGACAATAATACTTGACCAGAAATGGCTCCAAACAAAAAGTAAAATAACAGTAACAAACATGTACATTTGCTTTGTTTTCTGTCTTTTTTAGGGTGTTTTCACACTTGGGTCCTCTTTAAAAGAACTGAACTCAGACTCCTTTAAGTGGACCAAGAGGTGAACCAAGTGAAAAAGGACCCATTTCTCTTCACGTTCACACTGTCCCTGTACCTGAAAGAGGACTCGGATCCTTTTTTGGTCCACTTTAGTAGGAATGTGGTCTCAGACCCCTTTGTGTTCATACTGTTGATTTTTGGATCTAGTCCAGTTCAGTGTTTGATGGCTGAACTGGCCTTCAACATTGATCCCATTTTTTTTTTTGCAATACTACATATTCTTGCACTAGCTATATCACACATCCACCTTTGTAAATAACAATTACTTTGATTTGTTTTTCCTTGAATCATGTTTATTTTATTTCAGAAGGCAATGATAACATCAGCATACAAAAAATAAACAATACAATAAAATAATAAAAGTAAGATGCAAATTAAATAAACTGCTTTAAATTGTCCAGGTAAAGTATAGGTATGCCTAAAAGCAGCATTCAAGTAAGAAATGGAATGAAAAAATAAAACTGCATATTCTGTATGACGTACTCCACTGATTCTTGTATTAGGCTAGTAATGCAGATGTTTACATTCACTTTAGACAAAACCACCTGTTTATGTGAAACTTGTGTATTTTTGACACTTTAAAATAAATGCAATAAGACGCTAAAGATTCCGTTTAGTAGCTACACGCGCTGTGACAGCTGGCTTCTGTGCATGCGCTTTAGGTGTGTGAGCTCGTAAAACCATTTTAAATTGGCAAGGCGCGCAGCCGCGTCTCTCTTATACATTTCGGAAGCGGTTGAAATTGCAATAAACAACTGTAAATTGTGAACGAATAATTTGTAGAGATTTGCCAGAAGAAGCAGCCATGATGAACAGCCGATTTGTACGGAGGCATCTGATGACCAAACTACATTGGAATTCGCGAACAGAAAATTCAAGTAAGCCCAGAGCGGTTTGTGTTCAGATTGCGCGTTTTTAGCGAACCGTACTATAAAATTAGATCGAACCGTACCCAGACCACCTCTCGAGATGGTCTCGGTTCGGTTCGGTTCGCTTTAAAGGGGTCTGAGATCGTTTGGAGTGTTCACATATGGGCCAAAAATCACGCGAACTGCGCTCTGACCCCTGAAAAGGACCCCTGTGAAAACACCCTTATGTTGCAAAATTAGAGAACAAGTAAGTTTATGTTGTACATTAACTTAAGGCCCCGATATACTTCAAGTGAACGCACTGTTGTGACGTCATTTCAAACAAAATCAGGCCAAAATGAAGTTTGTTTTGTCTGGGGAGTTCGAAACAGCTTGCAAGCTGCTAAACAACCATTAGTCCGTGGCAGTTACGTAATAGAGTGGTGCAAAGATGATGTCAAAACCCAGAAGACTAAATCGCCACTGGTTCCCTCAAGATTTTCCTATGGGGTTTTATGAGTAAAATAAGGTCTGTTCGTCAACATAACTTGACGAAACATACTCACACAACCATATTGAAAATGCACATTTTGAAGCTGTTATTTTTATTTAATAAACATATGTTTCTTATAAGTAACTAAGAACGTTTGGGGTGTAAGTGTGTGCAGTTTATGTTGTAGAACAAAACCCTCAAGTATCCTCAAGTTATGTTTACCACAGACCTTATTTTACTCATAAATAAAAAAATAAAAAAACATTATAAAACCCTATAGGAAAACCAGTGGCGAATTAGGGCGACGATGTACTTAAAACGGAAAAGTTTTTTCTTTGTACAGATGACAACATTATCAAAACGATCCCCGTTCACCCCGAGCCGCGAAAACGACTAAAAACGCTGTCATGCATGCCAGGTCAGCAGTTAGCAATATCACTTAATATTGATGTACACCATTAATTCTGAAGAATGAATTCAGTTCAAAGTGACCATGTCTGTCACAATGCCAGATAATTTTTTTAAATCAACCTTGTTGCTGATTTAAAGATGTTTTAAATGGGTCCAATCCGTTTTGTACCAAACGCGCATACCTATAGTATAGACTAAACACATAATGCATGCGCATGACGTCACCGTTTTCATAGACGATAACAGTCTCGTTTTCAAAAACTTGCACTTTGAAACCCGTTTTCAAAAGTTTGGGTTTTCAGGCCGCCAAAACGCTGTTGTCGTCTAAATGAATGGCAAAAACGTATAAAAAGTTCTCAGTTTTTAGTTTAAAATGGTGTCGTGTAAACGGCTTCCGTGTTTTGACGTCATCCCTTCACCACTCTATAGGTGTGCGTGGAGGCTCCGTCTTCTTTGATGTGGAAATCTCTTCCAGTTCATTTCTTCAAGTCAGATGTCTATGAGTAAAAACATGAACACACTGGAGAGCTGCTTTATAGTACAAATTGAAGTTGTAAATCTAATTGAAATTGATACTGACACTGATTTTTCATGTTTAATACTGTAAAGCTTTACATAATCTATTGCATAAAGTGCTGTATAAATAAATGTGACGTGACTTGTCTGAAATGTCCACATCACTATTATCAGATGCTTTTTTATTGCTGTTTTCTCGCTGCTGTAATTTTTGTTGTGTGCATGTAGCACATGTAGCACATATTTACATATTCACCCAAACGGCGCTCCATTAAGCGTGGGCGGCGACAGGATGTTTGCTAACAGTTTACTACTGAAAAAGTATTTAGAACTTTTTACCCCTAAGCTAAGAACGTAAAAGAACTTTGCCGTGAGTATATCAGGGCCTCGAGGATCACTTCTCTCTAAATATTGAGCACTTCGATGATTGGCTTTCAAGGCTTGTTTTAAGTTTCATTGCCTCTTATTTTGAAGGACATTCAACTCCAAAGTCTGTTATCTACCATCACTCTTATTTTACTCTTTTTTTTTTTTTAGTTCTGGTCTGTTTCAAATGTGGTGCATGTAACCCATAAAGGTCCTCTTATGTTAGAGACTGAAAAAATTATGCCTAAGCAAGCGTTCAAGGTCAGGTAAAGTGGTGACTAGTCAACTTCAATACACTCTTAGTTGAGATCACACATACCTGCGATCTTTTCGTTTTTCTTTTTCGAGTCACCCACAGTGCTTACCATCCTGCAGACCTGTCACCCTGGTGAGGTCATCGACTGACTCCAGCTGTAAGGCCAAATTACACTTGTTAACGTCTTTCATCCCGACTTCTGGACAAACTTCATTTTTGACAGGCAAATGCTTGGTGAATTGCTCAAGCAGACAAGATTCCCGCAGTATGAGATCATTCCGCATCATGACTATTCTTGATTTTGCTCACTGACGTTAATACAGTGAATTGGTACTCGAAATAGGTTTCCGGGCAAAGGCTCAATACTTAGATAAAAGGCGTTGTTTTTAGAGTTTTTCCCCCTTTTGGGGCAAATTGCACGCAGGAGACAGGTGAAAAGTGACTTTGACACAAGCTCACACAAGCACGCACACACACGTAAACAGAGTGGATCGTTGTGTCTCGCGCCCACGCAGGCCTGGTTTTTCCCCTCGCCAAGTCACAGGGTGCCGGCGGGGTTCGAGGTGACAGCGCGGCATCAATATCACGCGCCGCCGACGCCTCCTTGCTCTCTCTGGCAACGTGCACCTCGCCAACCTTTCTCTCTCTCTCACACACACATACAGACATACACACTCACTTTCACTCCTCTCACCTTCAGTGCTGAGCGCTCACCATCTGCAGCGCTGCTAACACCCAGCCACTGCCAAAGCACAGGCCCCCGCACGGCCTAGTCACACACACACACGACATACGTGCAGTGTACACGCACGAACTGTCATATCCTCACACACTTAAGCACAGAAGATGAGGGCTTATTCCCAACTAGTCTGAGACCACAGTCAGTCAGCTGACCGCCTGATGAATACTGGACTGGACTGACTTATGTATGGCTGAAATCACTAGTTCAGTTCAAATTGTCTGATCTTACTTTTCCAGGAGTAGGAGCACACAAGCGGTCTTAGTCCACCTGAAACGAAATATTAAAAAGGTTCTGGTTTGATATAATGAATAGTTTTGAGGAAGAATTTGCCAAAGTTTTCAAGGTTAGTGGCATCAAAACTTTTTTAATAATACTAGATATCATCTAGCACACCTGTATATTCAGCTTTATACTAGCACACCTGAAAAATCAGTAGAGTTTATAAAACTAGTTTTTAATAGTTTTAGATGTATATAATTTCTAATCACTAAAGATTTTATGAATATAAATATATTCAAATAAATCAAATATATTAATATGTATAAAATTCCATTCAATTCTTAAATTAATTCTATTAAATTAAATATATTTAATTATATTATATTAAAAATATATATATTATATATTAAAAATAATAATAATTAAATATTTACCTCTATTTTTATGTTATATTTTATACAACTGTGAGCAAAGATTACTGTACCATTATTTTAATATTTTTTTTCTAATTTAATTTATTTTATTATGTTTATATTTTTAAATTATTTTATAAAATTTTATTTCATAATATTTTATATCATTTATAAATAGTGTGTTTGTGTGATATAGATATGTGTGTGTGTGTGTGTGTGTGTGACTGCTTCACCGTTATTTCATTATTTGCATTCATTTTTCCTCACCAGTCTTACATTATATTATATTATATTATATTATATAATGTGTCTTAGATATAAATGTTAAACAATATAAATATATTATTTATTAATCTGAAATGTTAAAAATCTATTATGTGGAAATTTACACTATAATGACTGCTGTACTACTGCTGTGTTGTTCTTTGTTAGTTAATGAAACCTAATGCATTACCTAACACTAACAAACTTAACTTAAGTTGTCAAATAAACCCGCCTTAAAACAGAACGTAAAAACAAAATAAGCTGTGATTGGTCGCTTTTTATGTTAATCAGATGGTCTTTTGCTGTGTAAGTGGTTCTTGACCTTAGACTTTATGCTGGTAGTCAACTGTCTAGCGAGGTGAAACTAATTCCCTACAAACTCTGAAGCAGAGAGAAAAGAAAGAACACATACCAGGCAAGAAGTTCCTTTCGGTGGAGAGCGAAAGCGCATGTATGACCAAAGCGGAATGTTTTAGTTCTTACGAAAGGAAAAAGCCCCACAGGTTTATTTAATTATCTCTCAGTAATCGAGGTCCCAGGTGATCGTTCCCGAGAGGAGAGCATGAGGGCTTGATGATATTACACACTGAATTACGCTCTGAGTGCGATATTACTGTGAGAAATTTCACGTCTTCCAGGCTAAACGTCTTGTTGTGGAGTGTCTTAATTCATTTACCGCTGTTTGCTGCCTCTGTGCCCCTAAGCAGAGGTGAATTAATGGTGGTCATTTCTCGCCCTTCCTCATTCCATTAAACGGACACGGGCGCTCGCAGGCACCCGTCGAAAAAAAAACTCATCCAGGCCTCGAAGAGAGGAGCCCATGAAATGTGTAGTGGAGTTTAATGACTTATAATGAGATTCATAAAACATGGCTGAAATTGCATGAAAAAAAAAAAGCGGTGGGAGAAAAAACGGTACCGAAACACGTTGACAGCAAGCAGGCTTGACATTTGGCCTTGTGTAATTAGGAATGTGCCAGCCTCCCTTCCCTCTAAATCTGGGCTCTAAATCATTATTCTCCACGGTGTTGACTTTGTCATGTTTCTGCGCTTAAGCTTTACCATTTCTGTAAATATTGCAGCCAAAATTACATTATAGTTTTTTTCTACCCCTTAATTGCTTGCCCTCCAAACACAATCTGCTTTGGCAGTACATAAGATGGTATAGGAGTTAACGGAGGCTGGGAGCTGGCACACAAGCTGCACGCGCTCAGAAGAGGCCCGCTAAGAAGAGGAGATGAAGAGTTGAGAAGCTGGAGACAGCTGATCACACACACAAGCTGTAGAGCAGCAGGCAGATGCCATCGGAACATGGCTGTCTGTCAGCAAAACTGGCAGTACAGAGCAGCCGTAGAGAAAAAGAGAGAGAAATGCTGAAACGTCAAGAGAAAGATGGAGTGAAGGAGACTGTAGGACGGAGAGGAGAGATAAAAATACTAATGCACAGGAAAACAATTCTATGAAGGAAAAATAGCTCAAGAGTCACATTTTTTTCTAATTGATTTGACAGTGGCCACAAAGTATTTATAGACTGAATATAATACCAAGTGGCATTTATTTGTTTCAAGTAAAACATCTCACAAAAAGAACTTTGTTATAGGTTTCAATTTATAAAACCATAGATACCGTCAGAGGCGGACTTAGTGATACTGTTCATACTCAAGATTATTTAAACATTCTAGTGGTTATCAAAAACTCACAATTAAAGGGATAGTTCACCCAAAAATGAAAATTAGCCCATGATTTACTCACCCTCAAGCCATCAGGTGTATAGGACATTCTTCTTTCAGACGAATACAATCAGTTATATTAAAAAATGTCCTGGCTCTTCCAAGCTTTATAATGGCAGTGAAAGTCCATAAAAGTGCATCTATCCATCATAAAAGTGCTCCACACGGCTCCGGGGGGTTAATACAGGCCTTCTGAAGCGAATCGATGGGTTTTTGTAAGAAAAATATCCATATTTAAAACTGTATAAAGTAAAATATCTAGCTTCCGCCAGACGGCCTTCCGATATTCAACTTACGCAGAAAGTGTAACGCCTCTCGCAGTTCAAAACGCTTATGCTACGTCCAACATCATACGTCACGCCAGTTACGCTTTAAGTTGAATACAGAAGGAGGTCTGGCCGAAGCTAGATATTTTACTTTATAAAGTTTTAAATATGGATATTTTTTTCTATTATTATATATTATATTAAGTGAATTTAGCTCTGAGTAAATCTCTAGCATCATTTGCTTGCGGATTCCGCTTGCTTAGATTTTTCTCTTTTAGTTTTTATGTTTTAATTCAATGACATTTCATGCATTTTAAGTGTCCAAATACTTTTAGGGCCACTGAATCTCCAAACTAAGGTCAGCGCTCTTGAATCAATTAACATAGCGATTGAAACTGACTTTAATTTTCCAAAACAGTTCAATTTCACTGTATAATGAAGCACATTCTTTTCACATAACACATTTATTTTAATGTGGGTCGGACTTATTTTGTTTTGAAAGCACCAGCGTTAATTTAGAAATAAAATCACCTATGAGGAAAACTATGAGGAAAAAAAATGTAAGACTGCAAAAAAGCTTTAGGCTATGCCTCATTGATTGATTCAAAACAGTAGAGAGAGCAACAGTTATTTATTTTAACATGGGGCCTTATAGACATTGAGAAGGATAATATTCATATCAGTGGTCAATCAGTATTGTTTTTTTCAGTGGCCAATTCTTAAAATATTTGTTTACATGAACTATTGTAGAAGTGGAAAAGAAATTGTGAATTTTGAAAATTGTGAGAGAGATGAATGGTGATTTATGTATGTATGTATGTATTTATTTATTTAAAACAATTGTATCAAACCATAATATAATGCAAAAAATATCTATTTTTATACAGTGGTCTCCAAATATCTAGCTATAGAAAAAGTTTATTTATTTATTCATTCAGGTTTAAAAAAGTGAAATATGTATTTTTTATTATTTCAGGTAGACATATTTATTTTTATTTTTTAATTTCTTTTAAATTTTCTCAAATTTCTAAAATTTACATATTTCACTTTTTGAAACCCCAGTGCTCAAGGAAACTGATCCTACATGATTAATGTTTCTCCATTAATGTAATCGAACTGTTCTCACCGTTTCTCAACTTCTCTTCAGTTCCCTCATTATCTATTCATATTCCCTTCGGCTTCGTTTGATGCTCGCTGTGAAATGCACTATCCTCAACTTTCTTTCCCTAAGAGGCTGTTGAACGGGATGTCATCAGGAGTGGAGAATCTCTGTGATTGTTTTTGCGAGGGGTGGACGTGGAGTTCTTCCGTATAGCTTTTTGGGAAGGGTTCTCAGCGTCCCGCTAAGCCGCTAGCGATCGGACTCTAATCCCTTCAGCCAGTGGGGAGCGATGACACTCCGTAAATACCAATAACAAATAATGAAGCATTGCTTTATCTGTGTGATGGGAGCCGAGTTAATCTGTGGACCACTCTTGACACTCAATTAAAAGTGAAGAATGTGTCCCTCTCCGAGTTTCGGAGGAGTTCAAGGGTGTACCGCGCTCGCAGACATCTGCGCGCACCACCCGCTCACAGTGCCCGCGAGCTCTCTGTTCTCGCTCGTGGAGATGAGAAGTTTGGTGACATCTTTGGATCTCAAGAGCCTTTGGCTGCCTAGTTTAGCTTAGTGCTGCCGATTTGTTAGGAACCTTAAATTGAGTCTAGTTCTGTATGCTGAAGAAATAACTGACATCTGAAGACTGAATTCAATGGACACGGTAAATGTGAATGTCAGGTGAGCACTGAAATGGAATATGAAATAAACGATCAGTCCGGTGGGAACGTAAATTACTGTAGTGAACATTTCTCAGCAGTTTCTATAGACATTAGGTAACAGTGGGGCATGCTGTCACAATGGAATCCACCATGAAACAGCAAATTAAAAAAAATTAGTTATGTGAACTTGACAATTCCACATAACACAGTTACACATGAAGCTTATTTACTTAATAATTTTAAGGCGGGTTTCCTCACTTTTTTTTAAGTCAAGTCAACTGATCACTTTTTACAGTGTAGGATTGTCAGCAAAAATGCAGTCTGTAAGAGAATTAATGAAAAACTAAAAATCTGCAACATAAAAATATAAAACAATTGTTTTAGCCAACAAATTTTGTAATTAATAAACTGTATAAGTTACACTAATATACAAAACAGATGTGAGAACTTTTATGAAAAAAAACTACATATTACTACATATTACATACATATTACTACCTAAAGTGTACATAACACAAACGGAACAAAAGTGTACCTTTTGAAAAGGTACCGCCCCAGTGACAGCTTTTGTACCTTTTTTTCTGAGAGTGTATAGTTTAAATCAGTGGCTCTCAACCAGGAGGACGGGGCCTCTGTAAACTTCAAGGCCTCACGATGACCTAAAATAATTAAAAATAAGACAAAATAAGCATTAAAATAAGCTGAAACAACTAAAAATCAAGATATTTCTTATTTAATTCACCCCCTCAAAAACCCACTCTTAGAAAACATGGATAAATGAGGAAGCCTAATTTTAAATGTGTGATTTTTAAGACCTGGAAAAGTCATGTAAATGAATAAAATCTTGGCACTTACATATTTTATGAATATACATTTTCTTCTAGTTATTCCAAGCTCTAAAATATTTCATCAGGTAGAAATTGTCAGTAAAATAGCTTCAAATTTTGTTGTGGACAATCAGGGTTGTCAAAGATTAAGAACAACTGACTTTTTTAGAAACCAAAGAGTCATTGATTCCCATTTTGAAATTGCAGGATGAGGTCATAGGGGAGTATGTGCTACAGGCCAGTGTTTTCCAACCCTGTTCCTAGATGCACACCAACACTACACATTTTCAAACTCTTCCTAATCAAACACACCTGATTCAACTCACCAGCTAATTAGAGACTCCAAAAACAGAAATACATGAGTCAGATAAGGGAGAAATCCAAAATGTGCACTGTTGGTATGCCTCCAGGAACATGGTTGGGAATAGGCTACTGCATGTTCATCTGGACAGGATGCTGCAAAGATGGGATTCTGTCACAAATCAGGCCCAGGTAAACACTGTGCCCCGCCCTGTCACTTTTACTTTATGTGCATATTCAAGACCTACAGCCGCTATACATTTATGTATAGAGTGACACACCCCTGCATCAACTCAACTGGTGCTGAACCAGCAATCTTTTTGGTTAGAAATCCAGATTCGTAACCATTAGTCTACCACAACTGTGGTGAAGGTGTTAATTAGCTGTAAGTAAATCAATAATGAATAATTTATTAGAATAAGCATTTTTGATATATTATTGTCCATAAGACCACAGTGAAAATCTGAGATTCAAAATCTAAAAAAAAATTAAAATCTTTTTGACTTCAAATGAGTAAGCAATATTTCAGATTCTGAACAATTTCTAGGTCACTAATAAAATAAACGCATTTGTGACTTTGATCATGTAACTTCCTTGTACAGACGGTCAGATGTTCATCTTTGGATCATCTCAAATCATGCTGGAGAACATGATCATTAAAGGGATAGTTCACCCAAAAATGAAAATCCTGTCATCATTTACTCACCCTCTAGTTGCTCCAAACCTGTATGAGTTTTTTTCTTCTGCTGAACACAAAAGAAGATGTTTTGAATAATATGGGTAACCAAACAGTTGATGGACCCCATTGACTTCCATAGTATGGAAAAAAAAAAATACTATGGAAGTCAGTGGGGTCCATCAACTGTTTAGTTACGACATTCAGCAGAAAAGAGAAATTCATACAGGTTTAGAACAACTTGAAGGTGAGTAAATGATGACAGAATTATCATTTTTGGGTGAACTATCCCTGTAAGTTTCACATAAACTTGTCGTTCATGCAGCTCAAGTGGTGATGTCATTAATGTAAAAGAGGGACAAGCCAAATACCAAATATACATTATAAAATTCAACTTTTCACTCAGAATGCTAGTGGTTTTATAATGGAATTTTTTTTTTTTGCATTATATTAAACAATGCAAAATAGCATCAAACATATTTTTTTTTACTTTCACTGTATTGATTTTGTGAGCATGTCCTTGCATTGCTTTGTAAAGTTTTGAGATGACTTGCCCGGTGTAGAACATTCATAATGCGGGTCACATGATCCCGGTAACTGATTATTCCTTTTGAATCCATTGATGTGGGAGTGTGGCAGTAGCTTGTGTGTGAGGGTCTGTCTTTGGCCCTGACCCATGTGTGCCGTGTGGCAGAGGGGGAAAACACGGTGCTGCGGTCCGTCAGCACGTGTCCACGTGGAGCCAACATTCTGCAGTCCATTTCCCTCCACTCATGGAGGAAATACACTGGGCTTTGTTTATGCTTCAGGGGCCTCCACTGTTCAGAAATGAGAGGAGGAGGGAGACGAGAACTTATCTTCTACTTTCCATGACGATTTAGAGGTTTTTACCAATTAAAAAAAAAAAGGATGACACCTCAGTCCCAGCAGATGGTTGTTTGGAGCTGTGTGTTCTTAAAAACAATCTGTAATTCCCCCCGTTTAAAGATGTTCTGTGGTCACCCACTCTGCCCTCAGGACTGTATCTGCCCTCACATTATTAAACTCTCAGTACATAGAGAACAGTCTGGCACTGCTGGCCCGATAGAAATGTTTTGACATCGGCACCATGCCGCCCTCTCACCAGACGCAATCACGCCGGTTTACCTTCCAAAACACAACGCAATCTATTTTTTAATTTTTTTATTTATCCTGCAAAATGGATTTTTTTTGTCTCTCGCTCTTAAACCCTCCATTCTTCTCCCCCAAAGAGGTGCCTCTGTTCGTTGCAGATAAATAGGAATTCCAAACTCCAACGCTTCATTTGTCATGGTATGAAATCCAAGAGTGGAATCTAGAAATAGCTCCAGCAATGTTAATGTGCAGTGCCTGAGGCCTGATAACATGTAGGAGGTTTTTAGTGATATTTGCCTCTTGCATATTTTGTTCCGGGATTTTTTTCTTTTCTTTTTCTTTTCTTTTTTTTTTTCTTTTAAGAAAGAGAAGGGGAAAAAAAAAAAAACAAGATCTGCACTTTTTTGCTGCAAATATTGCGAAATGATATTCATTTTTCCTCCTCACTGGCTGAGCCCATTATTTGGCTATGACATTACAGTTTTAATTGAATTGAATGCAATTTACTCTTTAAGAAAACTTTTAATTAAACACCATATGGACAGATCGTGGGGAGAAGTGGCCTCCACAAAGTTCCCTGAGGGAAATTGTAACTGTAATGACACTCCGGGATTTAATGAAACTAGCAATGCAAATAGGGCTATGTATAATCAGCGTTCATCTGACAGAATGAGTGAAGTTTGGAGATGCGTCTGGGGAAGCCTTGTTCCCCTGAGTCTACTTTGTGGAAAATACGAGTGTATTGTGGGGGTTGGGAACTAAAGGACCGGCCACATGAGAGCTCACATGACCTTACTGAGACTAATGGCGAACCCTGGATCACTGAAACGTTTTGTGAACAATTTGCAACACATACCAGGCTCCGCATTTGAAAAAACTTGGGACGACGCCTCGGATTCAATTGAAATGTTGACTGCAAAGCAACCTTGGTTATTTTTAAAAATAGAAGTGTGCCAGTCTCTTGTGGAAGGTTATCAAGCAGTCACCTGTTTTCTTTTGACCGCTTGGCCATCTTTTCACACCACATAACTGCTGCTAGCACTTATTTATGGCTCTGTGGAGATGAAAACTGTTATATTTATAAAAATAAAACAAATCTAATGGTCTAATGGAGCTTTGTTACTTTTCTTTATTCAAATGGCTGTTAGGTTCCGTTCGTGAAAAATTACAGCTGTCCTACATTGGCTTTTTTGACCTTCACAAATGAAGTTTGAACAAGTCATATACACAGTTGAATAGTCGTCTGTTTTTGAAAAAATTGAAAATATGAAATAAAACATGGAAGTGCGGAAGTTATAATGTGACCAAATAAAAGACACATTTCGGTAACACTTTAGCAATTCTCACTAGTTGCTTATTAGCATGCATATTACTACATTGTAACAAAAAAAAAAAAAAAAAAGTTGCTGCCTTAAATTTTTAAGTACAATCAACTTGGCTGTTTAAGTCATTTCAACTTAAATTACATTAAACTGACTAAAAACATTGCTTAATTTGATGAGTTAAAGCAATTTAAAAAAGATATGTTGTCAAAACTTATTGATCATATAATTTTTACAGTGTGATATTGGCTGTTTATTAGTACTTATAAAGCACATATTAATACCTTATTGCATGACCATATTCTACATCCCTTACCTAAACTTAACTACTACCTTACTAACTATTAATAAGCAGTAATTAGGAGTTTATTGAGGCAAAAGTAGTTAATAGTTAATAGTTAATTAATAGTGAGAATTGGACCCTTATCTAAAGTATGACCCATATTTCTTCTTCATTATAATTATTAGTAGTAGAGCTCCATTAAAGAAATGCACATGCTGGGCCCTTGCTTTTCTTTCTATCCTATTTATATATTAAAGGAATTAAAATTGTACTTTTGCAAAATCGATTCTGATTTATCAACAAACTAATGTGAACCATTTAAGCATAAACTTTTATATCAGAGGGTTTTACAGGTCATGAGAAACATAAAATTAGTCAAGTGAATCTAAACGTTTGACTGGCACATTTTATATATATTTTTTGATCTATATCAATTACACTCTCAGAAAAAAAGGTACAGTGGAGGTACAATTTTGTTCCTTGGGGAACAAAACGTATAACTGTACCTTTAAAGGTACACAACTGGTCTTTAGGGTACAATTATACCATTGTTTTCCATGTACCACCCCAGTGACGGCCACTTTTGTACTCTTTTTAGTGCAAATTTGTACTCTTTTTTTGAGAGTGTGTGTGTGTATATATATATATAGGCCTATTAATTTTTATAAGCAAAAAAAAAAAAGTATCTTCATGAAAAAGCATTTAATATGGGAACTTTCCCTTTGGGCAAATGTTACAGCAAATACTGCAGATTGTTTCATTTCAGAATATTTGCACTGAGACATCGAAAGAAATAAACAGCGAGCACAACCCATCTCTCACAACCTATCTCGTGCAGCGCTGAGGCCCTTCTGTGCTTGTTTACTCTGTGATCCTGATGCATCTCACAGGGGTCACGGGGGTGACAGAGGACATCGCCTAATTACCAATAAAAGCTGAGGTAAAATGTCTTCTGTTGCACAGATTCAAAGTCTGGGGTGAAAGCAGAGAGGCGAAATAAATAGCCGGGCAAAGATGTTAAAAGCCTAGTACACAAAAGAATTTGCAGCGGGAGCTTCATGAAAGCCAGGGAGACAGTAAATATGAGAGCTGGAAAGACAAGAAACAAAGGCAAGGAATAGAAAGAAATAAAATAAAAAAAAACTGGGAGCCGAATAAAAGACAGGAAACACAGTGTTTTCAGCACAACAAACTCATTTATAGATAGCCTAGGACTTGAAAACAATTATCACCCATCTTTCCTATCTCTATAGCTCCGTCTCTCTTGCTTTGTGAGGGCCCTTTGTTTTTCTCAAGGACATATTAATTATTTTAGATCAGCCTGATTTTTATGCTCAGAATAAAGCTTGCCTTTGTGTCAACTAAGATTGGTCAGCCTTTTATGCTTTCCCTGCGTCTGAAGGCTGGAGAGACACATTTCAAAGTTGTGGAGGAGTGTTTGTTCTAATGTAGGTTCATTAAAGCTGATATGTCCCCTGTGCTAAATGCACTTATTTTATGTTCAAACCGCACACACTCTACTTCAATAATACACAAAGCTATCCTGCATTTCTAAAGTTTTCTAGTCTGATCTGAGCAACAACAACAAAAAACCCTGAATGTTGTTCTAAGATTTAAAGTGTGATAAAGTGGCTCTAGTGTATATGCGTATAGCAAAAAACACTTTGACAGAGTGCTAAAAAGGCAGTTTCATACATGCTAACTTCGGATTAGGCGATATCACTCTCCCTCACTCCACAAACCTCTTTAAAGAGACCTTTATATTTGCCTATGAATAAAAAGAAAGGGCACATATACACACAGGCTCCCCCCAAAAAACTCTGCATTCCACATTTAATTGAGAACAAAATCCTACAAACAGAGTCGGTCCAAAGTAAACGATTCAAAACCCCAATTTAGCCAATCAGGTGAAGAGCTTCAGTCTCCCTGGCAATGGCGTCTCCGCCCTCTTGTGTGGGGCACAGATGACCTATTGTCCCACTGACTCGCGAGGCACACAAGCCGTACTGTAACACCTCCGAAAAACTCCGTCACTTTCACCTACAGAGACTAAACACACTGCTGTAATAATAAAAGTGTTTCTCTGCTAGAAGAATGACTTCATTCTTTATTTAATGTGTTAAAATATATGGAGTGAGGAATATGTAAATATGTCCCTTTTATATGGCTTAATTATATATTATTATGAAAATATCATAAATGATATTTTCCATAAGAGTATGAAAACATATTCTGAATGTATGAATGATAATATATGATCTCTCATTTTACAACAATTTGATTAAATGCAAATCTGATTAAAAACTGTTTGATTATAAAAATTAATTATAAAATTGATTTATGTAAATACTGATCCTCATGTGTTTACCCCATCATTTAGTATAGTCTTTTATAAAATAATTAAAAGCTTGGATAGTATTTTAATTACCTCCAAAATAATGGTGAAAATGACAAATAACATAGGGTTGATATTTTTATATCACAGTGTATATTGTTGTAAACGTTTACTTATATTAAATGATAAATTATATTTAAATTATTTTGCACCATTTTATTATTTATTTTTTTGTGTGCTGTTTAATTAAATGGTCCTGTGGCATGACAAATTAATTAAAATGACAAATATTACATGTATTTTCTCAATTTTATGAGGTCTTAAAAACAGCATGCACAAAAGAAAGAAGTAATCTGCTTCTATTTTTTACTTTAAAACATACTAATATGGATTTTATTTTTGCGCTATCATCATTATATAGAAGAAATTCGCCTCAGTTCTACTGCCATCCAGATGTTCAGTTTAACAAAACTAATAGGACATAAGGAACTGCAGATCTTGCAGTTACTGTAGCTGAAAGTCATATACCACAGAGCATTTTTATAATCTCATGTACAGTTTATAAAGAGGCCCTTTTAACTATAAACCATGGACAGCACACTGCTGCCATCTGTTGGCCATTTTTTTGTGGCGCAGAGACATTTTGTGGCATAAATTACATTATTAGACATAAGATATGTAGTCTGCTTTTAAATAAAATCATGTAATAGCATTCTTTATCATACAGTTATACCCTACGTTTCTGAATTTGAAAGGTATGCTGATTTAAGACAAAAAGATTAATCATCAACAAAAACTTGCCCTTTACAGACAGCAATACAAATGACTCCAGGCTCCTCTAGAGTTAAAAATACACAAACAGCAAAACAAAACAAAAAAACACACACAATCAAATGTTTTCAAATTGAGCCTTGGTAAGAAGCTGATGGGAAGCATGCTTGATCATAATCATTGACCCACTGCATGACATTATCGTCACCCCACAGACCATTCTCTGATGACCTCTGACCCCAAAGGTAATGTCATTAGAAACATTAGGAACTGAAGGTCAAACACATGATTCCTGGTGTGCAATCATGAATACGGAGCATTTGGATGTGGAGTGTCGGGAAAAAGTGATATTTGTCTCATTATAGTGTGTGGGTCAGATTTTGCCATCTTAGTGGGAATCAAATGTTCTCTCAAGGAAAGTAAAATCTGAAATGACCTCAAGGAAAATTACTTAATTAGGATACAAAATGATGTCAGTCACCATGAAATCAAAATTGACAATTCTCTTCTCTGATGACGCGAGGGCGGGACGACCTGTCACTCACATGACATTACAACTTTTCATAGCAAACCATCCTATTCATTCCCGATGGACAAAATCAAGTCCCGCCCTACATTATTTTTCCTTGTTCGAGAAGCAGTTTCACTCAGATATACGTCACAATAGGGAAAAAACGACTAGTCAGAAATGTATATATATTTTTTCAGAAATATATTTTAATAAAAATATAAAAATGCCAAAAGGTTTTTGTGAGGGTTAGGTTTAGGGATAGAAAATATCATAAGCTGAGAAAAAAAACAATAGAAGTCAATGGAAAGTCTTTACCGTGATAGAAAAACAAGTGTGTGTGTGTGTGCGTGTTCATGTTTTTCTATCCCGGTGGGGACTTCAACCTAATGCACACTGACTCATGGGGACTCGTGTCACCACGGGGACCTAAATTGAGGTCTCCATGAGGAAACAAGCTTATAAATCATACAGAATTAGTTTTTTTTTTTTTTTTTTTTGAAATGTAAAAATGCAGAATGTTTCCTGTGATGGGTAGGTTTAAGGGTAGGGTTAGTGTAAGGGGAGAGAATATACAGTTTGTAGAGTATAAAAACCATTATGTCTATGGAGAGTCTCCACAAAGATAGTTAACCAGACGTGTGTGTGTGGTCCTGCTAAACACTACGTTATGGGGACCAAATGTCCCCATGAGGAAAACATCTTATAAATCATACTAAATGTTGTTTTTTAAAAAAGTTTTCTGTGAGGGTTGTGATTAGGTTTAGGGTTAGGGGATAGAAAAGGCTATACAATTTGTACAGTAGGCTATAAAAATCATTATGTCTATGGAATAACTGTAAAACTATGTTATTTGTGAAATTTTCAAGACATTTCTCAGTGAAAATTGTTTCAAAGTTTTTTTCGAAGAAAACAAGCTAGTCTTATAATGTTACAGAAATGAAAAAACTTGGCCCAAGTCAATGAAGCTACACACATTGTTCGTATATTCTGTACAGTATAATGCGAGTAAAATGTAATGAACTGATTGAACCATTAATGATGACAGTAATTCTATCAATGGAGACCCCGAGTCATTTTGTGCGGGCCACACAGGCAGCTTCCCATTGTCGAGAGTGCTTAACGGAACATTGACATTGTCAGAGGCTGATTTGCTCCTGTTTTGAGTGCTGACAATTGCGTTCACGCCATCATTTTTGTTCCGCAGACAGCAGGCCTGTAACAACACTATCACAGTCAGGATTTGCTCGGTGAAAAGAAACGGCAGCGGCGGCGAGATTAGTTTTGGAGCCCTCTCGGAAGAGCCCGTTTGATCCTCGGGGATTGTGGGATGTAAAGCGTTTGAGTCTGTAAACCCCTTTGTCATGATAGCACATGTTTTTCTCCATCTTCATAGTCCGTTCGCCCGTCTATTGTCATTATCCGCTCTAGCAGCAGCTGCTGGCATTGTCATCGCTGTTAATCTGAGAGAATATTTTTAGCTCTCCGCGTTACGAACAGCTGTCGGTATTGTGCGAGAGTCGTTAATCTGATTCTCGATCTTTAGCTCCTCAATTTTAGGCTTTGATCCTGGCCATTACGCCGCCTATTGCATGTATTCTTTGTTGTAAATCTGAGCTGGAACTGTTCCACATCTGTAGTAGGCTACTGCAGCGGCCTGCTGTTGCCAGATGTTGCCAGATCGTAGGCTACAATAGGTTATTTAGTTGAATCGGAATCTATTTCAACAATTACTCCTCTATGAAGGGAATATATCACGGATAACACGAACACAGACTGGTTTGATGAAAATAATATCAAAATGCACCTGGATATGATCAAACCACATTCATTTAAAGGGACAGTTAACAAAGAAATGACATTTCTGTCATTTACTCTCCATCATGTTGTTTCAAACCTGTGTGATTTATAGAGGGTCTTTTGAAAATGGCATTTTTTCCCATACAGAGAAAGTTAATGGGGTCCAAAATGTTGTTTTTGATCCCAATGACTTCCATTGTATGTACAAAAACAAACATTCCATATATATATATATATATAGAATATATATATATATATTCATATGTCAACAAAAAATATAAATATATATATATTAAGTCAACATGAGAAGTGAATGATGACAAAAAGCCTTTAAATTTTTTTGTTTTTCTTTACACTTTTTTTTGTTTTGTTTTAAAGACACAATATGTAAGATTTTTGGATTAAAATATCCAAAACCCACTAGAACAAAACCCACTAGAACAATGTTATATATTTTGTTGACTTGTGTACTATCCCAAATGTTTCCAAGAATGTTTAAATCCAGAAAAATAATAAATTTTAACCAGGACACGGACTATGTCCATGCGTCGCCTATCAATGACATCATACCTGCTTTACCCTTGATTTTTCGGTTTTATTTTGTAGAAACCATGGAAACACCAAAGACGCTTTAATATATTATGTGTTTTATTAGACAGATGAGCAACTGTTTGGACACATTCATCAACAGAAAACTAATTGTTATTTAGCTCAACACAGTCTTATTGTTTAAATCTCGTTTTCATGATTTACCACGAGTACCATGTTTTACCATGCCTAATATTGATCTAGCTCACTGCAGTGTGTGCAACAAGTGTCTCATAGTAGCCGCCAAGTGAACGCACAAAGGAGCAATATAACATAACTTTCAACACACTCAAATGTATCTAATATGATAAAACAGCGCTGCGTTACCCCACATACACATGACCGGAAGAAGCAGAAGCGGTCATCTGCAGCATAGTAAAAGCTCCGCGAAATCAAGGCATCATCAAGCTACGCCTTTGTTTTGAATAAGCGACCTATAGCGGAAAAAAATTACATATTGTGGCTTTAAGGCAAGACACTACAGGCAAAAACATTGGGGGGGTTTCCTTTTTGTTTTTTTGCACTGGTCAATTTTGAGCTTTTGGGCTATTTTGCTTCGATAACATGTCTTCTTTCAGTCTATTGGAAAGAAAACACCCAAAATACACATTTACATGTTTATTTCATTACACTTCATCTAACTGCGTCTGTAGTTTTCTCAGAATTGTTTTTTTTTTTTCTCATGCACTGAGCCAGAAATATCCACTTCAGTACAGTTAATAAAAATAATATTTTTTTCTAGTATTTTCTTATTGATGGAGTGATAAAGAGATATTCAAAATCCCTTCTGGAAAAACCTTTAATATGTCTCAAAAACAAACAAGAATGTTAAATCTGGCCAACATCTGTTCTGGAAATGCATGCAAATGTGTGCATATTTAAACATTACATTTGAGAAAACAATACAAAACGATTGTACTAATGTACTGTGATGTGATTAATCAAGTGGGTAAGGGTGATCTCTATTAGTTTTTTTTACACTAATTCACCTGTGGTGTCTTACCTACCTTAATGATTTTCAGTAGTCATGAATGCACATAATATGATTGAGCATTGATCCAGCCATTTTGTGATGTGTATGAATGCGGCTAGCCATAAAGAAAACGTCTTCATTAATAGCCTACCCTCAAAACATCGGATCAGCCTTGCAGCCTATTAAAGTCATCTCATTGTGAAGATACACACATTAGCCTCGACAAGAGCTTCCATTAAACAATGAAAAATAATGAGGTTACAGTGAAATAAAACTAGATCGAGCAAGCTGAGTACAATTACCCCAAATATAAATATCCCCCCATGTTTAAAGAGCCATTAATCAGATAAAAATAGACTGAAGAAGTCTTTTGTGATTAACGAGGTGAGACTTGTGCTAATTACTGTTTCCTCCGCTTGTAATTAGGTTGGCACATCTAATCAAGATGAATGAACGCCCTGACCCGCTGCACATTGTTTGTGGCTCACAAACCCAGCGGCTTTTACATCTTTATTCCTCAAACCATATTATCATGACCTTGTCTCTATGAGACACGCTCCCATAACTGCGTATTGCTTTATTACACCCTCCTGCCGCGTGTGTTAAAAGAGATGCTGTGAATGAGAGCTTTGTCTGTTCCGTTCGGCCTACAGCTGCTTTTAAGCTTTTTCAGTCATTTAGTCCATGTCTACCACCTGTTGTGGAAAAAAGTGGACGCATTAATAGATGTGTGCAGTGTGCATGGGCTTTTTGTTCGATGCATCTTCCTTTTAATAGCAAAAAAGTGCAGGGACGTTTGAGAAGGCTACAGGAAACAAACTTTTAGGCTTATGCCTTTTTTGCTCATATTATTATATGTAAATGAGGCACAAGAATTGAACGAAACGTTGATATGTTTTGCATCTCGCGCACTTGTAATTATTTCAGACAAGTGTTTATAATATGACCTTTGTAAAATGGAAATAAGTTGAGGCGTGAATACAGATATTGAATTTGGTAATTAATGCAGAGCTCTTGGTGGAAGTCGCTGGAGGGACTGGAACTAATTCAATTACAGTCTGAACTGGAGCGCCGTTATAATTATTTCTTTCTGAAACACTAGCAAAAAATACAGAAATGCTTTTTCCCCTCTGTCGCTGATGTTAACCTCTTTTGTGAACAAAAAGTGGCTCAATCTATTAACTTTAACATTTTTTGAATTGCTCTACATAAATATACTGAGCTCTGTGTGCGCATATCATTAGGCTACAAATCGACTAGGTGAATTACATAAAACATTTTTCATGGCACAATCTCAGAATGAGAAGTCAAGACAAGACAATAAACAGTAGGACTTGTAGAATTTTATTTCTATTCAAATGATTTGAAACAGAATCTACAATGCAACACTTTAGGATTTCATCCCCAGATTATTATTAAATCTACTTAACAGTACTTCTGTTTAGAAAAAAGAATATCTCTGTTTAGTTTAGGACAATCAACATTGTTTAATAATAAGCAAAGATTTTCTTTTACAGTTTAGTTACAGTTGTACATACACACCTACACTAAAAACCGCTTCCATGAGGCAGTCCTGTACATTATATGTTCACCAGAAGCACATCATTGGCTGAAAGTTGGAACCACCCACTTCCGGTTTTATACAAATGCTAAAGAGTGCAAAGAAATCAGTTAATCTTCATTTCACTGTTATAGAAGAGAGAAATTTCCCAATATTATTATGAACGTTTCTGGGTTTATTACTATTTTTTTTAAAAAGGAAAGAAAAACGTAGCATTCTGTGTGGTCCTTGACAGTTCAAAAACATGATCAAGGTGCGAGCTTGACAGTTACAGAAGAACTGGCATAGAAAAGAAGCATACTTCAAAATACAATAAAACAACCCGAAGTTCACAGTTTCTAGTATTTACAGAATTGTATATGGTTGTTTGTAATATAGGCAAACTGACACAGGAACGTGAGGTAAATGAGGGTAGTCAGGCGGTGTGAAGGCAAGTCTCAGAGCTGCGGTTTGCACTAGAAAACTTCTTGAAATTAAAGAAAAATCTTGGTCACACTTTATATTACATTGCTCGTGTGTACTGAGCAGCAACTGGAAATGATTTTCAGTGGCATTTTTTACATTTATGATGGCTATAATTTAAATTAATCATTTAATTGAAATGGTCTAAACATGACTAAATCAGCATATATTATGAAAACAAATATTACACTTCTGTTCAAAGGCTTAGGGTCAGTTAGTTTTTCTAAGGTTTTTGAATGAAGTCTCACCAAGTCTGCATTTATTTGATCAAAAATACAGTACAAACAGTAATATTGTGAAATATTACTTCAATTTAAAAGAGATGTTTTCTATTTTAATATATATCTTAAATGTAATTTATTCCTGTGATGGCAAAGCTGAATTTTTAGCAACCATTACTCCAGTCACGTCAATGTTGAAAACAATGCTTAATATTTTTGTGGAAACTATTATCTTTTTTTCAGGATTCTTTGATGAATAGCAAAAAAAATGTACTGAATAAAAGTAGTTATTTATTAAAAAAAAAAATCTTACTGACCACAAACATTTGAACAGTAGTAGTGTATGTAACAGATACAATTGTATATATATATATATGTCAATTTCTTGCATTTTTGTGCCAAGTCCAGATTAATTTCTGACCTTGGTACTGAGAAATATTAATCAACTACAATGTCATTACTGTGTGGAGCGACTTGCGGAAACATATAAACTCTATTTACTATAGCAGTTCAAGTTATTAACATGCGTAACAGGGACCCTGTAAAATAAAGTGTTACCAAAATCTCTACTCCCAACATGTGCAGTTAAGCAGAAAGAGTGGCCCATCGCAAGATAAAGTGAGGACTGGTTTTGTTCTCAAAGCAGTCAGTTTGTGCAAAAAGGCCTGACATTTAGTTATGCGGACAGGGAGTATGAATATAAAAGATTTAGTGCGTCCAGCAGGCAATGCCATTGTTAAGGCTTCCAAAAATTACATCCATTACAAAGAATTCACCGATACCGCCAAGAAAAAAGTACACGGCTCACAAGCAAACTCTTTACCAGCGGCCTTTAAATAAGTACAAAATCCACTGTTTGAACTGTAAATATTACCACGTTATTTCTAATGTGGAAAAATAGACTGTGCATAATGTACAAGCAAGAAATATCAGCACTTTGGTGTGGGCTTCAGATTAGCTACCGGCTCGTTGTAGCCACGGCTACTGTGCGTCTACCTTCTCCAAGCACCACGCTGAGAAAACAATGAGAAACTTTATGAATGCGTTATACAGTGGTTCACAGTGACATGATGAGGGAGGAATCGTCTGCCAGAAACAAACAACGAAGCTTCTATTGGTCCCTGAATTACACATCTTTTACCACAGCTGTGCCAGGAACAACCCTCGTAGGAACAGGCAGGCCCGAAGTTCGCCGTTTAGACAGAATCAGTGACTATCAATACAGTAAACCCAACATTATCTTACAGTACACCAATTTCTCCCCCATAAAAGTTGTGTAAACAAGCAGGAATGACCTTTAGGATGATAGTTAGTTGCTAAAAACAGACCCAGTGGCCCTCCTCTCTGTCTTTTGATAATAAGTGTTGTTGTCTAAGGTTCCCTGTCCCTGGAGGATCGGTATCTGGGGAGCTTTTCTTTACTTGAGATTCTCCAAGGCTCACTCATCACATACATTGGCAAGTCAAGGCTCCAGAGTAAGCCATCTATTTGTCAGTTGTTTGCTTCCTCAATTGGCAATATCATGAACTAGGGCACTGGGGTGACCCTCTCTCTCGCCACATAAAAGCGAGGAGGAGGAGGACTTAGGTGTTTTCGACAACATTAAACCAACTTTGAGTTGAGAAATGATTTTGGGGCTTATCTAAAATGATGTGTTCAGACAAGTAAGTGCAGTGTTCAGTCTAAGAACTGAAGAGGCCTCCAGCTAGTTCTAGTGTCCACCAGGGGGAGCCCTTCTCTAGAGTAGCGCAAGCCATGACCTGAGAGATTATTCTGGAAGGAGCAGTGACGTCACCTCTGGTTTCATCTTGAAGTACTGGCTGAAACGGAGAACTGCATATCTGCAAAAGAAAATATGGTGGTCAGAATACAGTTTAAACCTCAATTATATGGACCATTGTTGTTGAAAAGATCAAACTTACCCCAAGAAGTCAAAGTCAATGGTGGAGTACTGAGCCTGGATTAAAGCCCACAGTCCCCAGAAGAAATGAGATGCCTGGGGAGAACGAAAACCAAATACCATGAGGAAAAATGAGGACAGCTTTAGCTTTTTATTTACTTTTTTCACAGAGGAAAAAATCAGGATTTTGACGAGTAAATCTCAAAAAGAAATGTCACATTGTATACCAAAATCAAAAAAAAAAAAAAGAAATATTATATATATATATATATATCATTGTTAAAAAAAAAACTAAAAATGTTAAAAAATAATTTGCGTTAATTGAAATAATGCTTTATTATTAGATGAGAAACTTTGCAACTTGGCAACTAACTTAAACAAAAATGTAAAAAAACAAAAAACAAAGTTAAAATATAAAAAACTAATAAAAAAATAACAAAATTACTAAAACATTAAAAACTGATAATATAAAAATAAAAGTTATTTCAAAGTATTAATAAATATAGTATATAAATATAACAATATATTAAAACAGTATATATAAATGATCACTGATTCATATATTACATATTTTGTATATATATTTTTTAGAACCATGAAGATTTTTGGCTTTATTTAAATAAAGAAAACCTAGACATAATTATTATTATATTTTTTTTTTAATGAAATCAGTTCAACTTAAATATCCTAATGTATTAATATTTTATACACACATATATATATATATATATATATATATATATATATATATATATATATATATATATATATATATATAATTTGTTTCCATTACATTCATGAAAATTAGATTTTTTTCGTTTTTTTGCATTGAGAAGATGAGGTTATAAAAACAATATTACAATGCACAAATCTTAATGTTCCCCCCAAAACAGGCCTCATTTTCATTAAAAAATATTTTCTTAATGTTTAATTTTGATTTCAGGATCAAATAGGACTAAGAAATATTCTTGACAGGCTTTGTTGGATTAACTCTGACACTGGAGTAACCCGTGACAGATTGTATGTTGTATTGTTGCTTGGAAACATTTGACCCACGCCTTTCTAAGCAAAGACTGCTTCCTTTTAGTGGACCCATTAAAAAAGGAAAAAAGATAACTGCATGAAAGTTATTTGTGTTGATTCTGGATCACTGACAGCAAAGTAAAAGCTTATAAAATGTGTCGTATATATAAAAGCCCCTCTGAATCACTCCTGCCATCATGTGAGTAAAGATCACGGGTTTGCCGGCCTATAATAAAGTCTCTATCCTCAGTGTTTTTCGCTCAACTGCACAGAATAAATGTTTGTCTCTGCTAGAGTCAAGGGTCCTGAACCCCCTCAGACACAATCTCTGAGCATATTCAGACCATCTTTTAAAAAACTCTCCTGGCCTAAGCATGTGAAGATGGTGTGTAAACATCAAGGCAATGTACTAAAGCAGAGCTTCCCACACACTCACATCCATCTAAGATGACAAGTCCTTGGAATATATAGAGCTATTATTTGGCAATGCTGGTTAAATTAATTCAACTATATCATTATTGTATATATTTTTTAATTAATAGGGGAAAACACTGTTAAAAAGTTTAAGGTCAGTAATTTATTTGTTTAATTGCATTTGTCTCTTCTGCTCACCAAGGCTGTATTTATTTGATCAAAAATGCAGTAAAAACTGTAATATTGTGAAATATTATTATAATTTAAAATAATTGTTTTCTGTTTGAATATATTTTAAAATGTAATTTATTCCTGTGATGCAAAGCTGAATTTTCAGCATCATTACTCCAGCGTTCAGTGTCACATGATCCTTTAGAAATCATTCTAATATGGTGCTCAAGAAACATTTCTTATTATCAATGTTGAAAACAGTTGCTACTTAATATTTTGTGGAAACCGTAATACATTTTTTGTCAGGATTCATTGATGAATATAAAGTTCAAAAGAACAGCATTTATTTGAATTTTTTTGTAACATTATAAATGTCTTTACTGTCAGTTTTGATCAATTTAACGCATCCTTGCTGAATAAAAATATTAATTTCTTTAAATTAAAAAAAATATATATCTTACTGACCCCAAACTATTGAATGGTATTGTGTATAAATCATATAAATTATTGTGTGAACAATTTCTGTCAATTTTCTACAGATTTTCCCTTTGTAGCTATTTAAAATAGGCTTTATCAGCTTCTTTACATACCATCTTTTTTCTTTTCAGCATAAACTGTTTCTAATATCAACCAAAATTACCTGTGTATGACATTATATAATCTAAATTATATAATATAGGTTGAATTTTATATCATGTATTCTGATCATCCATTTATGATTAAAAGAGGCATAAGCCAGTCTTATTCAGTAATTATGGCTAAATCTGTTTATGGCATGTTAGTGTGTTTACATGATATTAATATCGCAATATTCTTAGGGCATCTCTTCGGTTTTCTCGGAGCTTTCAACCCTCAGAGAAAGGAATCCAAAATGAAGGCAACAAAACCGTTCATTAACCCTCTGGTGCTCCTCATTTGGGGGTTCCTTTGGTTATCTTCCCGGTCAGAAGTGACCGGACACCTAAAAATTAAACTTCCTCCACCCCAGTAAAACCAATGTAATTTATTTTTCTTCAATAATATTTTTTCTTTTTTATTTTGTATTTTGAGATGATTTGATGGTATTTTTTAATATTTATGCAATAATTATGGTCTATGTTTGCCATTTTTTTTTAATTATTGCAGTATATCAGGTTAAAATAGAGACTACGCCTTCAACATAAATTTTCTTGAAGGCAGATTAGCGCCATCTGGTGGAATTATTGATCAAAATGTGCAACCATGGGTGTAACCACTAGATGGAATGTATAGGTCTCTATGGAGAGGCTTGTGAATTCCCTAGCTGTTTTTGGACAAATTTACTTAATGTTTTTTAGGTGGATTATAATATACATATTTAAACAATCTCAAAGACTATTTCTTATCAAGTTTTAGATTTTTTTTTTTTTTTGTTAGAAATAGTGATTTAAAGTGTTAGTTTTTGCATTATGATTACAGTCAAACCTAATCATTGTGTTAGAAAGAGAACGCAAGGGAGTATTTTGTTACCCATTTTTTTAATTCAGCATTTGTAAAAAAAAAAATATTAAAAAAAATGCAATTATAACACTTTATGTAAATTATATATTAAAAAAAATGCTCAAAAAGATGCGAAGGATCAAGCCTGAGCTTCCAAGTGCACAGTTCGTGTGTGTGTGTGTGAATTTCAGTCTTGAAGTTTTAGAGTGTCACCCCTTCACTTTTGTGAGCTTTTCCTGCATTATGACTGAATTATTGAATGGATTTCACATATTCTTAAAACTTTGCTCTGTATTACAGACAGAGTGGTTGATAGGTATGTGTGTGTTTAAGTGTGCGTGTGTGCGTCTGTGTGTGAGTGGATGTGTCAATATCACACTCTTGATGTTTTAGAGTGTCACCCCTTTACTGCTGTGTACTTTTTTTCAGCATTGTGGCCGATTTGTAGATTGTACACACAAAAATTTGGTGAATTTTTGTGTTTTTGCCGATTTCTGTGGTGACCATGCTACCATGAAAGGTAGTATTTTTTTTACGACCACTTAGCATGCTCGAATCATGCTCTCAATTTTTTTTGTATTGACATTCCCAATGCCATAAAAGTCACCAAGTTTCATATCATTCCGATGAAGCTGTGATTTTTAGAATTTCAAAACAGAAAATTTTCCGAAGAGCACCAGAGGGTTAAGTCTCACATTGTGGCGTTCCTCTGGCATTTGTTTTACCATCTCTCAAGGTCCCTCTCAGGGACAGGGAGAGAAAATGATGCCTGCCTCAGTATTGTTTGCCATATCTGAGAGCCAGAGGATAATTTTTTTCTTTGAGGGCTTTTTTTCCCCCTTCTTCCCCTGCTTTTAACACGTCTATTGATCACAAAAGAATGAACTGCGAGAGTAAACTGGATATTCAATTAGTTTTCCTCTCTGAAGTAAATATCATCACCAAGAAAGGACTAAAGAGCAGGTGTGCTACTCGATCGTCAAAGAATGACTTGCGCACACACACACAAACACCCAGAGGTCCTCTCATTAGATGCCTGCGAATCTCTAAAAAGGTGGGCAGGATGTCAAGGCTCCTTCTCTGACTACTTGCAATCCCTATTCATACCTTTTTCTACATTTCAAGCGTCACTCTAATGCAGACGATCTCCCTGCTAAATAGTTAAACTGCTTACGATGTTCCAGTTTGTTTTGTAAAATGCTGCATGTCATTAAAGAAAGTAATTAAATTGAAAAAACAAAAGCCTGATGTTTATTTTGGCAGGGTGCAGATGGATCAAAATGCGTCACGATTCCAGACAGTGGCGAACAAATCCAGTTTCAACTCACCAAGGCGAATTGGTTGACCTGCACGTACAGCACCTCCACTTCATTGTTGGAGACCTGTGTGCCCTGTGATTTGTACTCCTTGTAGGCCTCCAGATAGGCCCGGAGCCACTGCAACTGGAGCTCTCGCCCAGGATACAGGGTGTAGTCCACCTCATTCAGACCTGTCAATCACAATAATGCCACAACCATTCATATTATATCTTTCAATCCTGGTTAAGCAGGTTTTTCTCTCTTCCATAGAATAGCTTCATTATTGGTCATATCGCATTGTTACCTGCAAATTCATTGAAGTGATTCCCAATGTCAAAGGCTTGGTAATTGTACCCAGCATATTCGTAGTCAATGAATTTGACATTTCCTGCAGGAGGGGAAACAAATAGGAATTTGTTTAGAAAAGCTCACGGGCATTGTCTTCTTAACCCTTGTTCTTTTTTTACTGTAATAATCTATTGCCTGTATTAGCAAACCAACACTACATGGACATTTTCTGCTATTTACATGACTGATCAAATCACATCTGGGAAAAGGAGTAAGGATTTGCATTCTGGGGCAAGACAACAAAGAAGAAACAAATGACTGCAAGTGAATAAGGCATGGGGACAGATTTCATGCACTCGTAGCATGCATGCGGAAAAAAATAACATGCTATATTTGGGTGATTCTTCATTTAGGGACACTTTAAATAGTGAGACAGTTTAATTTCTTTTAAACAATTTTTCACTTCCAGCAATAATTAACTGATCAAAGCTATTGGAGGTTTTTGATTTTGTGTGAGATGGTAATGGTATTTGTCATGTTTTGGACAAAAACATGTATATGTGTGTATATATATATATATATATATATATATATAGATATATAGTTTTTGAATAAAGATTCTTAAATTCTGATCATTTGGGTCACAATGCAACATTCTACCAATGTTCAGTATACCAGTATAAACCATGCTACCCTGTCGCGTCTCATTTACATCATAACCATATATAAACTTTATTCATTTTTTTAGGAAAACGTACACATAAATAAAATTTCCCTGATTTTAACACCTTTTATTAATTTATTATGGGGGTGAAATTAAAAAGTTTAGGTATAGGGGGAATTGCAAAATTGACAATACAACGTTTAAAGCTTTTATAATAATAATAATAATAATAATAATAATATAACAGCATATGACTTATGTTATTAATTTTAAGAAAAGTGTATCTAATTGATGAATCACCCATTTACATGAGTCTGCTAAGAGGAAAAGTGAAAAACTTGCAATCAGTTTTCGTTTTGTTTTCTTTTCAAAGGAAAATGTGTACTATCATAATCATAATTATTATTATTCATTTTAGGGTATTTTCAAATGAAAATAAACACAATTCCTAATTCCTACTTGATTACAAATTAGTAAGCAAGTGGGCAAAGTCATTGCAAGTTTTTGACCTTTTCCAGGAAATCTTGTGGCTGGTGAAAGTAAAAAGAATGAAATAAATGAAGAAAAACAAAAAAATGGATAAACCATTCAGGTTAAAGAAAGGTTTACAGCTTTAGAAAAAAGAACGGGAGACGGCTGTACTGTAAGACCAGGGCTGGAAGGACAGAGGAGGTAAAGGAGAGAAAATGGGCAACGTCGCCATCTAGTGGCACATAGTCTGTATAGCAGTGGTCTAGCAAGCAATGACTTGATTGGTCAGGTGATGTGAGTGAACAGTGTTGACTTCAGAATACAAAGCCTTACTCCTCTCAGTCTAGATATGTGTAATGTATTATTCGTTAAACCACTGCCTGATCTGTTACATGTAACATTAGTGCACCTAATGTGTGTTTGACTTTATGGCCTTGCATTCCCAGTGCTCTAAAGCTTATGGTGTGTAGAAAAAGTTTGATTGACATTGGACAGAAGTGTTGGTCTACAGAAAGAGACACGTGAGGTGGTTACCGGACCCGGTGGCGTCCTAGCGGGACACACTGAACACCTCCAGTCAGTGGCTATAGCCCTGTGCAGCAGATGAAGAGATTTGGGCAAACTCACATCTGTCACAGAACACACACAGCTTCACTGCAGAGAGGCCATTGGGCACCTCCCCCTTTAAGAACAAACACGGCTCATCTCATAAACGCACACCCCCACCACACAGCATCCCCATTGGTCGATTAGCCATCCAATGAGGCCCCCAAGTTACTAGCTCTATGCAAATGCCACGATGGCTTCCTGTGCAGGTCCAACCTGTGGGACGCTCAAACTTATTTGACTCCCTGAGAATCAACGAAAAACAAAAACAAGCGGGGTTATTGCGTAACACTCCCGCTCTTGCTTTCTAGGTCTCGGCGGGGAGGGGGCTGAGTGTGCAGGGTTGTCAAAAAGTTAAACATTTTACTGTGAAAACTTCCTCCCACCCCTCGTTCTGTTAAAAGCGAGTTGGAGGAAGTGGCTTGGCTTTTTTTCTGAAAACAGAGCCTCCTTCCTCCCTCAAAATTCAAATACAAACAAGCGCCCAAGGTCGTAGCTGCCTCCAAGCCCTGTTCTTGCAGCAGATTTACGTGACCGAATCTTTAATCGCTTGTTGTTTATTATTTACTGCTCCAAGAACAGTTTTTAGGGGCAACTGATACCTTTAGGGCAACTGATACATGCTAGTGATAATCAGTTTGACAGCCTCAAAAAAAAAAAAAAAAAAAAAAGGTGAGAGACACGAACTATATGTTCTCACACTACTACTGTGGCAGAGCAGCCATTTTCTCATACTCATATTCTTCCATGTGGGTCATTCCTGTTATGCTGATGATTTTATTTCCCCCATCATATATGTCCTCAAATATTGGATAAAATATAAAGGCCACTTTATGGCGGAAATCACAATCAGTATTAAGTCACATTAATAATGTAATAAGTTAAATTATTTTCATTGATTTTTTTATTTATGTATATAATAATTATATACATTTTATTATTTACAGTTAATTATTTATAAATAATTTATAATTTATAAAATTTATTATATATATTCTTTTAGTTTTAACACCTGAGAGCTTGACAAAAAATTTCAACATCTACTCAAGCCAAATTGAAATTATTAAAAAATTTATGAGAAATATATATTAATAAAATTGTTAATAATAACAATTTACATGTTTC
Source organism: Coreius guichenoti (assembly GCA_039654105.1). Lineage (NCBI taxonomy): Eukaryota > Metazoa > Chordata > Actinopteri > Cypriniformes > Gobionidae > Coreius > Coreius guichenoti. Next base: position 14,930,683 of record CM077182.1, on the reverse strand, counting down.
AAACAAACAAGGTTTTACAAAAAATTTATAAACATAGTTAAAAGCTTATTTTAGCATTTTTTTTTTTCCTTCCTGTTTTTTTCTTGCCATTGTATAAATAAAGGTGAAGTGCTTAAGCCTGTCCAGAGCATTATGAAAGTCTGGTATAGTGTTTTATAGAAATACTTCATTATTTCGTAAATATATTCACAGAAATGAAAGGACTGAAAACGTTCTGCATAACAGGAATGACCGGAGTCACACTCTCACTCTCCATCCTGTGGCTCAGGTAGCGCAGACAGTCGCCAGTCTCTACATCATGAAGATAGGAAACAGCATCACAGCAACATTCCCCAGAGCAAACAAAAACACACTTTTGCTTTTGATTTTCAAAAACAGAAAACATATTTTACGGAAACCAGTGGATTCTCCTGACCTTCGATGAAAATGGATGAGAATGTAATTTTACCATCCTTTAGGAAAGGTCATCCATGCTATATTTCAGAGGTGAAAACACTAAATTTAAGCCTACCTTAGGCAGGGGGGTTGGGGAAACAAACGCTGTGGCTGAAGGAAGCTGTTGGGGTTTGTAGGACTCACCTTCCTTTTGGTTGTAGATGATGTTCTTACAGAGCAGATCGTTGTGACAGAGAACGACTGGGGAACCCAGTTTAGAGAGGTTTTGCTGAAGCCAGATCATTTCGTCTCTAAGACACGCAGAGCTGGGCACCTCACTGTTCAGCCTGGGAACAAATGACACATACATGTATTCAGAAAACACAAACCAGCTTTTGTGTTCCAGCGTGATTCAACTAAGGCACAATGTACCCGTACCTGCCTCACTCAGATAAAGATTTTAAAAACCTTCATTTCCGGGACTAACGCAAGACTACTTCAAAATATTATTGTCTATAAATAGTAAAGTAATCGCAGAGACACTGTATGGGCATGTAATCTGTTGTCACAGGTTGTTGCACAATAATGGATGGCGCCTCTAAGGCATAAACATAATCCATTTTTAATCCAAAACAAAATTCAAGCCTACCTGAACTATTACTTTTGCTCAAACTTAACTTGGACAAAAACCCTAGAAACCTGCATAGCAATGTGGTTAAAAAAAAAAAAAAAAAAACACACACACACACACAATCCCTGTCCCAGTTTTGCACATACAAGCACAACTCACATTTCCTTCAGACAATTTAGTTGCATCTGCAAAAATTGATCAATAGACATTTTACTGACATTGAAGAGGAAGTGACTAAGTATATTTAAATCTAATTCAGAACAGCCTACTTGACTTTCCAGTTTCTCTTTTTTGATAAGCATGTTCATATTATAGTGCTGTCAAACGATTAATCGTGATTAATCACATCCAAAATAAAAGTTCGTTTTTACATAATATATGTGTGTGTACTGTGTATAATTATTATGTATATTTGAATACACACACATGCATGTATATTTTTAAGGGGAAAAAATACGTATATATAAAATATTAATAATTATATATAATATAAATATATACAGTATATACATGCAAATATTTACTAAATATATACATGTATGTGTGTGTATTCAAATGTACATAATAATTATACATAGTACACAAACATATATTATGTAAACACAAAATTTTATTTTGGATGCAATTAATCGCGATTAATCGTTTGACGGCCCTATTATATTGTTTTATATTATTTTTATTTCTTGCTTTGTCTTTTTGTCGTCTTATGTAAAGCATCTTCAGAAGCTATCTTTAAAAGAGGTTATATTTAAAAATTGAAAATGTGTGTTTTTCTGAACTTGCACCTGTACAAACACATGTATCTGTGCCAGGATGAGTCGTGTAATGTAGAATTGGGAGGATTTCCAAACCACAGTGTAAACAAAGCATATTTACCCCAAAAAAACAAAAATCTAAATCTGTCATTCATGTAAAGAACCTTAGGTATTTTCTGTACGTCATAGCAAGTGAAGTTGAGACCTCCTTGTATTGACAGCTTCAATATCGTCAAGACGTTACACCTAAGGGTGTTATTCTACATGTTCTGCTTTGCTGAAAAAGCATCAAAGCATAATTATACCATACACGGCTTTAAAAACACAGTGCACTCCTTAAATTTAAAGCTCACCTCTGGTCCATCTCAGGGTCCTCAAAGTGTGTAGGAACAAGAGAAAAGTACTTGCTCATTCTCAGCCAGAGGTCTGACTGGGGCACCCAGCCATTGTGGGCATGTATGGCATGATATTTTGCCATCTGCCTTGCAATGTTCCTGTAGACAAATAAAATCAGCTTATTTTCAGGTTTAGATTAAATTTTGAACCCTACAGTATGTAATATTATTACAAACCATTCAAAAGTTTGGGGTCGGTGCAATTTTTTAAAAATGTTTTTGAAAGAAGTCTCTTATACTCACCAGCCAAAGCTGCATTTATTTGATTTTCTATTTGAATAGATTTTAAAATGCAATTTATTCCTCTGATAGCAAAGCTTAATTTTTTAAGTTCTCTTTTAAAACACACTCCGGTCTTCAGTGTCACATGATCCGTCAGAAATCATTCTAATATGCTGATTTGGTGCTTAAGAAACATTTCTGATTATTATCAATGTTGAAAACAGTTGTGCTGCTTAAGAGAAAGTTCGAAAGAACATTTATTTGAAATATAAATATTTTGTAACATTATAAATATATATTTTGATCAATTTAATGCATCCTAGTTGAATAAAAGCATTCTTTTTTTTTTTTTTTTTTACTAACCCCAAACTTTTGCATGATACATATAGTGCATTTAAAGGGACAGTTCATCCAAAAATGTTGTCATTACTTACTCACCCTCAAGTTGTTCCAAACCTGTATGAGTTTCTTTCTTCTTTTGTGTTCAACTTGAGGGTGAGTAAATGATGACAGAATTTTCATTTTTGGCTGAACTATCCCTTTAAAATAGTTTAACCACCAACATTTTATCATGTCATCACCCTGCTAACACAGTAGCCTTGTTCTCTCACAGCTGTCTGAGACCCGACACGTATTGGCAGGAGGCCTGGGTCAGTGTGCGAGAGAGAGAGTGCAGTGCGTCACTCATGTCTTAAGGGATTACTGGGCAAGGTTTGGGGTTATGAGACAAGTGTCTGTCTAGTTGGAGGTCAACGACGGTATCTCCATCTCCGTCACGCCATCCTGAATCAATTAGCTCAGTATTATGAAGGATGATCGGCTCACTTGAACATACTGTTTCTAACCTGAAGACGGTGGGGCTGCGGATGTGCTCGGGCTCCAGGGCCACACCCTCCAGAAACTCATAGCACAGGCCATTGTTGAAGGTGCAGTAGAGACGTGGAGCGCACCGGTGTGCCTGCAGGACACGGAAGCTCTTCACTTCGTTTTCACGGTCCACAAACAGTTCCGTCTTGTTCCCGTAGACCCGTACCAGGACCACTTCTTGCATGGACCCGCCGACGTAACAGCCAATCAGCTTGTTTGTGATGCCATCGGTGAAAAACTGCAGAAAGAGGAAGAAAGAAGTAAAGAGGTCATCGTTTCAGATTGCTCCGATGGACTGAGGTTAACCTTTAGTTATGCTGTTCATTAAAAGACTCTTTTTTGGCATCACATGCCTCGAGTTCCTTTTCGGTTTTTCAACCACTTGATCAGCTGAAGAGAAACCTTATATTTCCATGAATACAAAAAAGATGAATCACCAAACTCAACGCAACCAAAACAATAACTTTTAGTTTATTTAGGATCAAAATCAGCACAAAAGCAGGTGCATTCAGTGTGACAGAGCTGAACAAATTTACATTGTCTACTAATGGAGCGTGTTTGGGACGGCGAGCATTCCAGGCTACAATCATCTGTACTATCTGGGATTGACTGACAGTGGGCGGAACGTCAGGAATCTGATTTCTGCCAGGGCCAGAGCCTGGCATGTGCTGAGCACTCAATTTTGTTTCAAAGTTGATGAAAACAACCCAATACATATCTAGTTTCCCTCCCACATGTGAGCGACGTGACACACCCCTACCAACTCTGTTTATACAAGGAAACACTGTTCCGCACCTCAGGCTAAACAGTGTTCAGTTTACAAGAATATTAATACAGACTGCTGACTTTTCATCCGAATGGAGGCTTCGGACATGCGGGTTAACACTATAATGGGGAAGTGAGTTAATTTGTGGTTTATTTGTAACTTAAAAGGACAGATCACTTCAAAGAAAATTAGTCGCTCAAAAACCGGTATTATATTTTGAAGAATATCTTTTTCTATACAGAGGTTTTTCTATACAGTGAAGATCAATGGGATCAATGTTGTTTGGATGCTCTTCAAAATCCTTTGAACGGTGATAACCGAAGAATTACTGTGGCAAAATCATTGTATGACCAATAAAGCACCAATTACATCATGGAAATTTCCACATGACTATCTCAATCCGAAATGCAGAGGACGTTTGACCCAATGCCATTACTAGTCACTTGAAAAACTTGATTCAAGGCGTCTCCCCTGGCACACAACTAAAGAAAAGATTCCTATCCCAGTACTCAACAACACCAAGGTGACGGAAACCTGAACCATCACATTAAACATTGTTAATGCCGTGGTCAATAGTCAATACATGCAGGTTCTGTAATTAGTGGAACTGACTTGCTAAGCTTCCAAGAAACTCCTTGAGATGCTGCTTTTCTGGAAAGTCCAAAAAAGACTTCTAGGAGAATATGAAAATGTACTTGTTCTTGGAAAACTCCTCCACTGTATTCTAGATTCCACCCATCTCAGGTTAATCAATCATGTATGAATGCAGAGCGCTCTGGGCTGTACAGAGCAGTGTAATGTCACCGTCACAGCCGTCTTTCTGTGTCAGCTGTAAGCACAAACATAATAGTGGTACAGTAACTTTAGTGGATAGCAAACAAATGCCTTTACTTTGACTACACAAATATTGACTTCGACCCATTTTAGAAATGAGGAATGCCATTTGACCATAATGCACTGCTGCAAGAAGAAAATTTCGAAAATATTTTCCTCATACTTCATACATCTGTCATGTCCAACTGTCAGAACAGTGTGTCATAAAACAAGGGGTTTCAAAACCCAGGGACCGCACATTAAACAAATATCACTTTATAATAACTTTCATTAAAAACACTACCAAGCATTACTACATTATATAGTTTTAACAAATCGTTAACAAATGGTCATTTAAAAAAAAAAATATTTTAAAAATGTCGGGAACACTTTATTTTACAGTGTCCTTGTTAAATATGTTATATAGTTACTATAGTAATTACTATAAATTGTGCATATTTACATGTAACTAACCCTAAACAATACCCTAATCCTAAGCCGATATGTAGTTAATATTACTGTTTCTCAGTACTAAAAATACCTTAATATAAAAGTGTAACCAAAATGTCTTATGTATCTTTTCCAGCAAAGCTGGAATAGACACTAGTAACTACTGGGATAGAATTAAGTACCTACACCTAATGAATAGTTCGTAAAATTAAAATAGGTATACCAGCAACTATTGTAATAAACTGGCAACAAAAAAAAAAAAAATTATATAATACAAAAATATATAGTTTAATACCTCGTAATCAACCGTAATACATTTTTTTAATGAATTAAATCAGGTCGAAATACCTCTTTAAGGTAACAATTTCTGGTTACCACTTCTTACAGTGAAATTTGCACTTTGTTGAAATTGCAAATTGTTAAAAAAAAAAAGGTAATTGTGGCTTTTTATCTCAAAATTTTGACATTTGACTTTTTTTGCGTTTATATCCCACAATTCTGACTTTTTTTCTCAGAAGTGTGGGACATAAACACGCAAAGTCCAAATACATAAACTCACAATTCTGATATCTCAGAATCGCGAGACATAAATAATCTCGCAATTCTGACTTTTTTCGCATTTGCGAGTTCATATCTCACAATTCTTACTTTTTTTCTTGCAATTGCGAGTTTATATCCCGCAATTCTGATTTTTTTTCTTGCAATTGCGAGTTTATATCCCGCAATTCTGATTTTTTTTCTTGCAATTGCGAGTTTATATCCCGCAATTCTGATTTTTTTTCTTGCAATTGCGAGTTTATATCCCGCAATTCTGACTTTTTTCCTTGCAATTGCAAGTTTATATCCCGCAATTCTGACTTTTTTCCTTGCAATTAAAAGTTAATATCTCACAATTCTGACTTTTTTCTTGCAATTGCGAGTTTATATCCCGCAATTCTGACTTTTTTCTGTGAGATATAAACTCGCAATGAAGTCATAATTGCAAGAATAATGTCAGAAATGCGAGTTTACATATCACAATTCTGAGAAATGACAACTACTAGTCAGAAATGCGAAATATTTACTCGAAATTGCAAGAAAAACATCAGAATTGCGAGTTTATATCTCGTAATTCTGACTTTATTTCTCAGAATTGCGAGTTTATATCTCGAAATTCTGACTTTTTTCTTGCAATTGCGAGTTTATATCCCTGAATTCTGACTTTATTTCTCAGAATTGAAAGTTTTTATCTCGAAATTCTGACTTTATAACTCGCAACTGCATTTTTATATCTTGCAATTCTGAATCTTCTGCAATTTCTTTTTTAATTTTTATTCCGTGGCAGAAACAAGCTTCCATAGTAATAAGTATACTAGTATCTAATGAACAAGTAGCTAACTAAAAATATACTTATCACTATAGGAATACTAAATACAGAAATGTATTAAGTAGTAACAACATAAAAATAGATACTAAGTAGGCCTAAGGAATAAATAAGTTAAAAGTATTAACAAAAAAATACAATGCACAAATTCCAAGGATCCACCACACACCTTCTTACCTTTGCAGTTTTGCTTTATATTTATTACTGTTGCTGTAATTGCAATGGTGCAATAAATACTTTGTAGCGTGCAAGAGCTATATAGATTAATGAATGAGAGTGATCCAACATAAGCGCTTTGACAGCTCGCAGTGGCTGCTGCTGTGTCTCTGCCTAGCGCCATGGTGCCACTGCCGACGGGGTCTATCTGGTGACGCAGCTCAGGATTTTAAGGCGCAGCACGCTTAACTTCGCTTTTTGCATTATATAAGACGTTAGACGATCTCTTGTCAGCACATGCCGACTTTCTGCTTCAGTTAGGGTCGGCGTGCGACCACCCGAATTGTAAGCGACGAGAAAAGACATGAGAATTACCTTCATTTTGACCTCAGAAGGTTTCCAGTGGGGTCTGAGCGTCTTGATGAGTTTCAGCGCTCCGGCTCTGTAATCGTGCTCATCTACCGTCACGTCTAATTTAGGAACCACTGGCGCGCATTCTGGAACATGGATGTACTTGGCCATTGCTGTAAATGCTCGCTGTTGCTGCTCTGAGACGGGGAAGCTTCAATGAATGCGATAATGTAAAGCAGGGTGCGGATTTTAGCTCAGGTTCTGCACGGTTACGCCTCCAGTGGTGCTGTTCGATTCGCGAATCAATCGCTCTTTTCGGTCGGTTCATCACAATTCAACTGAGCCGATTTGAAAAAGTGAAAATTCGGTCATTTACTTGATGTCATATTGCTCAAAACATGTAGGCCTAAACCTGTTTTGTATGGAACACGGAAGGAAATGTCCTCAAAAAAGATAAAGTGAATTAATTAAAGGTGATTCTCTTACCCCTATAACTATGTTAACAGATATAAAAAATATTCGATATTTCAAAATGATCAGTGATGTAGGCCTATATAGTGTTTTTGAATCAAATATTAGTTTATTTGGTCACACTTTAGATTAGGGTCCAATTCTCACTATTAACTAACTACTAACTACGACCTTTTCCTCAATAAACTCCTTATTACTGCTTTTTAATAGTTAGTTAGCTTTGTAATGTAGTAGTTAGGTTTAAGTAAGGGGTGTAGAATGGTCGTGCAATAAGGCATTAATATGTGCTTTATAAGTACTAATAAACAGCCAATATCCTAGTTATATGCATGCTAATAAGCAACTAGTTAATCGTGAGAATTGCACCCTAAACTAAAGTGTTACCGTTCATTTGTATACAGTGTTGCTGAAAAAATATCTTACGTTATAGGCTATTATGTTGTTGCAATACATTTGGTGTAATTTTGCCTAACAACTTGTCCCTTTAAAACATGAATGTGTGTCTGTGTGTTCAACAGAAGAAACAACTATACAGGTTTGCAACAACATGGGTGTGTAAATGACAGAATTTTCACTGCTGAATTTACATCCTTTAAATCACTAAATATGTGACGTGAAATCATAAACTACAAACCGGAAATATAAACACGAAATATTTAAACACGCGATGATTGAAACAAATCAGTGAATCAGCTTTTGAACCGTTCACTGAAGTGAATTATGCGAACGAACCGATTCGCTAAAATGATTCGGACTTCTCAGAAATATCAGATGATCTCCCACCACCCCTGTGTGTTAGGAGACCGTCGCGGTGCATGCTGGTACAATATGACTCACACTGCTTTGCATCTGAAGCTTTCAGCATTACTGTGTCACTAAGATAATGCTCAGGTAGAGAGGCGTCCGTGTTTGCTTTTCTGTTTTCCAGTCATGAAAATGTGTGCTTGCTGTAGGTGTTCGTTCTTAAATGGGCTATAGCAAGATTTTTAGAGAGATAAAATTGTGTGTAAGATCTGTAGCAACCTGTGATTAATGGCAAGCACGAGCATTACAGTGATTTTGAATATTTCAGATTGATGTAACTTTTAAGTAAATTAAATAAATATGTGTTTCATTTCTTTGTCTATGTATTACAGTTGAACAATAAATAAATATATCCATTCTTCTAGCATATCTTTCCAGAAATTTCTCCCCGGGCTTTAAAACAGGTAGGCCTACGTGTCCCATGACACTGGGTTGTCATATACGTAACGTTGTTACCACTGGAGGCTAAACAGTGAGGCTCGGACGCATTGTTTCCAATTGGATGTCTGTATGTAAAGCATTTCTTGCCACAATCTGTCCAGGTGTAAGATGTCGTTACTCGTGACCACTGTATAATTTTTTTTTTTTTAAACAGTAGCGCAGTTTTAATTTTATCCTGTGTGGATGTAGGCCAACGTACCTACAGGAGGCGCTCTGTGGCTCAAACAGATTACTTTATAGATCGATTTTAGCCACATCTGGTTAAAATGTTATTCACAATAGTAATAATTATATTAAAATTCAATAATATTGGTAAACTTTATAATCAAATACGATCTCATAATGACAGCTTTCTCGTTATTTGGAGTTCGTATCATAATACTGAAAACTATCCGTTAACGGTTATAGCCTTTCCTACTCCAAAATATTTTATATTACACCATAAACGTAAAATATATTACATTACGTGTTAGCAAACACTGTATATGTTATAAGTGTTCTTCGGGGGGGAAAAGGGTACTGTCTGTAGACTACTTTGTAGTGTACAAGAGCTTCTCGAACTGACGCTATTAGCGCGTCACGTGACACGATTCTGACCAATGCTGTGGCGACGTGGGCCGGAAATGGCGTCCTGTTTTCACACTAGTACTTCCATTATGTTCCTGTAAGCGTTAGCGAGGGCTCGAGTTTAGCTTACACACACTCACACACACCTCGTGTAGCTGGTGGCACAGCACTGTAGCTGGGAGTGCAGCTCTGAGCTCCACAATCCTCCCCGACACGTAATCTGGCCACAAAGTACTGTAGTGTGTCGTTGTTTTGTTGTCTTTGCAAGGTAATGATTGTTTTCCTGGCTAGCCAAGCTTTAGTTAGCCAGCACATCTGTTCTGTTCACTACGTTGTGTTTAGGTCTTTTCTTGATTTTTAATAAATATGTGGCTGTGTTTGAGTAAAACTGCACATGTGTCTTGTCATCTTTTTAGGTGTCCAGTAAGTATGGCTATGAGACAGACTCCTCTCACCTGCTCTGGTCATACCAGACCTGTTGTGGATCTGGCGTTCAGTGGAATAACTCCTTATGGATATTTCCTTATTAGTGCTTGTAAAGGTAGGTGTATTCTTGAATTTTAAAATCAAACCTTAAGAGCAATCCTGGGCAGTGAGCATAAAGAATAACCATTTAGGTTAAATGTCTGTCAGATAGGTCTGAAAGATTGTTTTTGCAATTAAAACTTCCAGATGGCAAACCTATGTTGCGCCAGGGAGACACAGGGGACTGGATTGGGACGTTCTTGGGTCACAAAGGTGCTGTCTGGGGTGCCACCTTAAATAAAGAAGCTACAAAAGCAGCTACGGCCGCCGCAGATTTTACAGCGTAAGTGCAAACAGTAACAAAACATGATGTGGGTGAAATAATATTGGGGAAATATTAATTTACGATTTGTATTTATTTATTTGAATCTGACAGAAAGGTATGGGACGCTGTCACTGGAGATGAGGTCCTCACCCTGGCGCACAAGCACATTGTGAAATCTGTGAACTTCACACAGGTAAGACTTGTGATGCACAGAGCCAGATGTTCACAACATTAATGATGCTATCTTAGTGATATCATTTCATTTCATGTCTCCAAACCCTCTGTGTTGATTGTTGTTTTGCTAAATGAAGAGTTTTTACCAGCATATGTTGAATCAACAGGACAGTAACTGTCTCCTGACTGGAGGGAATGATAAAGTACTGCGCATCTATGATCTCAGTAAACCTGAAGCAGGTATGTAGTGTGACTTTTTTATTTTTTATATCAAATCAATTTCCAAAACCCAAGTCCGGTCATAAATTCTACTAGATGAAGTAGCACATGAGGCTATATGGCATTTGTAATGCAGATCCCCTGGAGATTGCAGGCCACACCTCTGCCATAAAGAAAGCTCTATGGTGTAACAATGACCAACAGATTCTCTCGGCTGCTGATGACAAAACTATCAGGTGAGTGTATCTATCTATCTATCTATCTGTCTGTCTGTCTGTCTGTCATGTATATGTCTGATTCTTAGTTTGTGTTGTTTTTCATATGTAGACTTTGGGACAAGAACACAAAGGAGGCAGTGAATACTCTGTCGTTTGAGACCTCGGTCAGCAGCATGGAGTACATTCCTGATGGGGAGATTCTCGTCATCACGTATGGGAGAACCATCGCTTTCTACAATGCCCACAGGTAGGCGGCTACAATCTGTCCTATTATGCAAATATTGCCTTGAGGACTGAGTTGGACAAAAAAACATGTCCTTAAAATGTATGGAGAACTGATAATGTCAGTCTGCTGTTGTTTTTACTTTCAGTTTGGATCTGATTAAGACTGTGGATGCCCCTGCTTCTATTCACTCTGCCTCACTGCATCCTGATAAAGACTTCTTTGTGGCTGGAGGAGATGACTTCAAGCTTTATAAATATGACTACACCACCAAAGAGGAAATGGGTAGGAATGTAGGCGATAATTAAGTTAATGTAATTAACTGCAGTATGAAAAAACATAAAGCTTATTATAGATTGGCTCATGAGTGTGTGTATATATATATATATATATATATATATATATATATATTTGTTCGTGCTTGACAATAAAATGTATTTGTCTCTCTTTCAGAGTCATATAAGGGTCACTTTGGGCCCATACACTGTGTGCGGTTTAGCCCTGATGGAGAGCTGTATGCCAGTGGCTCAGAGGACGGCACTCTGCGTCTGTGGCAGACGGCTGTAGGGAAAACATACGGCCTGTGGAAATGTGTCCTGCCTGGTGAGTTCACATAGATATCGACTAGGTTTATATAAATGTTTCAATACACAGTCAAGAAAGTTAGCATATAAGTCTGTACAATCAATCGAAATTAAACCAAAAATGCAACTATGAAATTGCAACGGCTGCGATTTTAATTAAATATATGTGCTGCGTGTTTCAGAGTGAAGCACACCAGTGTGTTGTTTTACATGCGAGCAGTGCATGATCCAATGTCTCTAAGCAGCTCGGTTGAGAACGTTTTAGGCAGCGGTGCAAATCTCAGTTCCTGGAGGGCCACAGCCTGGCAGAGTTTAGCTTAAATGCGTCTGTTCCAACTAATCAAGTCCTTCAGGCTTATTTGAAAACTACAGGTATGTGTGTTGGAGCAGGGTTGGAACTAAACTCTGCAGGGCTGTGGCCCTCTGGGAACTGAATTTTGCATTCCTGTTTTAAGTGCTCTCTGTAGTTTTCTGCCACAGAGAGCACTTAAAAAAAAAAAGCTTGATGCTTTAACATTGAATTGGGACAGCCTTAAAGGCACAATATGTAAGATTTTTGGATTAAAATATCCAAAAACCACTAGAACAATGTTATATATTTTTTTGACTTGTGTACTTACATTATCCCAAATGTTTCCAAGAATGTTTAAATCCAGAGAAATAAGCAATTTCAACACGTGTCTGAGTGTCGCCTATCAATGACATCATACCCGTGTTACCCTCGATTTTATTTTGTAGAAACCATGGAAACACCAAAGACACTTTAATATATTAATATAATATATTAAATCTTATATATATCTTATAATATATATAAGAAAACTAATTATTGTACAGTAATACAGCATTTTCTCTGTCCTGCAATACATACAATGTTTTAAAATTAATTGCATTTAGCAACACAAGCCATCCAGCATTCATTAATATGATATTCTAATATCGCTCTAGCTCACTGCAGTGTTACAACAAGTGTCTCATCATAGCAGCTGTGGAGCGAATGCACAGAGTAACGTTATAACATCATTTTCAACACATTAAAATGTATCTAATATGATCAACAGTGCTGTATTACCTGTATTACCTCACATACGCTTGACCGGAAGAAGCGGAAGCGGCGACTGTGGAATAATAAAAATTCCGCTGCTGTCGAGCCGTGCGTCGCGCTCGTCTCTCATTAGCAATCGCTTCAGTGACCTCGTTCATCTCCCACAGCACTCGGCCTTGCTTTGCTTCATACTACAGTAATCCTAATAATCTCGTCCATGAACATGATTTCTGCCCGAGTCCCATCCTGATTCTTTTCCACCGGCTGTAGAGGTGAAGACGACAACTCCCAAGATCCCACGCTCAATCTCAGCGTCATCAAGCTACACATTTGTTTTGAATAGGCGACCTCTAGCAGCGAAAAACTACATATTGTGTCTTTAAATCTTAGTATTGCAATTTTACAGTTGTTTTAGGCCAAATTGTGCAGACCTACTAACAAGCAGACCAAACTTGGAGCTTTTTTCTTATTGAATTTATCTAAAATATCGTCACCTTCCTAAAATAATTGCCCAAGTCATTTGACTTGTCAAATGACTTAGGCAATTATTTTAGGAAGGTGACGATATTGCAATTATATTTCCACCAAAATGTGCTGCCCTATTAGCAAGTATATATGCATGATTCAAAAAGGTTCTAAAATCTTAAAGTATACATACATTGTCAGTTTAATACACTTCTATTAATATCTTAAAGCTTGTAATATAGGAAAATGTAGCAATGTGATATAAGCACTAAATCCAGCAACTATGGGCAGATTTTGAAACGCTTATGACAGATGTCACTGACTTCACCTCGGCGATCGCTTCTCATTTGCATGAATATATGCTCTCTCAGCTCCACAGTACCTTGCATGATCCTGCCTGAATGAGAATGAATCGAAAATGCCTCATGCTTATCGCGGCTCGAGTGTCATTGAAAAATAATTCAATACCAAAGTATTTGGTTATCAGTGATTTTTCTATTTGAAGGTCAGGAATATATGGGAACTTGTTTCCGACATGGAATAAAAAACATGAAATAGGTCATTGCAACTTTTCACAATTGTGAGAAAAAAGTCAAAGTGATTGCCATTCACAATTGCAAGGGGAAAGTCAGAATTGTGTGATTTGTGATTTTTCCCTCCCTGGTGGAAACAAGCATCCATAGGACTAGACTTTTAGGCCATTTGTGGCCTTATGTATCAAATTCTGTATCCTACACTAAAACCTGTCTGTCCCTTTCAGAGGAGCTGTCGTCAGAGAATTCAGAAGCGCTGTACTGCCCTCCAGCAGAGATCAAGGCCTGAGTTGGGAGAGAGGGAGACAACAAGGCAAAGGAGGAGAGGTCACGGGAGAGGTCAGGGGACGGGATGGGTCAAGGAAACCACACCCCAGCAGAGTGCTGTGCCACCACCCTTCTTCACTTGAGACGGACCGCACTGCCGAGCTTGACTTGAGCGTGGAGATGAAACAACACATTCACATTGTGGAAATGAGCATCAGGAGACGGCGGTAGAGCTGAGAGCGCTAGTGCAAATGCTAACCCTCCAGCTGCCTGCTCTTTCTTTGATACCCACGATACACCAGTCAGCTCCTTCATACGTGGTCGGTTTCTGCAGCACTGTGATCACTTTGGTTAAGATTTTGTTTTTTTGTTTTTGTTTTGGTGTTACAACAGTGTGCTTTCAATACATTTTGTTTGTTATTGCAAGAGCTCAATGTTCAGTTTGATGACATCTCTCAGCGGAAGTTGAGAAAGGAACGTCTCCTGAGGAACATGTTATTCAAATGTTTATCAATAGTAGTGTGAACTTGTAAATGTTTTCCATGAGAGTTTGGAAAATATGTAAACATATAAAGCTTAAAAGTGACTTAAGTTCTTTAATAAATGTGTCTTTGGTTGCAACATAAGTTGCATCATTTGGCCAATAAAATGTTGACATACCTTATATCATCTTTGTGTGTGTGTGTGTTTAAATCAGATCACATAGCAGTCTTAATTAAATTTGCTGTGATGTTCTGCACATCAGTCCACCAGTAGGTGGACCCTTTCTAGTTTAATTTCTTAAATGTATTGTTCTTTCTCTTTGTATGCAATATTTATTTTACATGCAAATTACATTTTTAGTAAGTGAATCTCGTACAAACAAGTGGTTCAACCCGTCTATTTATCGCCAGTGATTTTAAATAGTCTATCTACCAATCAGGGCGCTTCTTTCTGCGGAACGCATCCAATAGGGGTCTCTCTCCTAAGATGGTCACTGATCCCATAAAAGAAATCAGTCTCAGCAAGCGATAGTGTCCTGCTCAAGCCAACAGACATGTCGGAATTTCTAGAAGACCCGTCTGTGCTCACTAAAGATAAGCTTAAAAGTGCACTGTTAGCCCATAATGTGGCTTTGCCGAATGGCGACCAGAGGAAGGATGTGTACGTACAGCTGTACTTGAAGAATCTGACCGCGCAAAACAAAAAGAGCAGCGGCTCTCCAGATGTCTTCTCCAGCGACGAGGAACTGCCTCCAGCCCCCGTCATCTCCAACAGGAGCCGCTCTGGCAGGGTGGGTTGGCTGGTCTTCATTGGTTCAGGGAAGCTTGCTTTGTTTGGTTTGGCTGTTGATTTGCATTGCATATAAAATGCATCAAATGGAGCTAATGCAGTTCGCAGTATTGGTTTTTATTAATGCTATCAAGTCGTGCATTTTCTAAAAGTGTGTTTGTTGGAGGGAAGTTCGGAGGTTAGAATTATCAGAGTAAATATTTGTTATAAATGTGCGGTTTGCCCATGCAAATGAAAACAAACCGGCATGGCGAACTTTTACTAATGGTGTCCAGCTCGTGAGCGAATCGTTATTTTGAGTTGGATCATTTCTGTGAATCAGTTCAGAGTTATAGATCACAAAACCGGTATGAACGATTCGTTCGCGAAGTGTTACAAATCGTATTGGAAATGCGGTTACGAAAGAATTGTATCAGTTTTATAACACTCACTATACTTTCAGCCGATGATTGAGAATGTTTTTACTATTGATAATAAAATTCAAATTATGAGCTGAATTATAATAGCTGTAAGAAACCTAACGCATGGAATGACAATAAACGCCCTTAAAATGTAATTATACAAATAAAAAAAACACGTAACCTTTAAACAGCAAGATGTGTTTATCACTTTATCTGAACGGATAGAAGGTAAATTGGAAAGTCAGGCATCACGCAATTAAGCAATGCCATAAATAATCATTTTTAGAACCGGATTTTGAAACCAACTGTTCGAAAGAACCGACTTCCTATCATTCACTACCGGGCGACAGTTTCCCGCTTAAATGCGTCAGTCTGATTCATTGATTTAAGTTTCACTCAAGTGTTTAAACTCCATGCAGCTCTCAGTCAAAATAATAAATACATGACTTGCAGAAATTATAACGTGAGGGAAATCTTGCACTGCTATATTTTATCTCAGTTACACATCCGTTTTGGCTTGTCGATCAGGAAAAGTAAAGGTCCTTGAATGAACATTTAAGCAAAGATTCATAATGTGGAAAATAGCATCCCATAGTAATCTTAAGAGAAAATGAACTTGGTGGATTTATTTTGATCTGTATCTAAACCTGATGATGTTGCTGATTATTGGCATTCTTGAATAATGTTACAGTAATGAAACGCCTGGTGTTTCTTAGAGAAGTGGGAGTGTCCTCTCATTTTTAATACCAACAGCTATTTCATAAACCCACAATATGAATAGTGTGCACTTGAATATATATGTATATGTATATGTGTATGTATGTATGTGTATATGTAAAAAAAAAATTTTTTTTTAAATTTTTTTTTTTATGCTTACCAGTTATTTCTATCAGGTATCAGGGTCTATTGTTGCCATTATTAAGACGCTTTCCATAGTAAATAATACTATAAGTTTCAAGTTATTTCTGGTTATTCAGCCAACCCTCCACCCAGACAACTACACAGTCCTTTTGTGTTCTAGCAGAGATGTTTGATGTTAAAGGCTCTCCTCTGTACTCCAGTGCCAGTGAATGAGGTAGTGTGGCCTGTCATTGTGAAATCTTCCTGTACAGGCGTTTCCCTGTCATTAACCCCCTCTTCATCTCCACGGTCTGCCGAGGTGTTTTTCTTTAGCAATATAAATGTCAGAGTCCATATTTATCAGGTATGAAATACTATTGTAAGTTGGTAAACAAATCGCTTAAATCAGGGGTTTTCAGTATTTTAAATGTCACAGACTCTCAAACTTTGTGCAAGGAACCCCATCCTAAATTTTAAATGACAGCTGTGTATATTTTCATGTATGAAGACTTCATTTGTACTGTAAAAATGTTTTTTTTTTCCTACTTACCAAAGGACTGTACTTTTTAGAAGTATTATGTATTTATTTAAATATATTTTAATTATTTTATTATTACTTTTATAAATTAAATTTGCAATATAATTTTTATTTTGTTAGTTTAATCCTATTTTATATTTATTTTTAAACAAATTTACATTAAACCTTCTAGCACTCCATTGCGGCCCCCTGGGGGTCCTCGGACCCCATTTTAAAAACATCTGACTTAAATGATTGAGCGGGAAGGTACAGGTCCAAGAGTTGTATTATACCTTTAGAGCAGCACAAGGCTGTTTTCATAGTGGGTTTGGTCCTTTTATTGAGGAAATTCTTTCTTGTGAAGAGGAATTTGTACTTCGGCTGCCAGATGTGTGCGTGCTTTGCGTTCTTCTTTGAAGTTGTTGTCTTTCTGATAGTAATTTTCAGAAACGCATGGCAAAATAAAACTGGTTTAGAAGCTGTGCTGCGAAAGCCACAATTGGGCAAATTTTGGGTAACCAACGACGTCATGACTCATTGCAAATGCAGAGAGCTGACATTATTGAACCATGTGTGTTAGTGACATGCTGTTTGGTCTGGTGGAAACCCACAAGACTGCGAACCGACCGTGTTTCCACAGACTTGAGGAATGAACGTCGCTACTATGTGTTGTTTACCTGACTATAACCAGCCTAAAATAAAAACATTGCATGACCCGATGTTTGTGCAGGCAATGCGGCACTTCTGTTTTGCTGTTCACAGTACCGGGAGTGATTCTAGTCAGCCAACAGCTCGCAATAACTACCGGTACTCTCATCTGTCCTTTTTGGAGAACTGAAACCATTGATTGATTCACTCACTCTCTCGCACACTGGGTCTCTCTTGCACATAGTTTTACATTTAGATATAAAGAGCAATATAGTGGGATGTTATTAGATTGCTCAACGAGACCGCGGCAGCATTTCTTCGCTCCCCAGCTCCGCTTTAAGTTTTTTGGGCCGGTGACATGACAAATCGGGTCCTCCCTCAAAGTCAGGTCTTTATCAACTAAAAGTTTATGATTATACTAAGTACATATGAACAATATTAATTTAATATGTATAGGTTACTATATAGTGAATAATAAAACAAATTGAGCATTTCTTTCACTTGATAAACTTAATATTAATTAAATACGGTCATAATAGTCTATTAAGGGCCAGATTTACTAACAGCTTACACAAGCGCAAACCCTCTTTTTGCGTTTAAAAACTACTGTCAGGATTTAATAAATACACGCAGTGAAAAATTAGCGCTGAAAAGGCATGGGCACAGTTATTTTTGCGGCTGACCTTATTGCATATGCATTTGTAGGAGTTCCATTTTCAGATGCAAAATTCATGGGAGGAGAGTATTTAAATGAATCATGCAAGCTGATTTACTAAGGTTTGCACTAGTCAATTTACTGGTATTTGCGCCATTATTTATAGCCCCCAAAAACCATGTCTTAAACCAGACACTAACTGGTAGATTGCGTTGGTCGTTATTGAAATGATCCGGCTGCGTCTGTGTGCTTTAATTTGTGCGTCGTCAGCAGATCACGCGCAGAATCCCATCCGCACTTTTGTGGAATTGCGCTCTCACGCTAATTTGCTCTCACGGTAAATCTGGCCCTAAGTGAATAAATAAACATTTACATTCTTCTTATAACTGAAATATTTGGACATTTAACACGTAATTACATTAAAGAATATGATATACACTCATTTGCATTTGCTCTACATGTAACTAAGCTATCAGGCTAATTGGGTATCTGTATACTATGCTAGTACATAAGCTAACTAATACAGACATTAATGGTCATTATAGTGCAAGCAGCTCAAACAGCATTATCATAACATGATTTTGTAGAAATTGTAATCAGGCGCTAAAGAGAGTCCCTGCCTATTAAAAGTAATTTGAGCCAATGGGATCGCTTGGGGTCCTAACAGAGACCCGATTTCGAGGAGGACCTGATTTGTCACCACACCGATCTTTCCTTTAGCTTTTCTGCAGTGGAAATGCCCGGAACGGTTCGAGAATGGCCCACAGGAAATCCTTGGAAGTTTGTGAATCAAAGGCCAAGGAAAGTTTTTGAAAATAAACATACATGGGTACAGGTCCTTGAAAGTGCTTGAATTTATTTTGCGCAAGAAGTTTTCTGGAAAAAAATCCATATTACTCCCTCCAGTCCGCTAATGTGTTATTTCGCCAACACTTCGTGGCCTATGCATACTACTTGCTTGATTTACATTAGTTACGCGCATTTACTTGTTACGTTAAGTGTTTCCCGCGTGAGGTACTTTGTTGTACATTGCCATGACGTTCACGCACGCACAAAACTACTACGATGGTACCTCAACGTTTCACAGACACACCGTGAAACATTGCAAAAATAGGCTGAAACGTGATGCCTGGAAAATGCAAGTTTCAAGATATTTGAATGTGTCCCCACATTAAGTCCTTGAATTTGAGGGTATTCGACCTGGAATGTCCTTGAAAGGTCCTTGAATTTGAAGTTAACCAAGGTGTGGGAACCCTGGGCCCAGTCTGGAACCATTTATGAAAGACACCTTCCCAGATTGAATAACCAGCACTGCAACGGCCCATAAAACTTCTCAAACCATGAACCATAAATGTCAGAAAAGAGAACTCAATCTGGCAAAAATGATAAAAAATCACTCCTATTATAATCAACAAAGCTAGTTATACCGTAAACTCCAGCCTCATTATTTTCTTTTTCCAAGAATGAAGATGCTTAAATAATTTTGGATAGTGTGATGACCAAGAATTATGCTTGAAAATAGCAATATGTGAAATTTGTTAAGCTGAAATATCTGAAGGCGGCTCGTTGCCAAAGAACTTTGCTATGACTTTGATTTAATTTTAATTTATGGCCTGAGAACACAACACGCTGAACAGCATACCAAGTTTAGTTACCAAATTGAATTACCCCAAAAATATTTTCATCTTCAGTTTTTGGCTAAATGAAAACAACAAAGCTGAAATAAAAGTTTTGGTTTAAAAAAAAAAAAAAAAATGGTGCTTTTTTTTGGGTGTTAGTGTAGTGCTATTTGTATGTTGTTCACAGGCACATGCTGAGTCTGACGTTTGCAAAACGTCCTTTGTCTGTGGACTGAGGAAAGGTTTTTTCCCCGCTCTATACTGCTGGAATGCTGTGATTTTATGAAACAGTTTTTTGAGTTGGCAGCGTTCCAGATCAGCCCTGGTGAAGGCCCCTCACTGAAGCTCATACGCCTTCACGATCTCCTCCTGCCCCTCGTAATACATTCTCTCCTTCTCCACTTCACTGTTTTCGCCATTTCTCCTCGGTCACATGGTTTCGTTTGTGGAGCAGGGCTCGACTCCAGGGAATGTGGATAGATTTGCGTTGTTCCTGCTTTGTCCCTCTCAGTCTGAATGTTTGCGTTTATGCCTCTAGAATAATGGCACTATCACTGTGGCACTTTGCATAAGCATTATTGAATTTTTATTTTCACCTTTTCATTTCATTGCCTAATTTAACCTTATTGGTTTATCCAAATTAACATTTACTCCTGCAGTTGCATGCTAGGCACATGTTTTCTCTGCACAGCTCTTGTTGCTAGAAAAGCCCTCTCTCGTCTTTAGTGTTTTCGTATTTCTCCCAATTATTCCAAAGCAACTGACAAATGATAGTAAAAGTTCAGAAGAGCAATCTTATCTTCTGCAAGAGCAAGACATTTATATTTGATGCTGCATTGCCTTGGAAAGTAAAACTTAATTACCGGCGTGTGTGAAATGCGCTATACAAATAAACTTGTGTTCCTTACCTTGCCTAATGAATACAAACTGTGTTAAAATCGAATATGAGGAGAGATGAAGAGTGAAAAACAAGAGATAAGATATTTCTGAAGCCTGCGAACACACGGTGTGCCCAGTAAAATTCTCTAATAAACTCTTATATAGCCAGATCGCAAGTCAGAATACAAAGCCGACATGGCTTAAAGGGTTAGTTCACCCAAAAATGAAAATTCTGTCAGTCATTCCTCTCCCTCATGTTGTTCCAAACCCATAAGACTTTCGTTCATCTTCAGAACACAAATTAAGATATTTTTAATGAAATCTGAGAGGTTTCTGTCCCTCCATTGACAGCTAAGCAACTACCACTTTGACGCTTCAAAAAGTTCATAAAGAGAATAGAGATCATAAAACTAATCCATATTAATTTAGTGGTTTAGTCCAAATTCTCTGAAGGGACACGATCGCTTTATAATAGGATGAACAGATTGAATTTAGGCTTTTATTCACATTCGCATTTATCAGCGGATTCAGCGCACACATCAGTTGTGGAAAATGGAAGCTTAAGCATGTTCTCTTGATGTGCGAGAACCAATGAGGTTCATTCTCGCTTTACGCAGCACGTTTGAGCTTCCGCAAGAACCAATGAGGTTCATTCTCGCTTTACGCAGCACGTTTCAGCTTTCGCAAGAACCAATGAGGTTCATTCTCGCTTTACGCAGCACGTTTGAGCTTCGCAAGAACCAATGAGGTTTGTTCTTGTGCGACAAGCAGGTTCGGTTGAGCTTCTGTTTATGTTCGCTAATCAATGTTTATATGTGAATAAAAGCCTAAATTAAATCTGTTCATCATATAAAAAATATATTCTCTCCTGTCTTGCTCCAGTGTGTAATCAAGAGCCTGTCAGGTGTATTTAGACACCTATTGCTTCAAGTTCAAATACTTTACAGTATGATGTCATCTTATGTTTTACTGCATTCTTTAAAAATGTGACTATTAAACTGAAAATGCTGAACTGCATGACTGATGATTACTACTGTCATGATAACGTGACTCTTTTCTTCACAGAAAGCCACCAGAAAAACTGACAAAGTTCGTCCAGAGGATGTTGATGTCACTGAATTGAGCAACGAGGGTTTGAAAGACCTGTTGCTGAAGTATGGCCTGAATGCTGGACCCATTGTTGGTGAGCCGCTTTTGAGATTCAGACTCAAATTATGCAATGTGAAGAGTAAATATTTGCAGATATTGTACATTTCCTTGGATCATACAGTGACCTCAAAAAGTATTTGGACACTTCATTGTATTAGATAACAAAATATCAAACCTTGTTAAATACATAAAACATAACATACACAAATAGAACAAAAAATGTTTTTAACTGATAAAACAATACATAAAAATTTAATATTGGTTGTCAATGTTTGTAGAAAATAGTTAATGTGTGAACTTCACATGTTAACGCCTGTGTGAACCCGAGGAGAACTGACTTCATATTCCCTAAAATGTAAAAATCACCTTGGGAAAAGTTGGTTAAAAGTAACTAATAATTACTAATTATAAAACTAATAATATCCTGTTTTATATGTGTGTACTTATACATTAAAAAATTTTTTTTAAAAAGTGTTAGTGTAATTATTATATATATATATATATATTTTTTTTTTTTTTAATTAATTATTTTATTATTATTATTATTATTATTTTTTTTTTTTTTTTTTTTAAAACAATGGCTAACCCATATGTATGGAGGGATTTAACATACTAAGTTAAGTAAATATTTAATGAAATAAATGTTGCAATACACAGAGAGAAAAAAGGTGTCAATTTTACCTTTAGGGGTACAACAGCTTGTCACATAGTAGTACCTTAAGGTACGTATTTGTATTAAGGTACGACACCCTTTTTCTCCGTGTAGAGTACAATGAAATGTAAACGTATACGGTATAAGGAAATACCCCCATAAATAGATTTTATAATGAAAAACCTCATGAAATATGAAATATGGTATACACAAAAATCTTGCCTTTTCACTCAGCACAAAACCAGCAACTAAAAAAAAGGTTTTAGTTTCTGGAATAATCTAAATTGTCTCGTGGTGTTGTGCAATGCTATCAGTAAATCAGCAGTTTCACCAGGCATGCAGCTTTGCATGTTTTTACAATTCTGGCTGGAATAATGCCCTTAAATGGCTGTTGGAAAGCTCTTCAGACAAAGCAGCAGCCTTTCTCACTGCTTGTTACGAATAGGACAGGACTCTTATGACACCAAAGAAATTTAAATGAAACGATACATTTCATCCATGATGTTTGTCATGCTCTGAAGTACTTTACTGCTTTGACATCAACACTAAACAATGTCTTCACATCAGCGTCCACTCGGAAAGTCTACGAGAAGAGGCTTCAGAAGCTGCTGGATCAGGGTCCTCCTGAGGCTGTGGCCCCTCCCTCAGAAACCTCACAGACAGAGGGCAGCCAGAATGGCAACACAGACTCAGACCAGTACAGCGACAAGGAGGAAGGTAACAAACAAACAAACAGATTATATTATATAAGATTATTATAGAAATGAATATATCAAAATGCTCTCTTGTCTGTTTGTCAGAAACTGTTGCTACAGCCCCTGTGTCTGTGCCCGAACCTGAACCGGAAGTGGAGGCCGAACCCATCCCAGTTGTGGAGAGACCAGTCAGAAGCCGAGGGAAAACACCAGTGACCAGCAGAACACGCAGTGGCCAGCTCAACAGGGTGAGGATGAAACCTGTGCATTGTGTTTGCTCATGCTTTCACCTTCCTTTGTGCCTCTTTTGGTTTGGATCTGATGTAAATGCCAAAATACATCTCAGTTAAATCAAAATATATCATCCGTTTAACTGCAACAAATAAAATGGGATGTGCACCTAGTGGTTGATTTATGTCAATATGTAGAGTGTGAGGTGGCAGATATACACTACCTTTCAAAAAATATTTTATATAGATGTACTTATTTCGGCAAGGAAGTATTGAATTGATCAAAAGTAATCAGACATTTATAATTTTACAAAAGATTTTTATTTTACATAAATTCTGTTCTTTATTAATTTTGTGTTCAGGGAATCCTAAAAGATGTCACGGTTTCCACAAAAATATTTAGCAGCATAACATTTTCAAAATTGATACAAGTCAGCAACTTAAAATGATTTCTGGAGGATCATGTGACACTGAAGAATGAAGTAATGACTGCTGAAAATTCAGCTTTGCAATCACAGGAATATCAAAATAGAAAAAAGTTGTTTTAAATTAATAATATTTTACAATATTGCTGTGTTTACTCAGAGTTTCTGCGGATCTCAAAAAGTTTCAATTTGCCCGTACACAAAATAAGGCCATAAAGTCTTAAATTCAGAAAGTCATGGCATTAAATATTGCATGCACTGCAAAATGAAATCTTCCTCAGTATTTGTGTCCTGTTTTCCTATACAAATATCTAAATGTCTTTAAATCAAGATGCATTTACTTAAGATGCAAATGTAAAAAGAAAAATTAAGTGAGTTTATTCTTAATTAGGGATGTGCCGATCCGATACTCAGTATTAGCTCCGATACCGCCATTATTTGCCGGATCGGGTATCGGTCAGACTGGACCGATCCAAATCCGATACTGTGCGTATAATATTCTGTGTTATTGTTAAGCCCCAGTGCCCCACAAAAGGCACAAAAACATTATAAAGCATCATCAACGCTTCATGCACTATATTACGTGTTCTGAAGCCATTCCATAGTTTAATGTGAGGTACAGATGAATATTTAAGTCATTAAATTCAAGTTCATGTGAACTCTTCTCTTCTCTCCGCTGTGTCTGCCAGTCATTTTCCATTCAGCTTTCAAACTGCGTGTCGCGGTCGGTTATGACAGTCAACACGATAAAACTCTCTCCAAGATAATTCAGTGTTCCTGTTATTATGCTTTATCTGTAGATAACGCTCTATGGTTTCGCATAAAATGACTTTATCTTGCTGGAGTTTATTACTGTAAATCGTGTTACTTTCTACCGGGTGTCTGTTAGATCACAACACTGGACTAGAGATTGTATTGTTTTTCACACGCACGGTAACTGAATTTTTAAACTGTTAAAAGAAAAGGCTCAATAAAATATTGCATAGATAGATTGATAAATACTACGCATCGATAAATATCTTCCCTTTGTGTTTTGAACTTCTCAATGTAGACGGAGCGCTGCGCGCTGTGACTCCGTGTTGCTTCAAGCGTATCATCCTGCACACGGGATGCGCATACGCGCTTTGTGCCGCTCTGTATTGGAGCCTTTCGTATTATAATACTTTTGCGCAATGAAAGATTATTAATAGCCTTTCTTGTTCTGCCCTATCTATAATATGTTGCTGCCTCATTAAAAAGCTGCGCTATACATTTAAAATAAATGTCTTTTTAATTTCTTAGTATATAGGCCTTATTTCTATAAATATATTTATTTGTTTTTCATGAATGCATTTTACAACAATGCCAGTAACATTTTAACAGATTTAGTGCTACATTTATTCACTTTTATTTGTTCCCCACTAAATGTTTTTGTTTGTTTTTTTTCACTAAATGTTTAGATTTTATACAATTATTGTGCACTCATGATTTTTGATGAGCTCATGAGCAACTTTTGCTGCTAATTTATCCACTAATCTAGTTTATAATAGTATTTTTGTGATTGTGATTTATATATTTTTTTAATTTGTTGTTTTTGTTTATAATGAAGTCTGTATTTAGTAGATTGTGTTTAACACACAAAAGAGTGATTATCAGTTCAACACACTGAGATATAGAAATTCTACATTGAATTTTTAAACAAAACTGCACTGGTATGGGATTGGTATCGGCCGATACTCAGAATTTTTGGTATCGGATCGGTTCTGAAAAAATAGTATCGGAGCATCCCTATTCTTAACATGAACAAATATGTCAATGAGTTCTGAAAAATAAGTTCTTTGAATAAGTTGATTTTTCTAAACCCACTGGCAGATATCTGTTCGTTTTAATCATAAATTCACTGCATTATGATCAATTTCGCAGAAAACAAGACATATTTTATGTCATTTTGTATCTCCAGTAAATGCATCTTTATTTAAGGATTTTAAACATTTGCACTGGAAGATAAAAATACTGAGGAAGAACATCAATTTTGATCAGATGGTACAGGAAAAGTAATTTCCATATTCTAGTGGTTGTTAGCAGAGGTATTCAAGCTATTTATTTATTTATTTATTTATTTTTTGTAAAATAAATAAAAAAGTAATGGATATCTGTTGAAAGTTGTATTTCCAAATTTGAAGTGTTTCTTATTGTTTCTCACTAGACATTTACACTTAGAGAACATATTGACATTGTGTTCCCTTCAATTATTCCTTAAATTCTCTTTGCTTGATCTTAAAGTCGTAAAGTTTACCTTTATAAAACCTGCAGAAACCCTGTTACTGTGTTTCTAATCAAATAATTGCAGCTTTGGTGAGCAAAAGAGGCTTCTTTCAGAAACATTAAAAAAGTTTCTATTTCACTCGGTAATGCATCACATTACAGAAGTAAAAGGAGTTGTGAATGTCAGTTCACACACAGTGACTTTAATGACAAGAATTGGACACACAAAATTTATGAACACTTCACACAGTATTTTCTCAAAATTCACTTAAACATTTGAGAGCCAGTGGTTGTTTTTTGGAAAGTGACAAACTACCACTTCAGATAAGCGAGTACAGTTAATCTAAGGCTGATAATCTCAAAATGGTCTAATATCAGCTGATCAATCAGCCCGACCAAAAATATCCCATCTTTCAAAAGTTGTGACCATATGGCAAATGAAGCAAAAGACTGAAGATATGAATGTTCACATGATTTCAATTACAGCCAGCACCCCCCACTCTCTTGTGTCCCTTGCTTTTTTTAACTTTAGCTTGGGCTTGGACTTGGCCCAGACTTTAATCCTCTTTTATCTTCTTATTCCTTCCCTTCCTCCAGACACACTTGGCTTCTCATTCCTGTATGATTTTACTCAGTCTTGCGTCTCTCTGTGTAGACTCGAACCTTTTTGTTTAGGTCACTTGTAAATAACTAGCCAGGAGGATACTCTCTTCAAAGGCTTCTTTAAACTATTTAAACTTCTTTGCTCACATAAAAGCTGTTTAGGCAGTACAAGCATCACATGCTATCGTCTGTTAGTGTAAAGAATCAGTTCTTTTCTCTCTAATACAAAGTTTTTTTCCCATGTGACGTTCCCACCTGCATATTTTCCCACCATTATCTGTTAAGAGTTCAGCAGCACCACCTGCTGTAGAAGAAATCTGACCCACTTCATGTGGTCACATGACTGCTCCACATTTAAATGTTGTCATACCTGCTGTGGAGATCAGATAAGTTTCTCTATGGAAAGTTCTAGATCTTTTGCTGTGTGATGTGTAGGAAAAAGAGGAGGATAAGCAGGAGGAAGATTGGCCGGTTTTAAATGTTAAGAGAAAGCTGAAGAGATCTTCTCACAGGCTGGATCAGATGGTTCCCGCCAGCGACGACACCGTAACTCAATCTGTGGTTATGTTATTAATGTACATCACCTGGTTTCTGGGTGTGGTAATGAAGTAAAAAAAACATCTGGGGTTTGCACATGGGTGAACAGTGTGTGGTTGAGCTCATATTTGTTTCACAAATGAGCTGAGGACGTATTATACTTTGTTACTCAGTTGTAAGCAAGGTTTGTGTGAATGTCTGGTGTTTTCAGGAGAACTCTGAGCTCTCATCTGCAGAGTACTTTCCTGTTTCCCAAGACAGGAGAAGAACAGTACATGTGGTAGGTGGCCATGACACTAGTGTAATGCTAATGGTCTAAATCAGGGATGGGCAACTTTGGTCCTGCAGAGATAGTTCCAACCCTAATCAAACACACCTGAACAAGCTAATCAGTAGGTGTGTTTGACTCGTACAGCGAGAGTGATTAGAGAGCATACAGAGCCGTCTGCTTTCAAATCGTTCTTGCGGTACATTGATGTCAAACACTGATCGGTTTGCGCAGCGCCTCTTCAAGTCGAACACACCCAATGTCTTCAAGATTACTAGAAAGCTACAGACAGTTGAGTTTTATCAGGTTTGGATCTAAACTCTGCAGGACAGTGGCCCTCCAGGACCGAAGTGTCCCATCCCTGGTCTAAATTATTAGCCTGACCTCAAAAACCCGCTTCTATCCTATTAAAGGCAGCAAGAAAAGAGCCCAGACCTTTGCTTACAGACAGGACATCAAAGCTCTCGTCTAAAACCGAATCTCTGAAGCGACGGAGCGCACCAGTCCACTTGTTTCGGCCTGATTTGAATGAGGCTCCCGCCACTGACAAGGTGTCTTTCTCCTTAAAAACCTTCTTTGGAGACTTCAGTTGGTTTATGAAAAACAAAACTATTGAAGTTCTCTGTGAAATTATTAATGTTTCTAAATGGCTGCGTTATCAGGGTCATTCTTGTCGTGTATATTTAAAAAAAAAAAAAAAAAAAAAAAATTTTTTATTTATTTTAAAGGAAGTATTTCTTTTAATCTATTTTCAGAAACATGCTCTGGTCAACCTCAGGCACTTAAATTTTATTAATTAAAAAAAACAAATTATTTACCCCATGTTGAAAACTGGATAATCAATAATCAAAAGCTAAAATTTGCTCATTGAAGGAATGAGGTGTCAATATTAATAATAATTAATATTATATTTGTATTATAATTATCAATATTTTATTAATTGTATATTCTTCCTGTTTAACACAGTTAGAGTGAACAAAATCAACTAATTCCATAAAACATTACAGAATTTCTAAAGTGTCTTGCACTTAGTCTGACATCTCCCTAAAATTGATGTCACTTCCTGGATGATCATGGCTTTTGTTAATTGAAGGGATACCATGCAATAAGAGCAGAATAGAAAGTTTAATTGGCTATACATTTATGGGGTTTCCCCCATATTTTTTCAATTAAAACAACATTCCCCAAAAACATGATTTGTTTGAATCCTTTCATTTAGAATAATTTGAATATTTTTTTTAAATTTAATTGCCAGTGTTTCGTGTTAAAATCGCAGCAATTAAATAAATGGCCAGAGAAAAAAATTATTCTCTTATGTATAATTTTACTTAAAAAAATGTTTTTAAAATATATATATTTTTGATTATTTTATCCAGTATATTAAGAAATGCATGAATGGGACATAGAAATGTACCGCACAGTAAGAATGAACCAAAGTTTCTGCTTCATCTGTTTGTTTGGAAATCGTAGGATTTGAAGGAGGTGTCTGTTCCTCTGGTGAGGATAAAAGCACATGTTTTGGTAGGTCCAGAAGAAACATCATACATAAACATGAGGATGCAGGTCATATTCTGATGCCACAGTTTTTCTTATGGTGTTATATTAAAGGCAGTGCCAAAGGAACCCAAACCCTCAAAGCGCTCCTCCATGTCTGCGACTGATTGGTCAGAATCACTAAAACATCACAACTCTTCTTACCAGTCCACCATATCCAGTTTACATGGCATCAGCCCTGTTGACAAGGTGCTTTCATAAATCTTCCATGTCTCTCAACTTGACTCTGAGAGCGTCACATATAGTAGTGTTAATGGTGTTGGTTTGATTTGTTTGCATCACTCATGTCTTTTGTGGTTTGTCTGTAGTTTGATGAGAATGCCGTTGACATCACTTCCCTTCCGATTAGACCATCCAATCGAGAGCCGCTTGTTTCCCTTCTTAATACTGCTTGCGTTGAGGTGATTGATACACACACTTCCATCTTTAGTTAATGCTTTTAGCTCTAAAACAAGGTCTTTCTAATCAGCATACGCATATTTATGCAACATCAAGTGTTTAATTTTAAATTTTCATAATCTCAGGTTGATGGCCAGGGTATGCAGGACATCCTGAGCTGTAGACCTGCGAATCGTGCTCCTGTGGTAGGTCTCTCAGCTATGCAAGGATAGTTTATAACTGTATGAAACATTCATTTTAGTAGCTTATGGGAGTTTGTTTCTTCTCTGAAGGCTCAGGGAGTCAAATCTGTCTCAGTATTGAAGTTCTCAAAGCCTCATTTGAGTCAGAACAAACCTTCCAAACCCTTGATAGACATGAGGTGCCATCTTTCATCCTCCGGCGATGGCCAAGGAGACGTTTTCCCATCACACTCACTTTCTTTTAGGGACTCCCTTGTGGCTCCAGAGGACTCTCTTCCTGTCTCGTTTGACCTTTTCCAGGTTTGCTGTTGATAGTTGTTCATTTGTGGACATTTGTTTTTGACATGGTACACTCTTAAAAATAAAGATTCTTTATTGACATCAGTGGTTTCATGGAACCTTTCCATTGTACAAAAGGTTCTTTATAGTGGAAAAGAGTTCTTTAGATGTTCTTCACACTAAGAAAAAATGGTTCTTTTAAGAACTGTTGACCGAAAGGTTCTTTGGGGAACCCAAAATGGTTCTTTAATGGCATTGCTGCAAAATGCGCCTTTTGGAACCTTTATTTTTTTAAGAGTGTGTTAGTTTTAAGTTACAATGTTACATGAATTTCTAGTTATCAGGGTCATCACTAAAGCTTAAAGCCATAATTTACATTGTTGGTTTATCAGGGGAGCTGTGGCTCACCAGAGACCCAGCCCAAGACAAGACAGTCCAAAATCAGCCCTTTCCTCTACCAAATCACTTCTGTTCAAGGTCATGATAGCAGCCAGACGCAGACACCAAAGAAGGACACGGTAATTTCATGAGCAGAATAAAACTTGGTGGGATTCACACACTTGTTTACATCGGGTCATACACAGTTGTGGTGTTATAAAATTCTCTTTCTTTTGTTTTTAAAATGAAAGCCAAAAAAAAACATGAATCTTCAGAACTGATGCACGTGCAAGTTTTTATGATGTTATTTCCCACCTCAGTGTTCATATCATTGTGGCTCTTGTCTTTGTGCGCAGGTGGAAAAGGTGTCGGCCATTGATCAGACCCCGAGGACGGTAGAGAGAGATGTTCTAAAAGATATCTTTCCCACTGAAAACCTCAGCACTCCCACTGGAATCAGGTATGAGGGGAAGATGTTTCAAACATTCACACTGAACAAACATCAGGGGCCGGATTCACAAAACATTCTTAAAGGGTTAGTTCACCCAAAAATGAAAATTGTCATTAATTACTCACCGTCATGTTTTTCCAAACCCGTAAGAACTTCGTTCATCTTCGGAACCCAAATGAAGATATTTTTGATGAAATCGGAGAGCTCTCTGACCCCTCCATAGACAGCAATTTAATTACCACTTTCAAGGCCCAGAAAGGTAGGAAAGACATCGTTAAAATAGTCCATGTGACTACAGTGGTTCAACATTAATTTTATCAAGCGGCGAGAATACTTTTTGTGTGCAAAAAACAAACAAAAATAACGACTTTATTCAACAATTTCTTCTAGTCTGTGTCAGTCTCCTACGCTGTTGACGTAGTGTAAACAGTACAGAGCTTCCGAGTTCTACGGCAGAATGCTGGCTCATCATTGGCCGACGCTGTTCACGCGAGCACCACAACGCATGCGTGTGATGCTGATGCAGGAGCTAGCCAATGGTAAACCGTCATTCTGCCGTAGAACTCGGAAGCTCTGCACTGTTTACACTGTCAACAGCGTAAGAGTCTGACACAGACTAGAAGAAATTGAGAACGACATGAATGAATGGGTGAATAATTAATGACAGAAATTTTATTTTTGGGTGATCTAACCCTTTAAGAATAAAATTCTTTTAAACTGCTGATTTCTTCTTACTTTCTAACTTGACTCTTTCCCCGCCATTGATGGATGCTTTCCGTTGTTATATGGTAGAGGGCGCTATGACACATCTTCTGAAAGAGTACTGAATTGTATAGGAAGCCAAACACACCTAAAGTGGGATGAAATGGCGCTACAAAGCTCACCCTGCGCTGATATATCGACATTGAGCCGTGCGACCGACTCGACATTGCAGGGAAGACGTTTGCTAGCGCCACCGAACAGACAGCGCGAACTAATCTCACCAGTGCGGCGCTGACCACGTTACTTAATTCATTACCACCCATTACGACTAACCGCATTGCCTAAAAGAGTTTGTGAGACGCGCCAAATGAAACGGAAGTGCGGACACAGCTTCCTTTCCAAGTTTCTCATCAACTACCAAATTTTTTTTCTCAGTTCAGTAATGCGTATGAATGAATTTCACTAAGGTTGATCAATGTTTTTCATTTCGCTAGTGTTTGTAATTATGGCCTATACAGCCCCTCATAAGTGATCACTACTCTAGCTTGAACTAGCGAGGCAGCACTCACAGATAAAGGACGCATTCACTCTAGACAGGATATTTTGGAATAACTTGACACGGTGCATTAAAACACAACGCTGAGTGAGTAACTCCCGTCAAGCCAGTCTCAACGAAAATAGCTTTGAGGGGTTTTTCATTCAACGAGTTTTCATCATTAGGTTTTTATTTTATGACATTTCAACCTAAACCAAACTTAGCATGTCATAAGACATTTTAAGAGATTTGTCGACTTTTTGTTTCTTGTTGGCCAATCACATGAGTTTGATTTGGCGGATAAATCTTTTTTTCAGATATGTTAAAATATTGTAACAAAAATATTTAAGAAATAATAATAAAAGATTGTGCCAAACTACTTAAGGTTTTCTTTTCAGACAGTTGTATTACCCCGAGTGATTGTGTGGATTGCATTAATAAATGTGTTATTGACCCATAAAACTATACATTTTTGGAAATCTCAAAAATGTCTACACACAAACAACAGATAAGTCTCACATAGTGAAAGATTCTGCACTGCAAAAAAATATAAATCTATAAATCTAATTTTTAAAAAGCATGGGGGAAAAGTATTTTTTGCATTCTCTTCTATTTTAGTATTGTTACCTTTTTGTTTTTAGTAAAATATGTAAACCTTTTTTAAAACAGATACATTTATTTTGTTTTCAGAGAATCTATCTTGAATTAAGTATTTTTCAAATTTGTTTCTAGTGCCACCTGTCGCCGACCAATCAGAGGAGCAGCTGGCCGGCCCCTGGGTGAGACATGGCTGGACAAATCCCGTCTCAGTCATACAGAGTTCAGAGAAACCAGCTCCTCTTCCTACACAGAGACCCGATCAGTTCCACGTGTGGCCGCCGTCCCTCTAGCCGCTACCAAGCCTGTGGCGCCCCCTGCTGTGAAGACCAGAGTGCGGCGCAGCCTGCCGGTGTGGGTGCAGCTTCTGCTGCTGAGCGCGGTCGCTGGATTCCTGTTCTTTGTCTACCAGGCCATGGAGACTAATGAGGTTGGACTCTTCAAGCAGAGCAGGGCAGATGATGGCACTAGCAAATGAACGTCATGCGGTTCACCCAAGTCTTTGCCCTCTTTATCATACTCAGCCAGTACCTCCCTTTGTTGATTCAGCAGCCGTGGACTTTTACCTGCGATCTTTATATATTCATACAAAGACAGAAACTCACAGATTTTGCATCATTTTCTCTGCTATACACCCTCTTTGAGATGAACTGGTTTAGAGGAATGAATCCTGGTTTTAATTTTAAAAGTCACTTTTCTTGCCTTTGTATGTTTGTCTTGTTTGAGTGTGTTTTTTTTTTTTTTTTTTTTTTTTCTTTTTTTTTCTCCTAATTTTACAGATTAATGCTGGTGCTGGAGTCGAAGTGCTGAAGGAGTCGGCTAAATACACTTGTTTTGTTTGTAAACTACATTTAGCGTCTACTTGTGACAATATTTTTTGCATTTATTTTCACATCTAGCTCTTTAAAGGTGCCGTATCCATCTTAACGTTGATGTAGTATTTATGTACTTGTTGTTGAAATACAAATATTTTCAATAAACTGTTTTGCAATGTATTCTGGAAGATAAGGTCATTTTACTATTATAATTTTATTAATTTAAAAAAAAAAAAAAAATTTTTTGCTGGAATTTCAAGTGGTTTTACAAAGCATAACATTTCAGCAATTAACTTTTAAAGAATTTCCATCTAAAATGGTCCATCAAAGCATATGTTTGTTGGCTAAAATTTGGAATATATACACTATGAATTGTCACTATTAAAATTTAATTATCAACATTTAAAGAAATGGTTTTTTTTTTGTTTTTTTTTTAAGTACGTCTTTGAAAACGAATTTGGGTTAATAAACATTGTAAGATCCTGATACTTATACATTGGTATAACTGGACAATGTGTAAACTGCCCATCATTATGCCGTTTATTCTGCTTTAAAAACTGATACATTTACGATTTAATATTCTGAGTCTGTATTTATTTTACATTATAAAGTGCTGCGGATTTGTGGGATAAAGCTGGAAGGGTTCAGGCACTTTTTATGTATATGACAGCATATGGTTTAATAAAGCGTTTACCTTGTATCATCTACATATCAGTTGGCTGTATTTTTTTTTATTTTTTTAAGTGTGTCTGTTTGACCTAAATTATTAGGATGTTTCCTCTACTAAATGTGTTGTCTTTAGGGTTTGCTGCAGTGCATTGCAGTTCCTCTCAGAGGCACTGGAAATTCTGACCTCACTTTGATCTTGTATAGGTAAGGAGGATATAACGGTGCAAGGCTCTATGCTCTGGTCCAGGAATAGACCGTCTCATTGAGTTTAATCGCCTTACTCTACCCACTGCTGTGCATAATAAGCTCATGTACGCTACCATGAGCTCTCATTTGCAGTGGGATACTATACAGTAACTACAATTTAGTTGGATGCATATTTACACCAATAACTTGATACATTGGCTGTTTGTTTTTTTTTTTTAATGAATTCTAGTATGGCCCTTAATACCATCATACCTCTTTCCAATAGGTTAGTGTTCACAGTGAAGTCTCAGTGTGGTGACGTCACAGAAGGTCAGGGTGATTTAGTCTGAGGTCATCTGATGTCTCAGATTCGCCTGCCGCTGATGCACCCGGGAAGGGTTGTTTCTTTACAACCAACAAGTGAGTGCACCATTTCTTTTTAACATGAATTTTCCGAAATGTTTAAATGAGAGATTAACTTTTGTTTTATTTAAATTGTCCCCTGTCTGTTTTTGCTAGTAAACCCCTGGTGAAAATGTACCCAACCACCCTTACACAGTTGGCACGGTCGAATCCTTTCCAGACGACTCTTTTCCTCATTAAACCAGATCAGCAACAAGAGAGCCGGCAGATAAAACGCAAACTTGCTGCGGCATCTCCTAATGGTAAGAAGTTATTGTTCTTTATCTTCTGAACTGGATAAATTGCTAACGGAATTAGACCTATGGAATATGCTTTGTGTCCAAGATTTTATTTTTCTTATTTATTTTTATAAACATTTTTTTGTATATATTATATTGTTTTATTTGTTTGTATAGATTTTATTTTGCTTATTTATTTTATGTTGTTTGCTTTTATTTATTTAGGTTTGTTTGCAGTAATTGTTATGGTTATTATTTGTTGTAAGATATTTGGAAAGGTCGCTGGTGTAATGATGAAGCTCAGTGAAATCACACTACTATTTTTAAAGTGGACTGTCAGACTGCTCGTCATTCCATTCGTAAAGAATTAACTTCCACAAGGATTACATGCCTGGCTAATAGACTTTACCTTATCATGAATGCCTACTAATTCCTAGGCACTTTTTCCTAAAATAAATTCTTGCACTTGAATATGAAATACACCTCTTGACTGTTAAAAGAATAGTTAACCCAAAATGAAAGTTATATCACCATATACCTGTTTCATCCTCCTTCCATGGGACACATAAAATGAGAAATTTTGAATAATGTGCTGATTGTTTTCTTCTTTGCAATTACAATGAATGAGGACAAAAAGCATGCAAAATCATTGTGAATGTAGTC
The DNA here is from genome assembly GCA_039654105.1 of Coreius guichenoti. NCBI lineage: Eukaryota > Metazoa > Chordata > Actinopteri > Cypriniformes > Gobionidae > Coreius > Coreius guichenoti. The sequence continues at coordinate 14,895,053 of CM077182.1, read as the reverse complement.
AATATGATTTGTGAGTCTCCTGCAGTCATGCAATAGTTTTGTGACTTTTTTTCCAGTTATTCACTCTTAAAGGAATAGTTCACATAAAAATGAAAATTCTGTGATTAATTACTCACCCTCATGTCGTTCCAAACCCGTAAGACCTTCGTTCATCTTCGGAACACAAATGAAGATATTTTTGATGAAATCGGAGAGCTCTCTGACCCCTACATAGACAGCAATTTAATTACCACTTTCAAGGCCCAGAAAGGTTGTAAAGACATTGTTAAAATAGTCCATGTGACTCCAGTGGTTCAACCTTAATTTTATGAAGTGATGAGAATACTTTTTGTGCACAAAACCCCCCCCCAAAATGACGACTATATTCAACAATCTCTTCTCGTCTGTGTCAGTCTCCTACGCTGTTGACGTAGTAAATACAGTGCAGCGCTTTCGAAGCACTACGTCAGAATGCCGGCTTACCATTGGCCGACGCTGTTCACATGAGCACCACGACGCATGTGTGTGATGCTGACGCAGGAGCTAGCCAATGGTGAGCCGTAGAACTCGGAAGTGCTGCACTGTTTACACTACGTCAACAGCGTAGGAGACTGACACAGACGAGAAGAGATTGTTGAATAAAGTCGTTATTTTTGATTGTTTTTTGCGCAAAAAAGTATTCTCTTCGCTTCATAACATTAAGGTTGTAACCACTGTAGTCACATGGACTATTTTAACGATGTTTTTACAACCTTTCTGTACCTTGAAAGTGTTAATTACATTGCTGTCTATGGAGGGGTCAGAGAGCTCGCAGATTTCATCAAAAATATGTTCATTTGTGTTCCGAAGATGAACGAAGGTCTTACGGGTTTGGAACGACATGAGGGTGAGTAATTAATGACAGAATTTTCATTTTTGGGTGAACTAACCCTTTAACTGCTGCAGCTGGTTCATTGAGTCAGTGAGTTGAACTCGATAAAGGCACAATATCCGATTTGTGAAATAAATCATTCAGATTTCTGGATCGGACTCAAAAGAACAATTCATTCTCAAGTCTGACATCACCACATTTGTCATGAACTCTCATGATCTAGAACTAGGCTAGATGACCTTAAACTCCATCTGATTTCACTTCCTTGGCCTCCAAACACATTCACTTGGCTTAAACTGCACACTTCCAAGGTTCCAAAAAGGAATTTTTGGGTTCTCTCAGTAAACAGTTCTTAAAAGAATCATTTTCTTAGTTTGAAAAACACTCTTACAAATAAAGTTTCTGTATTGACTTCCATAAGAACCTTTAACATCCATGTAACCTTTTCAATACACAAGATTCTTTATAGTAAAAAAAGGTTCTTAAGATTGTTAAAATGTCCTTCTCACTGAAAAAGGGTTATTTTAAGAACAGCTCTCAGAAAGGTTCTTTAGGGAATATAAAGAACCTTATGTGAAATGGAAAGGTTCCATGGATGTTAAATGTTCTTCATGGAACCAGATGCCAATAAAGAAGCTTTATTTTTTTGAGTGTGACTTAAGTTTGCATTTATTTTCCCCTCTGTATCACATATTGATGTTTGTGATCAAATTTAAAGGGAAATGTGATGTCAAATGTTCTTTCCTCCCTCAGATGCAGATGTGAGCTGTGAATATGGGTCAAATAAATATTACGCCCTCTGCGGTTTCGGTGGGATTTTGAGCTGTGGCCTCACACACACAGTTGTCGTGCCCCTCGACCTCATTAAATGCCGCATACAGGTAACGTAACCTTAAAACTATTTCATGTAAAAACGAAACAAGTTAGCAGCTTATTGTGACTGATTTTATAGCCAGACATTCACTAATGCATTATTCCTGTTGTCTTCCAGGTGGACCCGGTTAAGTACAAGTCCATCTTCAATGGTTTCTCAGTCACCTTGAGAGAGGATGGCGTGAGGGGGCTGGGCAAAGGATGGGCTCCTACATTCATTGGCTATTCCATGCAAGGCCTTTGCAAGTTTGGTTTCTATGAAGTCTTTAAGTCCCTGTACAATGACATGCTTGGAGAGGTAAGTCTCTACGTTTGGGATACAAATAACCGAGAAAATGAAAAGGAACTAATTTGTCTCTGCAAAGATTGTTCCAAAACAGTTATTTTAACATATTTTTGCACATCCAATTGTGATAGATCACCAGCTAACTGCTGTGGTTTGGTTTGGTCTGGTGAACAGGAGAATGCTTATTTGTGGAGGACGTCCGTTTATCTGGCCGCATCAGCCAGCGCTGAGTTTTTCGCAGATATTGCACTGGCTCCTATGGAAGCGTGCAAAGTGCGCATCCAGACACAGCCCGGATATGCTAACACCCTGAGAGAGTGCGCCCCCAAAATGCATGCTGAGGAGGGGCTAAACGCGTGAGTAGATCCTTAACTTTCTGGTATTCCTCACACTTGTCAAAATAGACTGGAGACAAAAAGCCTAAAAAATTTTTTTAAATTAAATTAATGTACTATAATTTATATACAGTAATATTTCTTCTTTAATATTTCATATTTTGAGAGGATTTCTTGGTGCAAATCATTTTTCCAAAAAATGTGTTTTTTTTTTTCAGGTTGTAAATGAAACAAAAAAATTATTGTAGTATGTTTTACAGGAAAATACTATTTCACAATTTCATGCCTAATTTAGTTTTGCTTGCTGATTATTTGTAATTATTTGTGAAATTCACTAGCAATTTCGGAGTAAAAATGGGTTCTACACCAAATTTTTTCAGTGTACTAGACACCTATATTTTTATGTAGCACCTATATTTTAGTATTCACAATATTCTCCTCTTAATTATGCACCATTTTTTTTCTATCAGTTTTATTTTAATTTTATTAATATTTTGAATTATCTTTTATTATATTTTTAGTTTTAATGTTACATTTAGTTTAATTTTAGTCATTGTTATGTGAATATTTTTTTTAAATATTGCTATTTAGGTTTAATTTATTTTTATTTCAGTTTTAGTTATAGTTTTTATTTATTTGCAGCTAATAATTTTAGTCCTTCAAATTAAATTTTATTTCAGATTATTTCCAAGGCAACATAAATATTAAACTAGATGACATTAAGTTGTTTTATTTAAGATTTATTTCAATTAAAATAAATTTTTTTAAATAGTTTTAGTTTTAATTTAGTTAATAATAATAATAATAATAATAACCATGATTTCTATATAAAATAATACATATAAAAAATATTTCATATTTAAAATTAAAAGTTAAAATGGAGCAAAGGTATTATTGAAATGGGTAGAATGGGTCGCTCTCAGGAGAATTGGGTCGCTCTCAGTAAATTCAAGCGTGGTACCGTGATAGGTTGCCACCTGTGCAATAAGTCCATTCGTGAAATTTCCTTACCAATAAATATTCCATTGTCAACTGTATTAAGTGGTATTATAACAAAGTGGAAGCAATTGGGAACAACAGCAACTCAGCCATGAAGTGGTAGGCCATGTTAAATCACAGAGCTGTGAGTAAAATTTGTGTGCTGGAGTACTGATTGTTGATGTTCTCATCTGTGCAGGTTCTATAAAGGCGTTTATCCCTTGTGGCTGAGGCAGATCCCCTACACCATGATGAAGTTTGCCTGTTTCGAGCGAACCGTGGAGTTGCTGTACAAGCACGTAGTACCAAAACCCCGCAGTGAGTGCACCAAACCTGAGCAGCTGGTGGTGACCTTTGTTGCCGGTTATATTGGTAAGTGCTTGGGCCCTTCGATACAAGTTTAGAAACTTTTAGACCTACCATTTACCATGGTATGTCTTTGTAAAGAGTGCTGGCTCAACTTTGCATAGATCCATATAGATACATGTAAGCTTTGCTGTGTCTCTCATCAGCTGGCGTGTTCTGTGCTGTGGTGTCCCATCCTGCGGACTCTGTGGTGTCTGTACTGAACAAAGAGAAAGGCAGTTCAGCTGTTGAGGTGCTGAAAAGACTGGGACCTGTAGGTGAGTCACTGACTGCACACACTTACAACACATACCAGTCAACAGCTGTTGATCAAAAAGAAAACCTGAGGGCTTTATTTTGGCATAATGACCAGCAAGGCGGTACCTTATCCTGCTATTACATTATTGCTTACCAAATAAATAAATTCATGGACATGAAATATTGATATAAAATAATAAATAATAATATATATAAAATAATATTTGACTACAGAATGTCACAAATAACCAAGCAGAATCAAGTATATTAAAGCGGTTATTATGCTTTGTCACTAAATATTTAAGGGGGAAATATGTTTTTCTTCTAACTTTTGCATTAAGAACAAGTCAAAAAGACATTGTTCCAAAAAGACATTGTTACACAACCAAATTTAATCACATACTGAAGATAATTTGTGGATGTCAGCTGGAAAAAGGTTATTTATTAGTTCTAGTTGTTTATTACAAACAAGATTAAATTAGTAACTTTTAGACTTTTAGATAGTGTGTGTGTGTGTATATATCCTGCTAAACATTTTCTTGTTAAATTTAAAAAAGATATAAACTCCCACTTAGCAATTTATGTCAAGTTTTGACGACTACTCATTTGTTTTGGATGGACAACTTCTCAGGAAAGAAACCATATTTTTTAGCATTTAAAAGTAAAACATTATATTGAATACATTTTTCTCTCAAACAAAAACACAGAAAGCTATTCAGGTTGTAAGGAAGATATTTCATGTCTTTGTGCAACATTGTTTATTCCTCCTAGCAAACTGATTGATTTTCTTTGTTAAAATCTTTTTATACATGCTTATTTTGTTCATGTGCTTAGTAAAAAAACTAGACATTGAAGCACCATTTCACTGAAGTTGCAGAGGGATGTAATACTCTTTATTACCAAAAGAGGTGGCTGTTGTTCCTGTATTTATTCCCATTAGAACACATCAGTTTCAGAGGGATCTCATTAGGGCCCGAGCACCTATGGTGTGAGGACCCTATTGGAATTGCTCAGCCTATTATTATTCTTCTCCCAAATGAATCGCATTTTTGATGGCCTAAACATGCTCGAAAACTCATGAAACTTTGCACACGCGTCAAAAGTGGTGAAAATTTACGTCTGATATGGGTTTCAGAATTAGGCGTGGCAAAATTGCTCAATAGCGAAGTGCCCCTCCCGCTACGTTTCACGTACAGGTATGAAATTCGGTAGACACATGTAACAGCCCAATACCTACAAAAAAGTCTCCTGGTACAAAATCTGAAAACCAACAGGAAGTGAGATATTTTGATTTCTTTGCAAAATTGTTGCAAATTTTGCCATTTCCAGACGTTGTACTTTAACAAACTCCTCCTAGAGATTTAATCAAATCAACATCATATTTGCACAGTCTAATCTAAAGGCCTTTGCGACGTTAAATTGCAAAGATCTTGAGTTTTCCCTGAAGGGAGTGTCCGTGGCGGCCTCACAAAGTTCGATGTTTCGCCATTAAACAGGAAGTTGTTGTAACTCGGGCATACAATGTCCGATCTGCCCCAAACTTCACATGTTTTATTAGAGTCCTGGCCTGAAGACATCTACATGCCAATATTCAGTTACAGTCATAGCGCCACCTGTGGGCAACAGGAAAAGCCATGTTTTACACTGTGATGAGTATCCTCATTGAGATTTAACCAGAACAACAACATGTTTGGTCAGTCTAATCTTAAGGCCTTGGTGATGTTAAATTGTGAAGATCTTGTGTTTTCGCTGAAGGGCGTGTCCGTGGCAGCCTGTCAAAGTCTGATGTATGGCCATGACACAGGAAGCTGTTGTAAGTCAGGCATACAATGTCCGATCTGCCCCAAACGTCACAAGTTTGATAAGAGTCCTGTCCTGAAGACATCTACATGCCAATATTAGTTAGTCATAGCGCCACCTGCTGGCAACAGGAAATGGCATGCTTTACACTGTAATTCACTCCCAGAAACACATTAAAATATGCCATCAAGTCCCAAACATGCTAGAAACACATTAAATCAAGCAACACGTGGCTAAGTGCTAATGTATGCGATTTACGCCACGAAACAGGAAGTTGTTGTAACTCAGGCATACAGTGTCCGATCTGCCCCAAACTTCACGTTTGATAATAGTCCTGGGCTGAAGACATCTACATGCCAATATTCCGGATATAGTCAAAGCACCACCTGCTGGCAGCAGGAAGTGTGGCACATTGAACTGACTTTGCCATTTTTCTTCTATATTTACCCACTTAAATGCATGCCGCCCACTATTCGCTGTTTTCCTGAGGCCACCAGGTGGCGGTGCTCCCGGGTGCGAGGGCCCTTTCATCGCTGCTTGCAGCTTTAATTTCATTTGGCTCTTTTATCTCAGTTGATTGATTTATTAGTTTTAAGACCGAGGGATAGATTAGCACAGCAGTGTAACCATTAAATAACTGTGTGGTCAGTCTGTGTATAAATCAAGAGTCTTTCTCCTACAGGTATGTGGAAGGGTCTTGTTGCTCGAATCATTATGATTGGCACACTGACCGCCCTACAGTGGTTCATCTATGACTCAGTGAAGGTGTACTTCCGTCTGCCCCGTCCACCACCCCCTGAGATGCCCGAGTCCCTTAAGAGGAAAATGGGTCTCCTGGATTACTAGACTCCTCCCCTTATTAACTGTATCCTGAGTAACTTCACAAATACAAAGATTTTTTTTCCACATTCGCCCCTTGCAATAAACGCCACAGTTCCTGGTGTTTATCAGCGCTGAAAGCATATTGAATGATCATAAGACACTGGGTTTCTCCAGTGTCACTGTATGTCTGTATGAATATTAGAGTAAAATCAATCACACAACCAAACATCTGTTGATTTTTATTTGACTTCTGTGTGTTTTTCAAACCTTTTTGCTCTCATTAGGTAACTAAACAAAAAAAATCTTCTGGAAGAGAATTTTGGTTGTGTTATTTGTGTTTAATAAAAGTGATTTGTCATTACGTCTAAAATTATAACATTTTGGGTAACACTTTACAATAAGGTTCATTAGTTAACTACGTTAGTTAACATGAATTAATAATGAGCTGCACTAATAAAGCATTTATTTATCTTAATGTTAATTTCAACATTTACTAATACTTTATTCAAATATTGTTAGCATTAGTTAATGCACTGTGAACTAACATGAACCAACCATGAACGGCTGCATTTTTATTAACTAACATGAACAAAGATTAACAAATACAGTAACAAATGTACTGCTCATGGTTAGTTCATGTTAGTTAATACATGAACTAATGTTAACTAATGAAACCTTATTGTAAAGTGTTACCAACATTTTCCCTAATATTAGGTAATATTTGTATACGTATTTCATATGTAGTATAAATATAGGCTTATTTTTATGCAATAGATACTTTTATTAAGGCTTATTTATTATACAGTAGAACAGGGTTTCAGACAGTGTTGTTATTCGTTAACACTATTAAACTATTAAAACTATTAAAAATCATTTTTGTTAATTGAAATAAACTAAAATATAAATGTTACATGAAAAAACTTAAATAATTAGAAATGTTGGCTTGGCAACTAACTGAAATGAAATAAGTTGAAGTACTAGAATTACTCAAACTAAAACTAAAATAAATTAAAGCTCAATAAAATATTTTGGTAACACTACAATTGTATTAGTTAATCTTTGTTAATGTTAGTTAATAAAAATACAGCTGTTCATGGTTTGTTCATGTTAGTTCACAGTGCATTAACTAATGTTAACAAGATTTTAATAATGCATTAGTAAATGTTGAAATTAACATTTAACAAAGATAAATAAATGCTTTATAAGTGCAGTTCATTATTAGTTCGTTAACTAATGTAGTAAACTGTTAACTAATGAACCTTATTGTAAAGTGTTACCAGTATATTTTTTAAAAGAATAAAAAATGACAAAAGCACATAAAATTACTAAAATGTAAACTAAAATTTAAATGAAAACTAAAAAAATATAAGCTAATTCAAAATACTACTCGGCCTATAATATGCAAATATTACTAAAAATAACTTTAAGTGGGTTGTGTTGTGATATTGTGATTATAAATGCTAAATTAAAATGTATTATACAAATTACATATGAAGCTGTTATTAAATTCATATTTACTGAAAGTTTAGCATTACTTAAACATTCTAGGTCATACCAGTTCAGGCGAACAAGATGGTGTGCTCTGGAATATCATTTGAATGCATCTTTAATTAGTTTCATTTATGAATATTTTAGTGATATGGTATCCACAGTGTCTCGAATGCTTCAAGTGGCCTATATGAGTGATAAACTAATACAGTCTCATTGTGATGTCACAATGAACGTTCGCTCTCCTATTGATGTAAGCAACAGGAAAACTGACCTGTGACCTCAATACACCCTGTTTTGAGCTCTCAGAGAGAAATCTTATCAGAGGAACACCAAGCAGAGAGGGGTCATTCACTTCACAGAGTGTGCCTGCATTTGGGCCTCTTTGTGAGAGTATGAGTTTTTGAGAGGGAAGGACTGGGTGTTCTTACATAAGTGTCTGTGTGCTCCATTGTTGTCATTATATCCCATTTCGTTTGTCTTGTTAATGTGGTTTGCAGTGGCAGTACTATGAAGATGAATTCTGAGAAATGAATGCTCTCTGATTTGCTTCCTAAGCCGCTGATGCTGAGGGTCAAAGGTCATGCTGAGCTGCATTTCACTGTAACCTTTTTACCACAAATGCATTCACTCTGTAATGGCTCCACATGCACCTTCACCTCCCTAGTTAGTAATACAGCATCGACCCATCAAAAATGTGTTAAAAGCACATGATTTCACTGTGCTTTTGGTATATAAATGAACTTTTGTTTTACAAATCATACAAACTGCAATTAATAAATAAATCAAACCCCACATGAATGCAAAACACGGTTAGACCAGCTAGCTATTTTTTTTTTTACCCCTTTGGTGAACACATGAGCATAGAGATTTAAATGTTTGTGAAGCTCATGTGATCATGTGCAATAGAATTACACCAATTAGATTTGACTTTGTCAGATCTGACTTTGTCATGTTGTGTTAAAATTAAAAAGCAGCAGGATGAAACTTTTAATTAGACTGAGTTAGTAAAAAATATATTTAAAAAAAAAAAAAAAAAAAATGAAATAAAATAAATGTTAATGGAAATAAAAGCAACATTTTTCATTTTCATTTAGTTTAACTTGATGCACTAAAATAACTAAAACCTAAATAAAAAATAATAAAACTGTATATACATTTAAAAAAAAAAAAAGAATTTACAAAAACACAAAGAAAATAAAAGTACATACCGAGATCTATCCTTACTCAGGCAGTAATGAAGATTTGCTTTGCTGTACCTTTAGTTATGGCTTCATATTTGACAAACATAAAGATTTGGTACTGTTTTCATACATTTCTAAAAGTTGGGTAATAAAGGAAGAACATTTCGGCCAAAAGAAAACCTGAAGTGAGAATAGTGTGGGCAAATATCATACCCTGTGTATTTGTGCATGTGAGTGTGTGCTAATGTGTCTGTCTCTCTCTATTGTTGCAACCCTTGTCTCATAAAGGTCAGTCTGAAATAACATGCCGGGTCACATGGGTTCATTAATAACCAAAGATTTGGCAGCCTCTGTAATATTCCATGAGAGGGATTGAAGAGCCTAGAAGCAGAATAAAGATACTGGATAATTAATTACATTCCATATTAGTTTAATTAATAATAATTTATATATAGTACATATAACTGATATAAAACTACCTATACTAATATATAAATGTTTCACATACTAATAACAGTTTTGCCGACTCATAGTCAGAGATCACTATGGATGAAATCCTGTGCATTTTCCATGTTCCAGGGGCCCTCATTTCCCTCATAAAGAACAGGGTCTCTCTTGTGCTGCCTTTTTCAGGCCAGTGATTGGCCACTGGTTTGATGGGCGGTAGATGTGTGCTCACTGATTGGTGGGAATATATGAGGTGAACTATGCCAATGAGGCACAAACCTGTTATGTACAGCTACTTCAGTATTTAGACAGCCATGGCAATAGATAAATAAATTACATTTCTCAACTGCCATCTGATAAGTAACTCATTTCAATGACATGAGCCATGACAGGTTGTATTTGTACTTCAGTATTTACAAAGTACCATTTTTAGACTTAAAAAGTCTATATTTAGCAGGATTGACACATAATTTAGATAAACATGCGAGTTAAGCATGGTTAAGTGTTCTTTGGCAGCTTAATAAGGGCTTGAGTAAACACATGAAATAGTAAACGCATGAAAATTCTGTCATCATTTACTCAATAATAATAATGAGAGAATTTAAAATTTCCAGTAACTATCTATAGAACTCCATAAATTGCCATCAGGATGGCAAGATCTAGAGGGGCACAGACGGTTATGTGATACACACAGCATATTACATAATCTTTCCACAAAACCCAGCACCAACTAGACAGCAAGGTGTCCCATAATCCCCCCAACACACACACACATGCACAGCTCCTCTTCTTCTCTCTTTCTTTTTTTCATCATCCATTTATTATATTTAATCTCTGTTTCCTTATTTGATGTAGACAAATATTCTTCCTTTCTCTAAGCTTTTAAGCAAAGAATGACAGTGCCCTTAATGCTGCTCTGATGTCACTGACTGATGAATGCTCTTATTGGATGAGCCAGTGGGTGGAACAGAGGCCTCATTGGTTCCCATTTAGGATTTAAAAAAGTATTGTTTGATCATGAGAAGGCTGTTGCGTGTTACCGAGGTGCCATAACACAAACACATCTATCTATCTATCTATCTATCTATCTATCTATCTATCTATCTGCCATTTGAGATAAATTGTTTTATTTCAAAATTGAGAGAATCTATGCCCACTTTAAGTAACGTAGCCAAGTAATTTTTCTTGATTTTTTTTGCTTCACTCATTAGGTTACATGCATCTGGATGTTCAAAACCTAGGCAGTTCAAAACCTTCACAGGTCATGGTTGCATAAGACACAACCCCACCCATGCAGTTCCAACGACTCCATTGGGCGAGCAACATCCCATATAATCTAATGAAAGATGAAAAATGCATCTATTAATTGTAATATTTAACTTTGCATAGTGATGATTGGGACACGACTTTAATGTGGCATTATTGACAAATATTGCATTAATAAAGATCCCAGTGAGGTGCAAGGTCAGTGGAGAGGAAGTATTTTTATGATAATTAAATCCTTGACATAGTCTTCCAAGGGGAAAGTGGGCCGGTCTGTCGTCCGCATATTCCTCATATCAGTAAGGGCATCTCATGCACTTGTGACAGTAGGTCATACGCTCTCTGCGTAGCGCCGCACGCTCAAATTCTGCTCCTCCATGAGTCACGCGACCACGCAAGCACGCTCGCTCTCTCACACTCTCTCACCGGTGCTCAGCGGCTCTCTCTGCCCTTCCTGCAGCTAAGGATACTTATTTAACATTCCTGCAACAAATGTATGTATATGGTTTGAATGGCTGTTTTATTGCTTCGCATATGCCTCATCTAAATAAATTCTCTCGAATAGCATTGTTAATCAAGCACCGTCGTCATGGTGCGATGTAACCAGTGTCGTTGACATTGAATAAATCGGCGCTTTAATGTTTGCAACACTTCCGTGCGACACATCTTGAAGTTTAAAGTATTTTGTTGCGTTAAAAGTGAAGTAACAATCGTGTTTCCAACCAGAATTGATAAATGAGCAGCCAAGGACGTTTGTTTGTTTGTGTGTGTGGTGCACGCATGAACATGGAGGAATCCAGTGCACGCTGAACGTGAATTTGGCCTTGGTTAGAATCATCTGATGGAGGGAGGCCAAACTACGAATGTATGATTAACCCGAGATGCTTAAAATAAAAGTGGATCGATTATCATCATAATTTTACAATTTACTGTTTGTTTTCACACGCAATTGCTGAATCCGAATCATCAAGGACGTAATGAGGACGATTGCGTCATAATAATAGGGTTTTATGAGCGCTGAATTAAGTTCAAATACTTACTCCCCCCCCCCCCCCCCCCCCATAATTTTCTGTGTACACAACAGTATTTAACGAGTATGATTATTTATACATGTTTATTTTAATGTAAAATGCTAATGTATTTAGTAAATGAGAGTATTTTAAATTGTTAATTATTCTTATAAAATGTAAGTGTTATATAAATTATTTTCACAGCATTTTTGTTGATTTAATTTATTCATTATCGTACCACATAGCGTTACGTTGTATTTTTATACACACACACATAGCTACCCACCAAGAGTCAAACCTTTTGTAAACTGCTCTGATTTGGTTTGTCAGTTTTTACATGCTACTTTCTTCAAGCCCACTAGTACCATTTTGATTTTAATAGTGTATAAATTCATGAATGTGGTTTAGCAGAGAGTAGTCCTTAGTACTGCTGTTTCACACCAATATCAGTTCATAAAACGATAGTTATGTTAAGTAGCAGCAGCATTTCAAGATAAGGTTTAGAGATAAGGCGCTTAACTGTATGTTACGCTGGCTATGACCATTGAAGGAGTGCAATTAGACCTTTTATGATGGCAATATCTAACATTTTCTAGATATCTAACGTCTAACATAATCCTCATGAGCCCATTGAGGATTAGTGTCACAGTTGAGCTCTTTCTGTGTGTGTGTGTGTGTGTGTGTGTGTCAGAGTTTGCATGCTCATAAGCCAGTGCAGTGGTGCCTTACAGGTTGTAGTTAACTGTAATAAACTTAATTGACTTAATTCAAACTTAATTCATTTGTATAATGCACCTATAAGCTTCCTAGAGAAGGCAAACTATTAATAGTTTTTTTTTGTTTTTTTTTTGTCTTGAACAAATTGGTCATTGACTAAAATGGACATGCATTGCCTAATTAATCTTGCACTGTGAAGAAAAACACCTTCAGTTTGTTTAGATTTTGCAAATGGGGGCAGAGTGACTTGGCTCTAGTGGCTAATTTTATTATCGAGTGGGCCTCTGCTGGTTGCAACTCAGGATATGGGCAATTTGCTCAATATGGAGTAATGGTTTATGCAGTGAGGGTGACCTTGTTACCTTAACCCTGCTTTAATGCCTGACAATGTCAAATTATCTGAAACTTTTAACCCAGTTAACATTTACACCACAGCTTCCTGTTTTGTTTTGTTTTTTTGTTGTTTTTGTTTTGTTTTTTTAAACTCTTATTTTTATCATTAATGGCTTAGAGGTGGTACACTTTTATTAGTTTGCATTGTGAACATGATCTGTCCTGTTCTTCTAGTGGGATCATGGCTTCAGTAATGCAGAAGCTGATCACTCCTTTGGCCAGTGGTCCCGCTGAGCCCCCCAGGAACAAAGTCAGCATTGTTGGTGTGGGACAGGTGGGCATGGCGTGTGCTGTCAGTGTCCTGCTCAGGGTAAGAGAGCCTCATCTTAATCACCAATGAATGACTCTACATGAATGTAATGAGCAAGTTTTTACTTTATATATATATATATATATATATATATATATATATATAAATTTATTTTTATTTATTTAGTCACATTTACTGTTTCCAGGTGAAGTTTTACTGGTGAAATCCAGTCATTTCATTATGAATCAATGCAATTGGGAGTTTTGCATGAGCTACACTATAGACCATTGTTTCCCAACCCTGTTCCAGGAGGCACACTAACAGTGCACATTTTGCAAGTCTCCCTTATCTGACCCATATATTTCTGTGCTGTGTTTGAAATCACCCCCTATACCCTCATTCACTATTTCCTACATTACTCCACTAATATAGTCCACTTGAAGGAGTGAGTAAATTCGGACACTGAGTCCCCCGGAAGGGCTGCCGCTTTTGCATAGTTTCTGCTTGCAGTTTAATAGTTATTTGAAATGTAGCAAACTGGCAGATCCAGTAGTAATGAAAAGATTTATCTTGAACTATGCCATGGAAACTAGCATGTATAAACCATAATTAAACAATTTAATAATCAATTAAAAATGAATTTATACCTGTATTATATTACGCTGGACCAGTGTGGTTTGGAAAATGGATGGATGATTGATTCAGCTGCGGGCGCCATCTTCTGGTCAGATGCAGGAATTCATTCAGCGTGTGACTCTCACAGTGCATTATGGGTATTCTCTAGCTGTTGACCGTACATCAGTTGTATACTTGTTATTGCGGTGCATTATGGGATTGAAAGAGTGCACTCAATAACGTCCACTATGGTTTGATAGGAAGAGTTGGAAAATGTGTCTCCAGGACCAGGGTTGGGGAAACACTGCTATAGACAATGAGCCTTTTTTGCTGCAAAATTTTGCTGATGTGTCTGCACCTCAATACAAAAATTGTGTCAGGCATTTAAAAATGTTTGTTTCCTGTCTTGTAGGAGCTTACAGATGAACTGGCTCTGGTGGATGTTGTGGAGGATAGACTGAAGGGAGAGATGTTGGATTTGCAACATGGCAGCCTTTTCCTGAAGACTCCTAAGATTGTGGCTGACAAGGGTGGGATGACTTCCATGGGCATGACTCTGTTAAAATTATCAGATTATTTTAGGTTGTATATATGAAGTTTATTTCAGTAGTGAATAAGCCCCACCTTCTAAACGATAGAGCCAATGCGCATTAGCTTTGTCCAGGCTGAAACATGCAGTTTGTTTTTTTTGTTTTGTTTTTTTGGTCATGATTCGAGCCTTTAGAAACACAATTTGAGACAGCTGTTGTCAGATTTCATTGGAGATTTCAAATATGAAATTTAATCGTAAGCTTGGCGAACAGTTTTGGAGAATTTGATGTTCCCCTATTCAAAGAGATAGGAGCTGCACGTTCAGGAGGCGTTTCAAAGATTGCCGCAGAGTGAAATGACTTGTCTTTGGTAGTAGTGTCTGAAGTTTTGAGTGGCAGTGTATGTATTTTTGTTGTTCTTTTTTTGACAGACTACTCTGTGACCGCTAACTCTCGTATCGTGGTGGTGACGGCCGGAGTGCGTCAACAGGAGGGTGAGAGCAGACTGAACCTGGTGCAGAGGAACGTCAACATTTTCAAACACATCATCCCTCAGATTGTCAAATACAGCCCTGACTGCATCCTCATTGTGGTGTCTAATCCAGGTGAGCAAACAATCTTGAATGTTTTGCTGTACAGCACTTCATATTCCTGTACTGTAGTGTATTTGTAGTAACCGCAGTTGTCTGTGTACATGTAGTGGATGTTCTGACCTACGTGACCTGGAAGCTGAGCGGCCTGCCAAAGCACCGTGTCATTGGTAGCGGGACCAACCTGGACTCTGCCCGCTTCCGCTACATCATGGCGGAGAAACTGGGCATCCACTCCAGCAGCTTTAATGGCTATATCCTGGGAGAGCATGGAGACTCCAGCGGTGAGAGAGGGAGCTGAATGGAGAGGAAAGATGGAGGATGTGGAGATGGGGAGGAAAAAAGTAACCAGAGGGAGAGGAGGAAGGGCTGGCAGAAAGAATAAGATGAATACAGTGTCAACTGCTGCATGATGTGACACGATTTCAGTCAATCACAGCATATTGCATTTTTAAAGTTGCTGTTCTTTTGTTTAACAGTGCCTGTATGGAGCGGAACGAATGTGGCAGGAGTCAGCCTGCAGAAACTCAACCCCGACATTGGCACAGATCAAGACACCGAGAACTGGAAGGAAGCTCACAAGATGGTTGTGGACAGGTAGGGGACATCTTGTTTCGGGTGCTCTCTTATATGACTGATAGGGAATATAGATGATTACATTTTAACCACAGTGCTGCTGAGAAGGTGAATTATAGTTTTCAATATTTTCATAAATTATAATAAAATAGTTTTCAACCAGAATTTTAATGTTTTACACCCATATAAAATTTTCTTTTTTTTTTTTTTTTTTTTTTTTTGGAACAAAAGAATTTGTAGTAATTTTCTTCACAAAACAGTTCATGCTGACAATCTGTGAAACTCCAAAATAAAATCCAATAATTAAAGGCACAATATGTAAAATTTTGGGATTAAAATATCCAAAAACCACTAGAACAGTGTTATGTTTTGTTGACTTGTGTACTTACATTATGCCGAATGCTTATTTCTCTGGATTTAAACAATTTCACACGGACCGTGTCTGTGCGTTGCCTATTAATGACACCATATCTGCGTTACCCTCGATTTCCGGTTTTATTTTGTAGAAACCATGGAAACAAAGACGCTTTAATATATTATGTGTTTTATTAGACAGGTGAGTTTGGATACATTCATCGACAGAAAACTAATCATTTTTATATAGCTCAACACAGTCTTATTGTTTAAATCTTGTACCATGTTTTACCATGCCTAATATCGTTCTAGCTCACTGCAGTGTGCAACAAGTGTCACATAGTAGCCGCCAAGCAAACGCACAGAGTAGCATTATAACATAACTTTCAACACACTCAAATGTATCTAATATGATAAAACAGTGCTGCGTTACCACATTTACGACATAATTTGAATGTTTGATTAAACCTATACTACTTTTTTTACACAAAAGAATTTGTATTTTTAACTCCAAAAAGAAGAGCAGTTTTCAAGTCCTTGGTTTCAAGATCCTCTTTTATGTGAAAAAAGAAAGACAATGTGAGGTTTGACATGATTAAACAATGATAAAAAGTAATTATCCACTGTTAATTAGTTGCTCTTATCTTCTCTTAGTGCCTATGAAGTGATCAAGCTGAAGGGATACACTAACTGGGCCATTGGCCTCAGTGTGGCTGACCTGACCGAGACCCTGGTGAAGAACCTGAACCGGGTCCACCCTGTCTCTACCATGGTGAAGGTGAGCGGAGTTTACACTATCATGTACAGAATGAATCAAGGTCCTTTTGCTATTATAATTAAGTGATCACTTCACGTGTTGCTTATTGTGTCGTCTGCAGGGCATGTATGGAATCGGCGAGGAGGTGTACCTGAGTCTGCCCTGTGTGCTCAACAGCAGCGGTGTGGGCAGCGTCATTAACATGACCCTGACCGATGAAGAAATCGCTCAGCTGAAGAAGAGCGCCGACACTCTGTGGGGCATCCAAAAAGACCTAAAGGACCTGTAGATCTACTGTGGGATGCCACACACTCCTTCACTGTTCACACTCCCTCAGTATCTTTACACCCTCTCTCTCTAACTCTGTCGGACCTTTCTTCTCACTTGCTTTAGGATATGGTTGCTTTGTATCTTTTTCATGGTGGCTAATGTAGGCATAATAATCTAAAATGTCATCTTTGAAGATGTTGAAAAATGAAGAAAGACCCAACACCTCTCCTGTCTGGTCATAATTTAGTGAGATCATTAGGGAACATTCTGTCGCTGTTTAAGTCGAGATGGGAAGGGACTGAAATGAGGTAGATACAAATGTATTCATTCTGAATTATTTTGTAAGTGTTGGTCATATTAGTGAGTGTGTGTAAGATGAAGTTAATAAAATAATGAAACTATTCAAATCTGTCTGGGCTGTTTTTGTGGTCTTACTGATGCAAGTATTTAGCACCTTCATGTGGTAAAAACCATATTTAAAAAAATAATATTACTAAATAGGTTTTCAAGATTTTAAAGATAAAACGAATTTTGTCTCGTATTTGTGACACTTAAATCATAATGTGAAAATTACAGTATTTTGTTAATGTTCTATCCTGAAATGAACAAGTGCTAGAACAACCTTCAGGTGAAAATACTGAAACTGAAAAATTCTATTACTGAAAATAAGACCCCTTCAACCTTTTTTGACGTCCTGTCCGCTTCAAAACATTAATTATGTGCTCAACCCCCCAAAATGTGCACTTTGTCCACAATTATCATTCAAAAGCCATCAAACAATATAAAACGTTTATTGCACAAATACAACAACTCAGTGAAACAACTGCGCCATAAAATCCCATGATTAAGAAATAAAAAAAGCATAATAACAGACAAAGCGTGCCTGAAATAATTACCCACAGTTTTTAACCAAGAAAACCACGTCCTTCCATCTGATGAAGAGTGATTTTCACGATGTTTCTAATGGTTTTCTCAGGTAAAAAAGCATCATTGGCAGAAGGTGCTTGTGGTTGGGTCTGTCAGAGTCAGTAGTTGTCGCTTTATCTCGCTTCCCAAAACGCAGCCCAAACGGATTGTAGTTGAATTTACTGCGTGTTAATCGATGTTTGCAGGAAATCTTACTCGATTCATCTTTTTCTTGGATGAGAAAGCAAAGGCTTCCGTCGTTCGAAGCGTTGGGCTCGTCAAATTGCCTCCGCTCCATTGAGAGATAGGTCTGCTTGGAGTCTGTAAAGTAAGATATCCTTTTCAGTGCACACTTTAAAAAGCATTAATCATGTATTTGGATTGCAATACATCACCTTACCTGGAATGGGCTCAGGTGTATCCATGTCAGTGAATGGTGCTCTCGTAGCTGTGGACTGACAGATCATTGCTGACAGGAAGAGAATCAGTGCCTTGATTTTCATACTGCTGAATTGTGAAGCTTATGGAGCACAGCTGAGCCTTCCTCTCTTCAGTGAACAAACCCATGCTCTCCTGTCCTCCTTCAATATAAGGCTTGTCTGGTGACATCCTCTGACCTTATTTTACATGTATGACAGTCTTTGGAAAATATAGGACCTCCCTATTTCATTCAGAGCATTTTAACTGTTAAAATGTTACACATGTTTTTTCTTGGAAATCCTGTGGTAAATTATACACTGCGATTATTCAAATAGCTGCTGGAGTTTTGCTGTGAAACCCACCAAAAGCACATTGTGTGTTTTTATACACATTTTAATTTTTCTCTCATTCTGTGCCAGAGAAAAACATGGTATGAAAGTAAAATAAGGGTCTTGTAGCAGGAAAACATGAATGGAGCCACTATAATGGTGTACAATCATGGTCCAATTTCACTGCATGTTTGTGGGAAAAATATAGTAAACGTTCGTTCGTCATCTTGCCTTCAGCATGGTAATAAGGTGATACCTGGATATCATAACTACAAGAAAATGTTCCTGGCATAATGAGTCAGCGCTGACAACATTATCTTGCATGTGAGTATGAATTATGCAAAAGTCGGATGGTTTTTAGTATATTTGTGATGGAGCACCGATAAAAGCTTTTTACTCTTAGCCTTCAGGGTTGTTGTTCTTGTTTTGTGATGCTACAAACATCCTAAATGTAAATATATTGAAATTATTGAAAGTGAAAATTTTATTTTTTTTATGGTATAATGATAGACTTTTGAAAACGTAGGGACTGCATTTACTACATTTAAACTGTTTCTCAAGTACTACAGATCATCAGCAAAAGTTAGACAGTGGTTTTAAGTTTATAGTTAAGATTTAATTCTAATTCTAATTAATTGAAATTCTACAAAAAAAATGTCTTTAGAGCAATTTTCTTCCTTGAAAGGTGATAAAAGCACACTATATTGCCAAAAGTTTTGGGACGCCTGCCTTTACATGCACATGAACTTTAATGACATCCCATTCTTAATCCATAGGGTTTAATATGGAGTTGGCCCACCCTTTGAAGCTATAACAGCTTCAACTCTTCTAGGAAGGCTTTCCACAAGGTTAAGGAGTGTTTATGGGAATTTTTGACCATTCTTTTAGAAGCGCATTTGTGAGGTCAGGCACTGATGTTGTACGAGAAGGCCTGGCTCGCAGTCTCTGCTCTAATTCATCCCAAAGGTGTTCTATTGGGTTGAGGTCAGGACTCTGTGCAGGCCAGTCAAGTTCAGGACTCTGTGTAGGCCAGTCAAGTTCCTCCACACCAAACTCGCTCATCCATGTCTTTATGGACCTTGCTTTGTGCACTGGTGTGCAGTCATGTTGGAACAGGAAAGGGCCATCCCCAAACTGTTCCCACAGAGTTGGGAGCATGAAATTGTCCAAAATGTCTTGGTATGCTGAAGCATTAAGAGTTCATTTCACTGGAACTAAATATTTTTAAATTTTTAGATTTTTAAAAGATTTTTAGATTTAAATTTGAGAGACCACAAACATGACGATAAGTAATCATAAATTTAACCCTCTACTGCATAGCAACCAAACAAAAAGGTCAAATAATTATTATGGAAAAGTCCAATAAGGTGTGGGAGCCACTATCAAGCATCATTTGAAGGCGGGACTTGCTTTTCTGACATCTGGTCACAGGAGCACATGGTGTGAGAAGAAGGTAAACTTATTTGCTTTAGTAATCTCATGTAACATGACATTAACTGTAAGTAAAAAATATATATGTGTGCATGAAGGTGTAGAGAAGCATTTTGTCAGATTTTATTCACTTTTGTTTTTATTTAGCATGTCCAGAAATTCTGGACATTCTAATTCTTTTTGTTGCCTCAGGGCAACGTTGTGCGATAAGGGGTACTTTTCAAGGAGGTCTTCGCTGACAATGTGTTTGGATGTTATCACATATCATTACATGTATTTGCACACAATGTAATAATAAAAAATATATATATTTTACTTTTACAGGCTAGTTTTCAGCTCAATATCATGCTAATGACAGACGTGACTTTCTTGAAGGCCAAAATCAGTTTTTTTGATTTTGCTTTGTTTTCTGCACTGATGTTTACAGGAAAATGGATGCAGGGACATTTTATGGTAGAAAGGACTTAGCTATTTAAAGAAATTAGCTATTTGTCAGAATCATACTCAACAATGGATTTTGTAGGAAAGTGACAGTGATGAAGAATGGACCGCAGAAAAAAAACATGTTTAAAGCCCTATCTTATATGCAGTAAATTCAGAATAAAAGGCATTTTTAAATCTATATACACAGTAATTCCTGAAGAAAATAGGATTTCATAAAGTGAAGATATTGGAGGAAAGGAGGGCAATTCTATCAATCTCACAATTTGAGTCAATAGCTACAGACACACTTCGTGTGGCCTTCAGATTAGCTCAAGAACAGTGCGTAGAGAGCTTCATGGAATGGGTTTCCATGGCCGAGCAGCTGCATCAAAGCCTTACATCACCAAGTGCTATGCAAAGCGTGGGATGCAGTGGTGTAAAGCATGCCGCCACTGGACTCTAGAGCAGTGGAGACATGTTCTCTGGAGTGACAAATCACGCTTCTCTGTCTGGCAATCCGATGGGCGAATCTGGGTTTGGCAGTTGCCAGGAGAATGCCTGACTGCATTGTGCCAAGTGTAAAGTTTGGTGGAGGGGGGATTATGGTGTGGGGTTGTTTTTCAGGGGTTGGGCTTGGCCCCTTAGTTCCAGTGAAAGGAACTCTTAATGCATCAGCTTACCAAGACATTTTGGACAATTTCATGCTCCCAACTTTGTGGGAAAAGTTTGTGGATAGCCCCTTCCTGTTCCAACATGACTGCGCACCAGTGCCAAGCAAGGTCCATAAAGACATGGATGAGCGAGTTTGGTGTGGAGGAACTTGACTGGCCTGCACAGAGTCCTGACCTCAACCCGATAGAACACCTTTGGGATGAATTAGAGCGGAGACAGCAAGCCGGGCCTTCTCGTCCAACATCAGTGCCTGACCTCACAAATGCGCTTCTAGAAGAATGGTCAAAAATTCCCATAAACACACTCCTAAACCTTGTGGAAAGCCTTCCCAGAAGAGCTTAAGCTGTTATAGCTGCAAAGGGTGTGCCAAATCCATATTAAACTCTATGGATTAAGAAAGGGATGTCATTAAATTTCATGTGCATGTAAAGGCAGGTGTCCCAAAACTTTTGGCACTATAGTGTATTTGAAGTGGCCAAATGCCATAATAGATTACATTTTTTTTAAGCATAATTCATGCATTAGAGGGTTAACCGTTTTGTTCCTCTAAGTGTGTGGAGTGCCGCGATGTGACCAGGAAAGCACACCACACACGAACAGATTCCATTCACAAATTACAGAGTCCCGCCTGTGAACACGGGAAATCTCGCATCAAAATCTGTCAAACGTGACTTTAAAGTAAAAAACATTCTTCCGCCTCCGACATTCTTCCGAGCAAATCCAGTCACTTTTAACACACCTCACACCACTGGAAAATCTGATAAAATAATCTTGTAGAACCATTAAGATAATCGGGACTTTACCTAGGATTGTCGGAAGGGGAGAAATCGGCCCAAAACCGCCCCGATTCTCTTTTAGTGTGTACGCAGCATAAGGGGCCAAACCCAATCCCTGAAAAACAACCACAAACCAAAATCCCCCCTCCACCAAAACACTTGGCACAATGCAGTCAGGCAAGTACCGTTCTCCTGGCAACCGCCAAACCCAGACTTGTCCATCGGATTGCCAGACAGTGATTCGTCACTCCAGAGAACACGTCTCCACTGCTCTAGACTCCAGTGGCGGCGTGCTTTACACCACTGCATCCCATGCTTTGCATTGCACTTGGTGATGTAAGGCTTGGATGCAGCTGCTCGGCCATGAAAACCCATTCCATGAAGCTCTCTACGCACTGTTCTTGAGCTAATCTGAAGACCACACAAAGTTTGGAGGTCTGTATATTGACTCATCTGAAAGTTGGCAACTTCTGCGCACCGTGCGCCTCAGCATGCGCTGACCCCACTATGTGATTTTACGTGGCCTACCACTTTGTGGCTGAGTTGCTGTTGTAGTAGTGAGGAAATTTCACAAATGGATTTATTGCACAGGTGGCAACCTATCACGGTACCACGCTTGAATTTACTGAGCTCCTGAGAGCGACCCATTGTGCCTATGTGCTTGATTTTATACACCTGTGGCCATGGAAGTAATTGGAACACCTGAATTCAATGATTTGGAGGGGTGTCCCAATACTTTTGGCAATATCGTGTATATTATCTATCTATCTATCTATCTATCTATCTATCTATGCATTGCTTTGGCTGTGTTTGGTATTTTAATTTGTCCACAAACTCATGTTATGTTAAGCTTGATTCAGAATTTTGTGCATGAACTTTAATGTATCCTGTTTATTCCAACAAAGACTCTGGACTCTCCTAAAAGCGAATTTTCTCCATAAAACAAAATAGCAAATGTTGTTCCAGCAGTTGGTTAAACGTCAAACGCGCGTAGACGTGCGTCATAACTTGTGTATTTACTTTTTCCTTTTTTTCTCAGATTTTTTTTTAATTTTTTTTTTTTAATGTAGGCCTACTGACTGACGTCGAAAAAAACATACATTGAAATATGCTATTTGTTTTACAGAAGTAGGCTATTAGATGGACCAAAAGATGAATATAGCAGTAGTCTATGGGTGCGTGTGCACGTGTCGTCCAGGTCAGAGGGGTTCGCGCGCAGCGGCCAAATATTTCGCCTTGATATCTGTGGACTTCAGACACGAGATCACAGTGTGCACATGCAGATTTTTTTTAGACTTCACTAAAGGTTAGATGAAGAGATCGAGCAACATCTCACAGTGAGCCGAAGTGTCTCCAGGACCTCCAGGCGCTCCATTACCTAAAAGAGAACCAGAACTTGGCGTCTGGCTGTTTAGGTGGTTTTAAATTCTTTACTTTTACCACCACATAATTTTAAACCTCCCCATTGCATTTCTTTTGCATTTGCAACTCCAGTTACCGGATAAAAACGATTTATAAGAGTTTGTGAGATGCGACTGTCCAGATCTTTGTCAATAACCTCATTAAGTGGACTTCCACTATGGGAAGAGGAGAGTCTACCTGTGGAAGATCTCCTGCTCTTTGAGGTCGCGTGGGAAGTAACTAATAAGGGTAAGAACCTACGATATTGTTTGCAATATTTTCACTGTGGATTTTTAAAATTTTTGTAATTTCGTTTAATTTTAGTGTGCATTTCCAATTAAGCAATTTTGTCAAAATTATGCTAAATGTATGAAAAAAAATGTTTATGGTATGTGATACTTAAAATGCCAGGTAGGCTATGAGATTACTCTTTTCCAGGCAAATATGTAGGCCATTTTATTACATTTAATTTGATGGTCCTTTTAAAAATTCTGTGGACTATATGTAATGTTACACCTACATGTCAACTAACTCTCATTAGAGTATTAGTAGAATATTTAGGGTAAGTAGAAGTTGGCATGTACTTATACTCAGTAGAATGTCTGTTGTGGGAGAATCAAAATAAAGTGTTAGCAGATATTGAGCAGTACTCTACTAATAGGCCTAGTCTAATGAGTTAGTTGACATGTCTAGTTGCAAAGTTACTTATAGTCAACAGAATGTCTAAAGGGGACTATCAAAATAAAGTGTTACCCCATAAATAATGATATCTAATGTAATTTGTTCATGATGGCTCAGAAGGGAAAAAACAAAACAAACTTACAATTTACCTGTGACACATGTATGTCCATAGACCACAAATTAAAAAAGTTTCTAAAATTCAATGAGGCCAAAAGTACTCAAAGCTGAAGAATAACCTCATAGCCTCACTTTACAATTGTCAAAATCTTGTTTGCGTTATCTCATTACCAAGCACACATGCTTTTTAAAATTTATTACAAGCTTAGCAAGAAAGTAGTTGTGTGTTTGGCCCCTGAAAGTGCACACATTTGACCTCAAGACTGTTCACCCCATTATCAGAAGCCAGAGCAGTCATTTAGTAAATGCATGTGTGCAGCAATCATACACTCTTGTATCAGTGTAGCTGGTTAAACATTAAGCTCCAGATCAATAACCAGATTTTGAGACCTAATTCTGTATGGATCGTTTTAGAACAGGGAGTTTCAATCTTTTAAATCCAAATATGATTATTCTCATGCGAGGGACTCCATCCTGAAATTTAAAAAGCAGTTATATATTTTCAAGTATAAAATCCCAATTAATACTGTTGAAAAAGTAATATTATAAATGGGTCAATTAAGTTACATTCTGTTTTTTTCTTCTATATTTCTGTAGTACTGTTCTGTATGTATTGTTTAAATAAAAATGTATTTATTTTTATTTATATTTTACAAGTGTTAATTATTTTAATCAAATGTATTTATTTTATTACTTATTTTATGAAATTTATTATCTTAGTCAAATGTATTTAGTTAACTATTTTAGCCTTTTTATTTATTTAATTATTGATCGATTGATTGATTTTTACATTTACATTACATTTTTTTTACACTGCTTTTCTCTAAACTTTTCCTCTCACACTCCTTTCCTGGGGGTTTCCGGACCCCAATTTGAAAACCCCTGTTTGTTTAAAAACACAACAGCTGATGTGTTTTTGTGTGTATGTTATATTATTTGTCATATAGTAAATGTAATATTCTTGTTATAAAATTGCTTTTGAAACTAGATTATGTCCAGATTTATCCCTTTAAAGGGATAGTTCACCCAAAAATTCTGTCATCATTTACTCACCCCCAAGTTGTTGCAAACCTGTATGAATTTCCTTTTTCTGTTGAATATAAAATAAGATATTTTGAAGAATGTGGCCAACAGTTTCTGGTCCCCAATGACTTCCATAGTATTTTTTTCAGACTATAGAAGTCATTGAGGACCATATTTTTTTTTAAAAATATCATCTTTTGTGTTCAGCAGAAGAAAGAAATTCATACAGGTTTGGAACAACTTGAGGGTGAGTAAATGATATTTTTATTTTTGGGGGAACTATCCCTTTAAGTTTTATTTTGAACACTGTTCTTATTCATTTTCTCATTCATAAATGTTTTAATCCCTACACAACTGTGTGTCTGTCTCCAGTGGGGGGTATATATACTGTTATTCAGACTAAAGCAAAGATCACAGTGGACGAATGGGGTGAGAACTACTTTATGATGGGACCCTACTACGAACACAACTTCAAGACCCAGGTGGAGAAATGTGAACCTCCAAGCCAAGCCATCAAAGCCGCCATGGATTCCTTGACTAACAACGGTTGTCAGGTATTGCATGTACAGTTATTGGTGTCATATCATGTCCACATCACACACATAGGCCCTGGACAGGTTTATTGTGGGTTTAGTTATTTGTCCAATTAACAAAAAGCTGTTGTAGCGTCAACACACCTGCTGTATCAGTATCAGATGATAGTATTAAAGTAGACAGGAAATAAAGCGGCTTTTAAATGTATTCAACAACATATCTTGGGTATAAAAAAGGTTTGTGGCTGTGTTTATTTTCTTAGTCTCATTCTGACCAGAAGATGATGCTAAAGGATCCCTGTAAGGGGATTTTTTTGAGTGAAACCGCACCAGCAAAGGCATTATGAAATTATTTGTGTATTTTATTTAATAGAGTCCTTTGTTCCAGGCACTGGAGTGTGTATGTGTATATAGATTTTTTTTTTTTTTTTTTTTTTACATGTTTAATATATACGTTTAGGCTAAAATGACTAAAACTTAAACTAAAATTAGAATGAAAATTGAAAATATAATAATAAAGGTTAATTCAAAATTAATAAATATTGTGTGTATGTATGTGTGTATATATATATATATATATATATATATATATATATATATATATATATATATATATATATATATATATATATATATATATATAAAATAACACTAAAACACATGAACATAAAAAAATGTCTTTGCTTTGGACAGCAAAGCACTCTTTTTCTGATGCCTTTAATTTTATAGATTCTAACAAGAATATAAATGATGCCATCTTCCTCTATATGCAGGTTCACTTTGGTCGCTGGTTGATTGAGGGCAGTCCGTATGTCATCCTCTTTGATATTGGGGCAGCTGCCTGGAGCCTGGACCGCTGGAAAGGGGATCTGTGGAACGCATGCAGCATCGGGCTGCCCTATCACGACAGAGAGGCCAACGACTCGCTCATCTTTGGTTCTCTTGTGGCCTGGTTCTTCAAGGAGGTAAACTTCACACTAAAAACCATCTGAGTGTGCTTGCCTGGATTTTTAGCTGTAGTTTTCCAGTCTATCCGAGCTGGAATATGAATCGATTCAGTGTGTAAACTTTTCAAGGTTTGATGTAGACATTGGGATTAATCTGCTGATGATATTAAACCTGTCTGTCTCCTTCTGCAGTTAACAGACCAACTTCAGGACAAGCCCAACGTAATCGCTCATTTCCACGAATGGCAGGCTGGGACAGGACTTGTACTGAGCCGCTCCCGCAAGATTCCCTTGGCAACCATTTTTACCACACACGCCACCCTACTGGGGCGGTACTTGTGCGCTGGTAATGCAGACTTCTACAACAATCTGGACAAGGTGAGGATATGTTTCACACTGTACAGCAGTGGTTCTCAACCTTTTTGACATGAAGGCCCTTCACTGTCCAACACATTATTCAAAGGCCCCCTACATAATATAATATTGCATTATAATATATATATATATATATATATATATATATATGTCGATATACACTACTGGTCAAAAGTTTGGAATAATTAATCAGCATATTAGAATGATTTCTGAAGGATCATGTGACACTGAAGACTGGAGTAATGATGCTGAAAATTCAGCTTTGGTATCACAGGAATAAATAAAATTTAAAAATATATTCAAATAGAAAGCAGTTATTTTAAATTGTAATAATATTTCACAATATATTTTTACTGTATTTGATTAAAACAATTGCAGCCATGGTGAGAAAGACATCTTTCAAAAAAAAAAATTTATTTAAAAAAATCTTAATTATTCCAAACATTTGACCCATAGTGTAGGGAAATTAAATAGCCACAATTCATTTTTCATTTTCAGGAACTGTATGCTCTTCAACACAAACAATAGTTATTGACTTTATATATTTTAATTTTATATTTTTAGCATATTAAGTTAGATAACTATAAAATAATATTTGTAATATTATTGTTAATAACAATATTAATATATTTATAATAATGATTAGATTTTATATTATATTGTTACATTGCTAATTACATATCCACCAGGGATGGATTAAGGTGTACTCAGGCCCCGGCTCAGAGATTTCTAGAGATTCAAGTAGCTTTATTGGCATGGTAAAAAGGCTTTACATTGCCAAGGCATTGACAGGGCTCTGATCCAATTGTGTTGAGCATTGTCAAATTTACAGGCAACAATGGGCAGTGAATAAGGCAGTGATTGACAGCGCTCTGATCCAGTGCCGTTGGGCATTGTCAGATTAACAGTACCTGTTCTTGACAAGTGCCAGTTTAGAAAAGGAGCATTGTGCTGAATTCTGACCCCCCGCAGATTATTACCCCCTTGAGTCTCCAGTATAGGTAGGTTTAGGATTACGTGTTGGGGTGGGGTTAGGATTAGGCAAAATTCGGCACAACACAGGTGTGGTGTGAGTTTACAGCTGAAACTGACACAGGGAGGTGTGATGTAACATTAATCCGTCGTGCGTGCTGTGCACTCATTAATTGCCTGTTATTTTACTACATCCATCCAGTAACACTAGTAATTACTAATGCAGAAATAGATTAATCAGAAAATATATGCAAACACTGTTGAACAGAGGCCCCCTGATCACGTAGGCCCCTAGGCTACAGCCTAGTTTAGCCTATGCGTTAATCCGCCCCTGATATACACACTACCTTTCAAAAATTTGTGTTAGGTAAGTTTTTGAAAGAAGTCTCTTTAGTCTCATTTATTTACAGTAATATTGCGAAATATTATTACAATTTCAAATAATTGTTTTCTATTGTAATATATTTTAAAATGTAATTTATTCCTTTGATGTCAAAGCTGAATTTTCAGCATGACCATATGATCCTTCAGAAATCATTCGAATATGCTAATTTGCTGCTCAAGAAATATTTCTTATTATTATCACTGTTGAAAACATTTGTGCTGTTTATATATTTATTTATTTTTTGTGAAAACTGTGACATATTTTCCTCAGGATTCTTTGATGAATATAAAGTTCAAAAGAACAGCAGGTATTTGAAATAGAAATCTTTTGTAACATTATAAATGTCTTTACTCTCACTTTTGATACATTTAATGCATCCTTGCTGAATATAAGTGTTAACTTCTTTCAAAAAAAAAAAATCTTACTGACCCCGAACTTTTGAATGGTAGTGTGTATATTCTGTACCTTATCCTCGTAACACAGTGTCTGTATTGTATACATAAACATTTTAGTGAATCACATTTGAACACTTCCACTTACATGGGCATCATCATTCAAAATACACATCAATACACAAAAACTTTTAATTTTTGCCTATTTTTCAAAATATTACAATTAAAAACAAACACTATGTCCCACACATTTTTCTACTATTTAAAGTGTGCCCCACAGAAATCAATCAAGTTAGTTGGTGTAGTAGCGAACACTTATTAGAAGTGGAATTGAGCAAGTGAGAGCGCATGCAGTGATAATTGGGCCTGGTATAGTGAGCATAAAGGTCATCATGCCTGAAGGTTGCAGGGGTTGACTGAAGAATAATTGACAGCATCTTATGATTTACCGACTGATGCTATCGCCTATTGGCCCCAGAGAGACTTCCTTCACCTGCTGATGGGGGGAAGCTCTGAATTTTTTTTTTTTATTATTAATATTGCATTGTTTTTTATGAAAAATGGTTGAATCAGACTCATTATTCTAACTACATCAAGATTGTGACTAAAAGTTTTTTTTATTATGAAAATAAAATATTTTTGATCTGTAAATTCTCAGTTCAGTAGAGTTTTTTAACAGCAAAAACTGTTAATCTCATTTTATTTTCTATTTCATGCAGTTTAACATAGACCAAGAGGCAGGAGAGAGGCAGATCTACCATCGATACTGTTTAGAGAGGGCTGCTGTACACTGCGCACATGTATTCACCACCGTGTCCCAGATTACAGCTGTGGAAGCCAATCATATGCTCCATAGACAGCCAGGTATTACAAAGCCCCGCGTCTGCCCTATAATTAGCTTCTGAATACATGATGTTGAAAATGCCATATTTGAATGCACGGCCCTTGCAGATGTCGTCACCCCAAACGGCCTGAATATTAGGAAGTTCTCAGCCATGCATGAGTTCCAGAACCTGCACTCCATGAACAAATCCAAGATCCAGGAGTTTGTAAGAGGTCACTTCTATGGGTTAGTGTTTTCATGTTTTATGGGGATATTCCATAGACATAATGATTTTTATACTGTACAAACTCTATATTCTATCCCTTAACCCTACCCATCACAGAAAACTTTCTGCATTTTTACATTTTCAAAAAATATCACTTAGTATGTTTTTCCTCATGGGGACCAAAAACGTCCCCACAAGGACAAGGAAAACACACACACACACACACACACACACACACACACACACACACGTAAAATAAAATATTGGTACTTATCACTTTTTTAAATGATCTCTTTTCATTGGCAGCCATCTGGACTTCAATCTGGAAAAGACCCTGTTCTTTTTCATCGCAGGACGATATGAGTTTTCTAATAAAGGAGCAGACCTGTTCCTTGAATCTCTGTCCAGATTAAACTACTTGCTAAGGGTATGAATAGTCACTGCTGTACTTATACCACTTATAATTTCTTTATAAAAAATATAATTTGATCTATTTTAAGCATACAGTCAAAGCAAAAGATGTTCATTATTGATTGCATGTTTGTTTTATGGCTAACAGGTTCATAAGAGTGATGTTACAGTGGTTGTTTTCTTTATCATGCCTGCCAAAACCAACAACTTTAATGTGGAGTCTCTTAAAGGACAGGCTGTACGCAAGCAAATGTGGTGCGTGACTGCTCGAGTATATAACCTTTGCCATTAATAATCTTAACACACACACACAGACACACACACACACACACACACACACACATATATACCCTTGATTCTTACTACTGTGTGTTGTTACCTGGGTGATCCACGATTGTTTTTTTGTTTTGTGATGGTTGTTCTTGAGTCCCTTGTTTGTCCTGAGCAGTTAAACTGACCAATGTTCTTCAGAAAAATCCTCCAGGTTCTGCACATTCTGCAGTTTTCCAGCATCTTTTGCATATTTGAACCCTTTCCAGCAGTGACTGTATGATTTTGAGATCCATCTTTTCACACTGAGGACTACTGAGGGACTCAAACACAACTATTAAAAAAGGTTCAAACATTTACTGATGCTCCAGAAGGAAACACAATGCATTAAGAGCATCGTGGGTGAAAACTTTTGAATTTGAAGATCAAGGTAAATTGTACTTAATCTGTCTTCCGGGAAACATGTATGTATCTTCTGTTGCTTCCGAAGGGCAGTACTAAATGAAAAAATATAGTTTTTATAAAAACTATATAGTTTTTTAAATTATATAGTTTATTCATTTATAATATATAACATTATTATTTATACAATGTTTTATTAATACATTTAATGTACAATTAATAAAATTGTTCCTTATAAAGTTACCTGGTGACGCTTTACAATAAGGGTACATTTGTTAACATTAGTAACTGCATTAGTTAACATGAACTAACAGTGGAAAAATGTGTTTATTAAATCAATTTACTACTACATTATTAAAAAGTTGTATCTGTTAATATTATTTAATGGACCTGAGCTAACATTAAATAACAATGAACAGTTAACTAACAAAATTAACAAAGATTAATAAATACTGTAACAAATGCATTGCTCATTGTTATATGATGTTAGTTAATGCATTAACAAATGTTAATTAATGAAACCTTAGTGTAAAGTGTTACCAGTTACCTTCCACTTGCCAAAGCAAATTTTTACTACCACTTTTTCTATTTTACTAATGGGCAGAGAGTTAATTTTGGATCTTGCTAGTCTTTATTTCTCGTAGCTCATAACACTAGTAGTGAACCCTGATGCTGGATCAGATTTCCCACTAGCTATACTAATCATATTTATTAAGCAATAAAAAAGGAAATGGCTCTTCTTTTCAGATGGCTTTAGTGTGCAAGACTTCTCCAATATATCTTTCGTCTGTCTCTCAGGGACACAGCTCAGTCGGTGAAGGAGAAGTTTGGCAAAAAGCTTTACGAGAGCTTGTTAAGGTTGGTGATTTCCACTGTCTGTAAACCCTCCGTCAGACCTGACAGGGCTCAAAATTGATGTGACCGTAAATGTCATTATGTGATGATGAAGAGTGAGTATGAACATCTGATGTTATAAACTGGAGTGGCTGCGTAACCTTCAAGTGTTGATATTTCACAGTTTTTACCAAGTGTTGATGAGAGTACACTGCACTTCCTCTGGGAATTGTCAGATTATAGGATATTTATAATGACGTTGTGTGACATCAATAGGTAATTTCCCATGTGTGATCATGGAGCAAGATAGTGTGTGTGTTTGTAGGATCTCATCTAATGAAGCTCTCCTGTGTTCACAGGGGTGAGATCCCAGACATGAGCAAAATCCTGGACAGAGATGATTTCACAATCATGAAGAGGGCCATTTATGCAACACAGGTCAGAGAAAATGTTACACAATTCTTACATCACAAGAGGCCACATTGAAAAATAACCAAATTAATCCTTTAACCATTTTACTGTGCTTTCAAGGTATTCAGTGTATGATATTACTAAAACATTCTGGTTAGGGGTTTATAATTATGGTTTAACACTCACTCTTTATATAGTGAAGATGGATGGATAGATATTTTATATTATTTATAGATATTGATTATAATATATATATATATACACACTCACCTAAAGGATTATTAGGAACACCATACTAATACTGTGTTTGACCCCCTTTCGCCTTCAGAACTGCCTTAATTCTACGTGGCATTGATTCAACAAGGTGCTGAAAGCATTCTTTAGAAATGTTGGCCCATATTGATAGGATAGCATCTTGCAGTTGATGGAGATTTGTGGGATGCACATCCAGGGCACGAAGCTCCCGTTCCACCACATCCCAAAGATGCTCTATTGGGTTGAGATCTGGTGACTGTGGGGGCCATTTTAGTACAGTGAACTCATTGTCATGTTCAAGAAACCAATTTGAAATGATTCGAGCTTTGTGACATGGTGCATTATCCTGCTGGAAGTAGCCATCAGAGGATGGGTACATGGTGGTCATAAAGGGATGGACATGGTCAGAAACAATGCTCAGTTAGGCCGTGGCATTTAAACGACGCCCAATTGGCACTAAGGGGCCTAAAGTGTGCCAAGAAAACATCCCCCACACCATTACACCACCACCACCAGCCTGCACAGTGGTAACAAGGCATGATGGATCCATGTTCTCATTCTGTTTACGCCAAATTCTGACTCTACCATCTGAATGTCTCAACAGAAATCGAGACTCATCAGACCAGGCAACATTTTTCCAGTCTTCAACTGTCCAATTTTGGTGAGCTCGTGCAAATTGTAGCCTCTTTTTCCTATTTGTAGTGGAGATGAGTGGTACCCGGTGGGGTCTTCTGCTGTTGTAGCCCATCCGCCTCAAGGTTGTGCGTGTTGTGGCTTCACAAATGCTTTGCTGCATACCTCGGTTGTAACGAGTGGTTATTTCAGTCAAAGTTGCTCTTCTATCAGCTTGAATCAGTCGGCCCATTCTCCTCTGACCTCTAGCATCAACAAGGCATTTTCGCCCACAGGACTGCCGCATACTGGATGTTTTTCCCTTTTCACACCATTCTTTGTAAACTCTAGAAATGGTTGTGCGTGAAAATCCCAGTAACTGAGCAGATTGTGAAATACTCAGACCGGCCCGTCTGGCACCAACAACCATGCCACGCTCAAAATTGCTTAAATCACCTTTCTTTCCCATTCTGACATTCAGTTTGGAGTTCAGGAGATTGTCTTGACCAGGGCCACACCCCTAAATGCATTGAAGCAACTGCCATGTGATTGGTTGATTAGATAATTGCATTAATGAGAAATTGAACAGGTGTTCCTAATAATCCTTTAGGTGAGTGTATATATATGTGTATATATATATATATATATATATAATGTTTTTAAAGTTGAATAATAGAATTAATATTAATAGAATTATGTATTGAAAAGAAGAATGAAATATGAAATGAAAAAAATAAATAAATATGATTTGTCTTTCATTATGGTTCAATGCTCACTCTGTATATAGTCAACACAGTATATTTTATCGATTTATCAAATCGATTAATCACGATTTATCGCATCCAAAATAAGTTTGTTTACATAATATTTGTGTGTACTGTGTATAATTATAAAGTTGGAAAATCTCCCATTGATGTTAATATGTTAATATATACAGTAGGTCTTCCTATATTTAGCCATTTTTACAGATTTAAAACTACATTTAAAAGCTACTCCTACATACTTAAACTGTTCAAAGACTTTTTTTAAATACAATTTAAAAAAAATATATAAATCCAATTTAAATGTTGCATTCAGAATTGATTGAATAGTTTTAAATTGGTTACATTTGACTGCATTTTTAAACATTAATTAAATCAAAAGTTTTAAATGTCTTTGTCACATTTTTATTGATACAGGTTGTTTTTTTTGTGACGATCACTAAATGACAGTTATGCATGTCAAGCTCTCTTCTCATATGCTAAAATAATTTCAACTCTAATCACCATTTCAAGTAGCCATGAAACAAGGATAATATACAGTCAGCTGGTCATTATCACAAAATGAACTCTTTCAGGATGAAACTCTACATTACCCTTATGTATTAAACTTAACACTATCAATTTACTGTGTAAAAATCTAATCTAATGAATATTTCCTTCTTTTGAGGACAAGCTAGGATATGGGTCTAAAGATAGACGTCTCTAAACTAATGAGTAAATGTTTTCATTCATTTTCCCCTGCATCCGGTTTGTATGAATGGGCTCTAATCAAAGGTCAGGCTGAGGTTATAGTGAATATCGACATACTAAGCCTCTGTAAATCTGTGGAGGAATCCCCTGCATCATTCTACTGGATTACTGGCGGAGCGGTTGTGTTACAGAGCTCAGTGACGTATTTAACCTGACTGTCTGCGGTCGATAGATTGAATGTGTTACTGAGATTTATTCTGCAGCTTCTTAATGGCAGTGTTATGAGCAGAACGTCAATATACAGCCACTCTGGTTAGATTTATTTGGGTATCAATATTTCAGGGAGCTACTGAAGGAAAGATATTGATCTGTTAGTGTTGATGTTTGTTTATAAAGAAGGAATGAGAGTAAAAAATGAGCCTAATGTTTCTGGAGTTAAAGTCCATTCACTCTTTTCCTATGAGTGACTCAGTTTCTGGAATTTAATAGCAAGAATAATGTTATTAGAAACCATTAAAAATGGTGCAGGTAAAAACAGTAGAGGCAGCCAATTTTGATAGTAAGATTGTTTGTTTTGTTTTTTTTAATCTTAAATGGAGTTTCTAAACTTTGATCCTCATGATTTTTTTATCAATGACTGCTTATGGATCGCTGATTTTATTTATTTGTTAACCTTTCATACACTTCCATTGACAAATACACTCACTCACAGTTACGTTCATGTCTTTGTCCTTCATAGAGACACTCTCTTCCTCCAGTAACGACTCACAACATGCTGGATGACTCCACAGACCCCATCCTGAGCAACATCCGCCGAATCGGCCTCTTCAATGGACGCAATGACAGAGTGAAGGTGTGCAATTCACTATGTCTGACCCCAGTAGATTTTTAACAGCAAGTCGTGCATGGCAGAATTCATATTAAAAAATGTTGACATGTTTGCAAGCATAAAAGCACATCTGTATCACCGCATGTTTCAGTTTTATCTACTGACCCCAGGTCATACTTATAGTTAATCCCTGAATGTCCATGTAGAAGGCCAGGTTGTCTTGAGTTCATGTTAAGTGCATCACATGATGCATTAAAGATGTGTTGTATTGATTGATTGTGGTAAATGTGTGGATGAATGGCCTCAGTGTATTCATTGTCAGTAATTGTCAGATTGTCTTCCATCCGGAGTTCCTGTCCTCCACCAGTCCCCTGCTGCCCATGGACTATGAGGAGTTTGTGCGCGGCTGCCATCTGGGAGTGTTTCCATCATACTATGAACCATGGGGCTACACGCCAGGTTTCACACGCAACGCTTTTTAGCACCTTTTCACATCTTTGATTCTGTCACAATCTTGCATTCAGCATTGTTTTCACTCAACTAAATATTGACATTAGAATTTGAGCTTGATTTTATACATTAATATGGCTCCAATCAAGAGAAAAAGCATTTTTATATCCACCTTTTTCCTGAACGTGGACGTTTCGCCTGACTAAAGCCGAAAGTATACTTCTTTTTTTTACACGCTCGCGAGCGTATGCGCACAGTCGAACACTCGGTCTTGCAAAGTATACTTCTTTTGACTCGTACCCGTACACAGGCGTTCAGTGCATGCTCAGTTTTGAGCAATTTCTTGCCACGAGTTAAAACCATAGACTGTAAAAAAAAAAAAGATGGACGACTCCCCTTCACTATCTTCCATTGTAGAAAAGTGAAGCCGCCAATGTCCGAATATGGCGCTGACATCTTGCGCTAATTTGGGACCTTCGTCTGCGCAGTAGTGACCTCAGAGCCCGAGTCTGCGCAGTATTACACGTGAAGCTGCAATATCAAAACCCTGCCCACACTCCCGCAGTATCTGTTAGTACAGTTTACTGCAGAACAACTCATTATGTTGGTGTTAAGTAAACAGTTATGGAAATGTAGAAATTAAAGCTAAAGCTCAAATCTCCTCCCCAAAAAAGTCAGTTGGTGCCTCAGTGACAACTTCGCTCAGAGAAGCTATCAATCATGACGTCACACCCCTGTTTTTATAGCATCAAATAATTAACTAAAACCAAACTTATTTAAAAAACAAACACTTGAACTTACATCAGCGTGATTAAAAACTACCTAAAATGACAGAAACCATCTTTGGAAAAAAATTATTTGAAGTGTAATTTGATTTTAGTTTGTCTCTCGTCCCATTAGAATACATGGAGGGGGCGGGGTTTATGAGCTATACTGGGACCAACCACCTGGGGGCGATCGAGACGCTTTGGCTTCACTTTTCAGGACGTGTGCGGCATGCTTGGTTACAATCCATGTAAATACTACAAAAAAATTAAATGCGCATACAAACCTGCAACCTGCGCGTACAAAGTATGAAGTCTACTTTGGCCTTTATACCACAATTATGCTTTATATTTCTGGTCTCTGGTGTTTCTAGTCAAATTAGATTATTTTTTTCAAGCTAAAAATTTAATGTTAAACCT
The DNA here is from genome assembly GCA_039654105.1 of Coreius guichenoti. Taxonomy (NCBI): domain Eukaryota; kingdom Metazoa; phylum Chordata; class Actinopteri; order Cypriniformes; family Gobionidae; genus Coreius; species Coreius guichenoti. The sequence continues at coordinate 14,858,121 of CM077182.1, read as the reverse complement.
ATGAAAACGGTTTAAAAAAAGCTCATGGCTCCATAGTGCCATCACTTTACAGTGTCGCAATGACCGTCTTTTCTCAGTACCTCACCCGTCAAAGTGTAATGAGTGCGTAGATGATGAAGTGGCCCAAGGTTAGCTACACAGAAAACAAATGGCCGCTCATATTCTACATACAGCTCCCGATCGGGGTGAAGTTCGCACACATATAGGGTACAACGGGGCTAAAGGCGCCTTTGATTTTATTTTCCTCTAAATCACTAGATGGCACACAAACTTGCCTCAGCACTTTTCAAAACATCCACTTTTCAAGATGCACGTGGAAATTTGTCTGATCCTTGACGCAATCACGGGCAGCAGCGCAAAGTTGATTCTGCTCTAATTTGACCTAATATTTGATGTTTTTAAAAATGTTGTAGATTTAAGTAGCAAATGAGAATTGCTAAAATTATTGAATATGTTTTGAGACAAAGGTCTTTTTAATGATTTTCAGTTTTGTTCAAGGTAATTAAAGCAACCGTTTTTCAATAATGGAAGAATATGTAAAAGTATGGTATTTGAGGTAAAAGGCACCCCTTGTGTTGGGGCTAAAGGCAAAATATTAACATGATAAACAGCTGGCTGACTTTTCCATTTGTTGACATGACATGGTTAGATTCAGATGGTAAATATCATATATCAAGTTGGGTGTCCACCTTGGAGATAATCACCATATTTATAATATATAAAAAGATCTGCTTTTTATAAAAAGCAGATCTTTTTTTATATGTGGAATCTCTTTTTTTTCCCCCCCCTTTGATAAACATGTATTGAACTAAATGACTCTTGTTGATCATCATCTCCAATCTGATGTGTTCAGGTGAGTGCACTGTAATGGGAATTCCCAGTGTAACCACCAATCTATCAGGGTTTGGCTGCTTCATGGAGGAACATGTCTCCGACCCGTCTGAATATGGTGAGTGAATCATTAATCAAGTCACTGCTTTCCAAAACTATTTGCACAGCTTAATTATTTATGTGTATTATCAATATGTTGTTTTAATTACATTACAATGCATATTTTGACTAAATCACTGTTGTAGGAATCTACATTGTGGATCGGCGATTCCGTTCTGCAGACGAGTCGTGTAACCAGCTGACTCAGTTCATGTTCTCATTCTGCCAAAAGTCACGCAGACAGCGAATAATCCAACGCAACCGAACGGAGAGACTCTCTGACCTGCTGGACTGGCGATACCTCGGACGGGTGAGTATATTCTCAGCTCACGCTCTGAGCACTCGGGTGTGACACCTTTATTTCATTGATTAATATGGTGTAAAAGGACATTGGTTAGTTTGCATCCGATATAAGGCATGTTTTCTTTATCAAATGACATGCGGTGTCCTGTGTTTCTCTGCTCAGTTCTACATGCACGCCAGGCATCTGGCCCTCAGCAGATCCTTCCCTGCTCAATTCAAAATGGAGCATCTCAACCTCCCACCGGTGAGCCCTGCTAACACTCACGCTCTCTCAGATGCACATTAACAGCACTGACAATGAGAACACAATGCTGTACTACTTGTAAGCTGTGTGCTTAGTTTTATCATCTTATATAAACCTAAAGGTCAAGGACATTTTATACACCACCATTTGAAAGTTTGGGGTCAGTATTTTAATGAAATTAATACTTTTATTAAGCAAGGATGCATTAAATTGATCAAAATTGACAGTAAGGATTTTACATTGCTACAGAAATGCTGTTCTTTTGAACGTCCTTTTCATCAAAGAATCATGAAAACAATGTATCACAAAAAAATATTAGGCATCTAATGCAAAAATAATTGGCAGCATACTTTGATAATAAGAAATTTTTCTTGAGCAGCAAATCAGCATATTAGAATGATTTCTGACGGATCATGTGACACTGAAGACCGGAGTAATGTTGTTAAAAATTGAGCTTTGATCACATGAATAAATTACATTTTACAATATATTCAAATAGACAACAGTTATTTTTATTTGAAATAATATTTCATTATATTATTGTTTTTTACTGTATTTTTGATAAATGCAGCCTTGGTTAGCAAACCAGATTTCTTTCAAAAACATTCCAAAATCTTACCGACTTAAACTTTTAGTAGTGTTTAAGTATATGTATTATTTTTGGCAACAAAATAAAAAAACCTAAAAGATTTTTCACATTTTGTGAACATTCTTCTGTCCCCTCTGATTTAAAAAAAAAAAAAAAAAAACTTTTTAGGTGCTCCATACAGAGTGCCTAATATGACATTTGGAGGAAAAATAGATCTTTAGATTTGTGCATGTCAAAGGCTCGTATGCAGTGTACTTCAGCCATCAGGGATTTGACTTGTGGGTGTGAAGGGCAAAGTGAAAAAATCTTATGTAAGTAATAACCTCCCTTCCAAAAATCACTCAAATACACCTTTCGCTCAAAGATACGCATATATGACATCATCCATAGACATCATTAAATAATTATCACAGATTAATGCTGATGAGGAGCAAAAACTTCATATCGACTTTCACCTCATTTCTCTGCCCTCAAAATCCGAGTGTTATTGAATGTACTGTATGATGTCTAACACTCCTGAGTGATGAGGATGCACTGCAGTTGAGCTTCGTTCTTGAGTTTAATTGACAGGATAACATTTACCTGCTCAGGAAAATGACTTGATTCCCATTCGAGCTCACTCACAGTTCTACGCATATGCTTTACAAAGACACACACAGAGGAAATTAAAGTGAGACCGATAAATCTGGCATATGTATGAAATCAATAAGTCTCTAATGTAATTATGACTAATTTTGAATCACTCGTTTACCATTATATCAGAATCAGTATGAGTGACTAAATCTTTTTGTTTGCACAGACACAAGGTTTCCGCTACCCCCGACCCTCCTCCGTCCCTCCATCCCCGTCGGCTTCCCTCCACTCCACCCCTCACCACAGCGATGAGGAAGATGACGACACCTATGACGAAGATGAGGAGGCCGAGAGGGACAGGCAGAACATCAAGGCACCTTTCACTCTGGGTGCAGAGCCTGATGAGGGTAAGAGGATACAACCGCTGGAAAATGGGAATTAAGATCCGCACCCTCCTGCTACCCTTTGAGAATGGATTATTGATATCACCAAAGTATGAACAAGAAGATATCTTTAACATACAGTGGTGTCCAAAAGTCTGAGATCATGGGTTACACTTTAGTTTAAGGTTTCTTTGTTACAGTGTAACTATAGTGTACATTAAAATACTGAGTAATATTAATTAACATGTACTTACTATAGGGTTAGGAAAATAGGGTTTGGTTTAGGTTTAATTATGCATAATTTATTGATATTACTATAGCAAGTACATGTAAAATGTGTATCAGACTAAAATAAAGTGTTACCAACACTTTATTTTACAGGTACTGTAGTAATAACTACACATTATGCACAGTTACATGCATTTAACCCTAAACAAAACTTTAACCCTAATTATATAGTAAGTATATGTAGTTATTATTATTATTATTATTATTACTCAGTACTTAAATGTATAATTACACTGTAACAAGGACATTTAAAGTTGAAAATGCTGAAAAGTACTCATTTGTCATCTTGGTTCCATTAAAGCTCAAGATGATCTTTTTTACTAATGCTTTACTGATAATATAGTATGTAATAAAAAATATAGAAGCTGTAAGACTGTGAAAACTGGAAGAACTATAAGAAATGGCGACTCTCTAAGAAAACAAAGGAAATTAACATCTGAACTCACTCTTGTGCATTTAGCGTCCCCATCTGAGACGACATCACACTGAGTTAATCACCCCAAGATTGCCTTAAATTCACATTTTTATTCCCCTCCCCTCATCTCTCCTCTCCTTATGTTGAAATGCACCCAAAATCTATATGGGTTAATGTGAACAAGTACTAAACAGTATTATACATGTTTGGTATCATTTGAAATGTCTCAGTGCGACTGGTACAAAGGTCTCATTCTCACAGAAGTAAAGCAAAAGGTAACAAAGGTTTTAAGAGTTTAGAGATATTTTGCTTATTGTGGTGGGTGTGTCCTTTGCCAATTGGTCTTTACCTCTTGTCGTCAATACAGGTCTATAGGACTTGATTAATGCTAATTCCCATTGTGAACTCATGTTTACATTTGAAAGAGTTTTCTGTCTTGGTCTGGTATTTAAGGCGATGTTGCAGAAGAGTCAGGGTGCGATTCTGTAACCAGATCAAGCCCGTAATGCTGAGTGTCTTTCAGACGCTCAGCATTATGTAATTTTCAGATGTCAGGTATCCATCTTTTGCACTTTACTTCAGAGCATTTGATGTTATGTATTGAATATCTTTGAATTGATTATGTAATTGGCATGATACATTTACCTGACTAATAATAAATTGTTACATCTGATTTCATTCTGACTTACTCTGAAATTATTGACTTTAGTAGATTACGTTGTATCCATTGTTACTGCAAATCTGTGTCAGGTTAGTAACGGACTAAAGTCCAGTTTTGAGTGGAGCATTGGGGTACGCCAACTGAGATTTTAGAGCTCCGCCTAACGCTTAGTCTAAGTACACTTGAACTAATGCCGTGAAGGCTAATAAAGGGAATTTCCATTTAGGGTAACAGAATGTTGACCGACCAACCTAAATAGGGTGAGCCTTACCTCTGTTTAATGTAAAGTTACTCTAGCTAAGTGTACATGGGAAACCCTAGCATGACCATACCAAAACTACTATTAGAGAAAGTATTGGTTGGCTTATATCTGAAGTAGTGGTCATGACCTCTGACTAGAGATAACGTTGCTTTATTCAAGTGTACACAGATCTATGGGGACTAAATAAAATACTTTTAGAGTGAGTGAGCATGGGAGCAACCCTCTAAATAGTATAGTCAATTATCTCTGTCTAAATGACCAAGACTGGCAAGTTTGTGATTGTGGGCCCGCATAATGAACGGCCGGTGCGAGGACCCTGTGTGACTCGGAGAACCGAATGAATGATTTCAATAAGAGTAAAGAGTTAAACAGATTAATCAAATGTGTAGTTAAATTGTTATACAAATGACCTAATAACCAATCGGCATTCTAACCTAAATTCGAGGTCATGATAAAATGGAGTCAGATAAAGATAAATTGGAATCAAATCACTTTGCCCTGCTGAAAAGACCGAATGCGAAAGAAACCTTCACCCCCCAATCGTAAGCCGTCATTGGAACGATTGTGGGCCTTACAACAAAAAACATTTTCACTGTTTCACAGTCCACTGTATGAAATATCATGTATGTTCCACTGGTGAGATATTAGTGGGAAATCTAGATTTTATTTAATTTTTTTTGGTTAAATTTTACCACTAAATTTGGTATATTGGTGCCATGAGGCTGTAATAGAGAAAATGTAGTAAAAAATCAGATTTTTCCCATTTAACATACTTTTTATATATTTCCAAGGTATGCCGTTTTAATAACAACATTAATGTGCAGAAATGTAAAACATCCCACCCATGTTTTATTAAAAAGTTGCCAATTTTAGTGTCCTTGTACTGACTATGTAAATTATGCATAATTACAAGAAACTAAACCAAAACCTAATCCTATGTTGTTAATATTGCTTTGTACACACTGGTATAATTACACTGTAATTATACAAATTACACCTTGTTACAAAAAAGTCTCACTAACGGTAGCAGTTATCAGTGCAAATTTAGTTTAATTAGTTGAGAAAAAGTTCACATTCTCAAATATGTATTTTACAGACCATATTGATTTAATATGAGAAAATGAAAAGGAAAAAAAAAAATCTGTACAGTTAATTTATATTACACAGATTTTCAAGCATCACAAATAGTCTCTTTTCCAAGACATTTTTTGAAAAAACAACCCATTATTTCACCTGAAATAAAACAAAATGAAATTAAAATACCTTAAAAATCAGTCTTTGCTTTTTTGTTTACTTAAATTATCAGTCCAATATAAGTCCAAGTGGAATGATACAAACAATATGGAAACATACATAACTCAATTCCACATTCACGAGTCTAAATGTAATAGTGTTGAACAGTAGGTGATGAACCTTGAGAGAAGTTAAACACGGGCATCATCGTAGCTGGGGATGAACTTGAAAACATTAAATTCCACATGATTCAGATGTAAGAGTGAGTTGTTCGAGCTGGTTTCAGTAAGGCTCGGCCTCGTCTCTGGCTTGCTGGAGAACATTTAAGAGAAATGCAGCCGCTTTAGAGATGCTCAGGTTTTCTGTGTTTTGGCTGCGTGACTCTGTAGAGAGAGTTTACACTTTACATTAGTGTTCATGCTACAATGAAATTGCATTAGAAGTAGATACTTGTACTTACACTTGCATGCAACATGTAGTTTCACCATGCATAATTAACAGTTTAGCTTACAAATTATGAGTAATGAATAATTCATACCCAAGCGTATTGTGTCATACAAGTCCCCTTCATTTCTGTCTTCTGACACAAAGCGCCTCCCCTCTATGATAAACATGAAAAGTTCATTCAAAAGCGCATGGAACAAAATGGATCATATATGCAATTTTAGACACAGATATGGTTGAAAAACAGCAGTAACTTACGTGTTCCCTTCAGATATAACATGGCTTGGGGAGTCCAATTCCGACGCTGAAAACTGCCCTTTAATAATAATAAAAAAAAAATGTAGATTCATGTAGAGCAGAGTTAAGTTTTATATTAAAATATTAAATATAAAAAAAAATTAAAGTAACATTTTAAAATTAAAATAGTAAATGTTTAATAAGAAATTAAAGTATAATATCATGGATCTCATTACCTTGGGCGCACTCCAGGAATGGGACACAAATGTTGCCAGAAGTAACAGCGCAAGTGCGTACGCTGCAAGAGTCCTTAAATCCTGGAAAGGGGAAGTCATGTTATAATTTATTACTTCCCAGTGCCTTGCATTGCAATTAGCCTTTTATAACACTGAATAATGCCTCTTTTTTTCTTCAATGTTAATTATATTGTGCACAAAAGTATCAAACTTCCTAATATTAAAATGATTAAACTCCTGGTAGTCATTTCAACCTCTTTTTTTATTCTGTCTAGTTGTAAGTTAATTGCTAAAATATTTCGAGACGACTGCAAGCATGAATGTGGACTTACTTTCATAGTGTCAGACGTCCTCTTCAGCTGTTGAGTCTCAGAGGCAAGATCAAGAGTGAAAACTGTGAAGTCTGTCCTTGATATTTATAATCATCAGGGTGGGGGAATGTTGAATGAATTAGTCTTCAGCTATAGGTCAAGTCCCATTGATTCACGACGGGGCCGGACCACGAACCTTTCAGAGCGATTAGTTAACCCTTCCTTTAAAAATAATAAACCTACATTATTACTATGACGTTTGAAGACACTCATCTGTAAGCTAGGATGCTTTGCAGCTCCGCCGAAGGGAAATTTCCATTCATGTGCACTTTTAATAGTAACTGATGAAAAGAAGAGGGCGGAAAGTATTGATATGTTTACACCTTCAGCAATGAAGCGTCTCAAATACATCAGCTAATCGTTTTTTATGAATGAACAGTGAGCGGCTGATAGGGTTTCCCACATATATATATATATATATATATATATATATATATATATATATATATATATATATATATATATATATATATATATATATATATATATATATATCTGCTGGGCTCTGCCCCCAAATTGCTTGCAATTTATGTCTCTTTTAGAAGGGAATAATGGATAAGAAACAACCTTATATGTGTATGGTCTCTGAAATAGATTACAAACAACAAATCTTGGCACAGTAAAAATTAGGTTGAAGAAAATTCCTCACTGTAAAAAATGACAAGATACTGAAAACACCATTTGCCATTCTTCTGATTCATAGAAGAAAAAAACCACATATATATATATATATATATATATATATATATATATATATATATATATATATATATATATATATATATATATATAATATAAAATGAAGAAAGAAATAATATTTTTTTTTGAGAAACTCAATTGGTACAGCAAATATTTTTCATTCATTTTTGCAGTATAGCCCCAATGTTCAATAAAAAAAGAAATAAAAACTCAAGCCCGGTTTTTACATTTTATATTTACAAAAGTTTGTGGCAGCTGAACTATTTTCATTATATTAAAAAAACGCATATCATGATTTTTAAACTTATATTTACAAAAGTTTGTGGCAGCTGAATTTTTTTAAAATCCCAATATTCAGATTTAACGACAACAACTGGAAATGCATTTTTGAAGACAAGAGAAAGAACATAATAATAATAATAATAATAATAATAATAATAACATCTCTGTATGCCAGTCAGATTAGTAGTAACAATTTAATTTAAGAAAGTGTAAATATCACACTTGTGATAGAAAAATCAAGAAATTAGAGTCCATCCAGTTCTCCTCCATCTTTAAAATACAACTACAGACACAACCTAAAACAAGGCCATTGTTGTAACAGAATACAGACTTCCAGAAGTCTCTTCTACACATTCAACAAAGCATTCCCCATTAACTACTTCGTGAAGTTTGCGTTTATAAAGTAGGGCAAAGTTCTTCTGGGATGCAGTGATGCTGGGTGTTGTGACGCAGTCTATAGATCCGGCAGGCGAAGGTGTGGCTTCTTTTCCACGCAACACAGTTTGCTTCTCGTTGACGTAAATATCACTCAGACGTCCTGAATATAAAGCTTCGGTAATACGAGCTCTATACTTCACATGGCTGTTTCAAGGTAAAGCTTTAGAAAAATCCATCATAAATAAGTGGTCAAAAAGAGTCTGTTAAACCATGCTGTTGCTTTCACTCGCTTTGTCCACGTACTGGAGAAACAACAACAAAACATTATGGAAGGATTAGGACACTTGCAAGAAAACATTCATTTATAGATATGAAATTACAATAATATGTCATCTGATTCATGGCACATTTATCAATTAAAATTTAGTGCACACAGAACGGCATGATTCATGCTCACATGCAAGACAGAATTAGCAGTGACTGACCAAGATGGCTGTCTGTCCGCTCAGCCTTAGGAAGGCTTTAAAAGAACAACAAACACATGTTGAAAGACACTCGCAAGAGCCTCTTTTCTCACATGAAGGTGAAAGCAAGTAGGAATCCTGCTCAAAAACCAAACCAATGATACAACTCAAATAGTGTCTATCTAGTAGATACACTCCCGTTCAAAAGTTTGTAGTTGGTAAGATTTTTTTTTAATGTCCCTTATGCTCACCAAGGCTGCATTTATTTGATCAAATTTACTGTAAAAACAGTAATATTGTGAAATATTATTACAATTTCAAATAACTGTTTTCTATTTTAATCGATTTTAAAATGTCATTTATAAAGCTGAATTTTCAGCATCATTACTCCAGTCTTCAGTGTCACATGATTCTTCAGAAATCATTCTAATATGCTGATTTACTCCTCAAGAAACATTTTTTTATTATTATCAATATTGAAAACAGTTGTTCTGCTTAATATAATAAGGATTCTTTGATAAATAAAAAGTTCAATAGAAATCTTTTGTAACATTATAAATCCCTTTACGGTCATGTTTGATCGATATAATGCATGCTTGCTGAATAAAAGTATTAATTTCAAAAAAGAAAAAAATTGTGTCTGCAAACTTTTGATCAGTCATGTATGTGATTTTAAGATATCCGCCTCAGACACTACTAAGATGGTATTTTTCAGAACTACAGAAATATTGGTAACACTACAGTAAGGTTTCATTTATTAACATTAGTTAACGGCATTAGTTAACATGAACTAACAGTGAACAATACATCTACAGCAGTTATTAATCTTAATGTTAATATCAACATTTACTAATACATTACTAAGATCAAAAGTTGTATCTGATAACATTAGTTAATGCACTGTGAACTAACATGAACATTTTTATTAACTAACATTAACAAAGGTTAATAAATGCTATAAGAATATACACCGATCAGGCATAACATTATAACCGGTGTAGTGAATAACACTGATTATCTCTTCACGGCACCTGTTAGTGGGTGGGATATATTAGGCAGCAAGTGAACATTTTGTCCTCAAAGTTGATGTGTTAGAAGCAGGAAAAATGGGCAAGCGTAAGGATTTGAGCGAGTTTGACAAGGGCCAAATTGTGATGGCTAGACGACTGGGTCAGAGCATCTCTAAAACTGCAGCTCTTGTGGGGTGTTCCCGGTCTGCAGTGGTCCGTATCTATCAAAAGTGGTCCAAGGAAGGAACAGTGGTGAACCGGTGACAGCGTCATGGGCGGCCAAGGCTCATTGATGCACGTGGGAAGCGAAGGCTGGCCCGTGTGGTCTGATCAAACAGACGAGCTACTGTAGCTCAGATTACTTAAGAAGTTAATGCTGGTTCTGATAGAAAGGTGTCAGAATACACAGTGCATCACAGTTTGCTGCATATGAGGCTGCATAGCCGCAGACCAGTCAGGGTGCCCATGCTGACTCCTGTCCACCGCCGAAAGCACCAACAGTGGGCATGTGAGCATCAGAACTGGACCACGGAGCAATGGAAGAAGGTGGCCTGGTCTGATGAATCACATTTTCTTTTACATCACGTGGATGGCCGGCTGCGTGTGCATCACTTACCTGGGGAAAACATGGCACCAGGATGCACTATGGGAAGAAGGCAAGCCGGCGGAGGCAATGTGATGCTTTGGGCAATGTTCTGCTGGGAAGCCTTGGGTTCTGCCATCCATGTGGATGTTACTTTGACACATACCACCTACCTAAGCATTGTTGCAGACCATGTACACCCTTTCATGGAAACAGTATTCCCTGGTGGCTGTGGCCTCTTTCAGAAGGATAATGCGCCCTGCCACAAAGCAAAAATGGTTCAGGAATGGTTTGAGGAGCACAACAACGAGTTTGAGGTGTTGACTTGGCCTCCAAATTCCAGAGGTGGACAGTAACTAAGTACATTTACTTGAGTACTGTACTTAAGTACACTTTTTGAGTATTTGTACTTTACTTGAGTATTATTTTTTCAGGAAACTTATGACTTTAACTTCACTACATTTGAAAGACAAATATCGTACTTTTTACTCCACTACGTATCAATCAAAGTCCTCGAAGTCGAAAAAGTATGTTTCAGTTTTCTGAAAAGATTCAAGATTAGTTTAGTTGGCATACACTTGATGCATGTCTCATAAAAAATTGTAAAAAATTTAAACGTCTGGGAGAAAGAGAAGAGCAGACATATGGATGAATCTGAAAAAGCATAATGACGCGAAAGAGAGCTCAGTTCAGTGCGGTTTTCTGTGCGCACACAGAAAGTTGCCTCTCAGATGCCAGAGCATGAGTATTGAATAGAGCTCTCTTTCGCGTTTTTTCGCACTTGAACAGACCAATACCAGTGGTGCCACACGAGTCCTGAAAAGTGAAGCCAAAGTGTCTCGATGGCTCCCAGGTGGCTGGAAGCAGTATAGGTCATAAACCCTGCCCTCTCCATCAAATGTAATCGGACGTGAGACAAACTAAATCAAATTACACTACAAATATCTTTTACAAAGACGGTTTCTGTCATTTTTCGGCAGTTTTTATCACGCTGGTGTTAGTTCAAGTGTTCATTCTTTAAATAAGTTTGGTTTTAGTTAGTTATTTGATGCTATAAAAACGTGGGTGTGACGTCATGATTGACAGCTGAGATTGACATCTTCTCTGAGCGAAGTAGTCACTGAGGCGCCAACAGACTTTTTTCTTGATCTTCGGGAGGAGATTGGAGCTTCAACTTTAATTTCTATACTTTAACTTTATATTTCCATAGCTGTTTATTTCACACCGACATTATGAGCTGTTCTGAGTGTGGGCGGGACCTTTATCACGGCTCCACTTCACGCTCACTACTGCGCAGACTCAGGCTCCAAGTTCACTATGCGCAGACTCGAGACTCAAGATGTCAGCGCCATATCGGGACACTGGTGGCTTCACATTACTACAACGGAAGGGAGTGAAGGTGTGACGTCCATCTTTTTTTACAGTCTATGATCAATACACACAAAATGTCAAAATGTTAATTTTGCAGAGTATTCATGTAAACAAAGTTGATTACGTCTTAAGTGAACAAACAGTTGGGAGAATATTGGATGTGTATCAGTGTATTGGATCCGTGCATTCGGCCTTAAAGTGACAGCCGCTTTGTAAAGAGCTTTGTAACTTTAGTATTGAAATGAGTTTAAGGTAGTCGTATACTAGCATGTCGGATGGAGCATTACTGACTGGCTTAAACCACCATGATGGCATAGCGTGTATTCATGCAACAATAATAAAACAATGCGTTGACACAAAGGAAATTTACTTTTGATACTTAAGTACTTTTAAAAACAAGTACTTCTGTACTTTTACTCAAGTAATGGAGCCAAATTCCCCAGATTTCAATCCAATTGAGCATCTGTGGGATGTGCTGAACAAACAAGTCCGATCCATGGAGGCCCCACCTCGCAACTTACAGGACCTAAAGGATCTGCTACTAACATCTTGGTGCCAGATACCACAGCACACCTTCAGGGGTCTAGTGGAGTGTTTTGGCAGCAAAAGGGAGACCAACACAACATTAGGGCATTAGGTCATAATGTTATGCCTGATCGGTGTATTACTTATTGTTAGTTCATGTTAGTTAGTTACAACTGAGACCTTATTGAAAAGTGTTACCGAAATTTACTACACAAAGCCCTTAATAACGAAATATTTGAATATATTTTAACACAAATATAACTTGTTTTCAAAGATGTCCCCTTTGATTTGTATTCGATTTAGTGGGAAAGCCTGTTAGTCCCATAGCTGCTAAAGCAAGCAAAAGCATTTAAAGTGAATTTACATGCGTCCTAACCAGATGTGACATAAGTTGATAATTTGTCTGTCCACACTGATAGTGTGAAGACTAGCACAATCACATCCAATCAGAACTAATGACTGCTCATGTTTGTTACAGCAAAAAGAGTGGCTTTTATAACTTGTCACTTTATCGCACTGTGCCTGGTTAGGACACGGGTTCAATTCACTGCAATCTCAGAAGATCCTTGCATAGAAATAAAACACGTGAGGAGAAAGTACAACCGTGCACTCTCTTCTTTTTCACCCTGCGGAGTACAACTTACCCCACTAATGAAGGGAAGATTCAGCAAATATCCCAGCACAGGAATCCTCCTGATGAAGCCTACGACCACTGGAAAGAATCCCCTACACATGAAGAGAAGTATATACACCCATATATCATCAGCGATTATTTGGGATCATTTTGAGATTATTGCCATTGATCTAAAATGTTAGTTCCCCCTTTTACCAGTTCCAAAACTGACAGAGAGAGTACATGAATAATTTACATTTTAAAATAATAATTTTTAAATAATAGTGTGAAATAAGTGTTCATTTAATTTCCATTTTGTTGTCTCATCATAATATCTATATCCGCTTTCTGTCAATCTGTATTGGCATCAGCCATTTAAAAAAACAGTCGAACTGTAACATTGCTAATTAGCTACTAGGTAAGTAGAATAATTTGCCTGGATAAGAGCTTCTTAATCCTGTAAAAAATACCTGAATAAAAGAAAGAAGCCATAAAACTCTAGAACGACTCCGACGATGGGCCATCCAATCAGCACCACCAAGACGCCTCCTAAGAAGAAGCTGGTGGCTTTCATTTTGTGTTTCTGAAAGAAGAACTTGAACGTCCTCTCCAGCCCGATTACGAACGCCAGGCCGACAACAAACAGGATCTGAGACGAATGAAGACCAAGAGAGGTGAGATAGACTGATATTAGGTTGAGGGATCTGTGCTTATAATGAACTCAAGCTAATGTAATATAAGTTTATATAAAATGTTTTATTTGAGCTATTATGAAAGGACACTTAATAGCAGGAAAAAGCAGCACAACTGAAGGATATGAACAATGTGCAGATGCAATTAACAAACTTGTACAAAAGAAACCGATCACAAAGCATGCAAACGTCAATATATTATATATACTATATATTGTGTTGTGTGTGTATATATATATATATATATATATATATATATATAAAAGCATACACACAATTTAAATAATATAATTTAATAATAATTAAGAAATTAAAACACGTGTACAAAAAAACAAGTGTGAAAAAATATATATAATTCATATAATTAATAAAATATAATCATAATTTTACATACAATATAATGTAACATATAAAATATAATTAAAATATTAATGACAACACTTACGTTTCCTATGGCAAGAAGGGCTTTATCGAAAAACAGGATCATCCCAAAGAACAGAAAAAATACCCCAAATCCTGTCAGTCCCATTCCAATTTCTGTTGAGAGAGAGAGAAAGCCATACATTTTACTAATATTTAACAATGAAAATTTGTATATAAATAATATAATTTGCATTTAATACCACATAAATGTTAGATAATATGGTAATAAAGTCTAATTTGTTAACAGTTAATAAATTAGCATAAACTAACAATATATTTTACAGCATTTATTTTATTAACCTTTGCTAGTTCACAGTGCATTAACTAATGTTTAACAGATACAACTTTCGATCTTAAAATTGTATTAGTAAATGTTGAGATTGACATTTAAGATTAATAAATGCGGTAGAAGTGTTGTTCATTGTTAGTTCATGTTACCTAAAGTATTTACTAATCTTAACAAACTAAACCTTATTGTAAAGTGTTACCTGTAATATTTATTATAAATATTACAATGTCCTATATGATATGTATGAAATGGTGTTGATAGGATTGTTCTGTCTTAATTCAACTAGTCTGGTGCAGTTCACTGACAACATTAAAAAAGCGGTTTTTAAGCCAGAACATTTTTTGTTTATTTCCTGACATGCAATTCAACGTCATTGACTTTTAAGTTAGATTTATTACTGGTGGTGTGACATATGCACGCAGCTGCATTAGTATACACTCATATAAATATTAAGACGGGCGAAATTATAAAGACAACAGGCTTTGTACATGAATGCACTGGCAATAGACATTATCTTACGAGAAGCTGTCAGTGAGACAGGTTGTATTGTTCTTACTCTGGGAGTCGGTGAGGGAAATCATCTTTGCTTGTCTCGAGGAACAGCAGCTGTCACAGGAGCGGCCGGCCACGCGTACCGGAAACACTCACCCTCAACATCCGGAGACACTTTCCGCGAAGAAAAAAAAAACACTTTGCAAAATTAACGTATTTCGTATTAATTTAATACTACTACGTCAAAAACACACTATGTTAAAAAAAACAACGAAAGCATGTTTAAGACATTTTACTGTATTTCTGCGTTCCCAGCATAGGTTCCCAGTCATGACGTGGTAAAAGTCACTGTAGTTAATATTAGACTATCTAAATTATTTATTGTAATATTTTTATATACATACTTTTAACATTAATAACCCTGATAAATGTATATGGAGACACAACTGTTGTATTTTGGATACTGAAAAGCTGTTTACTTCCGTGTTTACCGCGCCATCTGGCGGCCATTTTTTCAAATACAAAAACACACTTTTAACATAACCGGTCTAGTACGTGTGGAACTCTCTACGTTGTTCGAACCTTACATACAGACGGGTCTGTATGTAATTCAGACTGTTCTACCGTTCTTAGTTTATGATTCTGCCTGATATATAGTTTCATATGAGAATATGAACGATCTTACTTGGATGTTTCTGGCATTTTTTAAATGCATAAAGTTCCCATTGGTGTTCAATTCAGCATTAGATACCCATTCTCTGGTGTATTTTATTTTAGATAAATTATCCATCATACAATTTTTATAGCATAGTCTTAATTTTTGTATACCTCTTAAGTCTTTAATTAACCTCCTAAGAAAAAAAGTTTTTTGAATTTAGTATTTATGTAATTACATTGTTTAGAGCATAAGAAACAAACGGAATTTCTTTTTGTTTTGAAAAATTATATTTTATTCATATGTTATCCTTGTAAGTGGACACCAGGACTTGTTTAAAAAATAAAATATAATAAATAATATGTATAGGCAAAAACAATGGGATTTTTTTTCATTCACCAATCAATTTTTAGGTTTCAAGGTTTTTTTTAACCAAACTTTGTTAAAAAGATGATTCTCAACTATGTTATGAAATGCATAACGGAATGAATTGATATACCATTTTACTTTATGCAATATGTGGTTAAAATGGCCATACATGGGTTTTCCCATTCAATGCAGTGTCTATACACTGGATCTAATTTGCATATTAATGTGTTCTTGGAGCAACATGTACTAAAAAGGAAGTGTAATAATGGGAGTAATAGGTGGCAACATTTTCATAATATCTAATATTTTATAGGAATATTGATATGTAATTTCTTTCCCTATTCACTTGTGTCTCCTTAAATGCCTGATAAACATGATTTAAGTCCTGGTGGAAATGTATGAAATCAATGCCCTGTTTTAGAAACCCCATAACATTTTCCTGAGATGTTGATTTATAACAAACAATTTGAAAATTAGTAATTTAAATGATAATTACAAAATATTATCATATTTCCATAAGAGTGCTAAATTTGATCATTCAGTCATTTTTAAAGACCAATGAGAAGTTGTTGTCCTGGTGAAACCTCAAAACAAATGGTATCTCTGAAAAGTCCTGAATGTGCTCTTTACAGGACATCCAGACTTAAAACTGTGACATGTATGGTGTCAGAGAAATTCACTAAAATATAATGTCCTCGTACGTGGACAGTGGCACCCAGGAGGTTAAAAGTGCAATACACAGACATTATTAGTATTATTAGAAAATAACACCACAATGCAGACAATGAACAACTTAAAAATGGCATTGTATATGTGTAATCTTTGTTGCGTAATAGTATAAAGAAGCTTTTAAAACATACTTCCGTAATTTGTTTGGAATAACTGATTTTTATGTGCAGTTTCTATCTGTCCTCAACAATTTGCACTGCAAACATGTTGTTTCTCAATAAATACAGAAAACTACATCAAAATACTGCAAGCTGATGCCATTTTAACGGACAAATATTTTCCATTGGGTTTTTAAAATAAATTAATGAATAATTATCCAACAGGTAACAGAAAATCAATCAGGTTTAAACAAATCTAAAAAAAAAAAAAAAAGAGAGGGAATACAATGCAAAATGCAGAACACATCAACATTCAAAACAAATGGGATTTTGAGGCACTATTTGACAATATACTGTGCATCCTGAGGGCTCTTTTGTTCATGCCTTAACAATAACATATACTATATGATATGCTTGTTCTTAAATGTCCCTCCATCTGCAGTTTATTATTATTAGCCATATGATATTTCACTCTGGGCCTGGGGGTTTCTTCTTGGCTTCCACATCCTTTTTAAAGGCCTCGATTTTCTTTGAAATGTTGGGTACCTTGAAAACAAGTTATAAGCAATAAACAAGTCATTGATCACTAAACAGTGGAGCTGTACTCTATTTCAAGACTACCCGTTTATTACGTGGGATTTTAGACAGACACAGACTAAATCAGACAATAATTATTATTAATATAATTATTAAGAAAAATAAATATTATTTTTATAACCTCGTAGTTTTGTGCCAGGTACATGCCAACCACGTTCCCCAGAGTGAAGCCAAGCTGGAAAATAAATACAGATAAATACATTCTTCCATATTATAAAATATCCCGCTGTATATTTTAAACTAAATGTTTATATTTATCTGAGAGAGTCCTGATTTAGTTATTAGCTACTTCAATCCGAATTAACACGCTACTAAACACACGAATACAAATCACACAAACAGACGTAAATACTTACAATGAATTGCATCATGATTAAAGCTCTGAAATTATGAAAAACTAAATAAAAATGGCACTGATCCCGAAAGTTAGGATGGTCGTTAGTTTGACACGGTTAGCCTTTAATTAGCTTCCTATGTCATCAGCATGACAACGCCAACACAAACCGGAAGTAATATTCTTGCAAAATAAAGGTCTTCATTTTTAAGTGAAAGGCACAGAAAATGTTTAATTGCACTAAAACAAATTAAATATAGACCAGATTGTGATTCAACTGTGTATATTAGCTATATTTATATTTATTTTCCCCATATCCATAACATTTTAATTTTTAAATTAATAACAAATAATTTTTATTTAATATAAAATAACATTAAAGGCTATGTCCGGTGAATGCAGAAACAAATGTGTAAAATAAATATAAATTAGTTTTCACACTTTCTTTTATTCATTTTTTTTTTATTATTGCTTGTCACTCTACATATATTGTGTTGTTCTTATAAGGGTTCTTACATCTCGAAAACAAAGCAACAATACATATTGCAAAATTGTTAAATTGAAGGTCTGTCATGCAATACGAAAATGGCTTTCCACACAAAAGATGTCATTCATTCACTTGTTACACAAAAATAATCACTAGCAAAACAAGGTTCTTGATCTATGCAGTTTGGTAATAGTTAACATAAAACTTTCAACACAATTGAATTATATAAGCACAAACATTATACAAGACAATCCCCTTAATTTTTATAAACATCATTAATAAAATAAACATGCCTGTAACCAAAGCACAATGACATACAAATGGCATACAAAACTAACCCAAATGTTGATGTCGAAAGGAAAAAAAGGAAAATTCATGCATTCATAATTGTGTGTGTGTGTGTGTGTGTGTGTGTGATATATATATATATATATATATATATATATATAAAAATGACACTACCAGGACCAGAAATGTACTTAATTTAACATTTGTTCAAATTTTCTTTATCAGAGTTCTGGATTCTCCCTTTCAAGTTTCTTCCACTTTAAATTATGCATACTTTTTTTCAAGTATAAATACAGTTAACAATTGTAATACAATACTTTCAAAAAACACAAAGTATAATTTCACTTTGTCACTGATGGATTTTAATATGCTCCAATAAACATTTTTAATAATCTTAGAATTTGGGTATGTGATACAACATACACGGGTATCTCTAAATGGATATAACAAATGCACATTTTCAAATGTCTGTAAATGATCTATGTAAATATATTAGCCTCTTTTGGCTACGTCTTTAACAGCTGTATATATATATATATTTTTTTTTTTTACATATAGAAAAGTTTCTGCCTTGCACCTAAATAGTACGTAACGGCTGAATGTATATTGCAGTAACACTGTCAAGTTAAAACTACAGTTAGAGAGATGCTAAAAATATTACTTGGCAAAGAGTTTGTATAAGTTTGTAGTTTGTAGCATAATAGACAACAAAAATCCATACCTTTTCCATTTTAAGCACCATACCACATCGTTGTTCTTCAGTCTTCTTAGAATCCCTAGAATCAATCATCAAATAACTCACTTGGAAACACATAAGTGAAATGTCTGGGTATGATAACAGGGAACAGATGAAGCATCCTTGTCTATTTGGACCCCAGTGGGCTGCTGGGTAGCCCCTGTGTGATCCCATTTTGCAGAGTTGGTGCTTGTGTGTTGATAAAAAGTAGATTCTTCAGGATGCTCACGTAAAAAGGACCGTAAACCTTTTTGTTGAAGTTGACAAGGTTGACAAAACTGACCCCCAGTCCCATGAGCTCCAGCTGGATCAGACCCAAGCCTGGCGGTACGGGAGGGGGCGTCCTGTGAGAGTTGGTAGAGGCAAGGACCACCTTGAAGTACTGCTGTACCCTTCCCTCTGTGGGACAGAATAGGCACATTAAAATGATACAGGCTTTAAGGCAATTTTATAAGTTCAATCAATAGCATTTGTGGTGTAATGTTGATTACTACAAAATGTTACATAATTTCCATTTTCATGAAATAAATGCATAAAAAGTAAAAATCTGTGTTACAGAGAGGCACTTACAATGGAAGTGAATGGGGCCAATCTATAAACATTAAAATATCACTGTTTCAACAGTATAGCCACAAAACGTGAACAATATGCATGTTACCATAATTTTTAGTGTGAAAAAAAAAAAAAAAAAAACACGCACGATAACTGCAATTTTACAACTTAGCTTCCATGACAAAAACGTAATGCCTAAAACCACTATTAAAATTATGATTTAAACATCTTTAAATTATAAGCTTCACAATTCTGCTTTTAAATCCCCTTTCCAAAATTGGCCCCATTCACCTCCATTGTAAGTGCCTCACCATAACCTTGATTTTGCTTCTTTTTTTTAAATATAGGAAACAAGAGAGGAGTCTAAATTATTTTTTTGAGGTATTAACATTACACTGCAAAAAATAATTCAGTATTTCGTCTTGATTTCCAGTACAAACTTCTAAACTTTCTTAAAATCGAGATACTTGAGTGACAAAAAATTATCTGCCAGTGGAATAAGAAAAAGAAACTTAATTTAAAGGGAAACATGTTCATTTTTCTCACCCCACTGGCAGACTTTCTTGTTTTGAGCAAAAACCCAGCAAATTAAAACAAGACCAAAAGTCCTTATACTTCTCAAATGTATCTTGATTTTAAGAATAACAAAAGTTGAACTCAAATATTCCTTTGAAATGTGTTTTCCTTACCAACAAGAGTGCGTATTGGGTTGTTTTCCTGGGTGAGGTCACAGATCTGGCCCTTTAGAGTTGCCTGCAGTTCAGCCGGGAGAGCTGGGAAGTTTCTCTCAGCCAAAGACTTGTTGACCTCACAGCAGATCTGAGCGCTGACGTTACTAAGAGCTTCATTAAGGTTAAAGTCTCTGTAAGTCAAATGGATAGAAAACAAAGTCGACAGGGAAAATCTTTTAGACTGACACCTTTGCATTACATTTATTTAGAAGTATGTGTGTAGTAATGCGTGCATGTGTTGGCCTGTGCAGAGGTTTGGGGAAGGACACAGATCAGACGTACGTGCTATGCATGTCCTCCAGCAGCACTGCTGTCATCTTCTTAAGTCGCTCAACAAGAGCAGGCAGGCCTGACACGGCCCCTCCTATTGAGCTGTAGACTATCAGCAGAACAGACGCGACTTTCTGATAGAGCTGAAGAGAGCGCTGCATCTCCTGCAACCTCAATTCATCCGTAATCATAGTCTGCAAGTGCAAAATACAGATTGTTAGATCATAAAAATGCTCTTAAAGATACATTATGATCAATACTCAATATGATAACTGTGTGTTTGTGCTCCAACCTCAGGCAGAGGGCCCTTGCTCTGGTCCCAGGTGAGCAGACTTATGTAGGCAGTATTTAGCACCAGTGTGGGCCCTGGTAAGGGTTTGCTGCTCTGCCCAGAATCGCTGCTCTTCTCTGCTGGTGGCATGACTTGAGTGGCCTCCTCTATTGAAGATCTGATCCACTCAGTTGTGTGGTCCAAAGCACCTGGGGGAGTTAAAACGATGTCCAGGGTTAAGAGTCCAAAAAGGGTCCAGACACTTGTGTGAACTATCCATTTAAATGAAAATTCTGTCATCATTTATTCATCTCGTTGCAAACCCGTATGACTTTGTGGAACACAAAAAGAAGATATTGTGAAAAATGTTGTTTTGGACCCCTTTGACTTTCATTGTACACTAAAAAAGATTGCAATTTTAACTGTAAAAAAATGGCTAACAGTAAGTTCAGTAATACAGTAAGTATATACGGAGAAAAACTGTAATAGATTTAAATCAACTGTTTATTGCATTATTTTATTGTCATGTATGTTACCATGATGGTGTTTTGTATTTGTGTGAATGACACTGTGCACCTTTTATATATTAGTATTTACCTCAGCTTGTGGAAAAGCTACTTTGATTCATCGTGGCTTTTCTCTTTACCACCAGTGTTATTATGGTGGATGTCAGTATATGTTAAAAGTACAAAATATATTGTCATTTCAGCAGAAAAAGGCTGTTGGATATACTGGTTTAAAGTGATTTTTTGTTGTAAATTACAGTTTAAATTGTAAAATGTACAAGTTGTTCTGTAAATATGTTTTTTTTTAACAGCGTATGGACAAAAACAGTCAAAACATCTTCAAAACATCTTTTATGTTTCACAGAAGAAAAGAAAGACCTATGAGGGTAAAATGAGGGTGAGTAAATTATGACAGAATTTTCTTTCTTTGAGTGAACATATTCCATTAAAATAATTTTCATCTCAATTTTGTTTGTTGACTTACTGGGAGTTCTTTCCAGAATGCTCTGGAATTTGGCTCGCTCATACTCTACCGACTGCCTCTGAAGCTCTGGCCTGAGGCTCTGGATGGTAAAATTCACCATGTCCATTTTCATCAGGTCCAGCACCCGGAAGATCTCCCTTTTACAACACAAGTTACCATTTAAAACTCAATTATTTTACCTCCGGCGAATGTTTGCATCAAATATGACTGTTAGTGAAGAGAACGTCATTACTGATTTGTATCCACATCACCCTCAGTCACTGGGTCTCATTCACTAATAATTGCGTGGATTATTTGCATTTGTATGCACAGGACAACTTATCACGAAAAATTCACAGCACATGCTTATGCGCACAAATTTGTTCTTAACCTCGTTCTAATACATTTGGAATATTCTAAATAAGCATCTGAATTTAGTAATTTGCATAAAACACGCCCAAACCATCTCCATATAAGGGCTTTCCGCAGAACCTTTCCTTTACAGCTTTTTCTCACTCTCAGCTATAACGCAGCTTTATATGTGATTAAATATATTTTATATGAAGTTTATATGTATAAAATTTAATCTTAACAATAGGCCATCTATAGTATGTGATTTTTGCGTATACATTCATTGTTTATTGTTCCTGTTTTAATTGGTGAATCATGTTCATAAAAATGTACACAAAAATTGGTGTATGCATGGTTAGTGAATAGGACCCATTATTTGTCATGTTATTACACCAGCCAATTTTTTGCCTAGTTCTGCAAAGGCATACAAAAAGACACCTCAAACATACTTGAACAGCGTCACAACGTCGCCTGATTTCTGCTTGAGCTTCTTGATTTCATCGTCTCGGACCGGTGCGCAGAACTTGCCCATAGTATTGATGATGTAAGACACAAGGCCCTGGATTTCAACTGTATTGTTGTCAGCCTGTTGGCGGATCAGGTCCATGTCTAGAACCTCCATAATTTGAGTACGCAGGCGGTTGGCCCCAGGATTGAGGAAGGATAGTAAGGTCTTTGATAGGAAAAAATAAGTGATCAATGGATTATTTACCATCAGACTGTTTTTCATCATTGTATCAGAGTAAATGTGTAACCTACATCTCTGATCTCTTCCAGAAGTTTGATGGCGTGAGCATATTCAGGGGGGTCATCGTTCAGCTCGGATTCAAGACAGTCCCAGAAGGCCTTGTGCACCATATCCTTAACTCTCTTCTCCAGGCTTGAGGGAAAACAAAGGTTTTAGATTTTATTTAGAAAAATGCATAAATATATTAACTTCTAAATCTTTTAATTGTATATTTGTGTGTACGTTTTCTTGTTCATCACCCTTAACTCACGTCTATACCAAACATCAAGTGGGTCTCAGATCTGGAAATTATAAATTAGTTTAGTACCTGTTTTGAGGTAGATTTGGAGGCTCTAGGTGGAAGTTTCGGTTGACTACGATCTCATGAGCCAGGCTCAGATTAGAAAGGTCCCGGGCCGAGGCCATGACCTCGTCAAGAATTAGGGTTTTTGGTGGGCTGCCTGAAGACACAGTGGCAATACAGGTTAAAAGACCATTTTACTCTTCTATACATTATAAACAACAACAAAACATGTTTAGATGTTGATATTGTTAACTAAAACTAACAAATAAAATTGTTTTTGGTCATTGAAATCAAGCTAAAACAAAATACAAATATTAGAATGTTGTCTTGCCAACTAACTGCAATGAAATAAGTTAAAGTACTAAATTGTTAAATTAAAACCAAAATAAAAATAAAGCTAAATTGAAATATTGAAAGGGGAAAAAAAACAGTAGTTTAAAAACTTAAACTAAAAATTTAAATCAAAACTGAAAATATAAAAATAAAAGCTAATTCAAAATATTCACAAATACTGTAATAATTATATTAGTTTATAAATAATACTAAGATTAAACACTGACGATGTTCATAACCTATAGAATGAATGTTAAACTCTTGTGTAAAATAAATCTACACAAATAAGTCTATGATTTATTTGCATTTGCATTTGCATTTTAGTGGGACACCTACAGGAAGGAGAGTTGTGTTTGCTGGACGAATCGCTGGTGAAGCTCTGGCGAGAAAAGTCCACATCGCTAGACGAGGTCAAACTGTCGCACCTTTCCGATGACTCTGTGTCACTGTTCTGCTCCTCACTGGCCACCGTAGATGTGGAAGTGGGACGTTCATCATTCAGTGGCATCGTGAGTGGCTGCTGCAAATTAATGAATAAGGTATTGAGGAAACATACACATTGCACTGAATCTTGTGGCTAAATGAAGGTTGTTTTTGGGACAAACTTAAAGCTGATGCTTTAAATGGAAAAGTTAGAGCTGGCACACTTTCAGTGCTGGAAAATTCCACAAGGACATAAAGCTTCAGTTCGTTAACATAAAGAAAAGTGAATTGAAAAGGGTAGAGAAAATAAACGGGCAACAAAAGAGCTCAGTGATATTCATGTGGGCCACAAAGGGACATTGTATTTTAAATGTGATTCAGACGTTGACCGGTGCCGTCTCTTGGGTAACAGATAACGCCTGATAGCAGTTTGATCTCTAAAAGCAAACCTATCTTGTTACACTCCTCTACCTTTATAGGCTCCACTACACACCTGTTCCCCGATGTAACTGAGTAACTGCTAATCTTTTAAGCTTATTCAGCTTTAGTAAATGTTGAGTCAGCATCAGGAAAAAATAAACAATGGCCTTCATTAATTAATAAAAATGCATTCAGAAACTAAGCTAGTGACTAATCCTACCTATTATGCACAATGTTTTTACAAAACTGTTTATTTAACTACTTTGTAATTACAAGTTTATCTATTGCTAATTTGGATTACAACAGAAGTACAAAACTTTTTCTCAGTGTGCTACTGTAAAGCAACAAAAATTCTCTGCACATTTTGAGAGTTAAAGGAAGAGTTCGTCCAAAAACGTAAATTCTCTCTTCATTTCCTCACCCGCATTTTGTTCCAAACCTATATGACTTCATCTTTTCTGTGGAAGAGAATCTCAGTCACCATTTACTTTCATCAAATGGGGGAAAAAAGTGCTAAAGACAAATTTTGTGTTCAACTGAAGTAAAAAGTCATACCAGTTTGGAACAACATGACGGTGAGAATTTGTTATTGTTAACTAAAACGATTAAACAATTAGTTTTCGTTAAATAAAGCTGAAATAAAATCAAATATACATATTAGATCACCGAAACTTCAACTTAAACTCAGTTAATTTTTGAATTTTTGTTTAGGTACTAAAACCCACTATACAACTAAAAGTGAAAAATACAAATTAAAGCCAAATAGAAACATTAAAATAAATTATGAAAAATTACTAAAACTGTAACATTAAAACAAAAAATGGAAATATAAAAATAATAGATAATTCAAAATTAAACAAAAATAAATTATGCTGCTCACTGAATAAATTATAATTTTGGGGTGAACTGTCCCTTTAAGATACTTTTGTCCCTTAATAATAAAGTCACCATACACAAAAAGAGTGTCAAAATTTTACCTTTAGGGGTACAACAGCTTGTCACTGGGGCAGTACCCTTAAAAGGACATCGTTGTACCTTTTTTACTCCTAAAAGGTGCATATTAGTACCAATACGTACCTTAGGTACTACTATTAACCTTTTTGCGGTAAAAAAGGTACAAATATGTCCTTTTGAGGGTACTGCCCCAGTGACAAGCTGATGTACCCCTAAAGGTACAATTTTGACACCTTTTTTCTCTGAGTAATTTGCTGAAATGCTCACATTATGTTTATTTAGTTTTATTATATTGTTAAAACCATAATGTTGACTTCACCATGCAAAATAGGGTACATATATGAACTGTATATCTGTGTGCCTCAACTTGCTCTTGAACTGTCTCAAGTCTATAGCAATTAACACAGTAACAAATAACACAACTTTTACCAGTGTTTGGAGCCTGGTTACAATAGAAAGCCTAATGACATAAAATGTTCAACCCCTTCCATTCGTGTTACTCGAGAGCATCTATTTTAAGCATAGGTGCAAAACACTGCGACCTCCTCTTGTAGTTCGCATGATAAAAACAGAAAGTCATGCTCAGTCAGGTTTAAATTGGGAGGCACTGATGACAGCACCACTGGCATCGGGCTCGTGCAGCTTTGGGCCCTAAAAGGAGGCAGTAGGCACTGTAACTGCGCGAGACACTGCGTTCAGCTGCGATGCACACGTGACCTTATCTTCAGCACACAAACAAGGACAAAACACGAGCAGACTGTCAGGGCAGACGCGCAGCCGAACTAGACTTTCCAGATCACGCAAACCCCAGTCCGTTCAAAGATGAGCAACGTGGAGTTAGTAAACAGTAACTTTATGGGTTGTATGTGAAATAAATATGAATAAATAAAACGGATAGAGTGCGTCTGGCCATTTAATAAAGCGAACAACGCAACTACGTACGTGTTCCATTTTCCAACAATGCTTGATTATAAACGTATAGTAATCCATTTGAGTTCATGATGTAAACATAACCATTGTCCAGCTCTTTGAACGTACCAATAAATATTACTTATATAAACTCTAGACGGATAAAACTGTGTAACAATTACCTGAGTCAAGTCCCCGAAAGTGGAGACTTGGCAAACAACAGTGGGCAACCAAGCTTTTCTCGATTTGTAGATAAAATATATCGATACTCCTTCTCTACTACACTGGGACTTTAAAGGGCTCTTTAAAATACGACTTGGCTTGTACTGTGTTGTGAAATAAGGAGAATCTATATTACGCAGCTATAGGGTTTTCGATGCTTTGTCTTCGATAAAAAAGATTAAAGCCAATTAGAGACATTCACATACAACCGGCAGAAAGTCACATAGAGTAAAACAATATGAGAAAGAAAAGTTTTAATTTTATTCAAAAGTAGTTTTTTTCCGACAATGTCGCAGGTACTAAAGTGATGCGCACCCCCTAGTAACATAATAGTACAGTCCAGCTTGCATGAGCTTCTTTGTTTACGGATGTGACGTAAAAATACATTAAAAATGCTTTGTGATCAAAGCGAACTCCTGTACAAAGTATCAAAACATAAAACCTTATTAATTCATTGTCGACGAATGCGTGTGTCAGTTTTATCTGAACGTTTTGTTTTTGTTCTGAGTCTGTCGATAACATAAAGCGAGTTCGATCTTTCGCTTGATCCCTCCCACCGAGGATTATGATGATTGTTATTATTCAAAAGACTCAAAATCACTATGATGATTGTTATTATTCAAAAGACTCAAAATCACTATGATGATTGTTATTATTCAAAAGACTCAAAATCACTATGATGATTGTTATTATTCAAAAGACTCAAAATCACTATGATGATTGTTATTATTCAAAAGACTCAATCACTTCCTGAATCTGATTCTCAAATTTCAGAAATCATCAAATTATTATGCATATAAATATGAGGTTTTTATTAATGCGTATGATTCAACAAACAGTGTTTACTAGAGCGTTGAGCGCAAGCTGTACTCAAACAGAACCATGGTAACTAAACAAACAGACATTAACCCCTCAGTGACTGGAGAAAATATTGTAGTTTATTTGAAAATATTAAAATATTATACAGTGTTTCACTACACAAGGCTAGGAAGTTTCTACCCATTGCAAAATATAAAAACAACAACAAAAAAATAAAAACAGATACACAAAAAGTAGCTTTGTTGATAAAAGTGCTTTTAATTTAGCTATTTAAACAGACCAAAGGCAGTACATTTTTTTTAAAAAGGTCAGTAAAAAATAAATAAAACAAAAGTGTGTAAATTCGACAGACATAACTATTATCCAAACACATAATAAACTATTAAGCATTAAATTAAGACAAAACACATATACATATACAAACACCAAAGCTATGGTATTAGCACATTTTTTAGTCTTCTTAAAGAAAACAGGTGAAAAGCCTTTTCCTTGCAACACATTTCTGAATCCCATTAATCACGAGAAGAATTCACAGCCTTCACTGTCCTGTTGTTTATGAAGTCGGTTTTCCTGTAACCAGCCTGCCATAGATTGAAAAACAGATGACAAGAAAGAGTAAATATATAATAATGACATGAAAGCCAAAACCTGAAACACTAACGTGAATTAATTTTTGAGCACTATAGATAAGTTGTTCTCAACCAGGGGCCCGGGGGCCTCAGCAAACTTCCAAAGGAATTTGAAAAAATTTGATATAAGACAAAACGAGCTTTAAAGGTGCACTGTGTACATTTTAGCAGCATCTAACGAATTGCAACCAGCCACTGCTCACCCCTCCCTTTCGAAGCACATAGAGAAGCTACGGTGGCCGACACGGGACAAAGATGTCGTCGTCTGAGACAGCAGAGAGTAGCTAGCGTTCTGTGGAGAAGTTTGTCCGTTTAGAGCTACTGTAGAAACATGGCGGCGCAAAATGGTGACTTCACTGTAAGGGGACCCGCGGTGTATGTAGATAAAAATGTCTCATTCTAAGGTAATAAAAACATAACGGTTCATTATGTAAGGTCTTTATACACCACTGAAATCATAGTTATGTATATTATATTGCATTTCTGTCAATAGATCCTCATAAATATTACACACTGCACCTTTAAAATAAGCTTAAAGAAATAAAAATAAACATTTCTTGTTTTAATTCACCTCCCCACCCCCTATATTTCCACGGTTGTGGAATATACTGGAATATAAAATTAGTAGCCTAATTTTTTGTTAAACGATTTTTTGTAAAACTGAACGGATCTTTGACCACCTGTTATACTGTAGTTTATGTTTATGTATTTGCCCCAAAATGTTGAGAATAACACTTTATTACTTCATGGACATTGTGTGATGCAAACATGTAGTAATCTCACCTTCTTGAAACTGCTATGCAGCTCTGAATGTCTCCACAGGGTATGAAGTAAAACACAGGCCGCTTGACCCGCCCGTGTGGGTCCAAACCTATATTTAGTTGAAAATTAAATGTATAAATTAAATAAGTTATATAACTGAACATACGAGATTTGTATTGTGAGTTTTATTACATATCTGAAAATGAAACCGTACCCGTTGTCTTTGGTGCTGATGCTGATGATCTTGGGTAACGCTCCTTGGTTTATGATGGCAGTGGTGTTCGATACAGACACATGGCTCAGATTGATAAGGATGTGACATATCGTCACAGTGACGTCTATTGGCTGCTCTACGCTTCGGTCAGAGTTTGGCAGGATGGCAACCAGCTCCGGCAGCACCTGTTTAACTGTAGAGATGTTCATTAGCTTTTTTCCCTTGAAAAAACTGGCATGTGGTGTTTGCATATATCGGTATATAATGGCAGCTCACCAATATCAGCATGCAGTTCTCGGTAGCGAGAGATGTTTTTTAGCAGTGACACAGATATTCTGATCTCTTCCTTCTCTCCTTCTTGAAGCATCTTCTTCACCTGAGATAGGCCTCCCTCCTTGTGCACGATGAAGTGTGCGATGGCCTGGGACATCTAATGGGGATACAAAGTCATTAAAAGGTTAGTTCACCCAAAAATGAACATTCTGTCATCAATTACTCACTCTCATGTCGTTCCAAACCCGTAAGACTTTTGTTCATCTTTGGAACACAAATAAGGATGTTCAGTAGCTGCCCTAAACGGATCTTTGACCACCGGTTATAATGTAGTTTATGTTTATGAATTTGCCCCAAAATGTTGAGAATAACATTTTATTACTTCATGGACACTGTGTAATGCAAACATGTAGTAATCTCACCTTCTTGAAACTGCTTTGCAGCTCTGAATGTCTCCACAGGGTATGCAGTAAAATACAGGCCGCTTGGCCCGCCCGTGTGGATGTTTTTAATGAAATCTGAGAGTTTTCTGTACCTCCATTGAAAGTCTATTCACCAAAAACTCTCATGCTTCAAAAAGCTCATAAAGAGATTGTAAAAGCGAGAGACATGGAGAGACACAATTGCTTTACGTGATGAACAGATTTAATTTAGGCTTTTATTCATATATAAACATTGATCAGTGAACATACATCATCGAAGCACTAAATTTGGTACAAGAAGGCTGAAACATGCTTGACGCATGAGAACCAGTGAGGTTCATTCTTGCATGTTACACAGCACATTTAAGCTTCCAGAAGAACCAACAGACATTATTCAGGGCAGCGCCATGACAGGTATGAAAGCGAGGCTGTGAGGGACAGTTTTACCGTGTTATCAATGGCATCCGCTGTATAAAGCTCCTAGATCACTTATAATTTTCCACAGCTCATGTTTTCTGGAGTTTTTTGTCTACTGAAATTTCTTGGAAAGATATCTTTGTAGTGTTTTGTCAGCAGAAAAATCCAAAAACCCATTAAATAACAGTACAACCCACTGAAGAGATGTATGTCTATCCCTCGCAGCCTCGCTGTCATTCCCGTTAAAAATCAAAGATGGTGCTGATGTGAATAAGGTCTAAGAAGTTTGTTCTCACGTGTCAAACAAGTAGACTGAGCTTACATTTACCATATTTGAGTGCTCTATGTATGTTTGCCGATCAAAGTTTATATGTTAATAAAAGCCTAAATTAAATCTGTTGATCATATAAAGTGATCGCGTCTCTTCAGAAGACTGGGATTAAACCGCTCGATTCCTATGGATTTATTATATGATCTCTTTATGAACATTTCGAACTGTCAGAGTTAGGGTTGTCTAACTAACTACTGGTACCAGTTGGTGCTAAAATAAATTTTGCCGGTAACATAATTTCTGCAGTACCGAAAGTACAGAGTACTGGGTGTATTCCGTACTCGCTGATAGACTCTGCTTTCAAACGCTCTCGTTTGTGTTTGTTTGAGTGCCAAAGATTTCTATATAGTAGAACGTTTTTACATTGAGCATGCTGAGCACTGAGGCCAATCACAATTATATCTATTGAGTGCATGAATGCAATGGCCTATTGTAGGTGCTAGTCATTAAAGGGATAGTTCACCCAAAAATTAAAATTCTGTCATTATTTACTCACCCTCAAGTTGTTCCACATCTGTATTAATTTCTTTCTTCTGCTGAACACAAAAGAAGATATTTTGAAGAATATGATTGATGGGCCCCATTGACTTCCATAGTATATTTTTTTCCATACTATGAAAGTCAATAGGGTCCATCAACTGTTTGGCTACCAACATTCTTCAAAATATCTTCTTTTCTGTTCAGCAGAAGAAAGAAATGAATACAGAGGGTGAGTACATTTTCATTTTTAGGTGAACTATCCCTTTAAGTTACTCAGAATCCACCTAAAGGGTGTTCACCCAAAAATGAAAATTCTGTTATCATTTACTCATTTAAATGAGCAATGGACGAGACAAAATGGGACAAAGTACTTAATTCAAAAGTTTTTTGCTCTGGTACCGAAATAATTTCAATGGAAGGGCAGAAATCTCTCAGATTTCATAAAAAATATCTTCATTTGTGTTTAGAAGATGTACAAAAGTCTTAAGGGTTTGGAACGACATGAGAGCAAATAATTGATGAAAGATTTTCATTTTTTGGGGGGGGGGGGGTGAACTAACCCTTTAAAACCCTTTAATTCTAAGCCTGAATGTAATTGTAGTCAATGCTGATTATAGTTATTTTAATGAAGTTGATTTCCAGATCATACCTCTCCAGAACAAGCTGTGAGGTTCTGCAACGCTCCAATGGACGCCTCTTTTGTGTGTTGGTTTGTGCTGACGGCAATGAGAGAGAGATACATGCGGACGGTGATGGCGCTCCAGAGCCACTCCACACCATGAGGACTGCCCTTCTCCTCGAGTAGGGGATAGTCTATATCTGCTTCCTGAGCCACAACATATGATGCCACATATGAGGTCAATTTGTTTTTCTACACCACTACCTTTACATTAGGGATGGGCATTTTTGTCAGTCTTACACTCAATATACAATATATATTTTGAGTACTCAAGAGAAAAAAAAGTCAAGTGACATTTATACTTTCCTAATTGATTGCATCATCAGCTATATTATTAAATCAGCTGATATAAAAAAAAAAAATTATATCTAGGTTGTAATACTAACCTCCTCAGAGTTTTTGGGACTATTGAGAATGAAACAGCCGGGGTTGCTAGTTTCTGCATTGTGGTTCTGTTTGGGCTGTTCTATCACCGGGGAATCCACATGAGGCACCTCACAATCAAACCGATAAGAAAGGTTGTGCAGGATGCACACACAGTTTTCTGTGGCCTGGAAAAGAAGAATTAGTCATTATGTTGGAATAATCATTCGGGATAACATTAGATAATATAACATTACATTAATATTTTGGAAACAAACATAACATTGACGTAAATGTGGATGGTCACGTGCTGATGCCTTCATTTATGTCACAATGCGAGTGTTTAGAATGAGACGTTTTAGTAACTTAGTTTTGAAAATGTGTTCTGAATATTTTTATAGTACATAGAGCTCTTTTATCTTCAAAGATCAAGTAAAAAAAATTTCCGTGTGATATGACCCCTTTAATTATTAGACATAAATGAAAGACTCAGTGTTGCTGTTGATAAAGATTTAATCTGAGTACCTTTTCATCAGGTTTGTAGTCTGCAATGGTACCACGGATATAGTAGATGATGGACTCAATGAGACCCTCACAGTCCCGCATGGCTTTACGTCCATCTGGACCGGATGAACTCAAATTTCTATACAAAAAATTTTTTTTTTTAATATTTATTATTTAATAACCTTTTATGGAAAAAAATGCAATGCAAAGTGCAATGTTCTAAAGTAAATATAAGAATATCTACACTACAGTTTAAAAGTAAGGGTCGGACTTATTTTCTGCAGTTTTTTCTGTGAAGACAAAGCTGAATTTTTAGCCATTACACCAGTCTTCAGTGTCACATGATCCTTCATTCTAATATACTGATTTTGAGTACAAGAAACTTTTTTTTTTATCAATGTTGAAAAAAGTTGTGCTGCGTAATATTTTTGTGGAAACCATGATACATTTTTTTCCGACTTCTTTGATATACACTCACCTAAAGGATTATTAGGAACACCTGTTCAGTTTCTCATTAATGCAATTATCTAATCAACCAATCACATGGCAGTTGCTTCAATGCATTTAGGGGTGTGGTCCTGGTCAAGACAATCTCCTGAACTCCAAACTGAATGTCGGAATGGGAAAGAAAGGTGATTTAAGCAATTTTGAGCATGGCATGGTTGTTGGTGCCAGACGGGCCGGTCTGAGTATTTCACAATCTGCTCAGTTACTGGGATTTTCACGCACAACCATTTCTAGAGTTTACAAAGAATGGTGTGAAAAGGGAAAAACATCCAGTATGCGGCAGTCCTGTGGGCGAAAATGCCTTGTTGATGCTAGAGGTCAGAGGAGAATGGGCCGACTGATTCAAGCTGATAGAAGAGCAACTTTGACTGAAATAACCACTCGTTACAACCGAGGTATGCAGCAAAGCATTTGTGAAGCCACAACACGCACAACCTTGAGGCGGATGGGCTACAACAGCAGAAGACCCCACCGGGTACCACTCATCTCCACTACAAATAGGAAAAAGAGGCTACAATTTGCACAAGCTCACCAAAATTGGACAGTTGAAGACTGGAAAAATGTTGCCTGGTCTGATGAGTCTCGATTTCTGTTGAGACATTCAGATGGTAGAGTCAGAATTTGGCGTAAACAGAATGAGAACATGGATCCATCATGCCTTGTTACCACTGTGCAGGCTGGTGGTGGTGGTGTAATGGTGTGGGGGATGTTTTCTTGGCACACTTTAGGCCCCTTAGTGCCAATTGGGCATCGTTTAAATGCCACGGCCTACCTGAGCATTGTTTCTGACCATGTCCATCCCTTTATGACCACCATGTACCCATCCTCTGATGGCTACTTCCAGCAGGATAATGCACCATGTCACAAAGCTCGAATCATTTCAAATTGGTTTCTTGAACATGACAATGAGTTCACTGTACTAAAATGGCCTCCACAGTCACCAGATCTCAACCCAATAGAGCATCTTTGGGATGTGGTGGAACGGGAGCTTCGTGCCCTGGATGTGCATCCCACAAATCTCCATCAACTGCAAGATGCTATCCTACCAATATGGGCCAACATTTCTAAAGAATGCTTTCAGCACCTTGTTGAATCAATGCCACGTAGAATTAAGGCAGTTCTGAAGGCGAAAGGGGGTCAAACACAGTATTAGTATGGTGTTCCTAATAATCCTTTAGGTGAGTGTATAGAAAGTTCAAAGAACATAATTTATTTGAAACAAATCTTTTGTAACATTATACATTTCTTGACTGTCACTTTTAATCAATTTAACGCATCCTTGCTGGATAAAAAATTACTGACTCCACACCTTTGAATGGCAGTGCCAAACACACTTAAAATTGGTTCATTAATAATGCACAGCATAACTCGGTCTGTACTAGCACTACTAAGAACAGATAAATCTGCTCCATTTTCAACCTTTTGTATCTTATATTTCAGTCGGTAATACCTCAGGCAGCCAGTAGCATTGTAGAAAATTTCAGGGTCAGCGAGGAGCTCCAACTTGGGGTCTTCCCCTTCAGAAATGCCTGAGCAGGGCACCAGCACACTGTCTGTGAGAGGTTTGACCGCTTCTCTAGCGAGCTGCTCTTTCAGAAGGTCATGAGAAGACAGATTCCACAGCAGCCCTGGAGAGAGAATAACATCTGCAAGATTAACGGGAGGGTCACACTTTCAAGATCTGGATGTTTTCATAGTTGGAGACAAGGCTGAAGTTTTAGCAGGATCAGCTAAAGTGAATTCAAGTTTGGCTGCATAATGAAATATATATGGTACAAAGCTAAAATACTTTAGTATTTTAGTACAAAGCTAAAATATGTGGAATAGCTTCCTTACCAGTGAGCTGCCGTCGGGTCTCGATGTCTCGGTTCTTCTTGATCAGTCTCAGGATCACTGGAAGCCCCTCACAGTCTTTGACTTCCATTTTGTTTTCATTGTTTTCGAAAACAATATTTCGGAGTGCACTGACGGCAGCCCGTTGGAGCTCCTCGCTCTCATTCTGCATGAGCGTCAGCAGCTTTGGGATGCCTTTAAGGTAAAGTACCTGAGCAGATGGAACATGATAAAATAAGAAACCTCAAAATTTAAATGCGTCATATTTTACATCCTTAATCCTTAAAAATATCTTCTTTTGTGTTCAGCAGAAGAGAATTCATACAGGTTTGGAACAACTTGAGGGTGAATAAATGATGGCCGAATTTTCATTTTTGTGTGAACTGTCCCTTTAAGTCCACTTTAAGGTTCATGCACAAGGTTCATGCACCAAAACAGTGGTAAATGACCGTTTTCCAGCATCTCTCTGACATTTAGAATTAAACAGCCTGTTTTTGCTACTTTACCTTTAAGACTTATACTAATTTTTAAAAGTTTGTAGTCTGTAAGATTTTTAAAAGAGACTTATGCTCACCAAGACTGTAATACTGTGAAATATTATTACAATTAAAAATAACTGTTTTCTATTTTTATATATTTTTAAATTTTATTTATTTCTGTGATGCAAAGCTGAATTTTCAGCATCTCTACTCCAGGCTTCAGTGTCACATGATCCTTCAGAAATCATTCTAATATACAGATTTTCTGCTCAAGAAACATTTCTTATCAATGTTGAAAACAGTTGTGCTGCTTAATATTTCTGTGGAAACCTTGATATTTTTTTCAGGATTGCAGGGTAGTATTTTAAAATCGTACGCTTTTGTGAAATTATAAATGTCTTTACTGTCACATTTGATTAATTTAATGCATCCTTGCTGAAAAAACTTTTCAATGGTAATGTATGTAATTGACCTTTTATGTTTGGTTAACCTCTGCATGCCGGTGCAGTTCACACTGTCATTCATCAGGAGAGGCGAAGTTGCTGAATACCGAATAACTGTTGATATATAAACATGGGCGGTCGTGTGTGTATGTGCTAACGGTTGTAATGTCACAACATGACAAGTCAGAATAAATTGCAGGTTAGATTTCATAAATGTTATGGGTGGATAGGGGAGGTAGCTTTGTGGTTATTAACATTATAGTTCAGCTACATACAACAGTACATGAAACTCTATTTTAAAAGGAGAAAAGAAAATCCAATTTAAATGTAGCATTTAAAATGATTTTTTCAGAGTTTTAATATTGGATATTCTTGGATTTAAAGGGAATGTAGGCCCCTGGGGCTCCCTAAAGGATTCAACAGTGATAGTTCATGAATTGCCCAGCTTGTATCTTAAACCACTAGACTACACTAGCCCTTTTTTATATGAGAACCGTCCTTTTGATGTTGGTCGTAATGTTTTAAAGTCTATAAAGGTCAGGTACTACGGAATATCAACAGCAGAAAAATAACTCTACAAAGACAATGAAACACTGTTGTCATCTTAATAACTTACTGTCTGTCAGCATTGTAAACCACACTAAATACTTTCCTCTCACTTTCTTCCACACCCCTTTTCCTCTTAATTAAAGTGCCACCTCACAATGTAGTACTATGACTCATTTTTGTCCGAGGCGTTTGTTATCATTGCAGCCGTTGAGGCTAGACTTTGAGGACTGTGCGAGATATATCATTATCATCTTTTGGGTGGATCATAGCAGCGTGTGCCAATTTAGAGTAAAGAATCACTTACCTTTTTCTTGGCATCAGGACTGTTAAAGCACTGGTTCTGTATGAAGTTTGCTGCAGTGATTTGTGCTTCCATATTATCTTGTTCCAGGAGATTTACAGCCTCTTTTAGTGTTATCTCTGTACCTAGTTCACCTTGTCTGCCTTTCCTTTAACACACAGACATAAGACAGAAATACAGTGTTCATTCCATCTAAAATAGTTCAGACAGCTTTTGTAAGTTTTAGGCCAATTTATAAGCTAACATCTTTGTTTCAAGGTAATTACTAATAAACTAATAATAATAATCTATTTATTATTACATTTTATATATATATATACTACCAGCATATTACATTTTTAATGAATAATATACTAATTTAATGTAAGTTTAATTTAAATTCAATTTAATATATAATATATATATATAATTTATTATTTTTATAAACAAACAAATATATATACACATACATATGTGTAATGTATAATGTATTATTTTTATAAAAAAAACTAATATATATACATATATACACATACATATATGTGTGTGTATATTAATACTTATTAATAAGCAAAATATGATTAAAATACATAAAAAACCTAAAAATATATAATTTTATTATAAAATAATAATTAAAAATATAAACATTATATATATATATATATATATTTTTTTTTTTTTTTACACTACTGTATATTACTAAGTGTTAATTACTAATAAGAAACAGCATTAATCTCTCTGTGATATTAAAATAACAAAAATACATCTGAATACTCAATAACACTGTAAACAAAATGGGTGTTTAACTAAGCTTAAGTAACTAAAATGTATAAACTACTGGCTTACTTTGCTGACATTGTCATTGCATGTCGCTTGACCTCCATCTTTTCTATCCTTCCTGACTGCTCCTCCATGCTGATCAGTGAGCAAGATTGGGAGGGTCGTCTTCCTGCAACAAACTCCATGCTCGGCTTCCGTATCTGCCAGGACACGTTCTCTGATTGTTCGTAAGCACCGAAACCCCCCTCACTCGGCTTGCAGAGAGTCCTCTGAAGGGTGTGTTTCTCTAACTCCATCCTGTTCCTCTCTGCAGGAGCATTGTATGGAGTGCTGGGTAAAAACACGTCATCTGTATCATCTATGTAATTGTTCTCATACACAGAGTTACTGGGGGGCTGAATGACAGCCGACAGGCCGGTAATGTACAACCTTGGGTTTCGCAGAACCTCAGACCGGGCGTAACGTAGAGGGTGATTGTTCATATGGAAATTGTTGGCTGTAGGAGCTGAGGGAAGAGTGAGAGAATTGGACCCCCAGCATAAACCCGCTCTTTTGGTGGTGTAACGAAAGCTTCCATAGCCTCTGTGAAATTGAGGTGGCTCGGCACTTGACCACTGAGATCGATCAACCATCCGCAACGACCTTGTAGCTTCATGATTGACGGAGATCGTCCGCTGCAAAGTATAGTGTGTGTTATTATCTCAAGTGAATTTAGTGATATTAAAGGAATAGTTCACCCAAAAGGCATGGACAATAGTGGACACAAACCTATCATTCAGCTTCAGATGAGTGCACAAGTTGTATGAACTACTTTTATACTACCTTTAAAGGGATAGTTCACCCAAAAATGAAAAGTACCCCATGATTTACACACCCTTAAGCCAGGTGTATATGACATTCTTCTTTCAGACGAATACAATCAGAGTTATATTAAAAAATGTCCTGGCTCTTCCAAGCATTATCATGGCAGTAAATGGCAGCCCAAAATTTGAAGCCCAAAAAGTGCATCAATCCATTATAAAAGTAATCCACACGGCTCCAGGGGGTTAATAAAGGCATTCTGAAGCGAATTGATGGGTTTGTGTAAGAAAAATATCCATATTTAAAACTTCCGCTTCCGGCGGACTGCCTTCCATATTCAGCTTATGAAGAAAGTGTAACACCTCTCACAGTTCAAAACGCTTATGGTCCGACGTCATATGTCATGCCAGTTAGGCTTTTTCCGCAAGTTGAATATGAAAGGCGCTCTGGCGGAAGTTAGATATTTTACTTTATAACATGTTAAATATGGATATTTTTCTTACACAAACCCATCGATTCACTTCAGGCCTTTATTAACCCCCTGAAACTGGAGTACGTTTATGATGGATGGATGCACTTTTTTGGGCTTCAAATTTTGGGCTGCCATTTACTGCCATTATAATGCTTGGATTAGCCAGGACATTTTTTAACATAACTCTGACTGTATTTGTCTGAAAGAAGAATGTCATATACATCTAGGATGGCTTAAGGGTGAGTAAATCATGGGGTAATTTTCATTTTTGGGTGAACTATCCCTTTAAGGTGCTTTTTGCCCATTTTTTTGGGGCAAAAAATGGGCAAGCATCTTAAAGCTTGACAGCTCTAGTCACCAATCATTCACTTTCATTGCATGGACTAAATGATGACATTTTTGGGTGAACTATTGCTTAAAGAACACATTTATCCCACTGGAAAATAGTGTTTACCTTTATGTATAGATTTCCTAAAGATGAACTACTTGAAATATGACAGCCGGACAGACTGTCTAAGAGAGATGAATCTGCAACGCCCAAAACACACACAATTGAATTACATACAATACAATATAATGGAAAACATATTCCTCATGCTCACTTACAAATCCTACTAAATAGGTTTGAATGAGTGAGTTGTGACAAACTAAGGTAGGGTTCACATTTCTCAACTACCAAAAAGGTACTAGATGTGTTCATTTGGACATTATTGCATTGTATTATATTACATAGTTATTATGATTATAATATATTTGGACTATATTTGGAGAAGTACTATGTAAATTTTACGGTATATGAATATAAACCATACATAATTATTCGGTACCATGGTATACATCAAAGGCACTTAGACACCACAGTGATATGGTACCCCCACAGCACTTTTTGTAAAGAAAAATAAAATGGGTAGCACTTTATTTTACAGTCCTGTTTCGCATGAACATACTTTGCACTTATTGTAGTAATGACACTAACTGGGTACTAACTAGGTACCTTAACTACCTATGTAGTTAGCTTACAGTACTCAGTACTTTTGTGGGTAAGTACATTGAAAGTGCACGTAAAATAAAGTGCAACCATAAAATCAAATTAAAATTGAAAAAAATAAATCAATATTCTTTTGCATGTTATTTTAAACACAAATAAAATAAAATAAAATAAAATATAAAATAAAATAATAAAAGGACAGAGTTGAGAACAAAGGACCAGTGAAAACTGACCATAAACGACTGACATCCTGTATTTTTCGAGACATATAAAATGTACACACCTGTATTCCTATTCCAAGCCTAAACACTGATTATCTTTACATAGTTTGTTTAATACAATGCGGTTTCATTCCACATACCTGGCAGTTTTGGTTTCTTTCTTTTCCGAGAGAGAGTGAGCTGCACTTGTTGCTGTAGTCTGTTCAGCCGGTGCGTGTCCGCGAGAGTTAATTTGTCCGCCTGCGGTAAAGCTAAAGAAGAGTCCTCCGAGTGAAAAACGGCCTGAATGGGCAACACAGACCGCATAAAGTCTGCCTCCTCCGCCATCGGATCAGATGGAGTTGTGTATTACGCGTCAGGTGTTTGAGTCTCTGTTGGGCGTGTAGAAGAGCTGTCGCTCGTTCTTTGTGTACAGGGTGTGGTTTAAACATGCGTCACCTCACTCACACAGATCGTGTTTCTGCATATTCACTGGCTGAAACACCTGCGTTCGTGGAGGTTAATGAAGGTTTCCTCTGCGGACAGACATCGACTGGACTGGTTGGCAGTAAAGTGTGGAGTCACCGTTATTCAATGTAGTGCTATAGCATACAAAAACAACAACAACAACAACAACAACACCACCTATCGGACCCCCATCATATGAGATGGCCCCTCCCACAACAGAGACGTCACACTTGAAAGTTTTGTATAGGTAAAACACTCTACCATGGTAACCATTTCTGTCAACATGCAGCAGGGATGGTAGAGCTTAATGTCAACTACTTTTGCTCTACAATTGGCTAGATCAGTTGTTCTCAACTAGGGGTCACTCAGGTCCCACTATAGGGGGCCTCAAAACGACTTAAAATGATTTAAAATAAGACAAAACAAGCTTTAAAATAAGGTAAACGATAAAAAATGGTCAATATTTTTTTTTTAAGCTAGGCAATGTTTTTCATAAACACTTTTTTTAATAGGCCTACACTACCCAGAAAAAATTATCTTCATGATTTATCACAACATTAATTCTTTTGTCAAATTAACTAAGATAATTTTTGTGATATCATAATATTTAGAGTTTATGTTGATTTTAACCAATCTCCATCATTGTATTCACTCAATTTTTTAATTTCAATGAACTCAAACATTTTAAGCAACAATGTTACTTACTTTTTTAAGTTAAACCAACAATAATCTTTACAGTGCACTGGTTATACACCTGTCTGGGTGTATAATTATATATATATATATCCAGACATCCCACCGCAAAAACTCATTTCCAGGAGATGTCAAAACCCCGGAAAAAAAAATATTATAGGCTACTATTATATTCATTCACGTAAGCCGCATAACACAGGTTTGTTCATTCAATAGTATTCATGTGGCAAAAGTGAAAGTGATGTATTTGAGTGTGATGAAAAATGAGCCGATAGGATGTCCTGCCTATGTATTTCCATACACGCGCTCACCCTGCTTCTCAGTCGGAAGGCTGCGTCCTAGAACTAGACGGCTGCATATTTTGGCTGCCACATCATCGAGCCCTGTTTAAGGATGTCTCAATTTGAAGGATCCTTTGAAGGCAGCCTTCGTTTCGCATCCTTCATTTAGCTTATTTCGAAGGATGCAAATATGTATCCTTCGCGTACTCCAATCATCCACAATCCTTTGCACACATTCCAATTCACCAAAAAATATATTATCATTAATTTTTTTAATAATAATAACAATTGTAATAATAATTATAATAATTGTAATAATAATTTGTAATAGTATTGTCGTGCCGTGACCACTGGGGCAGAAACATGATGTAGCCTTGCGCACTCATTCTAGCGTTTATGCTGAGGACTCTCCTACAAGCCTCCAAAGGACTGGACTAGGAAGGACGCACACACTCAGTCACCAAATGCCACAAATAGACAGCAGCCACCTTTTACAGTTTGTTCTGAACCAAAACAATAAGCTTATGCTGAGTTCACGTCATGTCGTAATTAGCGTAATTACGAGATGGCAACCTGTGACATTCTACTCAGAGCTGTTTACTATTTACAGTATGTGTTAACTGTAAATAGTAAAAAATGGAGCGCAGCTGGAAGAAAACAAAACTAGAAGTTTTTCTCATTTCGTGGAAAGAGAGCATGATTGCATACAGAAAGGCCCTAAAAACTGCTAGATCTGCTTACTTCTCGACTCTCTTAGAAGAAAACAAACACAACCCTAGGTATTTATTCGATACAGTGGCTAAATTAACCAAAGATAAAGCTTCACCTTCTGATGTTTGTAAACAGCACAGCAGTAATGACTTTATGAACTTCTTTACCTGTAAGATTGATAATATTAGGAAAAAAATTATAACCATGCAGCCGTCTACTACAGTATCACATCAGACAGTGCATTGTAGTGTCACTGAGGAAAAATTACATTCATTCACTGCTATAGGAGAAGAAGAATTGGCTACACTCGTTAAATCATCAAAATCAACAACATGTATGCTCGACCCCATACCGACTAAACTACTAAAAGAGATGCTTCCAGAGGTCATAGATCCTCTCCTTAATATCATTAATTCATCCTTGACATTAGGATATGTACCGAAAACTTTTAAGTTGGCTATTATTAAACCACTTATTAAAAAACCGCAACTTGATCCTACAAAATTAGTCAATTACAGGCCAATCTCAAATCTACCCTTTCTGTCAAAAATACTAGAAAAGGCAGTGTCCTCACAATTATGCTCCTTTTTAGAAAGAAATGGTATCTGTGAGGATTTCCAGTCAGGATTTAGACCGTATCATAGTACTGAGACTGCTCTCATCAGAGTAACAAATGATTTACTCTTATCATCCGATCGTGGTTGTATATCTCTATTAGTGTTACTCGATCTTAGCGCTGCATTCGATACTATCGACCACAATATTCTTTTGAATAGACTCGAAAATTATGTTGGCATTAGTGGAACTTCATTGGC
This sequence comes from Coreius guichenoti, assembly GCA_039654105.1. NCBI lineage: Eukaryota > Metazoa > Chordata > Actinopteri > Cypriniformes > Gobionidae > Coreius > Coreius guichenoti. The sequence continues at coordinate 14,815,209 of CM077182.1, read as the reverse complement.
ATGGTTTAAATCATACTTATCTGACCGTTATCAGTTTGTAGCAGTAAATGAAGAGATGTCACACCGAACACAAGTTCAGTATGGAGTACCGCAGGGCTCAGTGCTAGGACCGTTGCTTTTCACCCTGTACATGCTACCACTGGGAGATATTATCAGGAAGCATGGTGTTAATTTTCATTGTTATGCTGACGATACTCAGCTCTATATTTCTTCACGCCCTGACGAAACTTACCAATTCACAAGATTAACAGAATGCATAGCTGATATTAAAAATTGGATGACTAGTAATTTCCTGCAACTTAATTCAGAAAAAACTGAATTTTTAATCATTGGACAAAAAAACTCCACAAGTAGTAACCTAGAATACTGTCTAACACTCGATGGCTGCTCTGTCAAGTCCTCGTCGTCAGTTAGGAACCTGGGTGTGCTCTTTGATACCAATCTTTCATTTGAAAGCCACGTTTCTAGCATCTGTAAAACTGCATTCTACCACCTTAAAAATATATCTAAATTACGGCGCATGCTTTCAATGCAAAATGCTGAACAGTTAGTTCATGCGTTCATGACCTCAAGGTTAGATTATTGTAATGCTCTACTGGGTGGTTGCCCTGCCCGCTTAATAAATAAACTGCAGCTGGTCCAAAACGCAGCAGCTAGAGTTCTTACTAGAACCAGGAAGTATGACCATATTAGCCCGGTTCTTTCAACACTGCATTGGCTCCCTATTAAACATCGTATACATTTTAAAATCTTGCTGATTACTTACAAAGCACTAAATGGTTTAGCGCCCCAGTACTTGAGCGAGCTCTTAACGCATTATACTCCATCACGTTTATTGCGGTCTCAAAATTCTGGCCAGTTGATAATACCTAGAATATCAAAATCAACTGCAGGCGGTCGGTCCTTTTCCTATTTAGCACCTAAACTCTGGAACAGTCTTCCTAGTATTGTTCGGGAAGCAGACACACTCTGTCAGTTTAAATCTAGACTAAAAACACATCTCTTTACTATGGCATACACATAAAACATTTTTAATTTCTGTTATTCAAATCAGTTAAATGATTGTTTTAGGCTGCATTAACTAGGTCAGCCGGAACCGGGAACACTTCCCATAACACCTGATGTACTCGTTACATCATAAGAAGAATGGCATCTACGCTAATGTTAGTCTCTCTGTTTATCCCGAGGTTTACTGCAGTCGGCCAAATCGGGGCCGTATCCAGACCAGATGGTGGACCTTAGCCTGGACATGATGACCATATCCCTGAAGTGTCTGTAGAGACAATAGTGTCAATTAAACTCCCCCCTGTAAATGCCGCATCGACACGACATCCTAATTAAACCCGTCCCCGGCGTGACAACTCCAATCTTTCGAATAATCCTACGAATATCTATTTATCTAATATGACTTCTGACCTGTAATGTTGCCAGAATCATAATCATACACTATTTGTTCGTCGGCCAGAGGAGAACTGGCACCCCGACTGAGCCTGGTTTCTCCCAAGGTTTTTTTTTCTCCATTCTGGCCCTGAAGGAGTTTTGGTTCCTTGCCACCGTCACCTTTGGCTTTTGGCTTGCTCAGTTGGGGACACCTAAATTTCAATTATATTACTGATCCGCCCGCATTGACACTATATGATAATTGAAATGAGCTGGATGACATCACCGTTTTCTCCAGAGCGGCTGTACAGCCGAATCAAATTCCGTTGCATTATTTTCCTGTTACCACTGTGAAGCTGCTTTGAAACAATTGCCATTGTAAAAAGCGCTATATAAATAAAGGTGATTTGATTTGATTTTGATTTAACACTATCAACACCGAAATGAATCTGCAGCAGTCAGGTGGTACAAGTCAAAGTTTTTTGTTGTTTACGTTCATTATTATTACAATGTTATGTGCTTTGAGACATAAGTTATTATAACACCATCTCTCGTGATGCTTTGCAGACTCTGAAGGGAGGGTGGGATCTTATATGCTTTCAAACCTAGCTTGCTATTGCTAGCCACTACAAAACTGCACTCTCTATAGCTTTTAAGTTACTCCCTCCCTCAACAAATCAACAATTTATTGTCTGTTTGTGTGTGTGTGTGTGTGTGTGTGTGTGTGTGTGTGTGTTTTTTTTTTTTAACGTATGTATTTATTGTGTCTACTACATTTTAAATTGTTTGTTCGTTATTCACCTGTGTGTTCTAACTTCTGGAAACACTGCAATTCTTAATAAAAATGACAATTAACTAGGCTACTTTAGTAAAATGCTGACTAAACGTAAGTGATGGAGTTCACAGCTTGTTTTATTTTATTTATCATAATTTTAATTTTTTTAGTAAGCTGGAAAACACAGAGAGAGGCACAATAAATTACGTTACATACAAACGCAGAGGCAGTAGCAATACATCAGTTTAACCAACAGAGGGCGTTATTGTAATATGCTATATAATATATCATGAATATTTTGACATAATATTTAATACATAGCAGATTTATGTTGAATGAGCAGGATATTTAAAATGTGTATTTCACTGTAGTAATGCATAATAAAATAATCAGTAAAAGCTATAATATTGTTGTTGTTGTTTTATCAATCCTGCTAGGCACATTTCAGATAGTTATTTAAATATGATAACATTTGACTTGGATATGTAAAAACTAGTGCTGTCAATCGATACATTTTTTTTTAAATTAATCACACAGTTTTATGTAATTATTCGTGAACATTAAAAACTAGTAATATATTTTTATATTGTAATACATAATTTCACATTGAAACTCCAAATAATGTAGAAACAACACCAGCACAGTATATTTTAAATAATTGATTAATGGCATCTTTTTACTATAAGGCCAGTATCACTGATACCAATGTAACCTTGTTTTTTTTTAATAAATAAGTTTATGACACCGACATTTTACATATCAGTGAAATTTCATAATTCTCGATTCATATTTTTATACCACACCAAAAACTATTAGCCTAACTAATATAAAGTTTAAAGTATAAAGTAACATTCTTAAAGATGCGTAAACAGTAAAATAAGAACAAATAAACAAACAAGTGATAGCACAATAGAACAAAGATAAACTGATTTAGGTGTTTCGAATAGGTTTAACATTAGTATTCAGGTAAGAAATACAGAAATTGAATAAAACAATCAAATGTAAAATATCACTGCATAGTCTTTATCAATGTATACATTAAACATATAATAATTATTATTAAAGCTACAAAAGCTAATCAGTCAAGAGCAGTGAGTGATTTTCTCTGTCTTTTGTTCTTTGATTAACTTTAATGGCACAGACTGCATATAAGGGATGGAGAGGCCGACACAGGAATCTCTGGGCCAATGCAGGAACCTCTGGAGCAGATGAGGCTGGAAAGGCTTTCACATGAACCTCTGGGACCACGATGACAGGTGAAAGGGCATTTTGTGTTACCAAGGCTTACCAGCCCCGCAAAATGTGGAGGGATCAGGGAAACTCTGTAAACCATGAATGGAGGAGAATTACATTCAGTCCAGTCCGCTGGCTTGAGTCTTGCTGCAGAAAACGCTGAATCAGGTGGCAGCATTCTGTGCAGAACGAAGGGAGAAGGAGAGAGATGAGAGAGTTGAACTTTACACTTGATGTCTTTGTAATAATCTGTCAAATTTGACTGTTCTAAACTTTTCAGATGTTACTTTTGCCTCCTTTTTTCTTTGTTCTGTTTTGAAAAGTACAATCGGTCTTCTTTGTTGTGATGGATGTCATCTTACCATCTGACAAGCCAGGCTGAAACCATTAGCCCCGACCAATCGCCAGCAGGTCCTTGGTTTCTGGATAGCGTCAACACACCATTGCGAATAATAGCACTCCAAGCGACCAAGTAGCAGGTTTCCCTTGGTACCTGCCCTCCATTCTGTACTCATGGGTCTGAAGGGAAAGCTTCAAAACAGTGGGATATGGATGAACTTGTCACTAGAATTTAAGTCCTAAGCAGGTTTGATGCATAATACATACCACAGAAGATGTCATAGCCAGACTCTCTCAGCAGATCCCCACACCGAAGTCAATCAGCTTGACTTGAAGGGTTTCTGGGTTGATCAGCAGGTTGTTCATCTTAATGTCGCGGTGAAACACTCCACGGCGACAGCACATGTCAGTGGCATACCACATTGCCTGCCACATGACAAGTCACGCTACGGCCTCATTGAGGGTGCCTCCACACCAATGGGCATACTCAGATCTTCACACGGCAAGGGATGTTCCAAGACCATGATATATTGGTCAGGCTGGTCCTGCCAGTCCAGCAGCTCAATGATCTGAGGAACTTTAGGATCCTGATTGACCAGGATTCATAGGCGGACCTCTAATGGAAGAGGTGCCGGATGACCAGGCTAAGAGAGATCATTTTAGGACTGTTAGATGGAGCTGCTTTGTGCTCCTTCATAGACAGCACTGAATCCTCCCTGACTGAGCATTTGGCCGTTTACATAATGGCTTAACATGTTCTGCTGATGTTCATTAGGAGAGAATATAAATCCAATGGAAAGAGACTATGATCCACTACAGCAGAGACAATTTCTTGTAGAAGATTCTGATCTAAAGCAGGAAATATCAAATGATTCTTCAGTTAGGGGTTATTCATTATTCATGAATTCATTTTATTATTCATTTCATTAGGGTTAGGGTTATTCTTATTCTCATAACAAGGCTATTTGATGCCTCTCTCATATAATGACACAGCAACATGGTTATGCACTTGCTGAGTGTCCTGGAATAAAAATCAGATGGCCTTAATCAAAATTCAGGTGGATTTTGATATAATGTGTGATGGAGTAGATTTTTGCTTATGGTAATTCATGACACATCATTCTAGGAACAAGAAAGTTCCCCTAATTAGGTCCCCATTAATGGAAACCCATTTTTAGGTGAAAATGCTATAGAGTTTTTGATGCACAGAGCTCTAGATTTGATTCATTTACCATTGCCGCTTCTCTCATATACTGGCGCTGTAGTTTGAGCCTGACATGGGCTGCTTTTTGTGTCAAAACTACTCTTCCTACTCTTTCTCTCCTGACTATTACTGGAGGACTGACGGAGCACAAAAAACAGAAATCATGGTTATTGTCTACATGCATTACACTTAGAAGAGATTTGAATTCTTCCCATGTCACAATACGCAAATAAGCAAACAGTAGGTAAAAAATAAGAAGTTAGCATCTTCAAAATGTGAATATATCTTCAAAGTCATTTGTAGCTGATCTTAGGCTCAGTACCTTAAACCATTTTGAGACTAAGTTGGATATATTTAAGTCAAAAATAGAGCAAAATTGGCAGATTGGTGCCATCTGGCTGTAACACCATTTGTAGCCATTATGTTTATTATTCTGTATTTTTGAGTCACTTACAGTAGTGGCCAAAAGTAATGTCTGGCCTAGGAATATTGTCATCTTCACCCTTTATACAAATATTATTAAAAATCTGTTAAAGGTTTTGCAATTATATTGCATAGTTGTGCTTCGAGTCAATTGTTTTATTTGTGATAATGCAATGAAACATGCCAAATTGTGCAGAAATAATTTTTGGTCAGGCTTTCATACAAAGAAATTACAAACACATGCAAAAACAAGAGAGAACATAGTAAAATAAAACCTGTAGCTATAGTTTGCCTGTTTTGCCAAATAATTTTGTCAGATGAATACCTTATCATTTACCCCCGGTTTCACAGACAAGGTTTAAACCTAGTCCCAGACTAAAATGCATTTTTGAGCTGTTTTAACAGAAAGAAACTTGCACTGACATATCTTTAAATATGTCAGAGCCATTGTTTTGTCTCAAGATGCACATCAGTAATGTTTTTTTCTAAGGCATGTTGGTAAAAGTCACTTAAATGCCTTAATTAAACTAAGGTTTAATCCTGGCTTAATCTAAGCCCTGTCTGTGAAACCGTCTAAAAATAGATAGTGTTTTGTTCTGTCTATTTAATATGTTTTAAATATTTTCTCTTATGTTGATGGTTTAATCGAACTTGTAGGGTCATTAAAAACAAATATTCCCTCTGGACATCACTTTTGGTCACTAGTGCACATTCCACTGGGTGGCCGAGGCCCACTAGGAGGACTCAGTACACTTCATAAATAAATAAATAATTAAATTAAATTAATCTAATTAATTTTTTCAGGAATGTATTAAAGCACTAGCTATATGAGCAAATAAAATATTTTTCATAGATACTCTGATGCTAGCCTATAATAAAATTCTGTTTGATTTGAAAACGTCATATAGGCTATATGAAAAATATATATTTATTTTTGCTGGTGAATCATAACATTTAAAAGGTAGTGCGTACATCACTGCACACTCTCTTTTAGACAAATACTTGTGGTCAAACATTTGAAAGGACTCGATTGGCTGAGTGTGATCAGCTGAAGCGGTGAGTCAGTGCGTGAGCGAGCACAGGAGTGCGCTCGTGAAAGCAGATACAACTCGGAGACACGGCAGCAAACGCTCTTCAAACCAAATTGGATCGCCACAGACTGCTTCCCGAAGCTTACTGCACGAAATAATAGCGATTAGCCTTTATTACAACCTCACTTTGGTTCATTTCATTTGCTTGGGGACGCTAGATATGGAGCTAGTTGGGTCTGTATAACAAACGCGGACAAAGCGGATCAGCTCGAGCCGAGATGAGCGTGACTATGAGCGGCTCTGGGTCAGCGCCCTGTCGCTTCGCACATTACTTCATCATATGCGGAATAGACAACGAAACGGGTCTAGAGCCCGATGCTTTGGCAGGTAAGACTGAGTTATTGTGTTTTATACACTGTAGCGTGATGGTAAACACACTATAGAGTCAAAAGGTATAATAAACACGAGCTGACGTGCACTGATTTCTTATGAGCCCTGCTTGTATCACATTATAGCCTCCTGATATTAGGACATTCAAATGCATTTAATGTATTAATATGCTTGGCTGGGAATAACAGACTTGAATTTGACATGGGAGTGGGACCCTAAGAAATTATGTAATTGCACTGATTTTTGAGACATGCTACAAAAGTATAGGTTTGAGTGCATTGTTTTGGATTAATCTGTTCAACATATGAGGTTTTCACGAAATATGTTTAATTGCATAGCAATAACACTCAAGTCACCGTACCAAGATACAAAAATGAGGTGGCAGACATTTTTATAAAAACAATGTATTGTGACTACACAATGGTTTTTATATTGAATTTAACACATTCAGTCAGACATGAGATATGGAGTCTAACTGTATTTTTGCATATTTATTAAATGTAGTAGCCATTTTGTTTTCCTGATGTTGCTGGCTATAAGATCTTGTTATGATGAGGAAAAGTGCCTTAAAATCCCAAGCATTGTCTTTATGGTTTGTGTGATGGAGTTGACTTATGATGGTCGTGAGAGAAAATATGAGCAGTGGAATTACTTACAAATATGAATTTAACATAGCTTGTGACTAAAGTCTGTGTAACCCTATTAAACCTGTCTATATCTTATATATTGCTATATATGAAATTAGATAAATCAATTTAATACAATTACAATGTTCCCAATCACCAAATGTTCTCTGAAAGTAGCTGCATATGTTGAGTGTTGGAGGAGGGATCAGATCAATTCAATGGTTAAAGATGGAACGGTCAGCATTGAGCCTTAAAGCATCCAATAAAAACAATCATCATCATCCTCCTTATATATTGATTGTCTGAATATTTTTGGTTGTCTCATGGTGGTGTCAAATCTGATAACTGATTATATCTGTTGTTGTTGGCATACTGGGAGATCTAACAGTGGTTTAGATGGATACACAGGGCGATCACTGAGATAAGAGAACTAAATCAGTCAGTTTTGAGGACTCAAGATGTCAAAGAACAAGAAGAACATAAAATATGATTATTATTATGACATTTTGATAGTACAAGTCTGAAGCGATTTAAAGTGTTTGTTTTTTAGAGCTGGTGAGTGATTGGTTGGTTTGATTGAACTTATTATATTGGTCTTATGCACCTTATTGGATACTGAACTGACAGGGTTTCAAAAGATATCACAAAGTATTGCAGTTCAAAGTGTCACCCCATGAACTTGCATTGAGCAACCAGTGCTGGCCAGCTCACGTGGCTTTCACTACTGATCATTTTGATTTCACTCACTCATACTGTGAATGGTATCAAGAGACAAGTCTCAAATTCTCTGATATTATGTAGCTGGTGCTGTGGTGTTTTTGGCACTGCAAGTCTTATGTTTGTACTAATTGTCTCATATATGATATGCATATTTCTTGTAACTTAATTTGAAAGCACAAATGCTTTTGTCAAGAGCACAAGTGTAATTGTCAGAGCAAACCGGGCTTTTAAAAAGCAACTACTACTTGTAATCCCAGTAGCCAGCCTGTCTACTCTAACCCTGTTTTTCTCCAATCTTTGTCTGGCCTTGTTTTAACAGATGTGGTGATTTCTCTACCTTTTTAAGGCCTGGCACAGTTTAACAGACTGCTGGTGAACTGTGTGAAGAGCTAAGCTGCATGTGCGTGATGCTCTCGTGGATTAGATGTGTTGCTTTAAACCGAGAGCGTACAGAGCAGGCCATGTAGGAACACCACAAACTGATGAACCTGCTTAGAGCTTCTATTTAGCTTTCAACAGAAGTATTTAGCTCTATATTTGTGAAAATCAATAAATTAAGCCTGTGCAATTGTCCTGGGAAATGCAAGTTGATGCAAGTTTAACTCTATCCACGGACGATAAATAATAATTTTGGCTAATGTCAGTTTGAAAGAGCAAAAATTTGTTAGAAATTCACTTGTAACTATATTAAAATTCTAGCTAAATAATATAATAAATATTCTCATGTTATAGTTGTTAATTGATTAATGGTCTTAATTAAAATTCTATACTATTTTGTGTAAATAGAAAATGACACTAAAAACTAAAATCAAATGTTTTAAATGCTACAATTAACAATATAATGTATAGTATGAAAAATAGATAAACTTTTAGAGATTTGTTGAACATTCCAAGATTTATTGCTTTAAATGGCATAGGCAAATTTTAAAAAGAGGAGGAAAATATGCGCATTGAAAAACCCAAAATCAACCATTACCAATAAAATAAAATATTTTAGTATACTATTATTTATTAATATTTTGAATTGGCTTTTGCTTTTATATTTTCAATTTTCATTTTAATAATTTTGTTTGGTGCTTAAGTCTTAAAAAATATATATATTTTATAGTTAGCTTTATTTTTATTTCAGTTTTAGTTTGAGTAATTTTAGTATACTTCAGCTTAAAGGAAAATTGCCGTGTCAACTAATTGATATAAAACTTTGTTTTTCATCTAATACTTTTATTTTATTTTGGTTTTATTTCAATTGACAAACAAATTTTAATAGTTTTAGTTAACAATAACAACACTGAATTGAGAGCTTTCTAGAGATTTGGGACTTGGCAATGCCTTGGAAATCAACCGCAGCCCCTTAACATCATAGCAGCACCACAATCTAAAAATCTGGTTTGTAATGTTTACAGAGAGAAAAGCCTTTTCCCCCTTTCAGCGGATCTGACTTTCCACTCTGAGATTATCTGGGGAACCAGACCAAAGTTCATCATGATTAAACAGTTTGAACTTGATTAATTTACCACTGTGTGTGTCCAGTGTCTTTGGGGCTTGGATTTTATCAGCTCCCTGGGTTGCTCAGATAAGCCTCACACTGTGTATAGCATTGTAAGATGCTTCGTTTGAGAGATCCATGTACAGCATAACCTTTGTTGAAGATTATCCTACTGTTCTTGTTTGATCAATATCGGGTGTTTTGAAAAGCCCCCTCGCCCCACCCTAATGCACCTGTATTCTCTGGTGGCCTAGTTTCTGAAGGTTAGCTTTGGTTGCACCTCCTGTGAGAAGATGAGAACGCTCATTTGTAATTCAAACCACTTGAAGATGGAAAGAGTGAGAGATGGATTTCCTGATATATTTTTGGCCCTGCTTCCTCAGTTCCATTGTTCAAAATGCACATTTCCTGCTGGGTACCTCAGCGTGTTTCTGCATGACTTAAGCAGCCATCCAATCCCAGAGGGGCCCTGCACTCATACGACTGATCTCCCCCCCCCCCTTCCCAGGGCTTTTCAGCATAATCATCACTGCTGGTCGCCCTTTCACTGGTCTGTCTGTGTACAATCTGTTTCTTATGGAGGATTTTTATTTAAGAGGCTGTTTTTACTATGTCAAGGTTAATTGAAGTGATCATTTATTATATAAACACACTGTGGCCCCTCGATTGTTGTCATTTGGAGTTGTTGTGCCTCCTTTCATTGATGGCCGAGGCTTGTTAATTGGACTGTTGTCCTCGGCTCTGATTACTACAGTTGCCGTATTTCGATCTTGTCACCCTCTGCAAGACCAGCATAGTAGACCGTTTCCAGCTCGTAACATTGAATAAAGCTAATTGCAACTTTTTATCTTGCAAAGTGTTTTTTTTTTTCTCGTAATTGCTACTTTATTTTTCATAATGTGACTTTCTCACTTTTGTGACTTCATATCTTGCAGTGCAGCTTTCTATTTCATAATTGCGACTTTATATCTCACAATGTAACTTTACTTTATATCACGTAAGGCGATTTTATTTTTTATTGCGACTTTATATCTTGTAATTGCAACAATATATCGAAAGAATGCAACTTTTTCTTGTAGCTGCAACTTTTTATCTTGCAAGGTGATTTTGTTTCTTGTAATTGCGACTTTATAACTTGTAATTGTAACTTTGTTTCTTGTAACTACAACTTTTTATCTCGCAAGGTAATTTCATTTCTTATAATTGCAACTTTATAGCTCACGATGTGATTCATGTAAGGCAGCCGTTTCTTGTAATTGCCACTTTATATCCCACAATGTTAATTTATATCACATAAGTTGACTTTGTTTCTTGTAATTGCGTTTTTCTATTTTGTAATTGCAACTGTACTGTATATTGTAATGCAACTTTCTTGAAACAGCAACTTTATCTCGCAAGGCAATTTTATTTCTTATAATTGTGACTTTATAACTTGTAATTGCAACAATATATCGCAATGCAACTTTCTTGTAGCTGCAACTTTTCATCTTGCAAGGTAATTTTGTTTCTTATCGCAACTTTATATCTTGTAATTGTAACTATATATTGCGATGGAACTTTGTTTCTTGTAACTGCAACTTTTTATCTTGGAAGGTAATTTTCTTGTAATTGCGACTTTCTTGTAACTGCAATATATATCACAGTGTGACTTTATTTTTCATAGTTTGCGGCTTTATGTTGCAATGTGACCGTTTCTTATAATTGCAACCTTTTTATCTCACAATGCAGTTTCATATCTCACAATATCTTATCGTAAACTATTACTTCCATAACAAAGTGATTTGGGTAAACACTACTAGCCATCTTTCATGTCTTCATCTCTGTTTATCTGTTTGTTTATTCTTCAGACTCATTCTCATTAGTCTCTTTAGCCCCCTCTTTCAACTATGTATGTTGGAAGTTTCTTAGAGGGCCTGTCAAACACTTATATTCTAGGCCTAAGGGTGTAGTATATGTCCTCTGAGTAGGATAAAAATAAAGACTATAAATAGGCCCCTTGTATTCGACTCTACGAGAAGAGGATTGCTACATGTCAGAAAGAAATTGTTTTGCAAGCAGTCCCTTGGTATTTGTTGTTGTCGTGATTGTGGACAGTAATAATTGAGAATGAAAGCATGAAACACAAAATTTGAATGACAGTCATGCACAAATTGTTATGCTCTGGTGGTCCCCGCTTTCTGTATGATTCCAGTTCCCTACAAAACATGCCGCACCCAAAAGCCTTTATATCATCTCGTGTCTTACTGATGTGCCTGCCATGCATCAATAAAATGGGTTTTTGCTGCTTTGGCAGAGGAAAAGATTTAAATCTTTGATGTTCTAGTCTGTCTCCATCGTTCACACCTCTACCTAAAGAGGGGATTTGTCTCTTGGATTACCTTCATTTACTGAGGATTTGACACCTTGAATGGTCATTAACTGTGAATCGACAATGTCTGGTCCCCTTCAGGTACCTGTTGATTTGTAGTGGTGGTGTTTAAGGCACTGTATCATCTCCATTTGACTTTTATATTGGTCCCTAAGCAACTTGTAACAAGTACTTGGGGAAATAAGATGCTGCTGAGGGCTACATTTTACTCAGCCAGCAGTGTGCCTGCCATTAGTGGTTTGTTGTCTAGGCAGTGACGTGAGTCATACAAAAACTTAAATGCGTGTATTCAGAGCAAAATTCAGTCTACTCGTCCCCCTTGATGTTCTGCAGGTCAATTTGATTGTGTCGTGTCTTGTAAAGAATCTCGAAAGAGGAAGAATTACACATCTGAAATGGTGCAGGATCAAAACAAAAGTTATATAAACGTAAATGAGGAAAATCTGCATGCAATTTAACTTTAATTTACCAAATAAAACAGCAACATTTAGATCAAAAAAAGATCTTCATCCTGATGATTTTTGTGTAACCAAATTAAAAATACTAAAAACCAAATTTAAACACTAAAAGATGCACCAAGATGCACTAAAAGCAGTACTACAAATGAACATATATCAAAACATTATAATGTACTGGATGAAAAACAGATATTCATTGTGAGATTTGCTAAATATCACACATAGTTATTGAATTCTTTATTATATATATATATAATTTTTTTTTTTTTTTTTTTTTTTAATTTATGTATTTATTTTTGTTATATTTAACAATTAACTGTAGATTATATCAAAGGTAATACAAATGTAAAAATTGTAATATTCAATATTATTGATCAATATTGATAAATTAAATCTCTAATATAGATTTATAACTGATATGCATTGCTATATTGTGCATCTCTATTCTTAATGGTGCTCTCTATTTGTTGTCCATCACATAATAAACATTGACTCAGGATGTGAAACACTGGGCTGTTTTACTTCATAGTGGTACTTCGAACATACCTGCTCAAGCAGCTTCTAATACTTCAGGCCAGACAAGACTTACAAATATTGGGCATCAAATGGTGCATTTTTACATTGTGGCTGCATGACGTGTCTCCACTCATTGTTTCTTAATGATACTGGCCAGCTCGTATTGTGACTGGAGGCAGAGACACAAGGCAGTAGTGGACGGCCACAAAGAGGACTGGTTCCTGGACCATCTGTCTATGAGCACCAGCGTGGACATGTGGACAATGGCTATGCTAATGTCGTAACACCTCCCCGGCTCCCCATTGACTTTCCCTCAAATGGGCCTGAATTGGGGGAAAAAACAGGTCAAACGCCAATGCTCTGTAGCTGAGCCATTCCTCTTCAGTTCCTGTTTCCATACTTAACCCCCAGGGTATTTTAACATAACATTTCATCATTTTTACTTTTTCAGTGTCTCATGTTTAATCTATAAGCTATAATCCTGCATTCATTTGAAAATTCAGTTCAAAGTCGTGTTTTTACTCTCCCCAGTACTTTCTAGACTGTGTTTATGAAGATCAGAGATGGTAGGAGGGGGTCGGTAAGCCTGTTAGCATAATCTACTCAGAGACTCAGTACAACTGTAATCTGCCCTCCTCTTAATTTCAAGTGAAGTTCAATGCTGCACAGTACTGTATCACAAACATGGGACTCACATTTGCACACCATGTGCCATAGCTGTAATTATTCATGTCATTAACTTTCTTTATATTTATGTCATTAACTTTTACTTACACTGTGAATATGTAAAAAATGTATGACATAAGACATGTTATAAGTTTTTTTTTTTTTTTTTTTTTTAAAGTTAATTTTTAAATGCATTGACCTCACTTTTTTTAGTTTTTGTTGCTTTGTTTTATGTGCTTTCAACTTTGTTGCATCAGTTTAAAGAGGGTAATTTCTGTTCCAGAAATACCCATAAAGAAATTATTTACTATATATGGTGTAGAATAAACCCCAGTGAACCCCCATCTATGAGCCAGAACCCATCACACAAAATGGGAGCAAATCCCTGAAAGCTGTTATGGCAGCGAAAAGAGGGATTAATATTTTTTTGCTATGCTTTCGATTATATGAAATGTTCAGCAAAACACAAGAGCATCAGTGAGGTCAGGCACTAATGTTAGGTAATGGCCTGCTGTCAGTTTATCCCAAATGCGTTCAATAGGGGTTCAAGTCTATACAGGTTTGTGCAGGCCAGTCTTCCACACCAGATTTGGTAAAAGGCCCTCAGTGTTGGAAAATCTCTAAGAACAAGTCTGTATTAAGAGCTTGGATCCCACTTATATTGAATGTCTTTAACCATTATGGACATGCCTCAAAAAATTAATGTACGTATTGTGTTCATTTGGCACAACCCTCACAGTGCATTATGGGTATTCTTTAGCCGTCGACTTCGCCTTGGTGTGCCTCCAGGAACAGGGTTGGGGAAACACTGAGTTAAAGGGTCAACATTGTAATTATAGATGTAACTACAAAAATTTTGATTTTTTTTTTTTGCAAAAACATACGTCCACAATAAGTATCAATAGATTAATTATATTATAAATAAGAAAACAATTAAATAACCCATTAAACATGAAAGTATTATTCAATCATGTAAGACATTTCTCCTTTATATAGAACCCTTTTTACATAAAGCGGTCTTTATAACTGAGTTAAGAACCTTAAGGTTCTATATAGAAACCCATTAACCCTTTTTTCTAGTGTGGTGTCCATATACTTTAGGCCATGTAGTGCGTATATGAGTTGGTTATGTCGGTGAAGTTTGAAAGACATCAAGGCAAGGCTGTAACCAGACATTGGGGGGGACCAAAGTTTTGTTTTTTTGTGGGGAGGGTCTTATTGGTTTATTTAAAGGAATTAAATTATTAAAGGATTAAAAAGGGATTTAAGGAAATAAAGAAAAAGAAATAAGAACGGTAAAAGTTCCAGTTCTATTGTAGTTATGAAGTAAACTATTTGCAAATATATATATATATATATATATATATATATATATATATATATATATATATATATATATATATATATATATATCAACAATAATATAGAGTTGTTATTGTTATTATTATTGTTATTATTTATTTATTTATTTAAATATGCACACATTCATTCTTATTTTTGTATGCCTAATATTTAAAAATGCAAAATGTTTCTTGTCACGTCAAATTCAGTTATGATTTACATAAATGATGTCATATTTTCAATTCAAAATGGCGAAATTTCATAAATGTCAAGTAGTTTGCATCACTGTGGATCGCTGAACGTTTTTATCGTAAAACAGTTGTCAAATATTAAATGTTTAGCTACTTGCATCTTACGACGCACTTTCACTGCTGTAACTAAAGTGTCACGTTGAAATTTGCACTAACAGTAAGCCTCGCCTTCTTTGATTTGATTGGAAAGTGTGTCTGCTTTGGGTGAATATCTGCCATAATTATCATCGCTCTAGATGAGAGCCATTTAATGCTTTCGGAAGCTGGCAGCTGCCAAATGGGCAATATTTGTCAACTTGCTGAGTTATGTTACGAGCACATAAATCCAGTTGCATAACATCTTTACCACTCTGCATGGTGCTCATCTAATAGATTACGACTGAGATAAGGCAGTTCAGAGGCCTTTGTTTTTTTTGTCTCTGGTCTGCAGAGCAAAATGGATAGCAAGTAAAATACATTGTTGAAAGTAAAAGCTTTTTATTATATAAATGTTTTACTTTAATGACAGTCAGAAAGTAGATTAACGCAGCTCTGGATATGTAATGTTTGTCCTGGTTGCTTTGAGCTTCTCGACCACAGAAGTACGGTTGCAAACAGTAGATGTTCCGATATGCTTGTCTAGGCTCTCTAGGGTCTATTAACGCACAGGCTTGCCTAGGCTGCAGCCTACGGGCCCCACGTGTGCAGGGGCCCCGGATTGGTCAGACTTTTTTTTTCTTTTTTTTTAATAAAATTTTTATTTACTTCAGCGCGAACAAAAAAAGACCCTCATTGGCCCATAAGAAACATAAAAAAGGCAGGTGATTGGATAGATGTGACTTGGGTCACATCTGTCCAATCAGCTGCTGGTCAAATCATGTCAATCATTTTCATTTACGTCACTGCTGTTGCTAGACGGGCAAGACGGCTAAATGTCAGAAAGAAAGTACGATAGTGGAGCACAAAAACAGAAAATACAAAGGTAAAAAAGAGCAACGTAACCAAGATATACAGAAAAAAAATCCCTAAATTGACTGGATACTTCAAGGCTGCTGAATCTTCATCCAGTCGAGGACAAGATCCACAGCAGGAGGGCTGCCAGCTAGCATCGGCTTTTTAAGGCTGGTTCTATTTTTTCACGTTATTTTGTGTTATGGAGGGCAATCAGGTATTTATTTTAATTTCATTATTAATCTGTATTTACGTCGCTCAAATAGCGCGCTTAGCCAGCTACAGAGAAACTGGTAGCCAGGCAACAGACGTGACAAATTCTGAGTGGCGACGTCACTACACGGATTCTACCAGAGAATTCTGGGCCGAGAATGGTTTGTAATCGTGCCGTGCCATACCAGGCTCAAGTGGAAACACAACTGGAACCTTTCCTTACCATTCTAAGAACCGTTCGGCCCGACGGTGGAAAAGTGGCTATTGTTCACCTACTCGTGGGTCAGCCGCGCCCGCGCCCTCAGCAGAGATGGAGGGAATCCCTGCCGTTTTTTATTATGGCTTTGTTTTATACACAGTTTAGTGTATTGCACAGTGCTTTGTCTCAGTAATGACGTTGTGATTTTTGCCTCGGTGTTCTGCACTGATGCAGATGCTGTAGCCTGCCTGTTGGTTTATAAAGCTAAACCAGCTTGCAGTTGAACTGTGAATGCAGGGAATTCTGTTGCTTTGCTGTTTATAGTTGCATATTTCCTTTGTAATTGTTTTGTGGCTGTGGTGGCAGAGGGTAATATCTTTCCACCATCTCTGTTAATTAAAGGACTGATTCTAAGCACTGGCCCTTGTTCTTGTTTGTATTTGTGTTTTGTTTGTAATGTTCAATTTCTCATTTTACCTATGTGGTGTGGTGGTAATTTTTGTACTGTGGTGGTCCACCACTTGAAGGAATGTAGAGGAAACACTGTAGTATTGGCTGTCTCAATACAGTTGGGAGAACAAGTATTTGATACACTGCCGATTTTGCAGGTTTGCCCAATTACAAAGCATGTAGAAGTCTGTCATTTTTATCATAGGTACTCTTCAACGGTGAGTGACGGAATCTAAAACAAAAATCCAGAAAATCACATTGTATGATTTTTAAGTAATTAATTTGCATTTTATTGCATGACATAAGTATTTGATACATCAGAAAAGCAGAACTTACAGAAACCTTTGTTTGCAATTACAGATATCATACGTTTCCTGTAGTTCTTGACCAGGTTTGCACACACTGCAGCAGGGATTTTGGCCCACTCCTCCATACAGACCTTCTCCAGATCCTTCAGGTTTCGGGGCTGTCGCTGGGCAATACAGACTTTCAGCTCCCTCCAAAGATTTTCTATTGGGTTCAGGTCTGGAGACTGGCTAGGCCACTCCAGGACCTTGAGATGCTTCTTACGGAGCCACTCCTTGGTTGCCCTGGCTGTGTGTTTCGGGTCATTGTCATGCTGGAAGACCCAGCCACGACCCATCTTCAATGCTCTTACTGAGGGAAGGAGGTTGTTGGCCAAGATCTCGCGGTACATGGCCCCATCCATCCTCCCCTCAATACGGTGCAGTCGTCCTGTCCTCTTTGCAGAAAAGCATCCCCAAAGAATGATGTTTCCACCTCCATGCTTCACGGTTGGGATGGTGTTCTTGGGGTTGTACTCATCCTTCTTCTTCCTCCAAACACGGCGAGTGGAGTTTAGACCAAAAAGCTCTATTTTTGTCTCATCAGACCACATGACCTTCTCCCATTCCTCCTCTGGATCATCCAGATGGTCATTGGCAAACTTCAGATGGGCCTGGACATGTGCTGGCTTGAGCAGGGGGACCTTGCGTGCGCTGCAGGATTTTAATCCATGACGGCGTAGTGTGTTAGTAATGGTTTTCTTTGAGACTGTGGTCCCAGCTCTCTTCAGGTCATTGACCAGGTCCTGCCGTGTGGTTCTGGGCTGATCCCTCGCCTTCCTCATGATCATTGATGCCCCATGAGGTGAGATCTTGCATAGTGCCCCAGACCGAGGGAGATTGACCGTCATCTTGAACTTCTTCCATTTTCTAATAATTGCGCCAACAGTTGTTGCCTTCTCACCAAACTGATTGACTATTGTCCTGTAGCCCATCCCAGCCTTGTGCAGGTCTACAATTTTATCCCTGATGTCCTTACACAGCTCTCTGGTCTTGGCCATTGTGGAGAGGTTGGAGTCTGTTTGATTGAGTGTGTGGACAGGTGTCTTTTATACAGGTAACGAGTTCAAACAGGTGCAGTTAATACAGGTAATGAGTGGAGAACAGGAGGGCTTCTTAAAGAAAAACTAACAGGTCTGTGAGAGCCGGAATTCTTACTGGTTGGTAGGTGATCAAAGACTTATGTCATGCAATAAAATGCAAATTAATTATTTAAAAATCATACAATGTGATTTTCTGGATTTTTGTTTTAGATTCCGTCTCTCACAGTTGAAGTGTACCTATGATAAAAATTACAGACCTCTACATGCTTTGTAAGTAGGAAAACCTGCAAAATCGGCAGTGTATCAAATACTTGTTCTCCCCACTGTATGTGTGTGTGTGTGTGTATATGCCAGTTCACCATATTTCACACAGAGAAAAACGGTGTCAAAATTGTACCTTTAGGGGTACAACAGCTTGTCGCTGGGGCAGTACCCTCAAAAGGACATCTTTGTACGTTTTGTATTCCTAAAAGGTGCATATTAGTACTAATATACATTAAGGTACTACTATGAACCTTTTTGTGGTAAAAAAGGTACAGATATGGCCTTTTAAGGGTACTGCCCCAGCGACAAGCTGTTGTACCCCTAAAGGTACAGTTTTGACACCCTTTTTCTCTGTGTGGACCATGTATGGCACTAAATACATTTTTCCAGAAAAGCATAATGATTAAGGGGGGGGCTTACACAAAGAGCAGCATAGGGGCCTTTGACCACCTTAATCCGCCTCTGGCCATTGGATATGCTGAGCCTTCACTGAATGAGTCCATGAACTGGTCATGTTGACTTTGTACATTGACCAAGTTCCAACTCATCGGTAACCTGTGTCCTCAGATAAGACTTATCAGACACCACATGACTGTTTGTTTTCAGTAAGTGTGATTTGAATGCTTCTTTAACTCTGATTTCTATCCATACTGTTAAATATGAAGGCTCACTTGGTAGTTTATTTTTTGCATAAATTTGGAATTTTATGGTAATTGTATTACTTTTGAATCTGTTTTGCCATCCCATACACTCTGCTTTAGAAGTTTAGTATACCAGATATACAAGTTGTGTCCCAAATTATGCACTATACACAATTCACTTATACTATGCACCGTGTAGTGAATGAATTTTAAAGGTAAAAAGGTCATTTTCAGAATCAGAATCTGATCATCACGCCACCTTCGCTACATAATTAAAGCCATGACAGAATGCATGAAGTGTCCAACATTCCACATTTCATTTTTTTCGGTTAAGTCAAATTATTATATAATATATTATTATAAAGTGCACTTTTTCTTTTTGGAATTTTCAGTGTGAACGCACTATTTATGCTACAAAACTGGCATAGAATAGTGCATAAGTACGCGAACTGGGACGCACCTTAAGTACTTAACAAAAACCAGACTGATACGATTTTAGTTAGTCTCATTAAATATCTTAAATAAAGATGAAAGACTCTTGCTACTTGCTCAATTCCTCTGTTGGCTTTCAAAGTAACTCATATCAAGCAAATTAAAGCCATTTGCCCTGTGAAATTTCAATACTAAACCATGTAAGTGAAGGGTTTTCTTGCTTAACCTCCACGTTTACACAGAGATTTGACGGGCTGGGACTTGTTGTGGATTACAGCTTCAGCAGATGTGTCATGAGGCTGACAGCGGAGCTGTGCTGACTGTCCAAACCCTGCGAGAAGCAAAAAGACCCCAATGTTTTGTGCTCACAATGTGCCCAATCAGCACTTGAAACACACACACACACACACACACACACACACACACACACACACACACACACACACACACACACACACACACACACACACACACACACACACACACACACATATATATATAGCAAGAGCTCAGTTACGTAACACTGTTGAGGATGGACAAAGGCTCTGCAGGAGACATTGTGTGCCGTCTCTTGCTCTTTCTCAGTCTTCCATCAGCACTTTTAAAATGAATGGTGCTCAGAGCGAGGCCAGAGATTTTTGGTCTTTGAAGCTCAGTATCACAAATCCAATACTCTGTTCCACTGCTGCAAGACTTTCTGATAAAACGTTCTTATGATTTAATGATTGGTGTACTGCAAAGAATATCATGGTACAAAAACATGGTATGGTCCTTATTTTTGCGACTTAGCTGATTTGCATTTAACATTCATCAGCTTTGAAAACCATTTTAACAGTTTGCAGAGGTAGTTATGATCTCACATGAGTTCAAAGAGTACCTGATTCTCATTCAGTCATCAGTGACGTGTTCGTAACACATAGGCTGAGTCATCCTATAAGTACCGTTCATAACACTGCAGACACAGCAGTCGCTTCCTGTGTGGGTGAATCTCAATAACAGCACATCTGACTTGTATTTATCTTTTTTTTAATTGTATCATGCATGCATGTATGTTACACAATGTTAAACACAATGTTAAAATGCAAAAAAAAATACTAAGAATGTTTAATTTATTAGGAACTGAGGCACTGTCTCATTTATTTATATAGATATTTATACTGTATTATATTATACTTATTTATATTTATACTATATTAAAGTAAGAAATATGAGTCAGTGCCTTCCTAATAAATTAAACCTATTCTTGGTATTTATTTATTTATATTATATATATTTTTTTGCATTTTAACATTGTGTACATGACATTTTAAGTATATTTAATTACTGATATGATGTTTTATAATTTAGATTTCATTACCCTTATTCTCATGAATATTATCATAATTCTCATTACTGTGTTATGGATGCAATTAAATAT
This sequence comes from Coreius guichenoti, assembly GCA_039654105.1. Taxonomy (NCBI): domain Eukaryota; kingdom Metazoa; phylum Chordata; class Actinopteri; order Cypriniformes; family Gobionidae; genus Coreius; species Coreius guichenoti. The sequence continues at coordinate 14,794,069 of CM077182.1, read as the reverse complement.
TTTTAACAGAATAAGTAGTACAACTAATTGTTAATGTTCTCAATATTTGATTTTGATTTTTATCTTCTGATTTATAAGTGAAATATGATCCAAATGACAGGGTTTGGGATTTTCACCAGTGCACATTGAATGTCTTGGGTGATATTTATTAACACACATTCAATTTTGATGATCCAAACTATTTAAGGTCAAATCGAAGATTACTTGTCAGCCATGCATTGAAGACTGTGATTGTGTGTGTGTGTGTGGGTTGCACATGATATTTCTTGCCAGCTTTGTCATGTTCCTTTAACACCCACCATTAAGAGATTCTGCGAGTGCATGAACGAGATTGCGGCCTGCAGTCAAGCTGTGCTCGGCAAAGCAGAGGCTGTGAAACATGTCTCACTTCACCTCCATGACTGCTTAGCCTGCAAAATAACACACACACTGTCTGTCTGCAAAGCCATTGCACTTTGAATTTAGTACTAGTCACACATCAGTTCATTTTGTTTGCTTCTCCATTTCTGTGTTTGGTTTGACATTTTTGCTTTTTGTTTGTCTGTTTGTGTGTTTGTGTGTTTGCCATCTCAGCTTTGTACCAATGGCTAGAGGCCGATCGACAGGGCAGGGACCCAGAGGCCTTGGCAGCAGGTAAACATCATCATTAACCTCCTCACTGCTAAGTTTCCCTAAATTTCTCCATTCTTATTTCCCATTCTCCATTCCTTTGGCCCTGATTACGTCTGATATTAAGATCCTTGGATGATCCGATCTTAAGTGGTCATGCAAGACAGACTGCTGTTCACACTTGGTATTACTATAATAGCTTCCCAAATCTCCTGTGTCCACTTGTATTTAGACCACAAAATCTTGAAATGAATAACCATTTTTCATACTCTACATTATAATATTGATTAAATTCACATGTAGTATTTAAAATATATTTTGCCCTGCGTCCCAATGTGCATATCCACCCTATCCGCCCTAAATAGTATTGAATATTACTAATGTCACATACTATTTAGGATGGATAGTATGCACATTGAGATGCAGGCTTAGTATTTTATTTTACAATTATTTAAACACGATGTTGGCATTTTAATATTTTAATATTAATTAAATGATAGAATTTTAATATGATGAAGTATTTAATATTATTTTATTTTAATATTTATTGGTTAAATATATAAATAAAATAATTTGTATTTTATTTTTAAATGATTTAGACAAACTATTTTAATATTTAAATATTTTAGAATATTGTGTATTTAATATTATTATTTTAACATTTCAGTTAATTAATTAATAATAATAATAATAATAATAATAATAATAACAATAATAAAAATAAATAAATAAATAGTGTTTTATTTTTTCACTTATGCACTTTCAATTTTATGTTATGTTATGTATTTTAATATTATAGAATGGACATTTTACTGAATATTTAATATTATATCAGAATGGATCAAGACCGATTGCGAGTTTACATAAATGGCTAGGCAAAAATAGCAAGTTATTACATTTTGATTAAAGATTATGAAACCAATCAGGTTTTATAATTTGAAATTAATAGTTTATTTTGATAGTTTATAAGACAATGAATATACATTATGAAAGAAAATAGTTGATTTTGACTGGACGTTGCTTTGACCATGTTGAATACCAAGTGTAAACAGGGTCATTGTTGTCATTTTAGCTTTCGCTCCTCACTACTTCCTCCCTCTTTTCCTTTCGTCATTTCTCAGTTTGCGATATGCAGGCTCATAGTTAAATGTGGGTCATTTGCCTCTGCTTGTTATTTTAAATCGGTTCCTGTTCTCTTGCAACATTGACTATCTCTTGCTCCCTCCCTGCCTTGTTTTTCTGCTGTTCTCCTGCTGTTCCTGCTATCACTTCATGGGGTGTTTGCATCAGTCTGTCTCTCTTTCTCACGTGTATGCCTGAGGCCTCAGACTCTCTCTGTTATAAAGGGCTTTAGTAGATGTCTCCTCCTCCCTGTCCTTTCCTGTTAGTTAATGCCTAGGGCTGTCACATAGTCTCTCCTGCCAAATCACCACTAGATTCAGGCCGTAAATGATCTTCATACACGTCAAAACTGAGTTGATTTGGACTAGATTGTTAATTAAACTTCATTTTAATTACCTCAACGCACTCTTCTGCCTTATTTTGAGTGCTGTTTTCAGCTTTTCAACATGTACCATCATCTTGTTTATCTTTTCATGCTAACTGCACTCTCTATCTTGTTTGCTTGACATCCATTCGATTTAAATCTGTCCTTTTTAACTGTCATCAGATCCAAATCCTGCATGACACACTGTCTGCTCCTGTAATCTGCGCTGTTGTGGCAATCATGGCGCTTTTCCAATCTTTGTTCCCGCTTGTGTTTTGCTGTCAAAGCATTGCTGTTTTCATCTAACACTGCAGGCGGCATGTGTCGGCCTGTTTAAGACGCCGTAACATGCACTGAGCAAAAAAAATAAAATATAGTTGTGTTTCATGAAATTGTTGCGACACAATGACTCCCTAATGTTTTAGCCCATCTTTGTGTGCCAGCATAACAAATGAATAGTATCAGTACATCTCAGATTTTATCTTTCAAATGTACTCTAGACAAATGTGGTTATTGATGCATTTTCATTTTGAAATATATCTAAAATGTACAAATATAGCTGTAGTGTAGCGGTTAGCACTCATGTTCCAGACACGTTAAGACATGGTACTCACATGGAACATATAGGTTCAAATCTGTAAATAAAGTGTGAAAAGCCCAGTTATTAAAAATAATTAAATAACTGTTTTGATTATCGATCAACCTATTTTTTTTTTCTTTAATTAATTGGACATATTCCACACCTTACACAATGCTCTCCTTCAAACAATGTGATGATTAAAGTAGGAATGCGGCGATCCGATACTCAGTATCGGTATCGGCTCCGATACGCCATTATTTGCCGGATTGGGTATCGGTCAGACTGGACCGATCCAAATCCTATACTGTGCGTATAATATTCTGTGTTATTGTTAAGCCCCAGTGCTCCACAAAAGGCACAACAACATTATAAAGCATAATCAACTCTTCTTCGTGCACTATATTACGTGTTCTGAAGCCATTCCATAGTTTAATATGAGGTTCAGAGATGAATATTTAAGTAATTAAATTCAAGTTCACGTGAACTCTTCTCTCCGCTGCGTCTGCCAGTCATTTTCCATTCAGCTTTCAAACTGCGTGTCGCGGTCGGTTACGACAGTCAACACGATAAAACTCTCTCCAAGATAATTCAGTGTTCCTGTTATTATGCTTTATCTGTAGATAACGCTCTATGGTTTCGCATAAAATGACTTTATCTTGCTGGAGTTTATTACTGTAAATCGTGTTACTTTCTACCGGGTGTCTGTTAGATCACAACACTGGACTAGAGATTGTATTGTTCTTCACACGCACGGTAACTGAATTTTTAAACCGTTAAAAGAAAAGGCTCAATAAAATATTGCATAGATAGATTGATAAATACTACGCATCGATAAATATCTTCCCTTTGTGTTTTGAACTTCTCAATGTAGACGGAGCGCTGCGCGCTGTGACTCCGTGTTGCTTCAAGCGTATCATCCTGCACACGGGATGCGCATACGCGCTTTGTGCCGCTCTGTATTGGAGCCTTTCGTATTATAATACTTTTGCGCAATGAAAGATTATTAATAGCCTTTCTTCTTCTGCCCTATCTATAATATGTTGCTGCCTCATTAAAAAGCTGCGCTATACATTTAAAATAAATGTCTTTAATTTCTTAGTATATAGGCCTTATTTCTATAAATATATTTACTTGTTTTTCATGAATGCATTTTACAACAATGCCAGTAACATTTTAACAGATTTAGTGCTACATTTATTCACATTTATTTGTTCCCCATTAAATGTTTAGATTTTATACAATTATTGTGCACTCACGATTTTTCTAGAGTAACTTTTGCTGCTGAATTATCCACCAATCTAGTGTATCCACCATCTACTTTATAGTAGTATTTTTGTCATAGATTGTGATTTATATATTTTTTTTAATATGTTGTTTTTCTTTATAATGAAGTTGTCTGTATTTAGTAGATTGTGTTTAACACACAAAAGAGTGATTATCAGTTCAACACACTGAGATATAGAAATTCTACATTGAATTTTTAAACAAAACTGTGCTGGTATTGGTATTGGCCGATACTCAGAATTTTTGGTATCGGATTGGATCGGTTCTGAAAAAATGGTATCGGTGCATCCCTAGATTAAAGTGTGTGCGCCTAAATGTTTGAATCACATGGGGCAAATTTTTTCAAAAAAATATAAAGGTTACAGTAAACTTGCTGATAATAACATAACTCTTGAAACAGTAACCAAGGTATACAACTGAAGTATAGATATTCAATAAGAAAAACAAAACTACTATGTAATTTATGCCATTAAATTCAGTTATGAAAATGTAAAAATAAATTTGAGCTCAGAAATGTTTCTAATGTGTATATTAGAAAATATATATTAGTGCGCGCGAGTGTGTGAGTCTGCGTGTGCGCGAGTGTGTGTGAGTCTGCGTGTGCGCGAGTGTGTGTGTGAGGCTGTGTGTGCGACAGTGTGTGTGATTCTGCGTGTGCGAGAGTCTGCGAGTGTGTGTGTGTGTGTGAGTCTGCAAGTCTGCGTGTGTGTGAGTCTGCAAGTCTGCAAGTCTGCGTGTGTGTGAGTCTGCAAGTCTGCGTGTGTGAGTCTGCAAGTCTGCGTGTGTGTGAGTCTGCAAGTCTGCGTGTGTGTGAGTCTGCAAGTCTGCGTGTGTGTGAGTCTGCGAGTCTGCGTGTGTGTGAGTCTGCGAGTCTGCGTGTGTGTGAGTCTGCGAGTGTGTGTGAGTCTGCGAGTCTGAGTGTGTGTGAGTCTGCGAGTCTGCGTGTGTGTGTGCGAGTCTGCGTGTGTGTGTGCGAGTCTGCGAGTGTGTGCGAGTCTGCGTGTGTGTGCGAGTCTGCGAGTGTGTGTGAGTCTGCGAGTGTGTGTGAGTCTGCGAGTGTGTGTGAGTCTGCGAGTGTGTGTGAGTCTGCGAGTCTGCGAGTGTGTGTGAGTCTGCGAGTCTGCGAGTGTGTGTGAGTCTGCGAGTCTGCGAGTGTGTGTGAGTCTGCGAGTCTGCGAGTGTGCGTGAGTCTGCGAGTCTGCGAGTGTGCGTGAGTCTGCGAGTCTGCGAGTGTGCGTGAGTCTGCGAGTCTGCGAGTGTGCGTGAGTCTGCGAGTCTGCGAGTGTGCGTGAGTCTGCGAGTCTGCGAGTGTGCGTGAGTCTGCGAGTCTGCGAGTGTGCGTGAGTCTGCGAGTCTGCGAGTGTGCGTGAGTCTGCGAGTCTGCGAGTGTGCGTGAGTCTGCGAGTCTGCGAGTGTGCGTGAGTCTGCGAGTCTGCGAGTGTGCGTGAGTCTGCGAGTCTGCGAGTGTGCGTGAGTCTGCGAGTCTGCGAGTGTGCGTGAGTCTGCGAGTCTGCGAGTGTGCGTGAGTCTGCGAGTCTGCGAGTGTGCGTGAGTCTGCGAGTGTGCGTGAGTCTGCGAGTGTGCGTGAGTCTGCGAGTCTGCGAGTGTGCGTGAGTCTGCGAGTCTGCGAGTGTGCGTGAGTCTGCGAGTCTGCGAGTGTGCGTGAGTCTGCGAGTCTGCGAGTGTGCGTGAGTCTGCGAGTCTGCGAGTGTGCGTGAGTCTGCGAGTCTGCGAGTGTGCGTGAGTCTGCGAGTCTGCGAGTGTGCGTGAGTCTGCGAGTCTGCGAGTGTGCGTGAGTCTGCGAGTCTGCGAGTGTGCGTGAGTCTGCGAGTCTGCGAGTGTGCGTGAGTCTGCGAGTCTGCGAGTGTGCGTGAGTCTGCGAGTCTGCGAGTGTGCGTGAGTCTGCGAGTCTGCGAGTGTGCGTGAGTCTGCGAGTCTGCGAGAGTCTGCGAGTGTGCGTGAGTCTGCGAGTGTGCGTGAGTCTGCGAGTGTGCGTGAGTCTGCGAGTGTGCGTGAGTCTGCGAGTGTGCGTGAGTGTGCGTGAGTCTGCGAGTGTGCGTGAGTCTGCGAGTGTGCGTGAGTCTGCGTGCGAGTCTGCGAGTGTGTGCGAGTCTGCGAGTGTGTGCGAGTCTGCGAGTGTGTGCGAGTGTGCGAGTCTGCGAGTGTGTGCGAGTCTGCGAGTGTGTGCGAGTCTGCGAGTCTGCGAGTGTGTGCGAGTCTGCGAGTCTGCGAGTCTGCGAGTCTGCGAGTCTGCGAGTGTGTGCGAGTCTGCGAGTGTGTGCGAGTCTGCGAGTCTGCGAGTGTGTGCGAGTCTGCGAGTGTGTGCGAGTCTGCGAGTGTGTGCGAGTCTGCGAGTGTGTGCGAGTCTGCGAGTCTGCGAGTGTGTGCGAGTCTGCGAGTGTGTGCGAGTCTGCGAGTCTGCGAGTCTGCGAGTGTCTGCGAGTCTGCGAGTCTGCGAGTCTGCGAGTCTGCGAGTGCGAGTCTGCGAGTGTGAGTGCGAGTCTGCGAGTGCGAGTCTGCGAGTGTGAGTGCGAGTCTGCGAGTGTGTGTGCGAGTCTGCGAGTCTGCGAGTGTGTGTGCGAGTCTGCGAGTGTGTGTGCGAGTCTGCGAGTCTGCGAGTGTGTGTGCGAGTCTGCGAGTCTGCGAGTGTGTGTGCGAGTCTGCGAGTCTGCGAGTGTGTGTGCGAGTCTGCGAGTCTGCGAGTGTGTGTGCGAGTCTGCGAGTGTGTGTGCGAGTCTGCGAGTCTGCGAGTGTGTGTGCGAGTCTGCGAGTGTGTGTGCGAGTCTGCGAGTGTGTGTGCGAGTCTGCGAGTGTGTGTGCGAGTCTGCGAGTGTGTGTGCGAGTCTGCGAGTCTGCGAGTGTGTGTGCGAGTCTGCGAGTCTGCGAGTGTGTGTGCGAGTCTGCGAGTCTGCGAGTGTGTGTGCGAGTCTGCGAGTCTGCGAGTGTGTGTGCGAGTCTGCGAGTCTGCGAGTGTGTGTGCGAGTCTGCGAGTCTGCGAGTGTGTGTGCGAGTCTGCGAGTCTGCGAGTCTGCGAGTGTGTGTGCGAGTCTGCGAGTCTGCGAGTGTGTGCGCGAGTGTGTGCGCGAGTCTGCGAGTCTGCGAGTGTGTGCGCGAGTGTGTGCGCGAGTCTGCGAGTGTGTGCGCGAGTCTGCGAGTCTGCGAGTGTGTGCGCGAGTGTGCGAGTCTGCGAGTCTGCGAGAGTGTGCGCGCGAGTCTGCGAGTGTGTGCGCGCGAGTCTGCGAGTGTGTGCGCGCGAGTCTGCGAGTGTGTGCGCGCGAGTCTGCGAGTGTGTGCGCGAGTCTGCGAGTGTGTGCGCGCGAGTCTGCGAGTGTGTGCGCGCGCGAGTCTGCGAGTCTGCGAGTGTGTGCGCGAGTCTGCGAGTCTGCGAGTGTGTGCGCGAGTCTGCGAGTGTGTGCGCGAGTCTGCGAGTGTGCGCGCGAGTCTGCGAGAGTCTGCGAGTGTGCGCGCGAGTCTGCGAGAGTCTGCGAGTGTGCGCGAGAGTCTGCGAGTCTGCGAGTGTGCGCGCGAGTCTGCGAGTGTGCGCGCGAGTCTGCGAGTGTGCGCGCGAGTCTGCGAGTGTGCGCGCGAGTCTGCGAGTGTGCGCGCGAGTCTGCGAGTCTGCGAGTGTGCGCGCGAGTCTGCGAGTCTGCGAGTGTGCGCGCGAGTCTGCGAGTGTGTCTGCGAGTGTGCGCGCGAGTCTGCGAGTGTGTCTGCGAGTGTGTCTGCGAGTGTGTCTGCGAGTCTGCGAGTGTGTCTGCGAGTCTGCGAGTGTGTCTGCGAGTCTGCGAGTGTGTCTGCGAGTCTGCGAGTGTGTCTGCGAGTCTGCGAGTGTGTCTGCGAGTCTGCGAGTGTGTCTGCGAGTGTGTCTGCGAGTCTGCGAGTGTGTGTGCGAGTCTGCGAGTCTGCGAGTGTGTCTGCGAGTCTGCGAGTCTGCGAGTGTGTCTGCGAGTCTGCGAGTGTGTGTGCGAGTCTGCGAGTGTGTGTGCGAGTGTGCGTGCGAGTCTGCGAGTGTGTGTGCGAGTCTGCGAGCGAGTCTGCGAGTGTGTGTGCGAGTCTGCGAGTGAGTCTGCGAGTGTGTCTGCGAGTCTGCGAGTGTGTCTGCGAGTCTGCGAGTGTGTCTGCGAGTCTGCGAGTGTGTGTGCGAGTCTGCGAGTGTGTCTGCGAGTGTGTCTGCGAGTGTGTCTGCGAGTGTGTCTGCGAGTGTGTCTGCGAGTGTGTGTGCGAGTCTGCGAGTGTGTCTGCGAGTGTGTGTGCGAGTCTGCGAGTGTGTCTGCGAGTGTGTGTGCGAGTCTGCGAGTGTGTCTGCGAGTGTGTGTGCGAGTCTGCGAGTCTGCGAGTGTGTGTGCGAGTCTGCGAGTCTGCGAGTGTGTGTGCGAGTCTGCGAGTCTGCGAGTCTGCGAGTGTGTGTGCGAGTCTGCGAGTCTGCGAGTGTGTGTGCGAGTCTGCGAGTCTGCGAGTGTGTGTGCGAGTCTGCGAGTCTGCGAGTGTGTGTGCGAGTCTGCGAGTCTGCGAGTGTGTCTGCGAGTCTGCGAGTCTGCGAGTGTGTCTGCGAGTCTGCGAGTCTGCGTGTGTGCGAGTCTGCGAGTCTGCGTGTGTGCGAGTCTGCGAGTGTGTGTGCGAGTCTGCGAGTGTGTGTGCGAGTCTGCGAGTGTGTGTGCGAGTCTGCGAGTCTGCGAGTGTGTGTGCGAGTCTGCGAGTGTGTGTGCGAGTCTGCGAGTCTGCGAGTGTGTGTGCGAGTCTGCGAGTGTGTGCGAGTGTGTGTGCGAGTCTGCGAGTGTGTGTGCGAGTCTGCGAGTGTGTGTGCGAGTCTGCGAGTGTGTGTGCGAGTCTGCGAGTCTGCGAGTGTGTGTGCGAGTCTGCGAGTCTGCGAGTGTGTGTGCGAGTCTGCGAGTGTGTGTGTGCGAGTCTGCGAGTGTGCGTGAGTCTGCGAGTGTGTGCGTGTGTGCGTGAGTCTGCGAGTGTGTGTGCGAGTGTGTGTGTGCGAGTGTGTGTGTGCGAGTGTGTGTGTGTGCGAGTGTGTGTGTGCGAGTGTGTGTGTGCGAGTGTGTGTGTGCGAGTGTGTGTGTGCGAGTGTGTGTGTGCGAGTGTGTGTGTGCGAGTGTGCGTGTGTGCGTGTGTGTGCGTGTGTGCGTGTGTGTGAGTGTGTGTGAGTCTGTGAGTGTGTGTGAGTCTGTGAGTGTGTGTGTGTGTGAGAGAGTCTGCGAGTGTCTGTGTGTGTGTGTGTGTGTGTGTGTGTGTGTGTGTGAGTCTGCGAGTGTGTGTGTGAGTCTGCGAGTGTGTGTGAGTCATGACAGGTGTCGTATCTGGGTCACGCACGTGTGGATTTCTGTTCAACGTACCTGAGAGAGCTGTAGGAATCAGACTAATATTAATGTCACAGCGGTGTTTTTTTGAACAAGTTATTAAGCCATCAAAGTAGGTGTGTAATTGAGCATTAGAGAAATATGCCAGTTTTTTTATTTTTATTTTACTGTAGCTATATTCAAATACAAGTGAACATTTTCTAGAAAGGTTTAGCACTACTAAGTACATGTAAAGCATGTAATCCTCTGTAACTTGGTCACATGGATGACTCTCAAAAGGCCTTTAGTTGTGCATTTTAGTGGTGAATCCATGAAACTTTTATTAGTTTAATGCAGTGTAACTGAGAAGCATGGCAAACCTCTTCTTTATGACTATGTATAAGAATTCAGACACTCTCATGCCATAGATGCTTTTGCATTTTCATATGAATAATTTAAAAGAAGTTTCCATGCCTTTACTCTCCTTATCCTTATTCCTTACAATTTCCTTTCTGCAGGGGAAAACTTTGATCAGAGCCCCCTCAAAAGGACCTTTAAATCCAAAGTTCTGGCCCACTACCCAGAGAACATCGAGTGCAACCCATTTGACCAGGATGCTGTTAACATGGTAAGCGACTTCAGTACTTTAAACTTTTACCTGTTTGGTTAACCCCTTTGATTTTTTTGATTGTATATATATTTTTTTAATTTTTGTATTCACTTTTGTGTTTTTTGTTTTGTTTGGCTTTGTTTGGGGTTTTGTTTAAAGGGTTAGTTCACCCAAAAATGAAAATTCTGTCGTTATTTGCTCACCCTCATGTTGTTCCAAACCCGTAAGACTTTCGTTCATTTTCGGAACACAAATGAAAATATTTGTAATGAAATCTGAGCGATTTCTGTCCCTTTGTTGGCAGCTACACAACTACCACTTTGACTCTTCAAAAAGTTCATAAAGACATTGCAGAACTGATTCATTATGAATCGAGCGGTTTAGTCCAAACTTTCTGAAGAGACATGATCACTTTATACGCTGAACATATTTAATTTAGGCTTTTATTCACATATAAACATTTATCAACTTGCACATCAGTTATGGTAAACTGAAGCTCAAGCATGTTCGTTTAACGTGCGAGAACCAATGAGGTTCATTCTCGTGTTACGCAGCATGTTTGAGCTTCTGCAAGAACCAATGAGATTTTGTTCTCGCACGTCAAGCAGGTTCGGTTCTGTTTATGTTCGCTGATTAATGTTTATATGTCAATAAAAACCGTAAATTCAATCTGTTCACCATCTGAAGTGATTGCGTCTCTTCAGAAAGTTTGGACTATACCCCTCAATTCATATGGATTCGTTTTATGATCTCTTTATGAACTTTTTATACCATCAAAGTAGTAGTTGCGTAGCTGTTAATGGAGGGACAGAAATCACTCAGATTTCATTAAAAATATCTTCATTTATGTTCCGAAGACGAACGAAAGGAACAACATGAGGGTGAGTAAATGATGACAGAATTTTTGTTTTTGGGTGAACTATCCCTTTAAGTGTGTTTAGGGCACACATGCCTTTCAGAGCATGGTGAGGCTTGTCAACCAGGGTGAACTTTTACGAGAAATCTATCACATCTGACACATCTAAACTTGTTTTGTTTCCCTTTCAAATAAAGGTTTCCACACACAGTCTCACTATTTCTCACATTTGTCACGGGAGAGATCTGTATCTGCATTGATTTGGAGTGTCATAATGTGTACACACAGACTCTTGCTCATTCTGTGGTTGTATGCAGTGATCAGCCGAGGGGTTTGTGTTACTGTCCCAGATCATGCAGAGGTAACGAAAACCTCTGACCTATCGTTCCCGTGCTGCAAGGTCATTTTTTCCATCAGCAAACGTAAGCGGAAGCTTGGCAGTAGATACACCAGCATCAATTATTCAACCCAGGCTCTCTGCTTACGTCGGCATGGAAACGGTTCATTGTGCGTGTTCTCGCTCTGTAAAGAAACACCTGAATTGTACAGCACTGCCAGTCGTGATGCCATCACATCATTTGAGCAAAAAATGGAATGACGTTCCTGTTGAGTCATTTTTCAAGGCCAGTCTCTTCTCTGCAGAGATTCACACATAAAAAAAAATCCACACACACATTGAAAGTGCTTTGAAAGACAGCTTGCAATCACAGAACTCCATTTTCGGTTCTCAATCCTTCAAGGCCTGGATAAAATTCCCCCAGTGATTCCTTTCATTTTTCAATTCCACTCTTGGCTAATCTTCCTATTACTCCCACATTCTTTTGTTCTCTTGCTGTCCTCTCACTCTCTCCTTCCTTTTCCCAATCTTTTCGGTTCTTGCCTGTTTCAGACGGCACTCGAATGACACTGTATATTTCGGTGCTCATATTAACAGGTTACAGTATTCACACTGCATGTGCGAGGAGCACAATAGCAGCGAAGCAGAAGCGTAGGTGCAAGAGCTTCCTATTTTTGCCCTGTGTAGTGCAGAAAACATGCTGAAAATGTACTGTAAAACGCAATTATAAGCTTTCATGCAGCAACAAAAAATAAATTGCTCACCTATATTTTGAAAAAATTGGAAACTAACTGCATGTCTTTAATGGATGTACAGCACATGCAAACATTGTTTTCTATTCAAAATGGTAATGTTAAACTAAATAGTCAGCCAGTGAGAGACAGTACATTTTATAAAGCTAAGTTGACTGGTCAATATGTTAAAGTAGTGCAGAGTGAAAGGAAATGCTGTCTACCAGAGCATATGATGAGCTGTCTGTCTTCTGGCGCCAACAGCCCCTTCACTGATAATTCATAGTATGTGCAACCCTTACAAAAAAATACTGTAGTGGTACCATGGTACATTAATGTTGTCAATCAGTCAAAAGTTTACCCACTACTACTCTTGTTGTTATCATCATCATCATCATCATCATAATCCTCATCATCATTTGCTCTAGCTCATAAACTCATAAATAATTATATATATATATATATATATATATATATATATATATATATATATATATATATATATATATAAAATGTGTGTATATATATATATATATGTATGTATGTATGTATGTATGTGTGTGTATATATATATATATATATATATATATATATATATATATATATATATATATATATATATGTGTGTTTTTGTTTAATGAAGTAACAGTAGTAATAAATATTAATATTTTTATTGCTCAAATATTAATACCCAGCTCTTAAATAAACAAATAAACATGGTACTGTTTGTTACTTTTAAAGGCACAATATGTAAGATTTTTGGATTAAAATATCCAAAAACCACTAGAACAATGCTATATATTTTGTTGACTTGTGTACTATCCCAAATGTTTCCAAGAATGTTTAAATCTAGAGAAATAAGCAATTTTAACCAGGACATCGACAGTGTCCGTGCGTCGCCTATCAATGACATCATACCCGTGTTACCCTCGGTTTCCAGTTTTATTTTGTAGAAACCATGGAAACACCAAAGACGCTTTAATATATTATGTGTTTTATTAGACAGATGAGCAACTGTTTGGACACATTCATCAACAGAAAACTAATTGTTATTTAGCTCAACACAGTTAGTCTTATTGTTTAAATCTCGTTTTCATGATTTACCGCGAGTACCATGTTTTACCATGGCTAATATTGATCTAGCTCACTGCAGTGTGTGCAACAAGTGTCTCATAGTAGCCGCCAAGTGAACGCACAGAGAAGCATTATAACATAACTTTCAACACACTCAAATGTATCTAATATGATAAAACAGCGCTGCGTTACCCCACATACACATAACCGGAAGAAGCAGAAGCGGTCATCTGCAGCATAGTAAAAGCTCCGCGAAATCAAGGCATCATCAAGCTACGCCTTTGTTTTAAATAAGCGACCTATAGCGGAAAAAAATTACATATTGTGGCTTTAATTGTCTTTAGCGGATTTTTTTTTCTTCTCAACTGAGTGTTAAGGCTCAGGTTCACTGCGTTTTCTTGCTTGTTGCTTTTATTGTGCAATTTGATATACACAGGGATTCTGTTGTTTACATTTCCAGCAACATTACAAAATATGTAGTTACTGAAGCAATATTTTCTCTTTCTCTTCAGCTCTGCATGCCCAAAGGTCTGTCATTCCGAACACAGCGTGACAGTCGGACCCCACAGTTCCACTCTTTCATCATCACAAGAGAAGACGGATCTCGCACTTATGGTTTTGTTCACACCTTCTACGAGGAGGTGACCAGCCCTCAGATCTGCTCCGCCATGCAGACGCTACACCAGATGCACCAAGCTGAGCATAATGCATCAGCGCATAACTGCCCTTCGGCGTCCTCTTCCTCCTCGTCCTCATCCTCCTCTAGTATGGACTCTTTAGCCAGCAGTCTGGATGAAGTCGAGTCTCCCTCCTCAACTTCCTCCTCACAAGGGGGCCGCAGGAACTGTGGCTGCTCCGGTGAAGGCTACGACTCCGTTCGCGACACTCTGTACGTGTCCAAAGCTATGTGTCTAATCACGCCCATGCCCTTCATGCACGCCTGTAAACGCTTCCTGTCCCAGATCCACGAGGCCGTCATCTCCCATCAGCCACCCCCACTACCTTTGGAAAGCTACATCTACAACATCCTCTATGAAGTGCCCTTGCCACCGCCCGGACGCTCTTTAAAGTTCCACGGAGTGTATGAACCTATCCTGTGCCAGAGGCCTGGTGTCGGGGAGCTGCCATTGGCTGATTTCCCACTAGGTGAGGCCTTCCGGTTGTTGGGTGTGGAGAATCTGGTGCAGCTTTTCACTTGTGTCCTGCTGGAGATGCAGATCCTCCTCTACTCACAGGGTAAGACATCTAGGATTGTAACTTAAAAATTAAAAATTAAATTTGATTTTATTTTATTTATTTTATCCTAATAAATATAAAATAAAATGTAATAAAATATAAAAATTAAAATGCATAATTTATACAATACTACACATTTATTTATTTCAGTGATGCAGCGTTTCCAAACAATATGGTGATAAGTTTGTCTAATGATTTACTGATCTGCTGCATAGTTATAAATTCTGTTCATTTGGGGGCTTTTCTCTGCAAATATGAAATTTGATTTAATTAAACAAATTAAAATATAAATGTAATTAAATGTTTAATCAGTTGACAGTCCTACTTTTTGCATCAATTTTTGCAGACTGTGACTTAAGTTTTGGCTATGCAGATCAGGTCATCTCTTATTTAAGCATTTAAATTTAATTTCTGATGCTGGCAAATGAATCTTTGCAGGGCTTTTGATGTGGAAATTGGGTGAATGTAGGGGAGTCTAATGAATATTACATTACCCTGCTGCAGCACATATGCTTTTCAGCAAACACAAGCTGATACACATGCTAATGAATTCCTCTGACTGTTCTCCATATAAACTAATGATGAGATTTTATGAGAAACGTCTATTAATAATCACAGCGCCCTGTTTTAGTAAGTCTGCCATACCAGGTGCCTTTCATCAAATTTCAGTCAGATCAAGTGCCAAATGCAAGTAGAAAGCACTGATGGTTAAATAAAATAATATATAATTTATGGTTACGATAGTCGGACCTTCGCTGATATGTTGCATGTCATAGAGACCTTTTGAGATACAAATATAGTAGGCAAAACAATTAGATAACTTTTTATACTGGCAAAAATAATTTATATTTATAATTTTTTTTTTTATATTGTTTTATATATTTTATTTATTTATTTGCATAATGCAATATACAGATTCATTGCTGATAATTTTTTCCAATTCTTTTCAACAAACTTTATTTTATTAATTACAATTTATTATATATTTACTTTTTTGTGCATTTTATATGATTTCTTTTCTTTTATGATTTGAACTTTTTTGTTCTTTTCTGTGTACATCTAGACTACCAGAGGCTCATGGTGGTTGCGGAGGGAATCACAACGCTGCTGTTCCCATTCCAATGGCAGCATGTGTATGTGCCCATCCTGCCCGCTTCTCTGCTGCACTTCCTGGACGCCCCTGTGCCCTATCTCATGGGCCTTCAGTCCAAAGAGGGCACGGACCGCTCTAAACTAGAGCTGCCTCAAGAGGTTAACCCACACACACTTGCATGTTCACAAACCTGTACATACTCACACTTTAAAATGCATTCACACTCCTTATCATGGCACAGCCACTTAGGGACCTGGGACGTGGATGAGTTTGGAGCCGGAATGGCTTGTGACGATGGGTGAGCTACATATGAGAACGCCCTTAGTGCCTTTAAAAAGCACCGGAGGCCTTTGCTGAAAATAGCCTATGAGTATGAAGCTCTTTTTTTACAGTCTTTATTAGAAGGATGCTGGAATGCAGTGCTTTCATTTTGACGTGTGGCATTATCCTCGGATCCTTCGTTTCTTTGTCGCACTGTATCAGAATCTTTAGCAGAGGTTAATTATTCATGATTTGTCTGGGTGCTGCGAGGCTTCCCCACATCCTCATCCCTAAATCCCATTTTCCGTAACCTCCACATCCAGGTTCCCTGCTATGCATTCTCTTTGAAGTCACTCTGTCCCAGAAAAAAAGACTGATGAGAACAAAAGAGAGACCAAAGGGGAACGAGAGAGGAAATGGCTCGTTTTGGAGCAACTGCATGGGTTTCCATTTTACTGCATGATTTCGTGTTTCTTTTTGCTGTGTTGTATTATTTAGAATGTGTAGAATTTGGAACGGAGCATTCGAAACATATTTCTATACACTATTGTTCAAAAGTTTGGGGTCGGCAAGATTTTAAAAATATTTTTGAAAGAAATCTCACCAAGGCTGCATTTATTTGAACAGGTAAAAACAGTCATATTGTGACATTACAATTTAAAATAACTGTTTTCTATATATATATATATATATATAATTATTTTTTTTATTTTTTTTTTATAAATGTAATTTATTCCTGTGATTGCAAAGCTGAATTTTTATCATCATTACTCCTGTCTTCAGTGTCACATGATCCTTCAGAAATCATTCTGATATGCAGATTTGCAGCTCAAGAAACATTTATTGTTATCAATGTTGAAAACAGTTGTGCTACTTAATATTTTTGTGGAAACTGTGATATGTTTTTCAGGATTCATTGATTAATAGACAGTTCATTTATTTGAAAATAGAAATGTCTTTAATATATGTATTTACTCTCACTTTTGATCGATTTAGTGCATCCTTGCTGAGAAATTATTAAAAAAAAAATAATAATAAAAATCTTACCGACCCAAAACTTTTGAATGGTAGTACAATGTTACAAAAGCTTTCTATTTCAGATAAATACTGTTCTTTTGAACTTTCTATTCATCAAAGAATCCTAAAAAAAATGTTTTACACAACCGCTTTCAAAATTGATAATAATCATAAATGTTTCTTGAGCATCAAATCATCATATTAGAATGATTTCTGAAGGATCATGTAACACTGAAGACTGGAGTAGTGATGCTCAAAATTCAGCTTTACATCACAGGAATAAAATATATAAAATATATTCAAATAGAAAACAGTTATTTTACATTTTAATAATATTTCACAATATTACAGCTTTTTTGTATTTTTAATAACATAAATGCAGCCTTGGTGAGCAGAAGAGACTTCTTTCAAAAACAATCAAAATAGTACAGTTTCCAAACTTTTGACTGGTAGTGTGTGTATATGTATATATATGTATATATGTGTGTGTGTGTGTATATGTGTATATATATATATATATATATATATATATATATATATATATATATATATATATATATTATATGAAGTGAAAACGGTCAAATCAGTGGCCCTAAAGATGAACTCCAAACGTAACCCTAATCTAAAACACATTTTAATAACAAAAAAGATTTTTATTTAGCTAATTTAAATATACACATACTGGCCCAAATGCTGCTTTCTGACAGGCTGTCAGCATTGTGGCCTGACAGAGCGGACAGTTCTGCTTGACTGATTTATTTTTACAGCAACAAGGTCACGCTCACACACACTGACTTAAGGGCATTTTGACTGCATGAGCTGCATTGCATGTGACTAAACAGAAGTGTGTCACTCACAGTGAGATTTCCAATGATCCACTGGATTAATTTAACCCAATTCCAGATATTGGCTTTGGTTATTAGGTCAAGTACAGCTGATGATTTGCTATTGTATCTTTGGGTCTGTGTGTGTTTGAATACTGTTTTGAATTCCCCATCAGACATTTGTGCTTGTGTTAGATGTGTGTTCTGTTTGACACATCTAAATGAAGTTGGCTTATAAAATAATTTTTGTGTTAATGTAGTGTTAAGGCCACTGTTTTTCATTCCATTTTCAAACAGACATCCAAATTCTCTGCCCTTAAAATCAAAACACGCACAATGGCACAAATTGTTTTTGGTCATACATTATGAGTGTGTTCACACTTGGAAGGTTTGGTTTGATTTGGTTCGACTCGGTGCTGTTGCACTGTTGCCCATTTTTGGTACAGGCATCAAAACTTTGTGTGTGCAACAGAGGAATTCCTGCTGCTGTTTTGACTCCTTTACATATTTTATAAGCTCTTTGTAAGTTCTCAGCAAAAAATACCATCATATGTACGCACAAACAATGAGTATATTTAGCCCAGAACACAACATTGTTTTGAATGTTCAGTAAGTTCCTTTGCAAAACTGTCTTTTATTTTGTATCTTTAGGTTTGCTGTTAAAAATGAACCAGGACTAAATGTATCATTTTCTTTTTTGGTCTGGACCAAAAGAACCAAGAGAATTGAACTATAAGTGTGAACACACCCTAAAAAACTTCTTTTTTGGTCATATGTATATATACATTTTATGTATGTGTATTAATAATTCACAATATTTGTAAAATACTTTCTACCTCTTGGATGTGTGTTCTGTTTGGCACATCACAATGAAGCTGAATTTCATTCATTTCAATTTTTGAACCAAGATCCAACACCATACACCATCGCCAAAATATATAATCTTAAGTATATAATAAATATATTGGTCCAGAAAATATATATTTTATTTATATAATATTATATAATTAAATGTATTATTAAGGTTACCATTTTATAATATGCATTATGTAATAATTACCTCAAAAAATATAAAAAACTGAAATGAATGCATTGAAAATAATCATTAACACACATTAACACATACATTCAAGGTGTAAGATTTTTTTTTCTTTTCTCTGTCATAAACATTCCTATTTGACATTGAACCACATATAAACACATATGCACAAATATGAATTTCCTTTATGTCAGGGCATTATCATAATGGTTTTGCATTATAATGCAGGATGAAAAATCAGCCTGTTGGCGTTTAATAAAAAAAATGTACAGCAAAACTCTACCTAAAATTTCAGAGACTGTGAGGCTTGAAGCATATGTGTTAATTTGCACGGCTCATTGCTCTCCTCAGGCGAACCTGTGTTTCGTTGACGTCGACAACCACTGCATCGAACTGCCTGAAGACTTTCCTCAGTTCCCCAACAAGGCCGAGTTCATCCAGGAGCTCAGCGAGGTGTTGCTAAGCTTTGGCCTGTCTCCCGAGGGGGGCAACAACTCCCCTGAACGTGCCGTCAGCCCGCAGACCTCCACGCTGGAGAAGGAGCTGAAGAGCACATCCTTGAGCGAGTTAGTGGACGACAAAAGGAACGGAAACCTTGGTGGGGAGGCGCTGGACATGCTGGAACTTCTTCAAGGCAACCCGACCCTGGAGCGTTTGCAGGCTTTGGCCAAAAGGACTGGGGTGAAAGTGGCCCGCCTGGAGGCATTGGCAGCGGGACAGAAGGCCGTAGGGGATGAGGGCATTGGAGGAAAGTCTCCTGTCGAGGAAGAGGAGCTGAGGAATGCTAAACTGAACGTGCAGCTGAGGGAGGTGTTCGCCGCACGCTTTGCGACGATGTTTGCGGACTACGAATCGTTTGTGATTCAAAACTCGCCAGATTTGGAATCCTGGCTGACAAACAGAGAGCAAATGCACAACTTTGACAAGGTGAATGAGACATATTTACACTCAAAGATGCACAAAACAAATCAAACACATTCTCTATTATTTTTTGCAGTCTAGTTTGTCACTTTTTATTGGTTTTGTACCAAAGTTTTTATCAAAAGTTTCAGATGGTACATCCATTATTAAATTCTTTAATTTGATTTCTCCTCAGGCCTCATTCCTTTCAGACCAGCCGGAACCATACTTGCCCTTCCTGTCCCATTTCATCGAAACGCAAATGTTTGCCACTTTCATCGACAACAAGATCATGTCTCAGTGGGAGGAGAAAGAGCCCCTCCTACGAGTGTTTGACGGACGCATTGAGAAGGCCCGCCTCTACAATGTCCGCGCCCCCAGCTTGCGCTCATCTGTTTACCAGAAATGCACTTTCCTGAAGGAATCGGGTAAGAAACATGCAGGGTTAGTGGTCTGACATGATATTGACTATTATTCGATGTTAGATCTCAGTTTAATATGTAGAGTCAACTGATTAAGTTTGATTTTTACCTCTTTGCGCTACTTTCAAAACATTGCTCAACATGTCAATCTCTTAACCACTGAAGTGAGTTTGAGGCAAGACTCTTTTTTTTTTTTCCAAACAATATCAGATGGGGCAAAGCAATAAGGAAAAAATGGAAAAGCTGAACATGACATTGAAATTAACCCTGTTAATTAACTTTCTGATTTCACGTTCCTTGTCCTCCAGTGTGCATGTTATTCCAAAGAAAAGTTTTGTATGGTATAGAATATTAAGATTTGGACCACTTTTCACAATCTAATCAATTCCATTATGGTAAAATCAAGTTCAGCCACTCTTTTCATTTAGTTTTTTCCTTGTTGAATATCTTAGGCACTGTTCAGACTGACAGCAAAAATCATATCCAGATTTTATCGAGATTATCGAGGTTTTATTTTTTAGGTTTATTGAGATTTATTAAGGTTTTTGAAAGTGTGGACCGCAAAAAAATACATAATCAGATTTTTTCCCCAAATCTGATTCGAACCACATTTGCAGGTGCTTTGAAATGCGATTCAATCAGATTTTTACAGATGCATCTCAGTCTGGACTCTCTGGCTGCTCTCATCAGATTTCACATTGTCTTTTTGTATCACTCTTAATGCGACACAATGATAACGTCAAAAACTGGTGATGAAAATGCCGGAAGTATTTATATATTATTTAAACGGTATGTCTAAAGATCTCGGTCATTCCTACAGCACGGAACATCACAAGGAGTTGGCAGACTAGGCAGGGTGCTTATTTAGAGAGTGAGATAATGCACCTCCATTTTTCCTGCATCCGTTTTGAAAGCCTCGTCGCATGCGTAGTTATGCCTACGCCATTACCAAAGCAACCCATGCAGATGGTTGGTTATGACTGGACACACAAATCTTATTTGAACACTTGCCATTTAATAGTGCGGACAGTCTGCCTGAAAAGAATTTGAGAAAAAATCTGATTTGCCTGCAGCCTAATTTACGCCACTGTTCGAAGGTCTGAGATTGGTAAAATAAGTCACTTATGATCACTATAGCTGCTTTTTTGGATTAAAAAAATACAGTAAAAACACATGATCCTTCAGAAATCACTCTAATATGCTGATTTGCTGCTCAAGAAACATTACATATAATTATCAATGTTGAAAACAGTTGTGCTGCTCAATATTTTGTGGAAACCATGATATATTTTTTATGAATAGAAAGTTCAAAAGAACAGCATATGACATCTTTTGTAACATGATGTCTTTACTGTCATATTTAATTAATTTAATGCGTCCTTGCTGAATTAAATTATTTTTTATTTAGTTTTTTTTTTTTTTTTTATACTTTTTGTTTAGTCTGTCACATTATGGAAGTAAAAAAGGAGTATAAATGCCCTTTGAAATTATTTACTGTTGGGCAGTTTATGTTGTTTGGTACTGTTTTTTGTATCTATAAACAGATTCGGAAATCAGTTTATTCTACTGCATTGAAAATTGTCTTATTTTATGCCTCACTGAGTTTTGTGCAATCACGTCCTCAGCAGAGCACCTTTCATCGTTCTTTTTCTGAACAATGGTTATTCCTCCAGTCGTTACTCTGTCACTACAAATTGTGCTTTTCAATTTTAATGAAGCTGTAGAAAAAAAAAATTGCTGCTGCTTATGTGCCCAGATGATTATAGAGAGTGACAGTTCAAGAGGGCGGCTGAGAAGACGGGAGGGAGAAAGAGAGAGAGCAGAAGTGCTTGAAAAATGAGGAGAGCAGCACAGAATGAAAGAACTGAAGAGCATGTCCTCAAATGAGTCATATGAATGGATCACTTTTGAAAGACTGCCAAATGCTGAAAAGAAAAGAGCGGGCGCCTGGTGCTGTATTGTGCCATCTTGGAAGCCTGTGTGTGTGTGTGTGTGTGTGTGTGTGTGTGTATGCGCGCTGAATATTGTTGAGTGTGCGTCTGCTCGCTAAGCCCTCAGTACCATTGTTAGGTCAATAACCTCTTGTCACACTAAAGGTCACTGTTGGAAGATGGATGCTGCTGTTCGGGCCTGAAAAATGTGCTTCTTTGGCACACTGCCCACAGATGCGCTATGAAAGCTCAACATTTTCAGTTCTATCACAAAATGCATCATGAAAGTGATAACATTGATTATGTATTATTTGTTGCACGCTTAAAAAGCTAGGCAGTAAACAATTATGTCAAATAAGGTTTGAATTTATTGTAATTTCTGCAAAATATTCGAAGCTCTCTTTCTGATGCACTGCACAGCTACTATAGTCAGGCCAATAATAATAATAGCATTGTTTTAAAAATGATAAAATTAATATTTTATTATTATTATTATTATTATTGTGGTTGTTATTAATAATAAAATTAATTAATTTTACAACATTAATTTTAAATATAATAATAATAATAATAATAATAATAATACTACACAACGTGCTTCAAAAATAAAATATGAGCAGAGTGACTAACAAAAAATATAAATAATTATAAATAGTAAACTATCATTATTATTAAATTTTATTATTGTATTTAATAATACATTATTATTATTGTTGTTGTTGTTATTATTGTTATTATTATTATTATTATTATTATTATTATTATAATACAATTATTTTAAATTATGCTGTTTATTTATTCTAATTTATTTTAATTTGAGTTGATATTTCCTGATTTAAGCTCATTATGTGTTAAATTGCATTTTAAAATAACCCATGCAAAAGTGCATCTTATTATGAGTAGATTTGTGAATAAATTACTTTTTTTTTTTTTTTTTTTTCAACTACTTTTATTTTACAGTTATTGAAGTCTAGCCTGGAGCTTACAGTTCATAGATTTGTTATTAGTGAACATTCTGAAGTTACATGCAGCTTCAACACTTTTCAAGTCTCAAGCTGTCACGACACAGCTAACTCTTCTTGCTCAAGCTGTGTTTCTCCTCTCCAGCCCAGGCCATAGAGCAACGGCTGAGAAAGATCGACCACACGGCCATCCATCCTCACCTGCTGGATATGAAGATTGGCCAAGGAAAATACCAGCATGGCTTCTTTCCCAAACTACAGGCTGATGTGCTTGCATCAGGGCCCACCAACAACAAGTGAGTGCTCTTTATGGCACATGACACCATTATGAGACATTGACCATTCAGTGTGGGCCATGTAACGCTTCAGCGTCAATATTATCTGAGCAACTCTTTAAAGCTTGTATCAGTGTGTGTGTGTGTGTGTGTGTGTGTGTGTGATGACTAATCGAAACTCTCTGTGATCAGGTGGTCCAATCGCACATGCTCGACTCAGCGCAGATCGGACCGACACAGACAGCAGAGCGAACATCTTGTGCTGGACAATGACCTCAAAGAGGTGAGACTGCAGCGTTTCTTCCTATTCAGCCTCTCTCCTTTCTCCTCCTTTCTCTTTTTATTTTCCTCCTGTTCTGTGTGCAGCCTTTGATTTACCAGACTTTTTTCATGTAATTCCTCCCATCTTTTTACTTCATCTCTTTTTGACTGATACTTTCACAGGGACTCATTTGTCAGATGGTAGATAAAACTGATGATAAATAAAAGATAGTTCATCCAGAAATGATAATTCTGGCATCATTTACTCACCCTCACATTGTTCCAAACCCCTAAGGCTGCCTTACTTCAGTGGAACACAAAATAAGACATTTTGAAGGCTGTAACTATCGCTCTTTTCCGTGCAATTACAATTAATATGATCCTAAGCTTTTAAGCTTTGAAAAGGATGCAAAAGCACCCATAAGACATTTTGTGACGTCTTCGTTTTAGTTGACAATAATAACAATGATATCAGTTTGTTCCTCAAACAATTAAAAATTGTTTTCGGTTATTGAAACAAAGCTAAAATATAAGTATAAGATGAAAAATGTTAAACTTAAAAACTGAAATGAGAATTAGAAATGTTGGCAAACTAGCTTAAAATATGAGTTTAAGTAGGAATACTAAAATGGCTAAAATTGCACTAAGACACTTAAAAATAAATAAATAATAATAATAATTAAAAAAAAAAAGACAAAAACACAACAAAATAATGAAACTAAAATTATAATGAAAACAATATTTAAGTAATTTAGTTATATTTTGCATCCCTATTAACTGAAAGCTACTACAGTCGAATCACTGAACAAATCATTTAGACCAGTTTTGTAAATCAGATCAGTTGAATCATTTGAAAAGATTTGACTCAAAAGAATGATTTGTACAGCAATTAGCCCTTGCTACATATCTCATAAACGCACCAAAGAACAGTACGACAGATGTCAGGATTTTTTCATCTCTTTACAGTGAGCTATTACTGGGTATTATAATACAGACATGATAATGACAGTAATTATCCATAAATCACAGATTCCTAATGTCTGAATCACATAAATGGTCTTCGGGGCTCTAAGTGATTTACATAAAAATTTGACTTGTAAATGGTTTTTGATGAATCATTCTTAGTACAAAGGCCTCTTGGGTTTTTTGTGAATCTGCCTGTTCTCATTTCTTCATTTGTCTCCTTCTTTTTTTATTTTACTTTTGAGGCTGCGTTTTCTCTTTCAAGTGTCTTAGTGTTTTCTCACTTGTCTTTTCTTGTCTGACTACCTCGCATTCATGTGCATGCTGCTTTGTTCTTTCCTTTTCTTTTGTTTCTTCATTGTTTCTGTGTGCGTTTGTCGTTTGGATGCTGTGGGGTGTGGGTCGTACCACCTCACAACAGGTGGAGGGGTGTTTGCTCCTGCAGAACTCAATGGCTTTCTGGGAGTGGGATAAGGCGCCACCCCCGCCTTTTAAACCACCTAAAAAGTCCTTCTCAGCCTGCTGTCTGGTATGTGGAGGCATATGACCGACTTGAAACATTCCTAACATGCCTTTAACAAACTCCTCCCCGACGTACAAATTCCTTGAAGCCCCTCCCCTCAGACACACAGTGACCTTTGAACTCCGCTGCACTCAAATCTGCTCCTGGATTTTGCCACACGCTCTTATAAACCAGAGTTTGCTAGTGAGTGCTTAGTGAATCGCTCAACAATCACAAACCCTACAGGACCCCACAACAAAGAATAAAATCTTCGGCTTTATAATCAACCCCCTGTTGTACCCCAAGTTATCTTGTTTGCCTGTAAAGAAAATGTTTTAACGAAAAGCAAAAACTTTTCAACAGTTACTTGTGTGAGTGTGTTTGAACCCTCTTCAATATCTGTGTCCTGATTTATAGAAGTACATGCAGGAGGCTCGTAACCTGGGGAAGAACCTGAGACAACCCAAATTATCAGACCTCTCCCCTGCAGTCATTGCTCAGACCAACTGGAAGTTTGTGGAGGGTTTACTGAAAGAATGCAAGATGAAGGTCAGGATGAGTTTAATATGCATATATGGAGGTATTTGTGTGCGTTTTAACTAGAGATCCCACAGTTATGGAAAACTTGGAATTTATATATGTCTGTCATCAAACAATTTTAAAGATGTTTGTTTTGATTATATATTTGTGCATGCATATTTCCTTGTCAAAACAGCCCGTTCACACGGATCCACCAAAATGACTAAAACGCTGTAGTATTCATGCCAGGCCAGTAGTTGGCGATGTCACTACGCGCCTATAGACTGAACGCAGAATACACATGCGAATGACATCACTGTTTTCACAAATTCACTTTTTTTTATAGTTTACACGGAGACAATAACGGTATCGTATCAGCGTTGTCGTGTAAATGCATAAAACGCATAAAAAGTTTCCCGTTTTTAGAAAACTCTGTCGTGTAAATGGCCCCTTAAAGTTAATCTTTAAAAATGGTGATAATTCAATACACTGTTAAATGTAATGTTTACCAAATCTCAATGAATATCCATTTTCCCTATTGTACATTATAATGCAGTGATTTCTGAATTTACTTGTAGCATTTAAAACAACAGATTTTTGGTTTATTTATATTTTATTATTTATTTATACAAAATAATATAGAATTTTATATCAGCCATTGGTTGGTCACTGGCCATGATATCAAAATAATGAGGCATATAATACAGCTTATCATATCAACAAGAATTTTAATGTTGGTGCATTCCTAATGCAATTATCAGGGAACTTTAAATTTATAATTCTATTATGCTTGGAAAAAGTCAAAGATATTACTTTTCTTTGAATTATAAAAGTAATCATTATTAATAAAAAAAACGGTTACACTTTATTTTACGGTGTCATTGTTACAGTGTAATTATATATTTAAGTACTGCGTGATAATTAACAACATGTACTTACTATAGGGTAAGGGTTTGCTTAGGGGTTAGTTGCATGTAATTATGCATAATTTACTGTTATTACTACAGTACATACATGTAACATATGTAACAAGGACACTAAAATAAAGTGTTACCAAAATAAATATGATAGCATAGTTTAAATAATCGTTTCACTGCTCTGAAATTTTTGATTGGCTAGATATTGTACTTTGTACCTTGTACTACACACACTTTGTAGTCATTGGTCTGTCTGTTAGGAGTTTTGCTGGAGACAGTTGTAAACTATTAAGTATTACTGCTCGTATTTATTAATTCAAATGCTTGATGCTTAACATACAAATGGAAATCTGCCACAACAATCTCTGTGTAATGATTTTTAATATCCTTATCCAGTAATCATGAACCACTGGATGTCTTGTAAAAGTCATAGAAATGCATGAATTGTGGGAACTCGGAATTATACACGCATAATTACTAGTCTAGCCACTTTTCTGCGACATTGAAGTCTTTAGACGGAATCAAGATTGAAATGTCTGGTATGATGTTTTGGTGATGGTGTTTTTCAATGGATGTTCAGACCAAGCGTATGTTGGTGGAGAAAATGGGCAGAGAGGCTGTTGAACTGGGACATGGAGAGGCAAACATCACCGGTCTGGAGGAGAACACGCTCATAGCCAGTCTGTGCGACCTGCTGGAGAGAATATGGAGCCACGGCCTACAGGTCAAACAGGTGGGACACAAACAAATGGAAATTAATTTCACATTATAACACTTACAGCCTCAGGCTCAGAATCATTTGTGTGCTGTCATCATGGTTCATAGGGAAAGTCTGCGCTGTGGTCTCATCTATTGCACTACCAGGGAAGAGAAGAGAAAAACGAACTGCTGTCAGAGTCTCCAGGTAAAAAAAAAAAAACTTTCCTCATAAATGCATATGAGATTGTAAGACAACAACTGCAAATTATAGAATGACTTTCATGGGTGTCAGTTTCTGTAGGGCTGCATTTAGATTCATCTCGCACGACATAGAGAAGCTCAAGACTTAGCTAAACATGTTTACAAGCTAATTTAGCTTTTGCTAACTTTATATTCCTCAGTGATTCTCCTAGAAAACCTGAAAGGGACATACATACAATTTTTTGACATTAACACCTGCTAGTGCATGCTAAACGTACTTGCGCTAGGTTTTAAATTGCTTTTTGACATTAAGCTTGTGTAGCTAGAAGTCTTTAGGCCTAACACTTCTACATGCTAAGTATGCTAACAGGATAAAAGCTGTGCATGAAGGGATTTATAGTCGCAATGCAACAGAAGTAGCGACAGACCTTTTCTTCCGTATCGTGACATACATTCAAGTGAAACTGATTATCTAAAATAAA
The DNA here is from genome assembly GCA_039654105.1 of Coreius guichenoti. NCBI lineage: Eukaryota > Metazoa > Chordata > Actinopteri > Cypriniformes > Gobionidae > Coreius > Coreius guichenoti. The sequence continues at coordinate 14,766,716 of CM077182.1, read as the reverse complement.
AAAAAATGTAGGATGGGGTCTTGGTTCAATCCATCGGTTGTTGATTGGAATGGAGGTGTATCTTAATGCAATTTTGCAGTCGACTGTAAGAAAGAGACGAAATTATTGGAGAAATCTACGTCACTGGGCGTCTAAGTCAGTCGTTTCACTAGAAAATCGAGTGATGATATTTTGATTAAAAATGTCAAGTTCAAAAAATGTGCATGGGTGATCCATTTACAGTAAAATCAATAACATTCATTTAGAAAATAGGTGAATATCCATTTCACTCCATGAAAAAAATCTGCTCTGCTTAAGCGTGTTAAAACTGTGTGTTTCTCGCTCTACAGTGTCTAATGGCCAGGAAAGACGAAAACCAGAGTCCAGTGTTGGTCTTCCTGCATTACGTGTCTCAGTCATACAGGATATGAGGTGTGTTTATCGCCTGAGGACAATTGTCGTATACAGTAGTGCGTATTACAGTGGTTTGGTTGTCTAATAATTCAGCTGGGTAATTTTTAAATGATGTGAGAATTTTTTTAAAGAGAGATTGATATACACCCACAATGTTCCATTGCTTGTGGCTATTTCAACCCACATACAATCAATTACACTACACTTTTGCTTTTGTTTTTCTCTTTCTCTGTCATCTCTCTCTTTCAACTTCTCAGACACATCCAGAACATGGGAGAGATTAAGACTGATGTAGGTCGAGCACGTGCCTGGATCCGTCTGTCTCTGGAGAAAAAACTACTTTCCCAGCATCTCAAACAGCTGCTGTCTAACCAGGCCTTAACCAAGTGCGTGCGATGCTTAACACGCATCCAAACTCCCATCTACACACACACACCCCTGGTTTTCATGTTTTATAGGGACTTTCCATGGACATAATGATTTTTATACTGTACAAACTGTATATTCTATCCCCTACCCCTAAACCTACCCATCACAGCATTTTTACATTTTCAAAAAACATCACTTAGAATGATTTAGAAGCAGTTTTCCTCATGGGGACCAAAAAATATCCCCACGAGGAGAAGGATTTTGGATATTGCCATCTTTGTGGGGACATTTTGTCCCTATAAAATAGGGTTTACCAGGACACACACACCCAATATTTGGATAAGACATTTTTATCATTTTTCAAATCGATGGGACCGGATTGTTTATACCCGTTACTGAGTAAACCAATCCAGGATGACACAAGTTTTTAGGAGAAAATCTACCACCTTTTTTTTTTTGTCAAAATCCTTTAGTATGTTTTATTAGATTGTGCTGGGTTTAACCCCGTGAGAAACCTTTTTTTAGATTACCATAAAATTTCCTCGCCATGAAAATAGCCACAGAAGCTGGCATGGTGTTAAAAAACAAATTACACTCACACACACCTGCAGGCTTTGAGATTCCCACATATACACCAAAAAACATGCTCATCACAAGAACTTCTGAGTGACGCAAACAAGTACACGCACGCTGGCCTGTTTCAAGTAGCTGCACCTGTTATTAAGCATGCGATGTTCCCACAGGAAGCTGTACAAGCGGTACGCCTTTTTGCGCTGCGAAGAGGAAAAAGAACAGTTTCTCTTTCATCTCCTGAGCCTGAATGCAGTGGACTACTTCTGCTTTACCAGTGTCTTCACCACCATAAGTATGTCCCAGAGAAAGACACACACACACACACACACACACACACACACACACACACACACACACACACACACACACACACACACACACACACACACACACACACACACACAGAGAGATGTGCAAACCAGGACTGTAACTACCATAGTCAATCAAAGTGGATTAACATTTTACATTTGTTCTTCCAAGTCTTGAATATTTGGTTGCATATTTGATGCAAATGCTCATATAAAATAGCGTCCATCATGTCAGGCACTTGACATTGATTTGATGCTGCATTACGATTTGATTGATGGAGCAATCATGAAAAATGTATATTTATGTTTAGCCATTGTCAACAGGATGATGCATATAAACTTGGTAAATTTTTCTTTGTCTTTTTGTATAATGTTGTGTTTAGTTGCAACCTGATTAATGTTCTTATTGTGTCCTCAGTGATTCCGTACCGGGCCGTCATCATCCCCATCAAGAAGCTTAGTAATGCCATGACAACGTCCAACCCTTGGCTGTGTGTGTCTGGCGAGCTTGGCGACTCCGGCATCCTGCAGATCACGAAGAATGTTCTGGAAATGACGTTTGACGTGAGTGCCGTGATGTCACGCTCCAGCTGTTCTGCTCTGAAACTGATACAGCTGTTTATTTCGAGTGTGGTGCAGTTTTTTTTCCTGTGGGACTGAAACAGTCATCCATCCTGCCATCTGCAGAATTGACTGTGCTTGCAGGTCTTTCAAACATCTGCTAAATTGAAACTGTTTATGGAAATAACAAAAGTTAAGAACAAAAGTTTAGCTGAACAAAATATCTAAGAAACAAAAATGAAAGTAACAGGGTGAATCTCTTGATAATGTCACATTTCATCTTAAAAAGAGAAATTATATTCAGGCCTTTTTTTTGTTGTAATTTTAGCAATGTTTTTTTCTCTTACCATACTTCATCCAAACCTTTTACTCTTTTTATTCTTTATTCTTCTCAGTGGGGAAAAATACAATGTAATAGAATGATTTTTATTGCAATTGGCAATATAAATTAATGAAATTAACAAATTAAAATGGAAAAATTAAAGGCAATACAACAAATACTAACATAATATATAAATGGTTTACGATTTAAATAAGTTATTGTAATTTGCATTACGGTAATGAGAATTTAGAACATAAATATAATTTATATTCATAATTTATAAAAAAAATAATTGCATGTATTTTTGCAAAATATCTGAGTAGTGATAAAATGGATATAATGGTATAAAATGTTTTTTAAGCAAAATATAATTTCTAATTTCTTATCTTTTGTGTAATTTGTTCTTTTGCTTTGGCCTTTCGAAATGTTTTGCAGATTTTCTCACAATTTTCTTGATGTCCAGATTGTTTCTTTTTTTTCCCCCAACTGAGATGGTGATTCATATATTACTGATCAAACCCCCTCTGTATATGGATGAATCTATAAATTTGAGGAAGGATGGATTATATATTCTTACATCCCACCTCATAGAACCAATCAGTGCCATTTGTCTTGCTGTCAATCATCCATCATGTTCTAACTCATTCTGTGTCCTCTCGCAGTCTGCCTTTAGGCCTCACACGCACTTCTCCATCGCCTTCAAGGTTAGGTGCACATCCCTCCATTTTATTCCTCCCTCTCTCTCTACATTCATCCATCTCTCCATTTTTCTTCTTCTCCACTTAGAGAGATTGCCTCTTTTTCTCCTTTGGGTTCCTCTCTACCTTAAAATCTTCCCAAAATGTGTACAAGAGCCATTTTCGATTGGATTACACATATGGGGGAAAAACTTCTAGATTAACCTGAAAAAATAGTTCACCCAAAAATGAAAATTCTGTCATCATTTACTCACCCTCAAGTTGTTCCAAACCTGTATGAATTTCTTTCTTCTGCTGAACACAAAAGAAGATATTTTGAAGAATATGGGTAACCAAACAGTTGACTTCCATAGCATGGAAAATACCATGGAAAATCCATATACTATGGAAGTCAATGGGGCCCATTAATCATATTCCTCAAAATATCTTCTTTTTGTGTTCAGCAGGTTTGGAACAACTTGAGGGTGAGTAAATGATGACAGAATTTTCATTTTTGGGTGAACTATCCCTTTAACATGAAAATTAGACTAGACTAGAAAATTAGACTAACAGTTTAACATCTGTAGAAACAGTAAAAAATGTTTCTATTATTATTCATTACTTGTACACAGGATCCAAAATTAACACGCATGGTGAGTTGATTCAGAAAATGTCATATGTATTGTTCTCAAGCCACAAAACTGTAATAACCTTAAGCTCAATATATATGTGTCATCATTTCTTCCCTCATATTTTTGTTTTGATGGCTCAGGCAAGTAACTTTTATTTGCTCACCAAAGCCAGTTTTTTTTCTTTCATTTGGAGTTGTTCATTTTGGACCCTGCTTATACACTTTTGTTTAGGTAATTCCCTAAATATTTTTTAAGAGCCATAGGTTGTGTAAATATTTACTATCGTATAAACCAGTGATAGGACACTGTACAATTTCACTATCTTGGTGTCCTTCCGCTGCTCACTTGCAGCACACTCCCTCACACGGGTTGTTCAGTTATTCTCAGATAGCTGCTTAATGCCTTGGACATCTTTCCGTTTATCTGTTTTGTATGTGTGTCTTACAGCGTCAGAATCTCGGGAAGTTGACAACAGTGCAGCTGGGTCATGATAATTCTGGCTTGCTTGCCAAGTGGCTGGTGGATTGTGTCATGGTCCGCAATGAGATCACTGGCCACACATACAAGTACGGGCTACTCTGTTCTCTTCACATTCCCTCCATCGTGTTCCTTTTAAGGCTTTCTTGATATTCACTTGTTATCCTTTCCAGGTTCCCGTGCGGCAGGTGGCTGGGGAAGGGTGTGGATGATGGCAGTCTTGAGCGAGTTCTGATTGGTGAATTTGTAGTTCCGTGCAACGATGACGAAGGAGGCCGGGGGGCTAAAACTCCGCCCCTGCAGCGATCACCTTCCCAGATCCGACGAATTAGCATCACATCACTTACAGGCCGTGGAAACAGTAAGTTTAGCTTGTATTTCAAAGGTCCTCTCAGTAATGTTTGATTTTTTTCATGGTCTTGGACTTACACTGACATCTAGTGGTTTGAATGTAGCATCACAGAAATGAAAATGCCTTCAGTGACAAATGATATTGTAGAAATTCTCTTAACTCTTTTCCCGCTAATAGTTTTTTAAAAAAGTTGTCATTTTATTGTATGAATATCTGAATATGCAATATATCAAAAGAAAGAACAGAGCCTCTGCTTTTAAACAAACAACAAAAAAAGTTTTATTCTAGCTTCATGCATTCTTTTTTTTTTTTTTTAGCAAGACTTGAATGTGGGTTAGTTTAATAAAAAAAAAAAGCAACATTTTAAACAAAAAGCTGAGAAAATCACTTTTTTCCCCAAAGACTACAACGCGCATAAGCAATGCTTGTATCACTTGTTTGTGTACCTTTTTTTGCCGTGTTTTGATCCGGAGATTTTCTACTCTTTCAGAAGATGCGTAATAGCGCCCCCTCTACTGTATTACAGTGAAAACACAGAAAGCCGGAAAATTCCATCAATGGGGTGGAAAGAGTTAATAGTCAGCCATAATTAATTTATTCCATAAATGAAAGTGTCAACTCATGGGGGTTAGGGAAATGAAGTAATTAGTATTCGGCTGCTCATGTGATCTCAAAATGGCCGCCTCCATGAAGTGACCATCTCCTTGTTATATATATTATCTTTTATTAGTCTACTAATATGACTGTCTTCATCAAATTGTGAATCTACATGATTCTTAACTAATTGATAATTGATGTGAAGTACTATTAATGTATTTCGGTGTTAAACCTCTTTAATAATCTTGTTAAATGCAATCCTTCTCTCTTCAGAACCAACAACCGTTCAGATACAGGAATCCATTGGTGAAGCAGTCAACAATATTATAAAGCATTTCCACAAACCAGAGAAAGAGGTATGACGTGTCCACTTAAGAATATTGTCACTTTATGTTTGCCTGTTTTTTTTAACCTAAAACGGTGTCCGTCTGTGCTTTCAGAGGGGCAGTCTTACGGTTCTGCTGTGTGGTGAGGGTGGTCTGGTGTGGGCACTGGAGCAGTTCTTCCATCATGGATTCCGCTCAGCTCGAATCTTTCAGAAAAATGTCTTTGTGTGGGATTTCTATGGTAAAGCTTATTAAATGTTTCCCTGTGAGAGTATATGGCAATAACTGTTATTATAAGATTTTTGAGCTCTGTACCAAAGATATTCACTCAAACAGTATAAATAAACTAGAACTATATGTACCTTGGGGAGTGGAAAATGATAGGAATTGCCTTAATGAAAAATGGATTCCTTTTAGATTTTTAAACGATTATTTATTCATTCATTCATTTTATATATATATATATATATATGTATATATGTATATGTGTGTATACACACACACACATATTTATACACATTAAACAAATCATATAATTTCTTGGCTTTATTATTTTTCTTAATTTCTAAGGCCTCATTATATAGAGCTAGACATTAATCAGGGGTGCTGTTTTCAATATTTTAACATAAGAAGTAAATGGTTTATAAAAGTACTCATTTTTGGAGACATTTAAGCATGTAATATAAATATATTATATATTACATATATGTAATAGCAAATATTTTTAATATTATTATGTTGCCTATATAATATTAGTAATATATTTATATGTAATAGCAAATATTTTTACTATCATTATTATGTTGCTTAATATATAAATATATCTATATATAATAATTATAATATAATTTTTTCCCCCCATAATTAATTTCCTGCATAAACGTACACATTTTTAGGTTTATAATGAATGTATTGCTGTGTGTGTGTGTTGTACAGAGAAAGTAGTAGCGTTTATGGAGAATGCAGATCAGATTGGAGACCTCCAAGAAATACCAGAGCCTCTTGGTCCGAATTGTGAATCTTTCTGTCGATACGTCAACGCCATCAACAATATGCCACGCAACATTGGCAAGGATGGCAAGTTCCAGCTACTAGTTTGTCTTGGGGCAAGGTGAGAACACACGCATGCTTTTTGATGCATTTGTTTTAAATAAAGCATCTGAAAGTCGTACTTAGAGCAAAATGTACTTAGAGTTGTCTGCATGTGTCTTCCATTCTCACAGAGATCGATTATTGTCGCAATGGCTCCCTCTTCTGGCCGACTGCCCCGTCATCACACGCATGTACGAGGAGAACGCGTTACTTCGAGACAAACTCACCGTCAGCTCTCTCGTCGGTGTCCTGGAAACACTCAATGACTTTCCCATCACGCTGGAGACCTCCTTTACGAAAAGCGTTGAGCTGTAACCCCACATACTGAGCTCAAATTCAGACTGCTCCCCCTCTCTGCTGCCACCCTCAGGGCCAAAGCGGCTCTACAAGTTACTCTGCCTTGTGCGCTTGCTGACCGGGGAAGGACTGAGAAGCTTCTCTCAACCTGTCTCCTGCACCCCCAAAGAAATGAACTCTGAACTTAAGAAGTGTGTTTTGTAGCAGTATTTGGAGTTGTGCTCTTTCTAACTGAAAGTGTTGACGACTTTTTTGAGAAGACTCACTTTTTCCCCTGTGGATTTTGCTTTCAAACCTGTGGTTATTTCCACACACATCTATCTGTGAGCGACATAGTCGTATCCACTAGCTTCAGATCATGTGCCGTCTCTCTAGAAAGCACTGTAGGAAGCATGTTTTTTTCAAAGTATGTCAAGATACTGTGCATTTGAGAACAGTTGAGAAGCCTTAGTTCTGACAGAATATATGTCTGACACACTCAATAACCGGCATTTGATAGGCAAAACGATTATACTTGTGGAATTCAGACATCAAGTGTTCATAATGACTTGAATTTTATTAGTAAATCAATGTCTGTGTGTTTAAACTGAGGCTATCCATGTGCTGATTGGCTGTCAGATTCTTGACGTTGGATAGTCTGAATTTGAGGGTGTCAGTTTGAAACATTCTCTTGGTTAAAAGCCTGTCAAATGTATTTTCAGAGAAAAAGGACATTCCAACATGATGTGAAACGCTGTATGTTATAAGATGTGTTTTATAGTTTATGTGTGAAAGTATTGTGTGTGTGTGTGTGTGTGTGTGTGTGTGTGGCTGGTTTATCAGATTAACACTTTGGGAAGATGTGTTTATTTTGCCAATGAGTATTAACTTCATTCTTAGATACTTCAGTATCATGTTTGAATTTTTTATGTTTAAGAAAGAAACACTGGAAATCAAAGCAATAACAAGCCTCTTTCAGACCCTTTTTTGCCATTTACCTTATAGTCACAGTTTAAAAACTCTCAAATCTTAATAGTTACTTGTGGGGTGCTTTAAATATAAAGTGTAAACCCTAGTATTTATCACTAATTGAAGGTCTAAATGCAGCATATTACTTTGTAAATCCATGTTTGATTACTGCATTACTTGCACGTTGCTTAGAAATTAAACCCTTTAAGTATTGTTCTTAAATAACCAGTTATCTTTTTTCTTTTATGCCTCAGTTTTAATCTGGAATCCATGCTGAGAGAAATCAAGTAGTAGACTAAGCGCATTTGTTACAGGATGAATTACAACTTTGAATCACTTGTTACTTTAAGTTTTGTTTTTTTTAAGACTCAGCAATTGATCGACGAGATCTGTAGTCAACCTGTGTATTTTATTTCTTTTTATAATGACTCATCTTGTATGTATTTATTTTCGAGCAAAACTTTTGTGACTGTTTGATTTTGGATTAACTCAATCTTGGGGTGATTTATGCAGTAAGCTGACACTGTATCATTTATTTATTTTAGTAAATCTACTTTATGATGTGTTCAGACATTGTATAGAATGGAACGTCCATTTTGTGTAAAAGTCGACTTTGTTTTAGGCCCCGAAAGTTCTGGCTGGAGGATGAGGAAACTGCAGGAACTGTCCATGTTTGCGGTGCTGATGCATGCGGCATTTTAGATCTTGGAGATGTACTGCTGCTGTAAATGAATTTGTTCCTAAATCCTTTCTGTCCCATTCCATACTGGTTAATGTTTTTTTTTCCCCCTGTATGAAAAGCTTCTAAACATCAATCATATTATGAAATGTTCCCTGTGTAAAGTGGTTTCCACCATCATGTTTATATTTGTGAAGCAACTCATTAAAATTGCTCCGTATGTCCATATCTGTGTCCTCTCTGAACTATGAACGGTGTGTGCACACAGGACATTTAGGCATGCATGGTATTCCAGGACAACACTCGGGTCCCAGAGAGCATTCCCGAAGAGTCATTCTTCATGGAACATTATTTTTAGTTTAGGGACATGCTGATGGCATCTGTGAAACAAATGTTCAACACTTGGCTCATAGGAATCAAATAAGTGTTTTTATAGTAGAAACCTGAGATATTTAGGGGAGAGCAGGGAGTTGCAACCTGACAGTTTAACCCAGGGGTGTACAATCCTGCTCCTGGAGGGCCACTGTCCTGCAGAGTTCAACTCCAACCCGAATTAAACACACCTGAAACGGCTAATCAAGGGCTGAATCCAAAATCGCACCCTAAACCCTCATTCACTATTCCCTACGCAAGTCCACTAATGAGTGAATAAAAACGAGTGAGCGAATTCAGACAGGTGTTGAGCATACATCAGCTGAACACTTGTTATTGCGGTGCAATGTGGGATAGAATGAGTGCACTCGATAACATCCACTATGATTTCGGACACCACTACAAATGGCTGTTCCTTCAAATAATGCCCTATTTGAGGGTATAGGGGCGATTTTGGATTCAGCCTATAATGACTTACAACTTCCAGGCTGGTGTGTTGAGGCAAGTTGGAGCTAAACTCTGCAGGACAGTAGCCCTCCAAGACTGAGCTTGGACACTGTAACCAATGTTTAACTGTTAAATGACAGATCTGATATTGCTGCCCATTTAATTTGCTGTTTTGAATTAAAATGTTCCCTATACATTTACCATTTTGTTAAAATAGGCTACATAACAAATGGTATAAAATGAAACGAGAGTAGTGATGGTAATCACTCAAGACAAAAATTACTATTAATGTACATTTAAAACAAGTGACTGATTGATACTTGATTACCACAGTAAATTAAAGCACAAAATTCAGCAACACTTTAGTTTAGGGGGCAATTCACACTATTAACTAGTTGCTTAATATGCATATTACTAGGATATTGGCTGTTTATTAGTACGTATAAAGCACATATTAATGCTTTATTTTGCATGACCATATATTCTACATCCCTTAACCCAATACCTAAACTTAACAACTAGCCTACCTTACTAACTATTTACAAGCAGTAGAAGTTTACTGAGGCAAAAGTCGTAGTTGATAGTGAGAATTTAACCCTAATCTAAAGTAAAGTACAGTGGGATAAATTAACATCACTCTTTGGGTTTAAGAATAATTGACAGTTTACACAAGTCATTTTCTGAACTAATTTGTAGCAAGCAAATAAAGGAATATTACAAGTTTGGGGGGAAAACAAACGAAACAAAATGTACTTTTTTTTCCCAGTCTCCTGCTTTAGGGAATTAACGTTGTTTTTTTTTTGCTTTGTTTTGTTTTTTTGCCCCAAACTGGTCTAAATTTTTGTGTATTTTGGTCTAATGTCGTTTAGCTCCTTCGTTCTATTTAATTTATTCTGCAGCGGGCCCCCCAAAAAACGGCTGCCTCCAACTATTTTCATGAAGACGTGTCGAAGACGAAGCTGCCGACATGTGCTCATGGCTGACGGACACGGAGCGAGAAGGATGTTCTGCGTTTGTTCCGACATCTGCTGTCCTCGTAGTAGTAAAGCGTAACTCCGCCCACCGGGATCTCAGCGCACTGGCTGCTGCCCTAGCAACCGGATACGCCCACGTTTCCCGCGTAATTTTCTTTCCCTTATATGGACAATAGAATGCAGACGCAGTCAAACGTCAGCGGCGTATGCAAATGAGTTTGATTGAAGAAATTCAGAAAATGGTGGATGGACATCAGCGCATGCGTAAACATTTTACTATACTCAGACAGAAAGTGAGACAGTAACGAGTGGCGCATTGTTAAATGTGTAACGCCTGTAACTCTTGGATTTCGCTGTGTGATTTGACTTTAACTGCTCCAAGTCGAGGTAAGAATAAAGGGCTTTTTCGTAAAAGTTATTTAACAGTTCGTATGTGTGCAGAAGATGTCATAATTCGCCTTTCGTAAGGCCCCCTTAAGAAGTTGTGTGACAGTGCGATGCCCGGGTGAAAGCTGTCGCATTCATCAGGAATGTAACAGTAAGATCACTTTTGAAGCTTGCTGGGATTGTTTTACGTTTTTGCTTTAGTATAAAAGCGTGCGATAAATGTTTACATGAGGAGGCTGCTGTCCATACAGCGCATCACATTTTAGGGCGCTCGCATCCTTTCCTGATGAACGCTGTTAAGTGTTTGATAACAGAATTGATTTATCTGAAGCCGGAGTTGATTTTTATTTTACTAGTCAGAACAGACATAGACAAAAATGCGTTACAAATGAGTGTTTTGACAGAAGCATTTTAAAATAAACAATTTGCATTTGTAGTCAGGTTGAAAGCCTATATAAAACTATAATAGTGAACATGCATTCTCAAATATGTATGTATTGTTTTTGCGTGCATGCATTTAAAACAAGTTTGGTTGTTTCTGCTCGTTTTGAACTTGCGGTACTGAATCGGTCTGACTGCGTGTGGTCTCCGCTGTTGGTGGGTGTGCTTCAAAACAAACCCGCATTTTCACAAGCTCATCAACAACGTTTCCAAACTTCTGCTTCTCTAACTCAAGGAGTTCAGCGTTAATTTAACGATTAGAGCTCCTACTGTTAAAGATTCATTTCATGTGAGATGGAGGCGGTGTCACTGACGCATTTAAACGTGGATCTTATAAAATCGATATTGTATTTTATCATTCTGGACTGTTTAAAAGTATCTTAAGTTGTTATATCAAGGACATACACGTGCAAATGCGTGTTTTGTTGCGCTCAACGCTCTTCGGCTAAATTGTTGCACGGACCGCATGTGTTTACAGTCTCGAGCGCGAAGCATGGAGTCGCACGAGCCACTGACGCAGAGTCGCGCGGAAAACAAAGAGCAGCGGTCGAGCAGTTCGACTAAATTCAACTGTGTTTCTTCTTTGAGCACCACTGGCACCAAAGAAAGCGCGTGAATTAGTTGCTCGTACAGGGCAGAAACCGCGGTGAAAACATGCTGAATGTGTGTGTTTAAAGATGCCGTGTGGCGTACCATGCTTCCGCGCGAGCTGGTGGGCGGTGAATACGGCGGGACACACGCACCATTTCACTGCAGTGCGCGAGCGTGGACATTTAAACATTGATAATGTTATCTGGATAACTTTAGATGACACATTTAGGTATGTTAATGGCACTTTTGATCGTGGTTTCCGCAACGGCATCGCATTACTTTCTTGCCCCCATTTTCTGCCCCTCCTCTCCTCTCCTCTCAAATGCGTTGCCATGTTTGAATTGCGTCAGAGGCAGAATATAGAGGCGCCCGGTTAACTCTCGCACTGTACAGTGCTCAGGCTAAATGTTAGAAATTGCTCTCTCTCTCTCTCTCTCTCTCTCTCTCTCTCTCTCTCTCTCTCTCTCTCTCTCTCTCTCTAACAATATATTAATACTTATTAAAAAAAATGACCAAAGGTTTGGACAGATGCTTCCTCTGTATTGACCCAGTTATAATGTATGAATTTGATGCCTCGCGAGGCACCGCTGCTGTCACCGATCTCTGTCGATGCGCGAGGCCACTGGTGTCCGGCTCCATCAGCACCGAGGTTATATAAGACCGAGCACAAGGTCCATTAAGCTCTTATCCCACTCGCGATGATGACTGATGATAACCCATATTTCATCTCTCTCTCTCTCTCTCTCTCTCTCTCTCTCTCTCTCTCTCTCTCTCTCTCTCTCTCTCTCTCTGTGTAACAGAATATTTTATATATATATATTAGGCTGTAATAACTACATTTACTAACACTTATAGTACATTTACGTATCATGCATATAAAGTAATATGTACACACACGTTTGTATAAATATATAAAATGTATGTGCAAAAATTATTAAAATACTGATGAAAACAAGACAACAAGCAGTCATAATAATATATTTTCATATTAATTAGTGTAACTTTTAACCATTATTCCCATGACTTGACCAATTTTATTTTATAAATTACATTTTATTCAAAATATTTCCATATTTAATATAAAGTTAAATAATATAAAGTCAAATTACACAGTATGTTTATTATAATTATTAGTAAATGTATTATTATTATTATTATTATTATAGCAGCCATTATTCCAGTCTTGAATAATGGCTGAATAGTGAATCATTTCTTATTATCAACGTTGAAAAAAGTTGTGCTGCTTAATATTTTAGTGGAAACTGTGCCCATTCAAAAGTTTGGGATACGTGAGATAAAAAAAAGAAAAGAAAAAACTTTTATTCAGCAAGGACGCATTAAATTGATCAAAAGTTACAGTATAAATACTTTTATAATGTGACAAAAGATTTCTATTTCTAATAATGAACTTTAGAATTTCTGTTCGTCAAAGAATCCTGAAAAAAGTATCACAATTCCCACAAAAATATTATCAGCAAGAACTTTTTCATTGTTAATATTGAGGATCTATAACAGTAACTTTGTTTGAAGCTGTGATACTATAGTTACTATGGTGCAGCCAATGTGTTTAAACATTTGTGTTAAATCATTGTGAATCAGCAGAAGTACCATAAAGAGAGTTGTTGTTCTTGTGTCACAGATGTTTGGCTTTCATAAGCCGAAGATGTACCGCAGCCTTGATGGATGTTGCATCTGCAGGGCAAAATCCTCCAGCTCTCGTTTCACTGACAGCAAACGCTATGAGAGAGACTTTCAGAGCTGCTTCGGGTGAGTATGTCTCTGTTATGTGCGTGTGGTTCATTTGTAATAACATGATATTAACATCTGCCTGGTGAAATTACAGTGAGTATAGGATTTGTATATTGTGTTTCTAGTCAAGCGATCAAACCTTTTCTTTTAGAAATAATATTGTTTGTTTGTAACATGAGAACGTCAGTGATTTCCATACGCATGCTGCAATTACAATGATATATACAATGGGATTCTTCTACAGTTTAGGCGAGACTCGCTCTGGTGAAATCTGCAATGCTTGTGTCCTGCTGGTAAAACGCTGGAAGAAGCTTCCTGTCGGTTCTAAGAAGAACTGGAATCATGTAAGCTCTGCCAAATTCAACCAGGCTCTGCACATGCACACTCACACAGCCTCTTGTTTATCACACTGAAGTCTTTTCAACTCAGTTTTCAATACATATTGCTCCAAAGCAGCTTTTCACAGAATCCCCCTCAGTGAACAACCAAACTGTAGTGGCAACTCCCTATAAGATGATAAAGTAGATGAGGAGGAAATCTTGGGAAGAACTGAGAATTAGTTGGGAAAGCCCACATCCTCAGGATGACACATATTTAAACTATTTTAATTATACATGCACAAATGTTTATTTGAACAGATGTAATCTGTATACATAATAATAATTAGCTACATAATATTAATGAAAGTATTCACTAATTTGTTATTCAATTCAGTAAGATTTCAGTGATTGCAAATGAAATCTAATGCAGTTAATATGATATATGACAAATAAGATAATGTAATCATGTTTAATCCACTGATGAAACTGTTGTAGTTGATCTTAACAACAATAATAATAGTAATAATAATAAATATAATTTGATCTGTTTTGTTTTTGTTAGAATATATATATAAATTAAAATATATATAATACCTAAAACACAAATTAATATAAATGTATTTATTGTTGTTTTTAACCACTGTAATATAAATTATATGACAATAATTAAATAAATAAATCAGTTATAAACATGATCTATAATAAAATGGAAAAGTAATAACGAAAAAAATAAAATATATAATAAAATGATAAAATGCCTAAAATACGAATAATGTATTTATTGTACATTATACATGATTACAAATATATTTATATGAAAATAAATGTATTAAATAACTATAAATCTGACATTTAATATAATATAATATGTGAAACAAATTAATATGCATTTATTGTTTTGTTAAATATATATATATATATATATATATATATATACTATATATAAATACTATATAAATATAAATACTGACAATAAAATAATGAATTCTTTTAAAACATGATTAAAACATGATTAAATAAATAAATAATTATGAACCTGACCTATAATATAATATAGTTTGTTTTTGTTATCAATTGTTATCAGGTGGTTGATGCACGAGGAGGACCCAGTCTGAAAACTACAGTGAAGTCAAAGAAAGTCAAATCCCTGTCCAGACGGATCAGACCGAACCAGATCAGCAGAGTTCAGAAGGAGCTGAAGAGACACAGTGAGTACTCAATCAAAAAAACAATACAAAACAAAACATGAAATTGTTCTTGGCATGTTCCTGATAAAAAATGTCTTTGTTAACAGATTCAGACGCTCACAGCACCACCTCCAGCGCCAGCCCCGCCCAGTCGCCCAGCTACAGTAACCAATCAGATGACGGTTCTGACTCTGAGTTGACTCCTGGCTCCGCCCGTTCTCCAGTCTTTTCCTTCCTTGACCTGACATACTGGAAAAGGTATTTACTGTGCCTAATCAGTCTGATTTATAAGTTTGACCTTTCAATGTTCATCAGAATGAATACTTTTAAATGACTTGAGCTCGTTTTTAAATCTCTCTAGGCAGCGGGTATGTTGTGGCATCATCTATAAAGGTCGCTTTGGGGAGGTTCTGATTGACCCACATCTCTACAAGCCCTGCTGTCAGAAAAAACAGGAGCAGGAGGAGGAAGAAGAAGAAGAGGAGGAGGAAGAAGAGGAGGACGGAGACCTTGAAAAAGAGGAGGCGCAGAGCAGTCAAGAAATTCTCTCATCTATTCAACCGCACTCCTCTCCCCAAATAAAAATGGAGCAGGAAGTGGATGAGGAGTGGTGATGCCATGTTCCCAGGGTACTGAATTGGCATTCTTAGGAAGCCTTCGAGAGTCGGAGGCGTAAGACACTCTCAAAGACGTTCTCTCGGATTGCCTTCGATTCAAGAGCAGCTGGATCCTTCCTGTTTCTTTCCTCCTTGTTGACAATGTGTCCCTTTCATTTCCTTTGCAGCCGAATCAACCTTTATTTATCAAACTGAACTGGCATCCTTGTTTTTCAGAGCCTGGTACCACGGTATTCCAGTTCACCCCTTCTTTTATTTTGTAGACCAGGAAAAATTAGTTTCCTTTTTTTGCTATCCCACTCAAACACAGAATGCTGGATCTACATATATCACGCATAGAAATGTAGAGAATAGACTTGGACAGTGACCACAATCCTACGCTGTCACTTTTGTACCCTTGAGCACCATTGTGCCCTTCCTCTGGGTGAGGGTGACTGTCTCTGCAGTTAGTGTACAGTATTTAGTATACAGCAAGCAGCATCTGCTAAATTATAGATCAGTGAAGATGATATTCCTCCATTCTAGCTGGGATATAGCCATTATTTAGGGAAGCTTTTGATCTTTCCCTTTTATATATTTATTTTGTTCTGTCTTTATTGTTAAGTCCTGCTCTGTTTTTCCCTCTTGGTTTGTATTTAAAGGGTTTGGTTCATCCAAAAATTAAATTTCTTTCATTAATTACTCACCCTCATGACGTTCCAAACCCGTAAGACCTTCGTTCATCTTCAGAACACAAAGTAAGATATTTTTGATGAAATCCGCGAGCTCTCTGACCCCTCCATAGACAGCAATTTAATTACGACTTTCAAGGCCCAGAAAGGTAGGAAAGACATCGTTAAAATCATCCATGTGGCTACAGTGGTTCAACCTTAATTTTATGAAGCGTCGAGAATACTTTTTGTGCGCAAAAACAAACAAAAATAACTTTATTCAACAATGTCTTCACGTCTGTGTCAGTCGTGGTGCTCACGTGAACAGCGTCGGCAAATGGTAAGCCAGCGTTCTAGCATAGCTCTGGGCGTAAATCGGAAGCGCTGCACTATATTTACTACGTCAACAGCGTAGGAGACTGACACAGACGTGAAGAAATTGTTGAATAAAGTCGTTATTTTTGTTAGTTTTTTTGCAGACAAAAAGTATTCTCGACGCTTCATAAAATTAAGGTTGAACCACTGTAGTCACATGGACTATTTTATCGATGTCTTTCCTACCTTTCTGGGCCTTGAAAGTGGTAATTAAATTGCTGTCTATGTAGGGGTCAGAGAGCTCTCCGATTTCATCAAAAATATCTTCATTTGTGTTCCGAAGATGAACGAAGGTCTTACGGGTTTGGAACGACATGAGGGTGAGTAATTAATCACAGAACTAACCCTTTAATGGGCAGGACACCTAAAAATGTAAAAAAAAAAAAAAAAAAAAAAAAAATTCTGTCATGCACCCTCATGTTGTTTCATATGGAGCGCCTAAAGGGACATGGTGATGGAAAAATATGAGATGGGAGGAAAAATATATTTCAATGCTTTTGCATTCTCTTGCAAAAGTTTTGCGTTCCCCTGAAAAACTTTGCGTTTGCTCGAACATTTAACATATAATTAACATATAATTTTTCCATCACCATGTACCTTTAGGGGCTCTGAAGTTTCAAATCCCTTTACATTTCTTTCCTTTTTGTGTTAAACACAAAAAGTGTTTTTTTTATTGAAGAACATGCGGGCTAGGATTGTCAAACTCCAAAATGACAAAAATCACCATGTAATTATCTTAAAAATTGACTTATGTGCTTGTATTCCAAGTCTTTTGAAGCCATATAGTAGTGATACATGTAATCCATATGACTTTTGAAAGACATTAAACTTTTATGGTGCATTTTGGAGATTGATGCTGCCAGTCCCCATTCTCTTGCAAAAAAATATTGCAGGATATTCTTCAAAAATTCACATTTTTGTGTTTAATGTAAGAAAAGTGAAGTAGAATGATGTGAAGGTGAGTAAATGATGGCAGATATTTTTGGGTTTTAGGGTGAACTGTCACTTTTAAACCCTGATTTCAATGCAGGTTGTCTGTATTTAGCCACTAATGAGCAGCAAACTCAACTCATAGTGTTTTACTGCAAACATTTCCTCAGACAGCATTTATATGGCGCTGAGGCAGAAAATTATGCCTGGTTATCAACACTCTTGTATTCAGTGTACTAATGTAAATATGCAAAAGTGTAGATTTAAGGTTTTTGGTAAAGATCAGTGTCTAGCATGAACGCTAAGGAAACTATCGTCTTGATGAAAATCTGCATGAATTTTTGCATGGACTTCTAAGAAGATTTTTATTTCTTTTCGATTTTGTTTTGCAATCATGTTAAAACATTAATAATTTGGGCAAATTTTGAGACGGTCCCAAAATATTATATTTTTGTAGATAAATGCAAGAAAATAACAAAAATGAAATCAGAGTTTTGACATCTTAAGATGTCAGTGTTGTTTAATTATGACAGGGATTTAATTGTCTTCAGATATTTTTTAGAATTGGATATTTTCAATATTGTCTCACTCAAAGCCAAAAAGCCCAACATTTTTTGCTATTTATTCTGTCATCTTATATACATGTGTTCATATACCTCCTTCCTCTCTCCCTCTCTGCCTTTTGTAAATAGTGTTTTTGCAATGACAGATACTACTTTTTTTTAAGTGTCATGCAAGATTTGAGCACATGGTCTGATCGTTTTGTTAATTTTTGGTTTATGTTTTTATTTGTTTGCCTTTTGCTCCAGGGAAAACGCGTTTCAAAATACTGGAAGGCTAAATCAACGTTTTTCATTATAAATTACTCGTCTGTAATAAGCTTTCATATATAAGGAGTATTCATACTATATATCCCAAATTTTCCCCTATGGTCCAATGGGTCTGTCCTGTCAGTTTTTTATGTTTATGATGGCCTTGGCTGTCTTGGATTGTATAAATTACGTTGACGCACACATACTTCTGTTGAATTCCAGGGGGTGGCGCTAGAGAGTTCATTTATTTCACACAAAACACTCAATTGCACATTAATTTTAATTCTCTCTCTGGGCAATTTATTTAATATCCGCTCAGTTTTGAAATGGGTATTTTGATGGTGGCAGCTTGTGGCTTTAGTGTGAATATGCCATATCATGGAATGACGTGAACAATGACTGTATTTGTGGTAACATCCTTTCAGCTGATACTGAAGCACCTATATGGGGTTTCCTATCGTGTCATCTCTATGACGGCATTATTTGTAAATATAAGAGGTGTAAGACTGAACAACGGTTATGATGAATACGCTTTTGTCTTATTTATTTCATATTTATTTGTTTTGTGGGTTTTTTTTTTTTTTTTTAAGTCTCATCAGATTTTGTCGTAGGACTGGCCTGTCTGTCCTAACAACACTGCAATATGGACTGAAAATGCTTTTACACATCACGGATAGTAGGCTGAGATTCACTAAATGTTATGGAGAACTTCAGGACTGGACAGCTGTAAAAACAAATGTGTGTGTGTGTGTGTGTGTATGCTAACCCTGTTGAAAAAAAAGAAACAGCACATGCTGGTTAGGTATGTTTTGAAGCATGGCAGCTGGTTTGAGCTGGTTTATGCTGGTCCTGAGCTGGTCCTAAGCTGGAGCTAGTTGCTTAGGACCAGCACTTGACCAGCTTAAACCAGCTCATGACCAACTAAGGACCAGCATAAACCAGCTCAAACCAGCTGCCATGCTTCAAAACAAACCTAACCAGCATATGCTGTTTTTTTCAACAGGGAAGTACAACAATTTTATTTGATTATTTTTATACTTTTGTTTGAGGGTGTCTAATGCCCACGTACTTCCCTTAGACTAGTCCTTTAGTTGTAGTGCTACAGGCATGTATGGTAGCTATGCACTTTGTATTCATATTACTAGAGATATATGAAGCAGGTTTTGTATTTTTTTACATATTGTACTTTTTACTTGTTCCTCAATAAATGTAACTTGTGATGGTTACACTTGTTATGTGCATATGCATTTGCAGATGCTTTAAAAGCAACTTTTACACTGGATTCAATATAAACATTTTACTAATTCATGCATTCCCTGGGAATTGAACCCATGACCTTGGCATTGTTAGTGCCATGCTACTGTTTAAAACTACAAGAGCATATAGTTAGATCATACCAATAAATAACATTATCCCTGGTTTCACAGGCAAAGTTTAGGCCTAGTCCCAGACTAAAATGCATGTTTGAGTTGTTTTAACTGAAAGCAACTTGCACTGACAATATCTTAAAATATGTCAGTGCCATTGTTTTCTCTCAAGTTGCACATCAGTAGTTTTTTTTCTAAGGAAATTTTTAAAAATCTACTTAAATGTCCTAATTTAAACTAGTGAAACCAGGCCTTAATAAGCTAGATAGGGTAATAGATAGACAATGGCTATAGAGGATGGTGTTTGCAACACCAAAGTTGTGGTTTCAGTTCCCAGGGAATACATGAACGGATGAAATACTACTGTTTTGGGTCAGTAAGAAGAAATCTGATTAACCCTTGAATGTATGAATGTTTCGCAAATCATTATTATATATTCCGGTCTTTAGCGACCCGGATATCTGACACGGATTCAATTATTGTTCTGCAGAAAGAATATACTTACACTGTTACACATCTCGGGTCGTTAGCGACCCTATACAATTTTTGAACAAAAATTAATGGGAAAACAGGCATTCTTTTATCATTTTTTTCTTGTTAAATTGTTTATAAAGAATTGATTAAGGAATACTAAGAAGGTTGATGTCTAACTTTTAAAATGAATGAAGAAGAGGGTAGTGAATGACATTTCGGGTCACTAAAGACCTGAGGTATGCGTTTAAGGGTTAAATTAATCAAAAGTGTATAATAATACTAAATAAGACATATGATAAACAGATAATAATAAGAAATATTTATTGAGCACCAAATCAGTATTTCTGTTGGATCATGTGACAGTGAAGACTGGAGTAATGATGCTGAAAATTCAGCTTTGCCATCACAGGAATAAATAACATTTTTAAAATATATTTAAACAGAAAACATTTATTTTAAATTGTAATATTTCACAGTCTTACTGTTTTTACTGTATTTGTGATCAAATGAATGCAGCCTTGGAGAGAATAAGAGACTTCTTTCAAAAAAAATCTTACCGACCCCAAACATAAAAACAACTTTTTTTTAACAACAAATATCTGCCCCTTAAATGATGATATTTGAAATGGTGACACGCCAGAAATAGTCAGGTAAACAGCCTCATTCCATTTTCTCAATTTTTACACAAATTTTAGTGTTAACTGCATTTGTCCATTTTGTCATTCAACCCTGTTACACCCAAGAGTTACTGTTTCCCTGTTACATAATTAGCAATAACTACTACAAACCAATATTTAGTCCCAAATTAGTTAGACTGACTTAGCTTGACAGACTAAATTTGCAACCCTGTTATTTATTCAACCATGTGTTCCCCATTCTATGGATAGATAGATAGATAGATAGATAGATAGATAGATAGATAGATAGATAGATGCCGTGGGTGGATGGAGGGGAGTGCTGAGGTTGCGCGAGGGGATTGTCCTGTTGTTTGGCTGTGTGACGTCATGATTGCTCCTCCAGCTGATGGGGTTCCTCTGCTCTGAGGGCATAAAAAGGTGAGAGGCGGCTGCGGTCTGTCCTCTCTGTTTACCCAGCGCTTTATTTCGTCTTTCCACCAACTCACCGAAAGGCTATCTCATTTGCGTTGACTCTAAATGAGTAGTCTTCCCACCCAAGTCATCCTAACGATCTGAAACGCAGCAAACAAACACACACACCGGCAGAGACGCATGAGGTCGGTGAGATATCTGCGGATGCTTTGCTCCTTGCACCTGTGCGTTATGTTGTCACATGCATCTGTGCCTTTATTCATCCTCTGGCAACTTATTTGCGTTTTCTGCGCGTGCATTTGGGTGGTGGCACCCCGTCGATGCTGTTTGGGGAGGATTATTCTGGAAAGCATCAAACTCGTGTCGGATAAATGCTTTAAAAGTTGCGTTTTAGAGTATTGCTGTTGCTCTTTTTGAAATGCAAGTTAGTGTTGCTTGATTTGGTGGTATGCTGGATTCATAACCAATGCTTACGAGCGCCAGAATTGCATTTGACGTTCTATTGACTATTTGTAAATGGCTGACAGTAAATGACTACGATTTTAATGTTACATACTGATTTCCGGGGGTGATGTCGCCTTTTATTAGTGCTTTTATCATTCATGCCATGTCATGGTGAGCACTGGCGAATGTCCAGACACATGGGCTTATACAATTATACAGTTAGCATGCAGTATGTTCAGGCTATGCTTTTCGTGATTAACTTCTCTGTCTGCTGATATTTCCTTTACAATATTTATTGTCATTGGGTTACAGAACTCCTTGCATGATAAACAAGGATGCATTCGATGGCTTTATATGCATGCTTTTAAAAGGAAAACAACTTTATGCAGCACAGGCATTAAAAAGAGTGATTATACATTCCATATTAACTTATTATGGTCTTGAGTGATTTTTTTAAAATGTACAATTAAAGAGGTAGTTCATTAAAAATAGTTTGCCATTCTTATTTGTTGTTTTAGTTAGCTAAAACTATAGTAGTATCTCGATACTAAAATAATTGCTACTTTTGATGATTAAAATGGTACACAATTAGGCTACATGAGACCCCAGTCATATTGGCGACCTTAAATATAAGGTGGATCGCCCTATTATGGTCATCATGGCCATGTTGAGGTCACATGACCCCATTTTATCAAACTCTATTGGTTGCAGAATAAGAACCAATATGCCTGCAAATAAACTGAGTTTGTGTGATGCTGCATTCATATCAATAGGTGTCAGTATAAAGTTTATGACCACTGTGTTATTGACATGCAATATAAAGGTGCAGAGGTGGACAAAGTACACAACTCCATTACTTGAGTTAAAGTAAAAGTACTACTGGTCAAATATGACTCCATTACAAGTGAAAGTTGTAAAGAGATTTTTACTTAAGTAAAAGTACAGAAGTACTTGCTTTTAAAAGTACTTAAGTATCAAAAGTAAACGAAATCGTACTAGAAAAGAAAGGTTTCTACATTGTGTTTCTTTGACAAGATTATGTAAAAACGTATTTCTGAAAGGACTTCAGTTAACATTATTAGCCCAACTATGTTTTTGCATGCTAACTAACGTCATTGTCGAACTTTAACTATGCGTTAGCGCTGTATCCCCAAAGCTATGGCAACTTGGCGGGCAAATCTATAAATTATTTGACCGACCATACTTCATACCGGTGTTAATTTTAACAGCAAATTTTGATTGTCTTTTTACTAAAATGCCGTTTAGTTTAATAAAATTTTAGGCATCTGAATTGTTTTAGTCGACTAAATATGATTTTATAAATTTTAAAATTCAGTACTTTTGCTTTGGCGTCTGAGAGGCAGCTTTCTGTGTGCGCGTCCGGATTGAATTGAGCTCTTTCTCTTTCGTGTCGTTGCCTTTTTCAGACTTATCCACATGTCTGCTCTTCTCTTTCTCCCAGACATTCACATTTGAGCAATTCAAATGTGCGCATCTCACGCAGGACATCAGTTCTGACTGGATCTCTTTCCCAAATCATCCCTCCCTAACATGTCTCATATTTATTCGTTGATGAAAATGTCAATAGATTTTTGTCAGTGTTTGTCATTCACGTTTTAAAGAAGAAAAATCATCCACTGACTTTCAAAGCGGCTACATAGAAATTTCTTTCTACTTCGAGGACCTTAGATCGATAGGGACGATAGAAATGCAGTGGAGTAAAAAGTACAATATTTGTCTTTCAAATGTAGTGAAGTAAAAGTCATACGTTTTCAGAAAAAAATACTAAAGTAAAGTACAGATACTCAAAGTGTACTTAAGTACAGTACTCAAGTAAATGTACTTTGTTACTGTCCGCCTCTGTAAAGGTGTATGTACTGCACATTATTCAGCAAGTAATCTACTATTCCATTCTGAACATGGCTATAAGCGTAAGAGTCTGTCTTTTTATTTTCACAATAAATAGTGACCTTTCTGTTTATTTCCCGTCTATCAGAGAGACTAAGATCATGGTTCAGCTGTCACCATCTCGGACTATAGAGACGTTGACTTCCTCAGAGTTGACCATGGAGAAGGAGGATGGCCAGGGCAGCCCCAAATCCGAGTCCCCTCGAGTGCTTACCGCCCTCCAGCTCGCCCTTAACCCGGCCGCGACCTCCTATTATGGCTACGAGAAGTACATCGAGGACGGCCTCATCTGCCTCAAGCACAAGATCCGTAACATTGAGAAAAAGAAGGTGCCTTAATTGTTATTTGGGCAGAAACGACATGAACGAATGAGTTTTATTGTTCAGACGGAATTGGTTTTGTTTTACTCGTAGAGCACCAAATGTCCTTCAGTCTTGTTCATCTGTGACTTTTGGCATAAAACAAAGCTTTTTTTTTTTTTTTTTTAACAGCTGAAACTGGAAGGCTACAATGAGAGGATGAAAAAGGGGGAAAAACTAAATCAAGACCAACTGGTAATCGTTCTTCATTTTATATGCTGCATTTTGGGAAATGGGGCTTGTTTCAAGATCACTGATGTGTGGTAATGTTGTAGGAAGCTGTGGGGAAGTATGAGGAGGTTGTCCACAATCTTAAATTTGCCAAAGAGCTCCAGAAGACCATTGGTGCCCTCACACAAGATGTAAGGCTTATGCATTTGTAAAGCACAGAGCAGAATCGAATTGTGCTGAATGTTTCACTGGATCTTCTGATTCTCAACTCTCAATTCAGATTTTGCCATGAAGATAGCCTCAGATGCTGTCATGGCATTAAATAAAACTATACTACTACTATCTGATTCTCTCTGCCATAGTTGTTGAAGGCTCAACGAAAAGTTGTTCGCCAAGAGAAGATCATGAGGGTTGAACAAGACAGAAAACGTCTGAGCTTGATTCTCCAGGTGCAATACGTCCTCCACAGTCTGCAGAGAGAGGACGTCCGGAGGAACTTCTGCAACATGAGAAAACATTCCTGTTACCTGACCACACAGGACACGGAGAGTTTGCTGGATCTGGCGTCATTATTGGGATGCAAACGAGACCATAGCATGAGGTTTGTGCCACACAGTGTCTTCAGCTCTATAGTCAATGTTTTTGCTTTGTTTTGTACATGTTTGATTTAATACAAAGTTACAAATACAAAATACTTTGACCCAGAGCTCAATGCTCTTCAACCTCCCTGGCCAGCCCAGGGAGGGTTCCTCAGTCCCGGGCACAGTCAGATCCGTTGTCCCTCTGGATGTTGGTTTCTGATTAGTCAAACATGACATTCTGTGAATAGAATATATTCACAGTATGTTTACGTGTGTTTTTTTTTTTTTTTTGACTACTAAACTTTATAATTGGGGACTAATTTCTATTGTGGACTAATAAATTGAACAATCCTTAATCAATTATTCAATTAAGTTACTTAAGGGTTATTCAATGTGATGGAATTGTACTATTAAATTGCGTCAATCTTAAAAAAAGGCTTCTTTTTTTGAGTGTACATTGTCTATGTCTGTTGTACCACACAAGTCGTTTTGGTTATTTAAAAAAATGTTTAATGAGATATTGATTTTATGTGCTAGGTGCGTGATAATGTACAGTCAGCTGGTCAGTATCACCAAAAAAAAAAAAAATCTCCTTCGGGGTGATTCAAGAGCCCTCCTGATTTATTTTGCAATAATGACTGGCTACTTGTATGTTGTCCCTAACATGTCTAGCTGTATTTGGTGTCGTCTTTTCAGCCTGTTGATGTGGCATGGTCTTCCTGTTTCATTCTCTAGTTTAGAGGATCAGATGGAACAGGCTGCTATTGTTTACTGGGAGCTGCTGGAAGGGAAAGAAAGACCAGTTGCTGGCTCGACATGTGAGTTTCTAGCTCAATCTCTGATTGTCAAATTAATTTGATGGCTTTCCGCATGTTATCTAATGAGCCAGGATGTTTTTTTTTACTTCTATGATTATATAAGGTAACATTGCAGATACTTATTTTTATTTATTTATTTTTATTTATTTATACTAGTGATTTTTATATAAATAAAATCACTAGTATATATTTTTTTAATAAATCAAAGGGTGTACATTGCACAATATTATTATCATTAATAATAGTAAATATTGTATGTATTTCAAGGGTATGTTTTGTTATGTATGTGTAATTCAGGAAAAATAACTCTTTTTTTTTTTTTTTTTTTTTTTTAATTTGTTGTGTTGAAGGATAATTTTAGAATTTCTATCAAATATTAAATGGAAAGATTCTATGTAATTGTTATTACTGTTGTTGTGATTGGTATATATGTCGGATTTTGTATATTAAGACAAAATTGTTAAATTGTAAATGTATTAAAGTGATTTTTTTTTCTTTTTTTTTTTTTTTTAAATTGTGATTACACTGCTGATTGCCACGAATATAGCCATTGCTGCTGATATGGCGTTAAATCATAAATAAATGTTGATGAAGGTGGTTTTGAGCCTTACTGATAGGGCTGTGAGGATACAAAGTCAAAAATTGTGAATGTGAGTGCTGTCGTGTTTCCTCAGATAAGCACATGAAGGAGAAGCTACTTCAGCTAGTGGACTGTGGCTTTTTTGATCACATACCACTTCCTAAAGTTGACAGTCAAGAGAAGACTGAGGCCGTAAAGGCTGACCCTCCATCTCGGCCTTGTAGCCTCTCTAGTGAGATTATTCAAATTTAACCTCCAGTTTAATCATTTAAGCAGCCATTCTTTTTCTCTAATACATGCCGTTTTATATTTCTGTGTTTTAGCGCTGGTGAAGCTGAGCTCAAAAGAAGTGCCTTCCAAAGAGGTAAAAACAAGTGACCGTGGTCTTTTTAGTCATCAATTCTATAAACTGTGTTTTGGAGAAACACAAGCAGGTCAGTAACTTCTGAATGATGCCAGTTTCTTAACAGACGATACCTACCTGAAACGGACGTCGCTAAGCGTAGACAGGAAGAGAATGCTTCGCCCTGTAGCTGGAAGGATGAGTTTTTGGCTATGAAGGAAAGGGAGCCACCGGACTCATGGGAAATGGAGTTTTCTGAACCTCCTGTGTCCTCTCAGTCCCCCATACAGAAGCCATGGAAGGGGGCAGCAGGATTGATTCCTAAGACTACAGACATTCTGAAGAGACCCACGGTTGACCCCAAGGAGGTGAAAAGCTTGTCCATTCAAATGTATTTTTCCTTTTTATTTTGATTTATTTTTATTTGGGACCCCGAAGTATGATTTCCCTTGCTTAAATTCATGCAGACCAATTTATACTGAATAAAGATAAATGGGAATATAGCCAAAACTAACTAAAATAACAGCGTTTACCTCCACCTCCTCTTACAATTATTCTATGGACCCCTAACACCCTCTTGTGGTCCCCTAGGGCTCTGCGGACTGTAGTTTTAAAACCCCTTAAACATGTTTCTGCTTAAACGACTGGTCTTGCATGTTGGGCAACCGTTTAATATGTAACAAGGTCTGTTTCTATCACTTTACATGTATGCTGTGTCTTCTAGAAACATCAAAAGAAGACCAAGGTGGAGCAGGACTCCAAATCGGTGCGTTATTTAGATCCACCATAAACTCATTTGTTATAAAGCAGTTAAAGCATTATTTTTATGCTTTATCCTCTCAGGTTCCTGTCGCAGTGGAAGTCTTTGGCTCTCCATCTCCGTTACCACAAGACCCCGTTCAGCGAAAACAGCAGCTGGAGACTCTGATGGACCAGATCTCTGGCTCCTTCAGCTTCATGCAGGCATGCATTAAAGGGATTTTTAAATTAAAACGCAGCAACTTTTAGAAAGTAGGTGTTCAGAGACTTTTCCTCGATCTTCTGTTTACAGGAGTCTCTTCTGGATGGAGAAACCTCACCCGTAAACAGTCGAGCAAAGAGATGCCTTCCATCTCCAGACTGCTCTACTCCTATTGGTACATGAGTGCTCCATCCTATTCTTATTGTGTAACTTCATATGGTGTTAAACTGATATTGATAGTCTGCTTTTAACATGCAGCACAAAGGGAACTGACAAAAAGCCCATCAGATATTCTGCCTCCGTCCCAGCGGGTGAGCATGTTCGACTTTAATATGAGAGCTTATTTTGTGTATAACAAAAACATGAGGTCAGCATTCTCTGTGACTAATATGACGTGTTCTGATCGAAGAGCACTCCTTTACGGATGCTGATGTCTGGAGAGGGTAAAGGCTGTCTGTCCAATGGAGACCGTTCTTTAACCAGCTCTGACCTTGATCTGCACCATGAAGATGAGCCACATGTAACTTTTTTTTTTTGTCTTTTTTTTGATGGTACAGTTATTGAATGCAAGATATCAAATGCTATGCTTGTAATCTTAAATGTGCTATAATGGTATCTGTTGTGTTTGTTAGAAGCAAAGTGAGGGCTTCACCTCTCCTCCACTGTACCGCAGGGGATCCTCCATCTCAGTCCCTCTAGAAAACCAAAGCACTGGACTGGTAAGAACTTGATGGACAAATAATTCTGATTCATACTAAACAGTGCCCTCCTAAACCTTAAAGAGCTTAAACTGGGTATTTTATTTTCAATTTGATTTGAAGTTTGAAGGTTTAAATTTAAGGTATAATATTTAAAAAAAAAAAAAAAAAAAAAAAAAAAAAAAATTAATATAATATATAATAATCTTGATCAGGCATAACATTGACAGGTGAAGTGAATGACACCTGATTATCTCTTCACGGCACCTGTTAGTGGGTGGGATATATTAGGCAGCAAGTGAACACTTTGTCCTCAAAGTTGATGTGTTCGAAGCAGGAAAAATGGGCAAAAGTAAGGATTTGAGCGAGTTTGACAAGGGCCAAATTGTGATGGCTAGACGACTAGGTCAGAGCATCTCCAATCTCCAAGCCAACAGTGGTGAACCGGTGACAGGGTCATGGCCGGCCAAAGCTCATTGATGCACGTGGGGTGGGAAGGCTGGCCCGTGTGGTCCGATGAGCTGCTGTAGCTCAAATTGCTCAAGAAGTTAATGCTGGTTCTGATAGAAAGGTGTCAGAATACACACTGCATCGCAGTTTGCTGCGTAGACGCAGACTAGTCAGGGTGCCCATGCTGACCCCTGTCCACCGCCGAAAGCACCAACAGTGGGCATGTGAGCATCAGAACTGGACCACAGAGCAATGGAAGAAGGTGGCCTGGTCAGCTGAATCTCGTTTTCCTTTATCACGTAGATGGCCGGGTGCGTGTGCGTCGCTTACCTGGGGAACACATGGCACCAGGATGCACTATGGGAAGAAGGCAAGCCGGCGGAGGCAGTGTGATGCTTTGGGCAATGTTCTGCTGGGAAAACTTGGGTCCTACAGTCCATGTGGATGTTACTTTGACACATACCACCTTCCTAAGCATTGTTGCAGACCATGTACACTCTTTCATGGAAACAGTATTCCCTGGTGACTGTGGCTTCTTTCAGCAGGATAATGCGCCCTGCCATAAAGCAAAAATGGTTCAGGAATGGTTTGAGGAGCACAACAACGGGTTTGAGGAGCACAACAAACGGGTTTGAGGAGCACAACAACAAGTTTGAGGTGTTGACTTGACCTCCAAATTCCCCAGATCTCAATCCAATCGAGCATCTGTGGGATGTGCTGAACAAACAAGTCTGATCCATGGAGGCCCCACCTTGCAACTTACAGGACTTAAAGGATCTGCTGCTAACATCTTGGTGCCAGATACCACAGCACACCTTCAGTGGAGTCTATGCCTCGACGGGTCAGGGCTGTTTTGGCAGCAAAAGGGGGACCAACACAATATTAGGAAGGTGGTCATTAATGTTATGCCTGATATAATATAAAAATATATATTAGGGCTGGGTATTAACACAAATTTCACATTTTGATTCACAAGCTTGCGATTCAATTTCGATTCATATTCAATAGTGATTATTTTGGATATCATGTACAATACATGGCAAATTTTCTCAAGGAAAACAAATCTCTTAACTAATGTTGTAAACTTATGGGAGTTAGTTGTAGCCCACTTGGAATTTTTTTTTTTTTTTTTTTAAATAGTTATATGAAATATAAACATTTAAATGGTGGCGGTTATAAAACCTTGCCAGATTTATTCAAACATGCATTAAATACTGAAGAACATTAAAATTAGGGCTGGCCGATATGGCCAAAAAATCATATCTCTGTACTTTTTGGTTGAATGGCGATACACGGTATATATCCCGGTATTTTCTACGTTTTTCTATTTGGATAAAAAAAAAAAAATCTTTAATAATTTTATTTCACATCCTGCCCAGTGATGTCCTAAAAACAATATTGATATTGAAGGCTATAAACAAATACAGTGAATGTAATGTAGGCTATGCAATATATTATGTGCAAAAAGGGGGTTTACAATCTAAAAACAAAATTAATAATTTTGTTTTTAAATTCACTAAACTAAAAATGAAAATAAAAAAAGCATATAGCCTATATTTGATTACCCCATTATGGTCACTTTCATAAAAATATACATACTTGTAGGTTTAAAATTCCACATATGGCACATTTATTGTCCAACAACAAATATTTTAGAAATATGTGTACTTTAGTCAGAATTATTGTTCCTATTGCGCTCCGTCTGTTTGCCGCGCATGCACGCAGCGGCGCTCATTCACGGAAGCCTGAATTTTAGCGGAGATTCACTTGCAGAAGGCTCGTCCTCTCCGGACAGCAAAATGGACATATTTGCATGACTTTCTAACATTTACAGATGGAGAATATACCTGTGAAATGTAAGTTATGCACTGAAGAAAGCACCACATTTCAAACGCATTAAACACCGCAAGTATTTATCTGTCTGTCAGCACAAGTAGCCTATCTCTCAGAGCATCTGACAGGGCAAGCTGCTTTAAACTATATGTGTTAACTATATCTTACCAGTTATTTTGAAGCCCTTAATATAATGTATGTGTCATGTTTAGGACAAATTGTATCATGCACTTTCCCTGCATCAGCTCACTCTGCGTCCTCCGCTATTTTTCAGATGCGCTCGTATCAATCTACTGTATATTGATATAAACGGTATTGCCTCATTCCATATCGTCTCTAAAAAATATATCGATATATTGCACAAACTCGATATACCGCCTAGCCCTAATTAAAATTATAATGAATATGTAATATGGTGCATATATTTAGCAAAATGTTCCTCTGTATAGTTAATTTTTCTGGCAGACTAACGAGTTTATGGTCACTGGATATGGGTTTTCTGATGTAGATGTGACGTTACATGACATTGTTTACAAGCTGCTTTACTGACGGCTTTCCGCGGTTGAAACACTGATTGAGCGAATCCATGTGACATACGGATTTCGAAGTTGTACTGTATCTTTTAACACACTTTCAGATGCTCATTCATGTTTATTTCGCGGTGTAACTGGTATTAAGGCGGAAGAGAAGATCAGTTCACGTGCGCTCAGCACTGCTGCTTCTCTTGAGCTGAGCTGCGCCAGAACGGTATTTGTTTTTGAATTTCGTAATAAAATGGACGTAATTTGAAATCTGAGACTTTCATATGAATAGTAACAAAGCACAAAGATTATTGCGATTTATTAGATGGGAGGCGCGCTACAATGTTCCCTTCATTCATGAACTGAAAACAGGATGACTAATCCAGATGTATGCGTGTATGTGGGCTGTCAAGCAATTACAATTTTTAATCTAATTACACAATGTGGCGATTAATTAATCTAATGAATCGCACATCAAATTTGGCTGAGAAATTACTCCCAAAAGATAAAGTAATTATTGTGTAAACTTAAAAAAATATTTTAGTGTGAACTACCTTTTAATGTTTGTTTTTATTAAAGAAACTGCCAGTAGGTGGCGGTAAATGTCTAATTGAGTCCATTCATTCGATTCGTTCATTCAGGAGTGAAGTAAATGATTCTCTTTATGAAAATGGTAAATGTAAATGGTTTTCTTTATGGTCCATTAAATCATTGGTTTACCCGATTCGTTCAAAACGCGGATTCAGAAATGAAACGCCACTGTGTATTGAGTCGGAGACGAACAGTTCTGCTTTGTCTTATATTTTCGTTTGCAAAACTGAGCAAAACAGACTAAAAATAACACAATGTTGTCAAAAAAATTAGTAAAACAAAAGTTAATATTGTGGTGTTTTACTCATAATTTTTTTTTTATTTTTTTTTTATGTATTTTAACTGTTGTTTAAGATCAATATCGCATTTGCAGTCGTCTCGTGCTTTTCTGGACCGAAAAACACAACTCGTGAGATATTGCTTGTATACCATAATGTAAATGTAAGGGCGTTTTCAAACTGGCAGTTTAGTTCGAAAGGGGGCACGGTTCGCATGAAAAATTGGTAATGTGAAAGCTGTCATGCGGACCCGGGTGAGCTGAGCTCAGGGGTACCGAACCCGAGACTGCCTGAAGGAGGTGGTCTGAGTTCGGTTGCGCAACTTGCGCTCGAACTGTGCCGCGATTCACGTGAAATGTGAAAGCAACACGGATTCGGGTGCGCAAGAAAAGTAACCTGCGCATGCGTTTTTTCAGATGATGATGTATTTAGTTAAATAAACATGTATGGGGTGATAGTGTAGTGTTGATGATTTACCTCGGATACGACTCGAGAGAGAGGGAGCCTGCAAGTGTATTCGCGCATAGCACCGGCGGGAACAACAAACGTGCCCAGTGTAAAAACGCCCTGAGACTAAAACTCAAACAGGGCCATTTTTGCCTCATATCTTGAATTTTAGGTACATTCTAACTGCATTCTATAGGCTTCATCACACACTGAGTTGTTGCCCTGCATCATATTCTTCGTTCTTCATATTTCTTCATCAATCAACTGTATGAAATGTTAGATGACCAAGTAGGTCTAGGGCGGGGCAAGTGCGTTAAATGCGTTAATTTTAACGCGTTATTTTTTTTACCGTAACTAATTAATCTAATTAACGCGTTAAATCGACAGCCCTAATATATACATACGTGCATATCTATCTATACACGTACATACACACACGTGCATATATCTACATATCTATGTAATACACGCATACATTTTTAGATTTAACTTTAAGTGAGGATTAGATTAAGGCAAAAGTAATCTTTAAAATACTAAATCTAATCTTTAGCAAATCTCAAAATGAATATCAGTTTTTCATAGCGTACGCTATAAAATTTGTGGTGCCTAAATGTTTATTTTTTTATTTGTAGTATTTAAAAGTTTTGGCTAAATATAAGGTAATTATCTGTAGAGTATTGGCCAGAGTTTTTAAGTTTAAATTCTAACTTGCAGCCTTGCAAGAAAGTGATTTTTAAAAGTTTACAACCTTGAGTTCTGGAGATTTTAGAAGATTTTGTGGTTATGAGCGTTTACAAGTGGAAATTTAAATTACTTGAGATGGCATGTGGTGCCATGGAAATGACTATCCAGTGCTTTTAAAACCGTGTTTTTGGGATTGACTTTATTTGTTTGCGTGTGTCAGGTCGGAAAGCAGATGTTATGCAATGGAGTATCAACCACTGTGTCTGCGCAGACATTTTCAACCCCACCTAGTCACCGATCCATCAGTGCAGAAAACAGCTTCCACAACATTCACTCTGTGAGCATAATGTTTTGTCTCCATATGCCTCAGATGTCCCTAACATCAATTCCATTAATTTAAATGCAAAACATCCTATCAGAAGCTGAGCTGGTTCGCATTAAGCTCAATCCCCCCGCTCCTCATCAGGTGTTTAATGTGGCATCTTTGCCAATCAGTGAGAGCTCAGGGATGAAGTCAGATGAGAGCGGATTCTCTGAGTCTATGCATCGGAGTTACACGCCGGCCAAAACCCAGAGTTATTCCACCGCAAGCACCCAGACGCCACCTGAACTCAACCTACCTGAAGATGACCTACAGATTGGTGACACTCACTCACTGAGATACTCACATATACACACGCTCTCTCAGGCTGTTAGATTTTGCCTCACCAATCATGTGTGTTTTTGCAGAAGGCCAGAACCAGCTGGAGTGTCCGGTAAGTACAGGCGGTCACGTGTTCTCTACCCCTCAGCCACAGTCTCGTCTGAGTCAGTCCTGCTACCCCCGCGGTACAGCGAGAGGTATGACGCGTGCAGGCAGGGGTTTGGGTCACTCATACAGATCACCTGGTGGCTACAGAGGTACCGTCCTCTTCCTCTGTCTCCTTCACTCCCTGTTAGGC
The DNA here is from genome assembly GCA_039654105.1 of Coreius guichenoti. Classification (NCBI taxonomy): domain Eukaryota; kingdom Metazoa; phylum Chordata; class Actinopteri; order Cypriniformes; family Gobionidae; genus Coreius; species Coreius guichenoti. The sequence continues at coordinate 14,732,763 of CM077182.1, read as the reverse complement.
TTTAATATTATTATTTTTTTTTTTTTATTCATACTGTGCAGATCACATAATGGAGGTGTATTTTCTGTTCTAAACTTTAACACTGAGCCAATGCATGTACTCTTGTTCTTGCACAAACTTTCAATAATCGATACTGTTTATCTTTGCAATTTATAGAAGACCTGGATTAATAGTGTAAACCCTGCATTTTTCTTTCCTTCTGACTGATTTACAGGTGGTTATGAGGCCTACAGAGTGAATGTGCGTTCTCCAGGAGGGGCCTTCATATCCCAGACCCACACGACACACAGAGACCCTGGATCTGCCTTTTATGTGTCCAGAGTAAGTTTGTTTTTACTGATTTCCTTACTTTATTTTACTTATTTACTTTATCTTATTTATGAACAAACCAGTAAATTTTATATATATATTTTGTGCTGTAGGTGTTATATTTTATGCTTTTATATTATAGGCCTTGTTTGTTTTATTTATTTTTTTTGTCTTAATGCCATTTTAGTTATACTAAACAAATTATTTTACCCATTATTGTGTTTATATGATATTATAGGTCAGGATTACTGATGTCATTATTCATATAAACAGCTAAATTAATTTATATTCATTTTGTGTTGTAGGCAATATATTATATTATATTATATTATATTATATTATATTATATTATATTATATTATATTATATTATATTATATTATATTATATTATATTATATTATATTATATTATATTATATTATATTATATTATATTGGGTCAGCTGTGCTTGTTTTACCAATAGGAAAATGGGTATCAGCAGAGCTTCAAACGAGGTGGAGGCGCAGCAACTCAAAGGAGCAGTGGTATGAGCAATCACTCATACTGGTATTTTGGTGAAGTATATTTAATACTGATACTTTTATTTTTTATATATATATATATAATTTTTTTTATTTTAAATGTTCCCTGTTCAGAAGTTAAGGTGTGAGGAACATTTGTTTTGGGGTACTGCTTTACAAGTAATGTGAGCTATGTAGTCAATTTCTTTAACTAGTAAAGTAACACATTACTTTTAAATTTACAACATCTGTTACTTTTTCAAAAGTTTTCCCATTTATTTACTGACACCTCTCCTGTCCCCATGTTGAGAGAAATCAGGAATAAGTGCAGAGTCACTATAGAGTGGTGCAGGTATGACGTCACTTTTAGGCCAACCGGCAGTTAGCATTGCACTGGTTTCCTCGAGAAAAACCCAATAGGATTTTCCCATTAGGCTTTTGGATCATTGCTAAAAACAAGCTCTGTGATCAACAAAAATGTATGATACTTACATGTTTTGTCCATCAAGATAATTATCACAGATGAACTCAACTTTTATAAATTCTGAAGCCTAAATGCAGTCGCCAGAAGTAAAAAGATAAAGGTAGGCTATAAACGGACTACACCGCAATTTCAACGTCACCATCACTAAGCTTCCAACAACTCTTTCAGTTTTTATCTAAAAACATTTTCCCAGAATGTTTGAGTTAGAATAGATTATAAGAGCACAATTATGAGCATAATGAGGCTGTAAAAGCGGACTGAGCTCACCTTTTCGGCGTGATGACGTTTAATCTCCTTGACAGCCTCTGTAGTCCCATTTAGCCACTTGTTAGCAACCGCCTTTTTCAAGACACATAACCGCTTCAAAAAAATCACGAGTGGGTAATACTGATGTATTTTATGTTGTAGAATAAAACGTGAAAGTGTCTTGAGCTTTTGTTCACCACAGACCTTATTTCAGCCATTTAACCAAAACCCCATTCAAAAAAAAAAAAAAAACCCATTGACTTCGGTACAAGGGAACCGGAAGTGTCAAAATGCTAACTCCCTTCCGCATTTTGGCCTACAAAGTGATGTCATACCTGCACCACTCTATTGTAGTTTGAGACTAAATGTGAGCACTTTATTTAATCTCACTTTATGAATCAATGTCGTTGCTGCTGACCTTTGATCCAATTCAACCATCGTAATAAGTGTAAATGCGATTAAACTTTTGGTCCTTGGGGATTTTAATGTTCATTTATGCTGCCCATCAAAGCCATTGGTTAATGAATTACTTTCTCTTATTGAGACTTTTAATTTCACACGTCACTGGTTCTACTCACAAGAAAGGTCATACACTAGATCTTGTTATCATATGGTATTTCTGTATCTAATTTGGTGGTTTCAGATATAGGCATCTCCGACCATTATTCAGTGGTATTTGATGCTGTTTGTTCTTATGTTCCTCCAACCTCTTCTCAGCCTTTACATTATGCTAGGTTTATCAATTCTTCAACTGCAAACCTTTTTACTGAATTTTATCACATTTTACAGACAATGTCTCAGGTGGGCTTGACACATTAAAAGCTTCAACCAGCATTTCAAAGTCATGTACTCTAGATAGTGTTGCCCCTCTTAAATTAAAGAAACGTAAGGGAACTTCTCAACCTTGGTTAAGCAATGTCACCCGCTCTAAGTCTAAGGCTTATTAGTTTTACTTTTAGTGTTACATTTGCCAAACTTGAACTTTTTTTTTTTTTGTTTGTTAAAACAAGCAAGCCCAGGTGAGAGTGACTTTTTTTTACTTTCTGTAAAAAGTAACGCAATAGGTTACTTTTTTTAGGAAGTAAAGCAATATTGTATTGCATTACTTTTTAAAAGTAACTTTTCCCCAACACTGGTAAGAAATGACTCAATAGATTATAATAGATCAAAGTGATGGTCTTTCTTTGTCTCCTCCCCCCCCCCTTTAAGCTGGTTGGAGTGACTCTTCTCAGGTGAGCAGCCCAGACCGGGAGGCTATGTATCCGCTTGACTCGGGAATCAGTGACACTCTCTCCATCCCGCCAATGGAAGTGCCCATCACACCCCAGGGCCCGCACACTCTGATGCCCGTACATGTGTACCCGCTCACCCAACTCCGCGTGGCTTTCTCCGCCGCCCGCACGGCCAACTTCGCCCCTGGCACTCTGGATCAGCCGATCGCCTTCGACCAGCTGCACACCAACCTCGGCGACATGTTCGACACGACCTCCGGCCGCTTCACCTGTCCTGCTGCCGGCACTTACGTCTTTATCTTCCACATCCTGAAGCTGGCCATCAGCGTGCCCCTGTACGTCAACCTCATGCGCAATGAAGAGGTGATGGTGTCTGCGTATGCCAATGACGGCGCTCCGGACCATGAGACTGCCAGCAATCACGCTGTCCTCCAGCTGTTCCAGGGCGACCAGGTGTGGCTGCGGCTTCACCGTGGCGCCATCTATGGTAGCAGCTGGAAGTACAGCACCTTCTCTGGTTTCCTGCTGTACCAGGACTGAACATCTGTCTCTAAATGGGCACAAAAAGGGATGTGGCATTTTGGATGTTCTTTGAAAGTTACTCTGCACTTTATTGCGCTTTTGGTTACGCATGGTGCAACTGCATGTTTGAAAGATGTTCAGTAGTACAAAAGGCAGTGTTAAAGCTAATGTAAGATGTTCTGCTGGTAAAAGTTTGTGGGTTTACCTGGGTTGGTTTTTTATTTTTATTTGATTTAATATACTACTTTTTTTTTTTTTTTTTCCCCCCCATTGTTTTGAAAGTCTTTACTGTGTACTTGGGTGCACAAACCCGTAACCCATAGTAGCTGCATTTAGTGTGCACTAAACTGAAATCCTAACATTCGGAAGCATCTTCTGGTGTTTGTTAAATGGCACTGTATTCTCATCTGTTCATTTTAGATGAGCGAGAGGTTTCCCAGCCATACAAAAGTCTGCAACATGGTGCCTTTCTGTTTTTGGTGTTGTTGAACACATGCATTGCTTTTCAAGAATGGAGGATTTTTTTTTTTTTTTCTGGTAATACTTGACATGTTGAGCACTTTAAAAGGACTTGGTGGCCTAGTTGGGGTTTTGTGTATGTTAATCTGTGTGTTTGTCTGTGGAAGGCAAAAAAAAAAAAAAAAAAAAAAAAAAAAAAACACACACACACACATACATACAGTGAGTGAATCACTTGAACGCTGACTTTTAGGCCAAAATTGCTCCCTCTTGTGCCTGAAATAAAAATGTGCAGTTCACTTCTGTGATGGCTTCATTTGTGCATCGAGTTGTTGTGAAAATGCTGTTTAAAGGAATAGTTCACCCAAAAACGAAAATTCTGTCATTTACTCACCCTCAAGTTGTTCTACACCCATATGAATTTGTTCTTAACGATGGATGGATGGATGGATGGATGGATGGATGGATGGATGGATGGATGGATGGATGGATGGATGGATGGATGGATGGATGGATGGATGGATGGATGGATGGATGGATGGATGGATGGATGGATGGATGGATGGATGGATGGATGGATGGATGGATGGATGGATGTCCCCTACTATAGAAGTCAATGGGGTCCATCAACTGTCTAGTTCCCCCATTTTCTTTAAAATATCTTGTGTACAGCAGAACAAAGAAATTCATACAAGTTTGGAACAACTTGAGGGTGCGTAAATGACAATTTTCATTTCATCAGAGAATTTTTATTTAAGGGTATAGGGGGCGATTTCGGATTCAGCCCGAGATTAGTCTTCTGTTAATTTACTAATTTTCATCACCTGCAGTTGCTTATTACTCAGTTTGCTGTAAGTCACAAAGCTGAAAGGATGTCAAAAGCTATCTTTAACAACAGGGGTATTAAAAAAAAAAAACTTTAACCTGGGGTTGCCATTAAAATGTGAAGAATATTACATAAAAATAAGCTTGCATCAGATGGAGTGAGAATGCGGACAGGTTTGTATGCATGTTTTGGCCTGCTCAAATTTTCTTTTCTGTTATTAATCTTATGATTTTTATAATGTAATAGCTCGTTTCAGTATAAATAAATCCTTTATATATGCATAAGTGTTTCTTCAACTAGAAGTACCTTTAAAACATTTTACACTGTGCTTCCATGGCAGGTTTGTATAGATTATTTAATGTCGTTTATATATCATAGTTTAAATATATAATAAATTATGTAGTATTCAATTGCAGTTTGATGAAAGTGACTTTAAACAACAAAATAACGTTTACGTATCTTAAATACAAAATATTTTCACATGCTCTGCATAATTTAATACAATTTACAACTTGATTGAAAATACAATAAAATATTTCTGATCTTTAGATGCATTTTAAACCTGCAATTCATGTTTTTTTTTTTTTTTTTTTTGCGTCAAACAATTCTATAAACGCCTTTACTTTTTAGAAGGTCCCTTGTAGAGGGATAATGTTGACGTAAAAAGTTTGAAAACCCCTGATATATGTCCTGTAATCGCGAGGGTATTGCATTATCTCGTTGAGCATATTGTTTAAAAATGTTTCGAGATGACCACAAGAGGCCGCTGTTGCCCTACTCGTTGATGACGTCTGTGCTGTGCGTAATGGAAAAACAAATACACTCGTTCAGTAGGACTTGACGCGTCTCCCGCGAGAGCTTCTACTCAGAGTCCTGCCATGGGCCATAAATGTCACAATGCACAAATGTTTACTTTCTACTTCTCAGCTTTAACAGCCGAGTGTGCTTGTTCATTTTGCTTTCACTGAATGCCTTTTAAGGGAATTATAATATGTTTATATTTGTGGTCGTGGCACCTGTACATTGGTCATACATGTTTATCATGTTGAATATATAAATACATATTTTTTTTTTGTCAGCTCAGTTGAGTTGATCTAGAAAGGCTCAATCTGTCTAGTCCTTGATGGTAGCACCAAAATTCTGGGAGTGTGTAATCCCTAAACTGAAATTTAACCTCCTGCTGGTCCGTAGGGCAAGTCTGTCTGCGGTTGACCTGCCCAGACTTGTTCATATAATACCCTCCTCTTCTTAAACCTAGTTTTACCCCCTGTATTAGGTCATGTCCCATGTAAACCCACCGCCTCTCCTTCTCACACTGTGTTCTGCGAGGTCCCGAGATGGCTGGGATGGTCAGCTGTCTTGCATGCCGTGGCCTGGAGACCCTATGCTGGACTTTGGATAAAGGGACTGTACTGTTCATTGTGTCCTTTTAAACAAACTGTTCTTTATAGGCTAATGTGTTGTCTCTCTGCTTTTGGGTTTTTGGAGGGATGCAGTCGTGGAATATAAATACTAAGTATAAAATTCCCACTTCTCTCTTTTTTCTTTCTTTTTTTTTTTTTTTTTTTCTAGTTTCGGCCTGAGGCTTTTCTGATTTTTAGTTCAAAACAGTTTTGAGATCATGAGTCATATTCTGAGAAAGTGTAAATTTGGGAAGACACCATATTCTGTGGTTATATCCCTGAGATTACCGTCATAACCAAAAGTCAACAAAGAAACTACTAACAGCTGTAGATTGCAGGTTGGAGCCACAAAGAGAGAGGAAAAAACAAGTTAACTAGTCGAACATTACTCTTTTCAACAGCCCCCAAAATTAATACTTGGAAGCCATTTATCAGTGGAAGACAGCTGATAAATGCTGTATTCACAAGCTACGAAACGAATGAAAGTCGTTTCTTCATGTCTCCTGCCTTTAAACTTAACGCTGGTGATTTGTCATCTGCCACAATGTCATTCCTGAGAGAAAGTGCGTCACCTGCCCTTTAGTGAACAAAAGGGCAGGTGACCGTGTCATTAGCAGAGATTTTTTTTTAAATGTATTTAGTCAGTTTTCACTTATCTTGTACAACTTTATGAAAATGGGTCATTGTTGTAATGCCTGTCCTAGCAAGTTGTACATGCACTCCTAGCACTGTTTCAGGCATTTATATTGACAATCATATAAAGTTCGATAGCCTTGTGTCACCTTGCCTTGCCGTTTAAAAAAAAAATTACACCTGAAATAGTGCTGTTAAATCGATTAATTGATTAATTGCATGCAAAATAAAAGTTTGTTTACACAATATATGTGCGTCTACTGTGTATAATTATGTATATATAAACACACATGCATGTATATATTTAACAAAAATTTATTTATATATACAATTATTTTTATATATAATATAAATTATATAAATATATATATACAGTATATACATGCAAATATCTCTTAAATATATACATGAATGAATGTGTATTTATACATAATTATACACAGTACACACACATATATTATGTAAACAAACTTTTATTTTGTATACAATTAATCGCGATTAATTGATTTGACAGCACTAACCTGAAATTAATAGTACGTTTGAATTTTTTTTTAAATCATGTACATTCAAGCAGTGTTGAGGGTAATGCATTACAAGTAACGTGAGTTACATAATCAGATTACTTTTCCAAGTAACTAGTAAAGTAACACATTACTTTTAAATTCACAAAAAATATCCAAGTTGCTTTTTCAAACAAGTAATGCAGGTTACTTTGTTTTCTCATGTATTAACTGACACCTCTCCTGTTCTCATGTTGAGAGTAATCAGGAGTAAGTGCAGAGGCATTGTGTGTGCTGTGTAAACATTAGGGTTATTGTAGTTCAAGACTAAATGTGAGCATGCATTTACTCATCTCACTTGCACAAAAACAGATTCAATATTGCTCAAAATGAATAAAACGGAGAAATGCAAACTCAGAATATTATGCAAACCTGCAATAATTAAATGTTTAATTTCACAAATATACTTTATGTATTTAATCTCACTTTATTAACCATTGTCTTTGCGGCTGACCTTCAATGATCCAATTCAACTACTTATAAGCAAAAATGACTTTAGATAAATATAACAATTGTGTTGAATTTTTTTTTATTGCTGATGTAAAAGTGTTTTTTCCCCGTGTCTTATTCTTCTGCAATTTAGAATGTCAGCACAGCTGAAAGGCTTGTTTGAGCTGCGCCCTCTACAGATGTTAATTTGCATTTCCTTCAGCCTGAGGCTTATTGATTTCACATTTGGTGTGAAAGGGTCTTTACATTTGTCAAAGTAGAACCTTTTTTGTTGTTATTAAAAAACAAACAAAAAAAGCCCAGCCCAGGTAAGAAAAAATAACTCAAAAGTAACATGACACATTAATTTTAATAAACACGATGTCGACATGTGAGGCTGTCAAAACGATCCCCGTTCACACGGATCTGTGAAAATTACTCAAAAAGCTGTATTATGCATGCCAGGTCAGTAGGTAACGATGTCACTTTGTCAAGAAACACCCCACGAACACGTAATACACATACGCATGACGTCATCGTTTTCACAAATTCACGTTTTTGTTATTTACATGGAGACGGTAACGGCATAGTTTCAAAACCCGTTTTCAAAAGCTTGTGTTTTCAGGCCCCAAAAACGCTGTTGTCGTGTAAATGAGCGCAAAACTTATAAAAAGTTTTCTGTTTTCATTTGGAAATGGTGTTGTGTAAACATACCCTAAGTAACGCAATTAGTTTCTTTTTAGGGAGTAACGCACTATATTGTAACACATTACTTTTAAAAGTAACTTTCCCCAAACGAGTCTTTCTAATCAGATCAGTACCCTGAAAAAAGCAGTTTTATTTTATATGCAGTGGGTCCCCTCATGGGGGCAGCCATTTTAAGATCACATGACCAGCCAAATGCTATTCATTTGATCTGGTTAACCCCCTGTTATTGGACAATTTCACCCATAGAATAAATTATTCAAGACTGAGAGCATTTCTTGGCAACTGAAAACTTTTGCATGATTCACATTATGTTCAAGTTGTACACTCAGTGTACCTTTAAGGTGTGAATCACAATAGTATTTGTTTTGCTTGTTTTTGACTAAAAGGCTAATACATGCACAGCATTTGAGTTGCAAAAAACTGACTGTTTGTGTCTGCAAAACAGGAAAATTAACATTTGCTTATTTGCACCCTGATCTGAGTTTGGTGCCACATTTTTGCATGCAAGTTCTAACACAGTGCCCGCTGTCTTGCCCAAGACTTTTTGTTTCCTATCAAAAAGTCTGGTAACGCTTTAGATTACAGCCCGGAAAGTACTGTTTAACTAAAGTGAATTTTCAGCGTAACTTTCAGTAATTATAGTGTAACTATAAAGTAAGTATGTGTAATTATAAGGGAACAATATGTAATATTTGGGGAATAAAGGAGTAACTATCAGGAAAATTAACAAATGATTTACTGAAAGTATTTTTTAATTAAGGGGTAATTATCCATGTATACAGGGTAAGTGGTGCTTATTTCATGTAGTTACAGGGTAAGTATGAATCTGAGGGCTGTTAATAGTTTCATGTCTACAATAAAAAACACGTACAAAATCTAATATCACTCGGAAACATTTATTGAAAAACAACTTAATTCAAAACAGATTTATGACACTTCTTACTCATTTTTTAAAATAAACTTTTCATTTCAAATAATAACGTCCTGACAGAAAGTGGCACGTTTTATCCCTTTTTGTTTCTCTTGCTTGTCTTCCTCTTCTTGTTCCTCTTCTTCTTTTTTGTTATTTCCACTGATGGATCTTAAGAGCAATCCCATGTCTTTTGATATTCTGTATTATTATTTATTAAAAGAAAAAGTACATCCAGAGATGATCTCATAATTTACTAATCTTTTCACATCTGACCAACTGTTACCAGCGCGTGCGTGAGTAAAGAAGCTTCAAGCTTTCATGACGGTCTCGCGCGAGTGGCGACTCTGTTTCTCTGGCGTCTCTGTCTTCTAGTCTTGTTTGTTTCTCATTGCTATTATCATATATTATGTTATTGTTTGTTTACTGCTGTGAGCATTAATTTAAAAACAGCATCCGACATCCGCGTGACCAGTCACGCTTCAAGTTACGTCAAGCGTGAACTCAACCCTCTCATTCACGCAGATGACTGCTGGTCTGAAGCGATAGTTTACGGTTTAATTTTTTTTTTTAAATATTGGTATTTTTCTTACAAACACTTATCGTTTCACTTCAGAAGACATTGATTCATCAATTGGGATCTTATGGATTACTGTAGTTATTGCTGTATGTGCTGTTTGATGCTTCAACTTTTAGGAACCCAAATAAATTTTCATTATCAGAGATTATTTATTTTTCTGTGTTCATCTGAAGAAAGAAAGTCGTATACATCTCGGATGGCATGAGGGTAAAAGATGAGTAAACGGTGAGGACATTTCTGCGTGCACTGTATTTTCTTTAAATACATAATATAGCTACAGAATAGCTAGAGACATAGGATTCCTTCTTAAGAACGAATAAGAAGAGGAACAAGAGGAGGAGAAGCCAAGCAAGAGAAACGAATGTGTTGTAAATCTGTTTTAAAAAAGTTGTTTTTCAAATAAAGATTTCCGAGTGATATCAGATTGTGTACGTGTTTTTATTGTACTTACCCTGTAACTACATGAAACAAGAGGGGAACAAGCACTACTTTAATTTACAGCCCGCAGATTCATACTTACCCTGTAACTACATGAAACAAGAGGGGAACAAGCACCACTTTAATTTACAGCCCGCAGATTCATACTTACCCTGTAACTACATGGATAATTACCCAGTAATTAAAAAATACTTACAGTATAAATAATTTGTTAATTTTCCTGATAGTTACCCCTTTATTCCCCAAATATTACATATTGTTCCCTTATAACTACACGCACTTACTTTATAGTTACACTATAATTACCGAAGTTTACGCTGTAAATTTGCTTTACTTACGCAGTACTTTCCGGGCTGTAATCTAAAGCGTTACCAAAAGTCTTTTTATGGCTTGCATCTGTGTAAGGAGTGAGTAAAGGGATTTTATAATTACATTCCATGAAAAGCACTTACGACAAATGATAAGTTTGTGTTGCGGGTTGGACTGGTGACAGACTAAACTGTATGGTTTTGTTTACAGAGCTACTATTTAGAGACGTTAATAAAAACAGAACCATCCATTGCAGTTTAAATGCTAATTGTGGATTACTTGGATCTCCTATTGTCAGCATTTAGACTGTTCATGTTGGCTTTTATCATTGTGGTGTTGTGTTTACTTCTCTTTTTTTCCCCCCGTTACTTTTAGCACTGACATTCAAAAAAAAAAAAAAAAATCCCTTAGCAGGGAAAGGCTGTGTGTTAATAGTTCTGCATAAATTCTCAGCATAACATAGCAGGAAATCCCCTGTCAGAGGTCCAATCCAACACATTTGCTGGATGTCTTGCATTGTTGCAATCTGCAGTGCATGATGGGATAGGGTAAATATCCTATTTTCCGCCCAGGAAATAAACTCTGTAAGCTGCGATGGGGTTGCGATAAGATTTGCATCTGATTCTGCCAGTCCTGCTCTGTTGTTTTAATCTCTCCGATAACCATCTTCTAATAACAACTAGTAAATTGAAAAAAAAAAAAAAACTGAATTGCTAGCTTACAGGGAACTGCAGAAATGTGTTGCCAAGGCACATGTAGAATGTAAGAGGCCCAAACTCAGCGGAGTGAATGTTTTCTCACGGCCGTGACAGAATTCAGACATTTCGCACAAAAGAACGGTTGTGCGACTTGTGCTTACACCTCTATGAGGAGGTCCAGGTGTGTGATTCTAACCTTCTCGTCCATGTGATCTCGCTCATTCATGTTAGACGTATATTTTTCCTAAACCTCCTCCCATCGTTTAACTCCTCCACTCAGTGTCAACATATGGCCCTGCAGTTAGTTCAGTGTCGTGCTATGTTTGGAATGGCACACTATTCTCAAGTGAACAAAATCGTCATTTCCAGAGAAAATTGGTGCAAAATGGAAATGAAAGGTGAAGTCATTGTAGATGCCACTGTGGCTCCTTTATATAATAACTTACTTGCTATTTTGAGTGCACAAACAAAATGCTCGGACACACTTCATGTTTGCCTTATTTCTGGAAGTGGAAATGTTTTGGGAGGTAAAAGTAGCCAATCATTTTGGCAAATTATTCAGGTTTATTTTAAAGTAGGCCTACATCTAGGAATGTATTTGTTAAATGTGGTTCCACTGCAGTTCATGTACATGCCTTCTTACAGAATATACTTACATTTATGCACATTTTGGATATTTAATCCACATCTCTCATTTTTTTATGCAGTATCCCAATTTGCATAAAAATATGTGAATGGAAGCCTGACTAATGCTGACTTATTTGCTATGTTCAGAATAGCATACTATTCTTACTACACCTACAGTGTTATAGCATGTATTGTGTGCACGGTACGGAAATTTTATGTATGCGTGGAATACCCAGATGACCCATGAATCTGATTCCATTGTAGTGTATTATTGCAGAATGATTTTTTTAATGACCATATTACAAATTTTATCCACATCCATCCAGCATTATTATGTAATATATCCCAATTTGCACAAAAATATGTGAATGGAAACCTGACTAAAGGCCCGTTCACACCAAGAACAATAGCTATAAAGATAACTATATTAGCGCGATATCGTTCTGTTTATTCTACGCGTGTGCTTGTCTGCCGCTTTAAATGCTCAAGCTTATTTAAGCAGAAAAGATTCAGATTGGCTGTCAATGTTTTATCGTTCATCAGCTGGATAAAATTGTTCTGAAAGTGAGTCCAACGATATTGTTTCTCTGTGCCGTTATCGTTATAGAGGGTATGCATCGACGTCACTTTCCTGCTGGAACACGCCCCCTCAGCCGGGACTGAGGGGCAAAAGAGCCTGCTGCATTACTGGATTTATTAGGGGAAACTGCAAAAACGCGAGTAAAACAAACGATTATCAGTTTAAACTAAAGGTTGGACTCGACAGTGTTCATTACAACTTACCAAAGATCCAGTGATCCATGGATATTGACATGCAGCCAGGATCGTGTTTCCTGACATTTATATGTGCCTGATTTCGACGCCGGGGAAATACATAAATGTGAACACTTTATATAAATAGGTAAATATAGGTAGGTCTAAATTCGGGTGATCATTTATATCAATGTTATATATAGTTTCATATCGTCCAGCATTTTTGTCAATGTTTATTTAAAAACATCCAATTATGCAGAATATAATATGGTAAATATTTAATTGATGAGTTGTCAATACAGTATATAACAATACAATATATAGGGTATGATTTTACCCCAAAATTCAATATATTGACACAAAATGATAACTGCAAATACACGTTTCGCTGTCTGGAGTCCAGTTGTTTCTGTGAACTGCAGCGATCCATTTGCTTCTCTTTTCAGTACGTTTTGGCAGTCTGTAAAAATATACCTCAGATTTCTTGTCAAATCTATTTGTACAGTCAATCTCAAAGCTCTTTCCCGGTTTAGATGTGTTTTGTGTGTTTTTCGCGGCATTCACGCTGAAAACCAATGCTGCCACTCAGTGGGTGTAACCGCAGTCACTCCGGCCGATGGCGACGTCACGTGCATACCCTCTATAGCTGTGGTGTAAATTCTGCTTGTGGTGTGAACAATTTTTAGAACTATATCTTTATCGTTATCTTTATATTTATTGTCCTTGGTGTGAACGCGCCGTAACTGTATTCTAACCTTATTAATGCTATTCTTACTACTCCTACAGTGTATAGTATGTACTGTGTGCGCAGTATGTACATTTTTGTGTATACCCAGATGACTGTTTGTTAAAATATGTATGCAGCAGATCATACTGTACTGAATGTTAACAACTGAGCTTATGAAGTATGACAACAGCAGTATTCAGTATAAACTGCACAGTATCGAGTAGTAAATTAGTATCTCATTTCGAACATAACACTCTCTTTTACACATTTGTGTGCTTTATAGCTTTAAACACAGAGAATTACTCTATATTTTTTCTTACCGTCTCTACAGACTTAATAAATCTCTGCCATTATAACGTTTCTCCCTTGAGTTGTGTGTTGTAATTTGGAAACTGCATTATGGCTTGTATCTGATTTATGTTTACGTTAATGGCTGCCATCTTTCTCGTGTTTGTGGGCTGGAAGCAAACGGGTTTGATGCTCGTGGGGGGTGGGGGGGGAAGGGGTGTATGACAGGCTCCTGTTTGCAGACTCAGACTGAAGATAAAATTGGGGCAGGTTGGAAAGTGCTGTGGTGCGGTTCGACTTGGTGGCTGGCGAGACCATTTAATCGTTTCCACATGGAAAAAGAAACGAGTCTTTATCAGAACATGAGTTCTGTCTACTGTTAGCCACTGTTAGCAATGTTTCTCGTACTGCACTCTGAACCATGAAGCTATAACCAGTCTCATGATGTTTTCACATGTTAAAAAGAAGCTAATCATCTATGTGTTTACACAGAGCCATACAAATAAAGATGACTCATGTGCCTGGCTAACACTTGTTGAAGTATCGCTCTGTCTCCATCTCCTTCTTGTTCTCTTTCATCGTTATTTGCTGCAATAGAAGGATAATTATAGCTTTCTGGAAATGATGCCTCCGTAAAGGCTCCTTTGGGAAAGAATCAGGCTGTAAAATGATTCTTCGTCTGCTGTGTGTAACAGCACTGTGCTGTGTGGAGAAAGCGTGAGGTAAACTTCTTTCAGCTTTCTCTGTGTATCAGTCTGAATGATGAAATGCTTCAATGTTCCCTATTCATCTCTCCAATACGTTCGGTGTGGAATAGACTCCAAACTCACTGGCATGTAAACAGAAGGCTGTTTTACCCACAATGCTCTAATATTTCCAGTTCATCTTAGCCTCACAGCATCATGCAATGTAATATTTCCTTTTTTTGGTTTATCTTAGATCCAAGGGTTGAGGCGTTGCCTGCATCCTTTTGGGATTAATGTGGCCCTTTGGTGTATGGAGATGCATGCGTGAGAGCTTCAGAACCACAGCTCTGGGCCTGACTGGTTCACATTAGAGTTGTTTATCACATGTTAATTATCCAGAACTGATGTTCATTAACAAACGCACATGCACACAAAACCTCTGAGCTCATCTCTTGCTCAGGGGTCTGGCACAAAATGCACCGCATCACGCAAATATTTACAGGAATAGTTTGACGCTGTCAAAATCGCCTGGAAAACAAATGCATATTCCACTTCATTCTGTTTGTGCTCATATCATACCGACACGGCTGCTGTACTGCATGTTGTTTTGGCTGTTTAAGTCTCTCTTTTCACTTTTTTACCTCAGGATTATGTACTCTGACAATTACAGTCTGTAAATTTGCTGTTTGAGTAACAGTACCACAGTGGTTCTGTAAATACTGTAGCCGCTCCACCCAATGTAATGTAACACAAACCTTTGTTTTTAGTTTCAGCGCTAATGGGGCAGGTGTTGATCTAAACACTTAACTTACAATTCAGGTAAAAGAAGCAGTAATCAGAATGCAAGGAATGTAGATACACCCACTTTCAGAAGACTTGCCTTTTTGACTAAATAATCAACAGATACATAGCCACGATACGGAACTCACAATACAATTTTATTGCGATACTCCAAGACATATGGTAAAAGGTTACGAAAAAACCGTTGATTTAAAATGCTAAATTTGGGATTACATTGGGGCTGGAAATGAATAGGCTTGGACTTGGTAACCCAGTGCACAGGACAATGGTGACACCAGAATAAAAATATTCATGATTCTGAAGCTGAAAATAGAGAATTATTTTAGACGAATATGCTTGCACTCTGTCACTGACTAGATATATTTAAAATAATGTAGGACACTTTTTATTGGTAACATAAGACAGCCTATTGCAGTGCTGTTTTCTTTGTTCCTAAATATATTCATGTTTTTAAAACAAATCTTTCGAATGAACGATTCAATGACTCACTCATGAGACCGTCACTTGTTTCGTTCCAGCGTGTTTGGAGGAATCGTTTTAGTGAATGATTCAATGACTCGCATGTTTAATTGCTGAATGAAGCGAAGGTTCTAAATTAATTGTTCAATTATTCTCATTCCCGAATGAATCAGTAGTTTTAAACTAATCATTTGAGAAAATGGCTCACTCATTAAATATAATTTGTCGCCACCTAAAAGCTTCACTGATATATCAGCAGAAAAGAGTTAAATCCCCACCACTAATGCGTCTTTCGGGAACGTTCAAACACTCTGACAAACGGAGTGATACAAACAGTGAAAAGACCCAGCCGCTCAGCCAATCAAATTCGAGGACCGGAACTAACTGTTGTTGATGTTAGTGTGTTTTGTTTTCAAATTCTTATCCAGAAAACACGACCGACTGAAAGTCATGGATATTTATTAATGCAGATGATTGGCAACACTGTCCTTCCAAGTCACTTTTCGGTAGGTCTTTGGTAATGTATTACGTTCTACATTTGTTTTTGTTTTACAGGAGAGAAGGTCAGCATAGCTTCTCCTGGTTGACATACGATAATTTGTAATGCTACTAACGTCCCAGTTTAGTTCATCACCTTGTGGTTTTTGTGGACATTAAAGACAGTCTGTACTCTGTAGGTGTTGATAGACTTCTTCACTCGTCAATCTCAGAGGGATAGAGCCCTTGTTTCACACCAGTGCTCTGTGGGATTACATCAAAGGCATGTATGAAGAGGTATTTCCAGTTTTGAGCCAAATACCTTATGAACACCTTGAAATCTGAGAAAGGAGAAAAAGAGGTATGTACTGCAAACAATAGAATGTAAAGAGTGTGTCCTCATGTGACCCAGGATGTTTCTTGTCAGTGTCATTGTATGTTCATCAGCTGATTCAGTGCTATCAGTCTAGGCTAGACTAAACTGAAGAAAAACTATAGCCTATATGAGCAAGCTAGGATGTAACCCACATATTTACAATTTGCGGGAGCAAGGAATCATCATGGAAAAATCCATATTGGTTGACAACTAATCAGAATTTTTGGTGTAGTTTCTCCTCAATGTCTGTGGTGATTATGGCCATGCTGAAGATAAATTAACAGCTGTTAAGATTTTATTATTTTGTTATTTTTAATTGTGTTACTTTTTTTAATTAAAGGCACAATATGTAAGATTTTTGGATTAAAATATCCAAAAACCACTAGAACAATGTTATATATTTTGTTAACTTGTACTTACATTATCCCTAAAGATTCCAAGAATGTTTAAATCCAGAGAAATAAGCAATTTTAACCAGGACACAGATTGTGTCCGTGCGCCGCCTATCAATGACATCATACCCTCGATTTAGTCTTTGAAACACCAAAGACGCTTTAATATATTATGTGTTTTATTAGACAGGTGAGCAACTGTTTGGATACATTCATCGACAGAAAACGAATCATTGTTATAGCTCAACACAGTTAGTCTTATTGTTTAAATCTCGTTTTCATGATTTACTGCGAGTACCATGTTTTACCATGCCTAATATCGATCTAGTTTACTGCAGTGTGCAACAAGTGTCTCATAGTAGCCACCGAGCAAACGCACAGAGTAGCATTATAACATAACTTTCAACACACTCAAATAATGTATCTAATAATGTGTCTGCGGCATAATAAAAGCTGCCGCGAAATCCAGGCGTCATCAAGCTACGCCTTTGTTTTGAATAAGCGACCTCTAGCGGCGAAAAATTACATATTGTGGCTTTAAATGCACAAAATTATTTATTAGCATTTCTTGTACTGTTCTTGTATATGCCTTCATAAACAGTGCTTAAATTACATTTTTCCTCCCTATACTCATTATTTGAAATACTTAATCATATAATCAGCATGAACCGGTTTAGATTAGGTATTGATTTAGATGCTGTTTATTCATTTCATTGAGCTCATTTGCATTTATTAAAAGTGCCAAATCAGCTACATGATGCTAGTTCTCTAACAGGATTTTTTTTTTAATTTTTAATTTTAAATTGTTTAATTGTGTAATAATTAATTTACAGGCTTCTTGAATTAAATTCTTTTAAAGTTTTGAGTTTAATCGAAGACAGACACATGATTTGAGGGATGAATGGGAATAGTGTAGACATTCTTGATGATTTGATCATCATAACAAAATTCATTCATCACATTGTGACTCATGTCTTGCCTTTTGAGGGCCATCCAGAGATTTTCTTTTTCCTGTTAGTCATTTTGGGCAGATAGCGTGACCTGTTGGAACCAGCAGTGAATTTGTCTGTGTCATCCAGTTGGCCATGCAGAGAGAAATAAGAGCTCCTGCTAAGAAGTCAGTCAACCTTGTTTAATTTGTGTTGACCTGGAAAACAGAGAATGACTGTTTTATTTGGATTTTATTATCCAATCAGCCATTGCTGGAGGCTTTTTTTATTTAGGGCCAGTGAACGATAACCAACATATGGGGATCTGATGCTGAGTGTGACTTTCATGTCCCACGTCACAGCAACATTATATTAGGCACACCAGGTGCAGGAAGATAGACAAAGAAAGGAAGAATAAAAAGGACATGTATATCAGTTTGAGATGTTTGTATAGGTTTTTGTGAGTGATGTAAACCATTCCCTGGTTAGTAACTGTACCACCCATCTCCACCCTTACTGCAGCCATTCATTTCTTCTGTGGTTCACACAAGGATTGTACATCACTATGGTGACTGAAGCATTAAATCTGTTGTGTAAGAGCTGTTTACTGGACTGCAGTTGACTTTACAGATGGGTTTTGTTGAATGTATGGTGTGCCATTAAGCGCTGATTTCTATCTGTCATTGTTAATATATGATTTAAAAATTAGGTCATTTCTATATTTTGTTAATCTGTGTGTAAATTCAGCTTTGCCATCACAGGAGTAAATTACATTTTAAAATATATGAAAATAGAAGTTATATAGAAGTTAGAAGTTAACAGTTATATGAAATTGCTATAATATTATTAGTGCTGTCAAATCAATTAATAAAACTTTTTGTTTACATAATATGTGTGTGTACTGTGTATAATTATTATGTATATATAAAATACACACACATGCATCTATATATTTAAGAAAAATGTGTTATATTTATATATAAAATATTTATATAATATAAATTATATAAATATATATACAATATATACATGCAAATATTTCTTAAATGTATACATGAATGAGTGTGTATTTTATATATACATAATAATTATACACAGTACACACACATATATTATGTAAACACAAACTTTTATTTTGGATGCAATTAATCGCGATTAATCAATTTTACAGCACTAAATATTATATTATATTTTTGACCAAATTAATGAAGCCTTGGTAAGCGTAAGAAACTTATTTCAAAAACATTTTAAAAAATCGTGGCAGAATTGTGATCTCTATTTTAAAGTCCCCCCGTAGTCAATAATTGTATCCCTTAAAACTCATCTTTGATCACCAAAATTACATATTTAAACGTTTTTTCATGCCTTAAAGGTGCACTGTGTAGCGGCATCTAGAGGTGAGGTGCGAATTGCAACAGTCCACCGCTCACCCAGGCCCGGTTCTACGGGGGTGCTAGAGGGTGCTAAGCACCCTCAAACGCAAGCAAAAAGCACTCTCAGTTGATAGGCTACTGTAATAATATATTGGCGAAACAGATTTGGCAGATTTGCAAATTTGTGTTCGCGCTCTGGAGAGCGTCAAATGCATCTATTACAATGTGTTTTTGCAGCGGTGAGTAATGTAGCCAATCACAGATATAATGTTAGTTGTGATCTCTCGAACGCGATGTCTAATCAGAGGTGTTTAACAAAGAAACAGCGTTTTAGTGAGCGATCTTGGTTCGCTTTCGAGGCTACAGTCTATAAAATTCATTGAATAAAACTATTGATTTTCATGCTGCTAAGAGGACTGACGGCCAATTGCATGCTGCAAAGTTTCGGAAGTGACATATATATATATATATATATATATATATATATATACACTCACCTAAAGGATTATTAGGAACACCTGTTCAATTTCTCATTAATGCAATTATCTAATCAACCAATCACATGGCAGTTGCTTCAATGCATTTAGGGGTGTGGTCCTGGTCAAGACAATCTCCTGAACTCCAAACTGAATGTCAGAATGGGAAAGAAAGGTGATTTAAGCAATTTTGAGCGTGGCATGGTTGTTGGTGCCAGACGGGCCGGTCTGAGTATTTCACAATCTGCTCAGTTACTGGGATTTTCACGCACAACCATTTCTAGAGTTTACAAAGAATGGTGTGAAAAGGGAAAAACATCCAGTATGCGGCAGTCCTGTGGGCGAAAATGCCTTGTTGATGCTAGAGGTCAGAGGAGAATGGGCCGACTGATTCAAGCTGATAGAAGAGCAACTTTGACTGAAATAACCACTCGTTACAACCGAGGTATGCAGCAAAGCATTTGTGAAGCCACAACACGCACAACCTTGAGGCGGATGGGCTACAACAGCAGAAGACCCCACCGGGTACCACTCATCTCCACTACAAATAGGAAAAAGAGGCTACAATTTGCACGAGCTCACCAAAATTGGACAGTTGAAGACTGGAAAAATGTTGCCTGGTCTGATGAGTCTCGATTTCTGTTGAGACATTCAGATGGTAGAGTCAGAATTTGGCGTAAACAGAATGAGAACATGGATCCATCATGCCTTGTTACCACTGTGCAGGCTGGTGGTGGTGGTGTAATGGTGTGGGGGATGTTTTCTTGGCACACTTTAGGCCCCTTAGTGCCAATTGGGCATCGTTTAAATGCCACGGCCTACCTGAGCATTGTTTCTGACCATGTCCATCCCTTTATGACCACCATGTACCCATCCTCTGATGGCTACTTCCAGCAGGATAATGCACCATGTCACAAAGCTCGAATCATTTCAAATTGGTTTCTTGAACATGACAATGAGTTCACTGTACTAAAATGGCCCCCACAGTCACCAGATCTCAACCCAATAGAGCATCTTTGGGATGTGGTGGAACGGGAGCTTCGTGCCCTGGATGTGCATCCCACAAATCTCCATCAACTGCAAGATGCTATCCTATCAATATGGGCCAACATTTCTAAAGAATGCTTTCAGCACCTTGTTGAATCAATGCCACGTAGAATTAAGGCAGTTCTGAAGGCGAAAGGGGGTCAAACACAGTATTAGTATGGTGTTCCTAATAATCCTTTAGGTGAGTGTATATATATATATATATATATATATGCTGGATTCACTCTGCACGAGACAAAAAATATCCACCTGAGACCCAGAATCGATGTTTTGCCTCTGTAGAAGACATATTTTATCTCAAATTTCTCTGACAACATACACAGTTTTAAGTCTGGATATTCTTATGAATAATCCCATTTATTACTCCCATTATTACACATCTTTTTACATTACATATTGTCCCAAAAAACACATTAATATGCTAATTAAATACAGTGTATAGATACATTGCATTGAAAAAACATGTATGGCCATGTTTACACGCATATTTACACGCATAAAGTAAAATGGTATATCAAATTATTCTGTTATATCTTCCATAACATAGTTGAGAATCATCTTTATACAAAGTTTGGATAAAAAATCCCATTGTTTTTGCCTATTCATGTCTTTTCATTTTCTCAATAAATGGGTTCTGGTGTCCTGTACAGAGAATATAGCATATAACACACACACATACATATATATACACACAGTGGGGAGAACAAGTATTTGATACACTGCCGATTTTGCAGGTTTTCCCACTTACAAAGCATGTAGAAGTCTGTAATTTTTATCATAGGTACACTTCAACTGTGAGTGACGGAATCTAAAACAAAAATCCAGAAAATCACATTGTATGATTTTTAAGTAATTAATTTGCATTTTATTGCATGACATAAGTATTTGATACATCAGAAAAGCAGAACTTAATATTTGGTACAGAAACCTTTGTTTGCAATTACAGAGATCATACGTTTCCTGTAGTTCTTGACCAGGTTTGCACACACTGCAGCAGGGATTTTGGCCCACTCCTCCATACAGACCTTCTCCAGATCCTTCAGGTTTCGGGGCTGTCGCTGGGCAATACGGACTTTCAGCTCCCTCCAAAGATTTTCTATTGGGTTCAGGTCTGGAGACTGGCTAGGCCACTCCAGGACCTTGAGATGCTTCTTACGGAGCTACTCCTTAGTTGCCCTGGCTGTGTGTTTCGGGTCGTTGTCATGCTGGAAGACCCAGCCATGACCCATCTTCAATGCTCTTACTGAGGGAAGGAGGTTGTTGGCCAAGATCTCGCGATACATGGCCCCATCCATCCTCCCCTCAATACGGTGCAGTCGTCCTGTCCCCTTTGCAGAAAAGCATCCCCAAAGAATGATGTTTCCACCTCCATGCTTCACGGTTGGGATGGTGTTCTTGGGGTTGTACTCATCCTTCTTCTTCCTCCAAACACGGCGAGTGGAGTTTAGACCAAAAAGCTCTATTTTTGTCTCATCAGACCACATGACCTTCTCCCATTCCTCCTCTGGATCATCCAGATGGTCATTGGCAAACTTCAGACGGGCCTGGACATGTGCTAGCTTGAGCAGGGGGACCTTGCGTGCGCTGCAGGATTTTAATCCATGACGGCGTAGTGTGTTACTAATGGTTTTCTTTGAGACTGTGGTCCCAGCTCTCTTCAGGTCATTGACCAGGTCCTGCCGTGTAGTTCTGGGCTGATCCCTCACCTTCCTCATGATCATTGATGCCCTACGAAGTGAGATCTTGCATGGTGCCCCAGACCGAAGGAGATTGACCGTCATCTTGAACTTCTTCCATTTTCTAATAATTGCGCCAACAGTTGTTGCCTTCTCACCAAGCTGCTTGCCTATTGTCCTGTAGCCCATCCCAGCCTTGTGCAGGTCTACAATTTTATCCCTGATGACCTTACACAGCTCTCTGGTCTTGGCCATTGTGGAGAGGTTGGAGTCTGTTTGATTGAGTGTGTGGACAGGTGTCTTTTATACAGGTAACGAGTTCAAACAGGTGCAGTTAATACAGGTAATGAGTGGAGAACAGGAGGGCTTCTTAAAGAAAAACTAACAGGTCTGTGAGAGCCGGAATTCTTACTGGTTGGTAGGTGATCAAATACTTATGTCATGCAATAAAATGCAAATTAATTATTTAAAAATCATACAATGTGATTTTCTGGATTTTTGTTTTAGATTCCGTCTCTCACAGTTGAAGTGTACCTATGATAAAAATTACAGACTTCTACATGCTTTGTAAGTAGGAAAACCTGCAAAATCGGCAGTGTATCAAATACTTGTTCTCCCCACTGTATATATATATGAGGCAAAAACAATGTTTTTTTTTTTTCATTTACCAATCAATTTTTATGCTCTTTATTGTATCTATTTATTTATTTATTTATATATTTGAAAAATGTCAATTTGTTTTTTTATGCTTCAAACAATGTAATGACCTAAAAAAAATCTAAATTCACAAAACTTTTTTTCTGCTTCTCAGGATGATGACGTTAAAATACTAGTAACGCATTAAAGCAATGTAAAGGCAGACTAATAGACTAGTAGACAAACATTTGTAGCAAAATATTTTTGAAATTCCACTTATTGGTAAAAGTGATGACTTAATCTTACATTGCTCACTGTACACTGCTATGGTGGCTTAGCCTACATCTGCACTGTACTAGAGCACCTCAGTGATTTCAGATGCACTCTCAATGATTTGATTCTGTAACCGGGCCTGCGCTCACCTCTCCCTTTCGAAGCACATAGAGAAGCTACAGTGGCTGGCACAGGACAAAGATGTCGTCGTCTGAGACAGCAGAGAGTAGCTAGCGTTCTGTAG
The DNA here is from genome assembly GCA_039654105.1 of Coreius guichenoti. NCBI lineage: Eukaryota > Metazoa > Chordata > Actinopteri > Cypriniformes > Gobionidae > Coreius > Coreius guichenoti. The sequence goes on along the minus strand of CM077182.1, from coordinate 14,709,277 downwards.
AGCAGTTTGTCCGTTTAGTGCTACTGTAGAAACATGGCGGCGCAAAATGGCGACTTCACTGTAAGGGGACCCGCGGTGTATGTAGATAGAAATGGCTCATTCTAAGGTAATAAAAACATAACGGTTCATTATGTAAGGTTTTTATACACCACTGAAAACATAGTTATGTATATTATATTGCATTTCTGTCAATAGATCCTCATAAATATTAAACAGTGCACCTTTAAAATAGCTTGAATGTAACTTTACACCCTTGCCTCACTCAATATACACGTTTGTTGTCTTTGGTTCACTGCAGTTTTAAGGAGAAAATATTAAGAAATGGTGTTGACTTATGAATTTGCACATGGTTTGTCTTAAAGCATATTAAAAAGACCACATAGACATATAAAACATTAAAACCTTAATTTTCTCCACAGGGGGACTTTAAACCAAAAAATTCTTAATTTGTTCTTAATTTGTCCCGAATCGTGCAGCTCTACTTGTAGACCAGTATGTGCGTGCGTGTCTGTATTTGTGGTAATTATTTCGGGGCCTGTTCAGGGAGAGGCTTTAGACCATCTAAGTGTTGTAGCAACAAAGCCTGGAGTGCTGTTTTCCTGGAAGTGTCTGGCGGTAAGAGGGCATGTCGATGTTCCAGCAGCTCTGCTCGCTTGCATCTGAGGATGTGTTTATGCTTTTTCGCCTTAGTGCTGAATCACTATATTCTTTTTCACTGTGTTTTGGAGCAATCATGACAGGTGTGTTCATGGCATGTCTGAGTGCTGACACGTAGACGACGGGTGTTGAGTTTGATTTGGATCCAGCAGTTTGGAAAAGCACAGTTCTCTCTAGCAGCTCTGGCTTAGATTGAAAGCTGAAAGCTTTGGAGGCGTCTCTTGTTATTCATAACTGTCAAAAATAAGTTGTTTGTTTGTTTGTGTGTGTGTGTATAAAAAGTGCAATACTTAACCAGTCCTAACCATACTCTTACAAACTACTCACACCCTCTGAAACGAACATGAACAACTATAATTTATTACCAGTGTGCAGAGATGCTTGGTTGCCACATTGCACGTTGTAATATGTGATATAAAAACCAAAAATTCTTTAGACCTGAATATTTGTGCTCCTGAGTCAAACAATTACGAATGTGCCTGCCAGAAGTATTTATAAGGATATTTTTTTTACTGGTTTCTTGCTAAATGTGTTTTTCCACATAAATTACACTTTTTAATTGCCCTGCTTGTACAAAGAATTTCTCTTAAGTGCAGTGAAATGGTAATAAACCAGATAGCCAATCCAGCCAATCCAGGATTGAGTCTCTGCATTATTAGCATTGCAGAAGGTCAAATGTCATCTTACAGGGCGCTGTGAGCCTTACGGGCCTTAAAGGGACCCTCTGTTCAGTTGAGACACTGGTGGTCTTGGACCACTGACCTCAAGCTTATTTAAAGTCAGAGAGATGCATTCAAAAAACAGCTGTGGTACAAGAACCAAGAAAGAAAGGAGAGAGCTATGAATCCACATGCATTTGTTTGCATATAGACAGTATATGTGAGATACATACAAAAACACTGAGGTCTGTGCTTTGAATACAAGGTCTTCTTCTTTTAACTTGAGTGCATAAGATTTGAATGCAACAGTCTAAGTGTGTTTTGTGTAGAAAAGCAATGGCAAAGCAGTTCAGTGGAAAAAATACACTCCCAGAATACACTGCAACCAAAAAATCCCCCCCTAGTGGCTAAGTGCCCCTCTTAAAATATAAAATATTTTTCATCATTTTGAATTCAGATGTAGTTATGGGCTTATTGTCCAGAATATTCTTTTGTGTTAAGGCTACTTCCATGTTATGTTTCTGACTTCAATGCAAGACATGTTGTTATAATGAACACCCAGCTTAAGAGGTACAAGTTTCCCAGACTGCATTAGCAACAAAGGAAAACTGAAGCTCCCCAATGGAACGGAGCTTTTGCGTGTGTATATGTGTGAGCAGCCACATGAGTGGGTTAGCATAGCTCTCGGAAGAACAGCTGCTTATTCCAGCTGTCTGTCACACATGTGAAATGACTCACACACTCATGGGTGGATGTTTTCATCTTCAAAATACCTTTACAGTCTTCCCACATACGCATCACCACCACTTTAAACGACAACCAGCCCACAGTGGAGGAAAGCTGGGGTGTTCAACTCAACATTACTCTAAAACTGTACGTTTTCCACAGAAAACGAAGAGCCGTCAGGGCTGTTATGGCATCAAATTAAAATCCCTGATTCAGCAGCTCTCATACCCTGAAAGTACCCATACAGAAAAACACACATCTTCCTGTTTTTTTCCCCCTTCAGTGTTTATATTACGCAGAACTCTGTTTGGGCTACGCAAATGCATTATCGTCCCTGTTCTTCCCCTCAGGTTGCGATATACAAGCATGAACAGGGCCACCACACCCCATGGTATTCAGGTAGTACAAGAGATGTAGTTGTTAGGCAGCTTTTTGTATGACAAAATAAAAAATAGAAAATGCATCACAACAGATGTGCAGTCCTCATATAGTGGTGTTTGTCCTTGGGGGCTTGTTTTTGCAAAATATCTGTTGTCCAGGTGGCGCTGTTCATTGTATGGGCATGCGTGTATGTGCCTGTGCCTGAGAAATAGAAAAACTAGAACCCTGAAAAACAACCCTGCTGAAATAAACAAATCCTAAACCAGCCTAAGCATGTTTGCTGGTCTTAGTTGGTCTGCCAACTGGTTTGGTGGCTGGTTTTAGGGAGTTTTAAGACCAGTTTAGACCATCTTTTAACTGGCTGGTTTAAGAGTGTGTTTTTTTTCCAGCAGGGAATAGCCTTTGCTCAATACTGGCCCATATGTGACTTAAATGCATCAAACAAACTATCTTATCTGCCTGTTCTGCTTTGTGATGAGGCCTGTGTGGGCTTGATGAAAGTTGCCATTTTTTTTTTTACCGCTTTCTGTCTCTAATGGAGATGTTATTAGTATGTTGTTTATTCCGTAGAGTCGTATGAAGCCGCACAAGTGGGTGTGTTTGGAATGGCATTGTGGTCGATGCCCTCAGGCTGTTTTTTAGCTCTGTGTTACAGGTCTTGGCCTACAATAAATGCAAACAGAGATGATAATATCAGCCATAAAAAACAAACTTTGCATTAGCACTAATCTGTTAACAGACTGGTTTGGGAGGATGGGGAAAGATAACAAAAGTCAATTCATGTGCATCACTCCCCTAGATCTAAGGTTTCCAAGTTTGCTGTTATGCTAAAGCTATGGTTCGTGTTCCTACATGTACATGTGAGTAAAATTGAAAAGGAACTGAAAGTGTCTGTGCTACGTCCTAGTTCCTCTTACAAATGTGCTTGAGATTTTCCATACGCTATGTTTTTGTTGAAGTCTTCAGAAATTCACTGTTTCTTCAAGTGAAAGAAGAACTAGCATGATTAGCTATTAGCCGTTAGCTTTCTGTCTCTACATTTCTCTTTTTTTTTCTCTCTCTCGTTTCTCTAATAATTCCTGATCCCTAGCATATTGATAGTAGGTTGTTTTGCTCTCAGTATTTTGCGTTTGGTGGGAAGCATCTCCCTTGCCCACATATTTTTCATAGTGCCAGCTGTGCCTGGTTATCAGACGGCTGTTTGTGTGTGTGCATGTACTATTAGGAGGTGGGCATTTGGCTGGTGGTATAACCAGGCTATTGAGAGACAGAAGGCCTGTGGGGGCCATGAGCAAAGGCGGCCATTGTTACTGGAGATGTGTGTGCGCGTGACTGTCTGTGTGTGTATGTGCGCTGGGGGTGGTGGTCTACGCAAATGTGGTGGCCATAAAGGGAAGGGGAGGGTGTTTTGGAGTCACAGACAGTCATTGTTGTTGTCTGCTGCGCGGGTCAATGAAGACCTCTGGAAGGTCCTGCCGCTCTGAACTGTAACCCTGTTCTTTTGAGAGGGTCTTTTCATGTCTCTTGGCTCAAGGCTTGTGAGAGTTAAGAGCTGGCTTTTGGACATGGAAAAATGATGTGACACAGCCATGGCTTCTCCTGCCTCTGGCTGAAGAAAGGGTGCTTTCAGATGGCAGGGCACGAGATCTCTTTCGAGGATGGTGACAGAGGCCGTCAGCTGCCCCTCTTGAAAATGTTTATAGCTCAGACAGAATCCACCCTGCTGAAAAAAAACATCTTTGTGTAAGCTGGTTTGTAGTCTTAGTTGATGTGCCCTTTTAAATAATAAGCTTTCATAATGGTCATAGGGCTGGGCAGTATATCGAGTTTGTGCAATATATCGATATATTTTTTAGAAACGATATGGAATGAGGCAATACCGTTTATATTGATATACAGTAGATTGATACAAACGCATCTGAAAAATAGTGGAGGACACAGAGTGAGCTGATGCAGGGAAAGTGCATGATACAACTTGTCCTCAACATGACACATACATTATATTAAGGGCTTCAAAATAACTGGTAAGATATAGTTAACACGTATAGTTTAAAGCAGCTTGCCCTGTCAGATGCTCTGAGAGATAGGCTACTTGTGCTGACAGACAGATAAATACTTGCGGTGTTTAATGTGTTTGAAATGTGGTGCTTTCTTCAGTGCATAACTTACATTTCACAGGTATATTCTCCATCTGTAAATGTTAGAAAGTCATGCAAATATGTCCATTTTGCTGTCCGGAGAGGACGAGCCTTCTGCAAGTGAATCTCCGCTAAAATTCAGGCTTCCGTGAATGAGCGCCGCTGCGTGCATGCGCGGCAAACAGACGGAGCGCAATAGGAACAATAATTCTGACTAAAGTATACATATTTCTAAAATATTTGTTGTTGGACAATAAATGTGCCATATGTGGAATTTTAAACCTACAAGTAAGTATATTTTTATGAAAGTGACCGTTATAATGGGGTAATCAAATGTAGGCTAATATGCTTTTGCTTTTATTTTCATTTTTAGTTTAGTGAATTATTAATTTTGTTTTTAGATTGTAATGTTACAATGTTAGAATGAAATGTGATTTTTAACCCCCTTTTTGCACATAATATATTGCATAGCCTACATTACATTCACTGTATTTGTTTATAGCCTTCAATATCAACATTGTTTTTAGGATATCATTGGGCAGGATGTGAAATAAAATTAATTATTATTAAAATAAATACAGATTTTTTTTATCCAAATAGAAAAACGTAGAAAATAACGATATATATATATATATATATATATATATATATATATATATATATATATATATATAATACCTGTATCACCATTCAACCAAAAATGGTCTGGTTTGCTGGTTTTAGAGGGGTTTGGGCACTTATTGGCTATCCAAGCTGTCAGCTTAAGCCCTGCACACTTAAGCCCAAAGTATGCGCACAGTCGAACGCACAGCTTTGCAGAGTATACTTCTTCTTTTGACTCGTATGCGTACACAGACATTCGACGCATGCGCAGTTTTAAACAATCTCTCGCCACAAGTTACAACCCATGTAAATACAGCAAAAAACTTAAATGCGCATGTGCGACCTGCACGTACAAAGTACTCTTCTCATGGCGAAATTCGTGTCGCGCACTGTATGCTGATCCTCACGTATGCGTTAAAATTGAAGTATACTTTGGCCTTTAGGTTGGTTTAATGGTGCATTCAAGTCATGTCATATTCGTGAGTTGAACGCCACCTTAAAATAGGAATTACGAATAGAAAACTTTCAGTGAGAAAACATGGTGGACACAGCGAATGCAGAGTGTATTTTGATAGTATATTTAACGAAATTAATGAAATTACTATTTTTAAATAAAACTAGGCAAGTTACAAATACAAAATACGATAGTATTGTACAATGCTTTTAAAGCACGTTCTTTATTGCACATTCTTTATTCATCATTTTGTATAATAGCGTTAAAAAATAATGCTTTATTTTTTATATAAATGGTACAACAGCATACTCCAACCAAAGTGAATTGAATGCACCTTACATCGTAACTACTTTTTTCTAGCTCATAAATACAAACTTCCCAGGAGGACTTGCATCATAATTTTCTTTTTTAACTAGTGCAGCTTGTGTGGAAAACAACAGCTGTCTTATTGTGTGAAGGTAATTTCCAGTTATCCCCCACCCCTCCACCTACGGTTTTCCTCTAATGTAAATGGCATGAGAAAGCGTATTATACATTCACACTCTCAATTGGTTATTTGCTTTTTATCCTTTTTACTTAGACACTCTCTTATTCTCTCTTTCACAAATGTACACTGTTTGGCTAGCATGACAAACTTGTTAATAAATATTTGAAATGGATGATATAATGATGAGCAAGAGAGGATGAGTGAGAGGGAGTGGGATGACAGAAACCATTTGTCTTTTATGATGACGGTAGAACAAATTGCTTTTGGATGCAATTTTTTAATACACTGGCGAATTAAAAAGCTAAACCCACATGCTAATACGCACACCCACTCTTCAGTGGGAGTTCTCTGTTCTATCTCTTATTGAAGACCTTGGAGGTGAGATCATCAAACAAATCAGGGCACTGCACTCAGACACATGACCCCCGACCAGCTTCACTATCATTCGGACACATGAGCACATTTGGCTAAGTGTGTGTGGACACATGAGACATTCTGTAAGAGAGAGTGTGTGTGTGTTAATAATGGGAAAGCTGCAGCTGCAGTCAAATACGCCTTCAGTGCTGTGTGTACCATTCCATCTGAATTACATTAAGACCTTCATCATATCGATCCACAGCATGACATCACTGTCTCTTCAATGCATTTCCCATTCAGGACGTTTGGGGAATGAGGCAACGTGAGTGTGTGTTTAATAGGATGGCTGATTCGTTTTCAGTATCTCTTTCATATTGACTGTCATCATTTACTCATCCTCATGTTGTTCCAAACCCGTATGACATTCTTTCTTCTGTAGAACACAAAAGAAGATACTTTGAAGAATGCTCATGCTGGAACAGAATTGATTTTTAAGTTATTATCCCGAATGTTCATGACATTATATGAATGGATAGTTTTCAGCAACTTTAACACAGGAATTCAGTTCCAAATGCATTTTGAGGCAACATTTGGCTTGATTAGGTTTGTAATATGGTGCACATGCATATTCAGGACATGTTTTTAAACATGTCAATCACTGTGCTGTTTGCCTGTGTCCGTGGATGCATGTTCCAGAGGAATTTGTGTATCATGATATACAATATATATAAGCGATAAATATACAGTGTTATTGTTTATTCTGATCATCCTTATGCATGTGTTTGCATCTGTATGCCAGTGAAAGAGAGACTCAATACTAATAACATATGCTTTTTGTTTCTGTTATGTAACTCAAGCATAATGCAGAATGGATCACAATTCCTCCACGATATGCGTGTCTTTGAAACAAACAAAGATTAGCAATTCATTAGTTGATGATGTCTGGTAAGTTGGCAATGTTCCAACAGAACAGAAAAAGAGGAGTGGTCCGATATAAAAAGGTGAAGGGGAAAGAATAGGAGCTGAAGAGAACAGATGACGGATTTATTTTTTTAATGTCTATCTCTCTTCATAGGCTACTATAGCCGTGGCTCATTCACTCACTGAATTAGACTTCACATTTGAATTAGGTCATGTAGTCTGTGTTCATAAAGCTGCTGTCCATAATCCATGCTTAAAAAGAGCCAAGCTTTCTATGACTGTTATCACTGAAGCTCACACACTCATACAGCCTGCTTTCTTCAAGCTGAAAAGCTCACCTTGTGATCTGCCTCACTATATATCGCTACATGTGTGTTAATGCCATGCTGAAAAGGCCAGGTTCAAAACATTTGGCCTCTGTACTGGTCTTTTTATTACAGGAAATTGAGGTACCCAACAAGCCATTATCACATGGTGCTGTGCTGGAAAGTGTTCCCATAGCGAGACCACAGAATCTGTTTTATAGGTTGGCAGTGTTCACTTCTGTTTAATTGTACGTGTTCATTATCTAAAGTAACTTTTAATTGCACTAGTAATGAATGTGTTAGCATACGTGCTAGTGGCTGTTACCAATTAAATACTGCGAATGAATGTGTTAGCATAATTGCTCATTTTTAGCATAAATGCTAATTCCTAATTCCTGTTACCAATGAGATGCAAAATCAAAACCGTACATATCATATCATAACAGTACATAGTAATATTTAGTAGTATAATGGTTTTTGACTCATTTCATATAAGATCAGGTTTAAAATAGATATAAACAAATGTACAAAAAAGCTTCAGAAACACTCATAAAGTTTCCAAAACATGCCCACAGCCGCTTATGTCCTTGTCACACCTTTATCTGCATGTACAATTTCAAAACAAATCACACAAGGGCTTTTTTTCCCTTTTATTGATTTGAAGAAAATTGAAAATTGCACTTTAGAGGGAAAGTGGATAATCCAACCTTCCATCTAAGTATTGTGAACAAAAAGAAAACCGTTGGAGCTGTTGCTATGGAAATGCTGATGTCATAATGGCATATTTAGTGTTTGTGCCGTGCCTCTGGGTTGTATTGATAGGATTGTGAATCTGTGAGAGAAAATACAGATTTCCAATTGAACTCCAACTGAATTATCACATTAATTTGCGTGATATTGGCGTATGATAAACCAGAATAAATTACGGCTTTAGAGATTGAATTCATTCATTCAGAAGATGAAATTCAACACCTTTGTCTGAAAAAAGGAAAAAGGAAATCTTTTGGCCCTTTAGAAACTGACAAAAGCCCTTTAGCTGACACAATCAATATCAGAGCTGAATACTGAATTTTAATGAGTTATAATTATGACTGGTCTTGAATAGCTGAATGATTGAGTTTTGATGCTTAGATTGGTGCCACAGAGAGACTCGAGGCATGTGGAAATCATGGCGTGGAAGCTTTTTTTTTCCACATAATCTCATCAAGTGCTGCTTTACATTTCGTCCTCCTACTAAAATCCTAAAGAATTTCATCCTTTTGAATCTTTCAGCAAAGGTGATTTTACTGAATCGCTGTTTTCCCCCACTTTCCCTCGCACTCTATTTTACCAGGAATGCCAATACTTGTTTGAATCTTATTTTTGAATTCTTGATAAGCCATACGCCCACATATCTTCAAAGGAGCCATGGTTACCTCCTGTTTTAGCAGACCATGAGAGCTTTATCAAACCCAGAGCAAAACCAAAGTGCAATCTAACCGTAAACAGCTTTAATCTTCAAAGCGCTCTACAGTTAGCATGTTAAAAGTTGTTTTCACAGACTATCTAGCAGTCTGTTTAGCCCACATTATTCACATGGGACTCTGAAGTGAAGCCATGAATTAAAGAACTGCAAACTCCTGGCATGAACAAGAAGCTTAGCAAGCGTTAAAATATATAGCTGGGTGAATTACATTTAATGTCCTTGATAAAGAAAAGGGAAAAATGCACTTTGTTAAAATTTCATGTTGGTTTCATTTGCTTTTGAAAAACTGCTATATACCATTTTCTAGAGTGTGAGTGTACACATCTTAAAAAAAAAAAGCTTTTAAATATATATTTTCAAGGGTGAAAATATTGTTTTAACAAATATAATGAATTATTAATTCATAAATATCATTACGTACAAATTAGGGCAGTTTTATATATAAAATATATATTTTTTTATTATTTTATATTATATATATATATATATATATATATATATATATATATATATATATATATATATATATATATATATATATATATATATATATATTATTATATATTTAATAAATTATTAAATCTAGACTAAAAATGAGCATCAGTGTCATTTGACAATGCTCTCAATGTTCCCAGAAGAAAGAAATGTTATTAATGGACAATATGGCTCTCTTTGGTAGTTTGACACTTACACTTTACTGGCAAAAAACATATTTGACCTCCATTCTCTCTTTCTCTCCCTTCTTTGTAATCAGACTGAGCCATAGGCTGGGTTCCTCTGCCAGGCTTGACCTCTCATTAACACTAACCTGAGGTCAGTGTGACGGCATACACACTGATTTGACGTGTCCTTCCCGGTTTCCAGGACTCTTTTTCTCAAGAACCACTCAAACAAAAGCACATATCACCAAAATGCGTGAACTTTAACCTCTCTGGTGTGTTTAAGGTTTCGGGTGGGCACCTTTGGGCTGGGGTGGAGAGAAGAACAATGAGTGTGAGAGAGGATTAGAAGGAGAGAGACAGAAAAAGAGAAGACGGCAGCAGTTACATGAAATGAAAGACTAAAAGTGCTGCAGGCAATAGGTCCTAAATCATTCTCTAGTTTTTTTTCTTTTTCTTTTTTCCTGCCAGGCCATCTGATTTGTTTTCTTGGTCTCAAATTCTTCAGTTAAATTAGGTTTTCGTTGACATATATATATATTTTTTTTTGCACTGAGACTGAAATAGGCTTCCACACAAAAGTCCTCTGCTAGAAAGAGAAGATGGCCATCCTCCGCAACCTTTAAGGCGTCTCATGATGAGGAATCTAATTTCTTGATATTTTGAGTTAAAAGAACTTGATTATGAAACATATTGTAATTATAAGAACTTAAAGGCACTTAAATTAAAATATCCAAAAAGCACTAGAACAGTGTTATATATTTTGTTGACTTGTGTACTTAGATTATCCCAGATGTTTCCAAGAATGTTTAAATCCAGAGAAATAAGCAATTTTATCCAGGACACGGACCGTGTCCATGCGTCGGCTATCAGTGAGGTCATACCAGCGTTACCCTTTAATATATATGTTTTATTAAACAAAGGAACAACTGTTTGGATACATTTATAGACATAAACCTAATTATTGTACAGTAATACAGCATTTTCTCCATCATACAATGTTTTAAAATTAATTGCATGCCATTTAGCAACACAAGCCATCCAGCATTCATTAATATGATATTCTAATATCGATCTAGCTCACTGCAGTGTTACAACAAGTGTCTCATAGCAGCTGCCGAGCGAACGCACAGAGTAACGTTATAACATCATTTTCGACACACTCAAATTTATCTAATATGATAAAACAGCGTTGTGTTACCCCGCATACGCTTGACCGGAAGAAGCGGAAGCGGCGACTGTGGCATAATAAAAGTTCTGCTGCTGTCAAGCCGCGTGTCGCGCTCGTCTCTCATTAGCAATAGCTTCAGCGACCTTGTTCATCTCCCACAGCACTCGGCCCTGCTCTGCTTCATACTGCTGTATGTAATGTAACATGATTTCTGCCCGAGTCCCGTCCTGATTCTTTTCCACCGGCTGTAGAGGTGAAGACGACAACTCCCAAGATTCCGTGCTCAATCTCTGGATCATCAAGCTACGCCTTTGCTTTGAATAGGCGACCTCTAGTGGCAAAAAACTACATATTGTGCCTTTTAAGAAACCACCTGTTCAGTCCAAAAGAGCATTTTTTTTCTCAGAAAACCAAAACGTTAACAAATGGTCATAACCATTCTTACGTCAAAGGCGCCGATTAAGTGTTCAACAATTTGGTCCATGCAGTCACGGTGAAGCTGTAAGGGAGAAGTAAGGTAAATACTGTTATTCCTAGACAACAGAACAACTAAAACTAACATTAAAATATTGGAAAGTCAGCCAAACCTTGTGCTGTTCCTGGCTGTGTGTAGCACCTACAGCTCTGCAGATGATTCTGAAGGATCCCAATATTAGAACCATGAAAAGATTATTTTTTTAAAATACATTTCTCATTTCACAGTGTGAATGGCATTTTACCTCAAATTGTTTTGCAGACTTTACCCTGTAGCACTATAGTCTTAAAACAAAAGTCTGTTTACTTCAAAGGGTCAGTGAGAGGGTTGAAAAAGGTCATGAAAACTAAATAGACTGTTTTGGCACAAAAAAATGTAATGATAAGAAACAATGAGATGGCCCCTTTAAAGCAAAGGACACAGACAAATTAAACTCCTATTATGGGGCATTCAAACAAAACAGACAGTTAACTTTGTTGTGCAGACTGAAAACAGTGCCTGAACAAAGAACAATTTTCCAGCTGAAATTTAATTTGAGACAAACACACCTCTACCCTTCAGCTGGGTGAAGATCCAATCTGAAATATGATGAGCAGCACAATGTTCAAGATTAAATTACATTAGTTCTTCCTTCTCTATTTCAGTCCCTTTCCTTCCTCTTATCTTTCCCCCATCCCCCATTTGTTTTCGCTCTGTCCTTCTGACGGTCTTTCACTAGTGCTCATTTGTCTGTGATCGTGTATGCAGGTAGATATGAGTCTTTTAGATGTCTGATTATATATGTAGCAGGCGCTCTGTGTTCCTGCTGGTTTCTTTATCTCAGAAATCAGCTGGAATTCCCACATTCAGTTTTCAGAATCTACCTCTTGGGACCCCTTGGCATAACACAGTCTCATTTTTAATAATGTTTAGAAACGGAATATGTATTGACGGGCTGTCATTTAAGAATGCTGGGTTTGAGGGCTCAACTCTATCTTAAATTCTACACACATGCAGGTGTCTGGGTAGTAATTTCTTAAGTGCTGCTGTTAAAGATTGAACTGAATGTATTTCTGTGACATTGTGGGGGCAGGTATTCGACTGACTATTAGAATGACATCTACAGGTAAACAGAGGTGTAAAATGTATTGAGAAATTATACTGAGAGAGTTTCATTCAGTTAAACAAGTCAAAGTCAAACTCCAAGTATTCATTTTCAACAGTACTCTAGTTAAATGTGCAAATTGACCGAATTATGAATTAATCCTAGTAATTTACAGTGTAAATGTTCTATAATTGAAGACTTTGTGAACAGTAGCACCAAAACACAAAGCCAGGAAATACTGGGGATGATGTTTAGAATGTAAAATACCTGAGACTCTCCTTAGATTAATGATCAGATGAATAATGGTTTTATTGCTGTCATTCACAATTACTGTCAGATTCAGGAAATGACTGTTGTCTTGTCAAATATTAAGCAAGCGGATATGTTCTCAAGAACTGCTGGTCTGATAGGATTTAGTCATTGAGGATGTTTCTTCATATTGTTTTATGAAATTATGGCAACGAGTGTTCTGGTATTGTTGATAGACAGTCCTGTTGAATCATCTGGGCCTCAAACCCACTTAATTTATGGGTGACACTTTTTCTTCTTATGCTCCTATTCTTTGGAGCTCTCGTCCTCTTGGGATTTTTAAAGCTCAACTCCAGACATATTTTGTTAGACTAGTGCATGCTTGCTGACTTTTTTTTTCTTTTTTTCATTGTTTTATGTATTGTTTATCTTGCGTACAGCGCTTTGTGAAGCTGCTTTTAATGGTGCTATATAAAATGAAGTATATTATTATTTATTACCAGGACCACAGTAAATAACAAGCACCAGCCAGATTAAACAGTGCATTTATTTGGACAAGGCTGTGATGGATAAAAAAAGTTGCTCAATAGTATTTTTGCATGTCTGTAGGTGGCATTCGTTCAGGTACCGAAATATTGGAAATACGCCTTTCCACAAGAATATTTTCTTTTCTTAAAAACATGTCTTAGAACCTTACAACAGTACCACATTTGAACAGTCTTCTGTCCTTTGCAGCTTTGCTTTCATTTGCGTCAAACTGAATATGACATCTTCTGTAAGGTTTAGGCCCCAGTTACAATTTTTTTTCTTTTGCATGTGTAAAAAAAAAATATATATATATCATTATTGGTAATACTTTACAATAAAGTTTCATTTGTTAACATTAGTTAACTACATTAGTTAACATGAACTAACAATGAAAAATACTTCTAAAGCATGTATTAATCATGGTTAATGTTTTTCAGCATTTACTAATACATTAATTAAATCAAAGTTTCATCTGTTAATATTATTTAATGGACCCAAGCTAACATGAATTAACAATGCACAGTTATATTTTTAACTAACATTATTTTATATAACATATTTTATATTAACTAACATTAACAAAGATTAATAAATACTGTAAAAAGTGAATTGCTCATAAATCGCACTATAATGTTAGTTAATGCATTAACTAATGAGACCTTTATTGTAAATTGTTACCAAAATATAATAGCATTATTTTTATATCTTATTATTATTATTATTATTATTATTAATTATCGCGATTAATCACATCCAAAATAAAAGTTTGTGTTTACATAATATATATGTGTGTACAGTGTATAATTATTATGTATATATAAATACACACACATGCATGTACACTACCAGTCAAAAGTTTGGACACACTTTCCCATTCTCTTTGATGGGAAAGTGTGTCCAAACTTTTGACTGGTAGTGTATATATTTAAGAAAAATGTGTCATATTTATATATAAAATATTTATATATACAGTGGGGAAAACAAGTATTTGATACACTGCCGATTTTGCAGGTTTGCCCACTTACAAAGCATGTAGAAGTCTGTAATTTTTATCATAGGTACTCTTCAACTGTGAGTGACGGAATCTAAAACAAAAATCCAGAAAATCACATTGTATGATTTTTAAGTAATTAATTTGCATTTTATTGCATGACATAAGTATTTGATACATCATAAAAGCAGAACTTAATATTTGGTACAGAAACCTTTGTTTGCAATTACAGAGATCATACGTTTCTTGTAGTTCTTGACCAGGTTTGCACACACTGCAGCAGGGATTTTGGCCCACTCCTCCATACAGACCTTCTCCAGATCCTTCAGGTTTCGGGGCTGTCGCTGGGCAATACGGACTTTCAGCTCCCTCCAAAGATTTTCTATTGGGTTCAGGTCTGGTGACTGGCTAGGCCACTCCAGGACCTTGAGATGCTTCTTGCGGAGCCACTCCTTAGTTGCCCTGGCTGTGTGTTTCTGGTCGTTGTCATGCTGGAAGACCCAGCCACGACCCATCTTCAATGCTCTTACTGAGGGAAGGAGGTTGTTGGCCAAGATCTTGCGATACATGGCCCCATCCATCCTCCCCTCAATACGGTGCAGTCGTCCTGTCCCCTTTGCAGAAAAGCATCCCCAAAGAATGATGTTTCCACCTCCATGCTTCACGGTTGGGATGGTGTTCTTGGGGTTGTACTCATCCTTCTTCTTCCTCCAAACACGGCGAGTGGAGTTTAGACCAAAAAGCTCTATTTTTGTCTCATCAGACCACATGACCTTCTCCCATTCCTCCTCTGGATCATCCAGATGGTCATTGGCAAACTTCAGACGGGCCTGGACATGCGCTGGCTTGAGCAGGGGACCTTGCGTGCGCTGCAGGATTTTAATCCATGACGGCGTAGTGTGTTACTAATGGTTTTCTTTGAGACTGTGGTCCCAGCTCTCTTCAGGTCATTGACCAGGTCCTGCCGTGTAGTTCTGGGCTGATCCCTCACCTTCCTCATGATCATTGATGCCCCACGAGGTGAGATCTTGCATGGTGCCCCAGACCGAGGGAGATTGACCGTCATCTTGAACTTCTTCCATTTTCTAATAATTGCGCCAACAGTTGTTGCCTTCTCACCAAGCTGCTTGCCTATTGTCCTGTAGCCCATCCCAGCCTTGTGCAGGTCTACAATTTTATCCCTGATGTCCTTACACAGCTCTCTGGTCTTGGCCATTATGGAGAGGTTGGAGTCTGTTTGATTGAGTCTGTGGACAGGTGTCTTTTATACAGGTAACGAGTTCAAACAGGTGCAGTTAATACAGGTAATGAGTGGAGAACAGGAGGGCTTCTTAAAGAAAAACTAACAGGTCTGTGAGAGCCGGAATTCTTACTGGTTGGTAGGTGATCAAATACTTATGTCATGCAATAAAATGCAAATTAATTATTTAAAAATCATACAATGTGATTTTCTGGATTTTTGTTTTAGATTCCGTCTCTCACAGTTGAAGTGTACCTATGATAAAAATTACAAACTTCTACATGCTTTGTAAGTGGGCAAACCTGCAAAATCAGCAGTGTATCAAATACTTGCTCTCCCCACTGTGTGTGTGTGTGTATATATATATATATATATATATATATATATATATATACATGCATGCATACATACATACATACATACATACATACATGCAAATATTTCTTAAATATATACATGAATGAGTGTGTATTTATATGTATACATAATAATTATACACAATACACACACATATATTATGTAAACGCAAACTTTTACTTTGGATGCGATTAATCGCAATTAATAGATTTGACGGCACTATTATTAATATTATTTATGTTGTTGTTTATATAAACTGTGTCACTCACAGCAAAACCTGTAAAAAAGCAAAAGTCACAGGACTGGTAATTAATTAGAGATGCTGACAAAGACTGTTAAAAAGGTCTGACTGAATCACACTATAGCTTTGATTAATAGTTTCACTATATTATTCAACATGTGACTTAAGATTAATTCCCAGAAGCCATTAAAGTGCTGTGGATTCAAATGGAGGAGCATCCATATACGCTGCTGCTGGCAGACTCATCACTGAAGTGGACTACATATTCAAGGTGATTCATTCTACATGATTTATGGCTTTTACACAGATTCTCCAGAACATTAATGCAACAAGAAAGAGACGTGAAGGACAGACAGCATATAGTTGTTTAAAAAGTTTCTTACATTTAAAGAATGTTACAGAATAAAGTGAAGTAATTTAATATTTATTTTATATTTTATATTAGGCTGATATTTTGTGAGATTGTGTGACTGTGTACTGTAATGGACAGATCAACAGGAAAAAGAGTTTCAGTTTGAGGTGGCCAGTCAGCTGCTGTGTCAGAACACACACACCTTGTTTTGTGGCCATGAGGGTTTGCCTCGGCAGACCTCCGCTGTGCACACCTGTCTTTTTCTGTCGTTGCACGTCTCATCACAGAATTAGTCAGCAGAGACTGAAGCCCTGAACAGACAAGATGAGACAGTGAGGGATGAGAATGAAAGCTTGTTTTTCTAAGCACAAAAATGTTAAGCTCCCCTTGGTCTAAATGGTTCTTCAACACAGTTAAAATTTTTATTTTTGTCTATTTTTTTCAGTTAAAATATAGATCCCCCCCAAATATTTTTGTGAAAAACAAACAACTAAAAAACTTGTTTAACAAATAATGTAATAAAATAAATGTAATAAAATAACTTATTTTTACTAACTTATTATTACTAAATTTTTTTTAGTTTAGATTAATTTATGTACCAAATGTGCCATTTACAATCAATGGCTTGCTACCACCAAACTGCTTTTAAAGCTCTGTGATATTGCATATTAAGAAAGTAACAGTTGATTCATGTCCATCCACATGGTTAAAGAGTCATATATTAGTCAACATGAAATCAAAATGGACAGCTCTTATTTTTTTTTTTTTTAAGAATGTTGCAGTGTTTATTATAAATGATTTATCCGTGCACATCATTATTTTTTTTTTAATTCATATGACTTCGAAATCTTTAATCAAAAACATTAACCTCCCCTTCCACTCGAAATGACGTCTGTTCTCTTCATGACGTATGTCTCTGCGGAGGGTGGGACTAAATATCTTCCATAACTGTCTGCAATCTGGCATTCAGATCTGCCACATTTAGTTACCAACTTCCTACAATCCAATCAATTCCAGTAGGATGAAATCAAGTCCCGCCCTAAATTTTTTCTCATTCCAGAATCCATTTCACTTGGATATACATCACAATAGGGAAGAAAAGGCTATCATAACTTGCCGACTTTAAGGCCCTGTTTACACCTGGTATTAATATGCATTTTGGTCAATTGGATCACAAGTGGACGACGCTAAATACAGGTTGTAAACGGGGTCTAAAAGGTTTTGAGCTTGTCCACTTTCGACAACTTCCAGGGGTAGTCGAAAACGCTTTTGAATCGTCGAATGTTCGAACAACCACAAAAGACTGTCTACTCTCCGCCTACTGACCTAATGCGTAAACATTATGGGAAGCGTGCTAGCCAGATGGGATTTAAACTTTGTTGGCTGAAGATCCGAGTTCAGTTTGAAGATGAAAAATGTACCAAGCACAATGTTCTCTCACCATTCCTGATTTCTAACACGCACTCGCCGCATTCGCTGTGGTCTTGCAGCTATCAGAACAACAACGAAAGCTGCTGCTTTACGTGTGTTTTTTCCGTCATCTCCTGTGCGTTCATATGTAAATTGCGTGAGCTTATTTCATCCATTAGATCAAAAGATTTGAAAAAAACATAGACATAAACATAGAAAAAAATATGGACGTAGTGTCCGTGACGTCACCCGTAGGTTTCTAAAGAGCATTTTTGAATCCTAAAAGTTTGCGGAGCCGGCCGTCGCCATCTTGGCAGCGTGTCACCGCGCGTTACTCCCGGATAACAGAAAATGGGCAAAGAGGCGGGACGTGGGTGAACTAACAGATAGTAGACAAACGGCTAGTAGTGACAGCAGCGGCAATCCACCTGTCACTCAAGTGGCCACTCCCTTAATTATGCAGAATATTAAGGCTTAATATAATTTAAACGGATGAGTTATAAAAACCTCACAGTTGTCATGAAGGGCAAAATTAGTTATATAGACCAAAACCAATTTTTGTACCAGGCTGTAAACATTTTTTTATGCTGTAAAGTTGGCCATTTTAACATGGGGTATTTATAGAATTGACTCCCTTTTGGAGCCTGTCTCTAGCAGCCAGTCAATGAATTGCAGTTTAAGTCACTTCCGTGTTGGCTTCAAAAGAGAGACCGGAAGGTTGCCGCTCAGAAAAAACCCATACATTTACACCCTCCCCTCGAAGAAATCGGGACAGAAATGGTTGAAAGTGGACAAAAGAGACGGATTAAAGACCAGGTGTAAATGGGAATATGTCTCCCTCCTCTACTTGTGATCCGATCGACCAAAACGCATCTTAATACTAGGTGTAAACATGGCCTAAGATACAGTATATTAAAGTGCCCCTGGAAGAGTTGTCGCTGGTTTCTGTGCTGCAAAAGCACCCTTGCAAAGGGTGAGGACTCGGTTAAATTGACAAGGTAAAACCGATGCCATCGTTACTGTTCTTATCACTGTGTACAAACCGTACTGAGGAAGCCTCCAGAGCTGAAATTCAGATATGGTAATGACATGATGTGAAGGCCAATTATGGTAACCCATACTCGTAATTTGTCCTCTGCATTTAACCCTTCCAAGTTAGTGCATACAGATTTGGAGCAGTGAGTAGTGAACACACACACACTGCATGAGGTGCCCCTCATTTCACCGTAGTCATTTCCTGCCGGCATTGAACCTTTGGGTTACCAGTCTGACTCTCTAACCATTAGGCCACGACTGCCACAGTGGGGCAGTTTCATTTCCCAAATGCGCTGTAAGTGGTAGACCAATCACAACAGACTGTGCCATCTGACCAATCAGAGCAGAGTAGGTTTCAGACACCGTGAGAAAAGAGGTGATGCTACAATGTATGTTATGAGAAAATTAAACTGTTTTACCTTGGATGCATGCAAACCTGACCTAGGAGATCTGCGAAAAAATAGGAACGACATAATAAATAAATAAATAAATAAATAAATGAATGAATGAATAAATAAATAAATAAATACACTCTCAGAAAAAAAGGTACAAAAGCTGTCACTGGGGCAGTATCCATTCAAAAGGTACACCTTTTTACCTAAAGAGTGCATATAAGTACCTCAAAGGTACATATTGGTACAAAAATAAATAAAAGTGTTTTGGAGAAAAGCATTTATTTCATAATGTGATTTACCCCCCACTTTCAATTCTTTTACTTCAATGAAAGGTTAGATTTTTGTGAATTTTTTTAATAAAAGATCAAAAGGATAAACAATGCAGATTTATTTTTTACAGCCATATTTGATCATATTTACCAGGGGTGCCAATAATTCTGACCACCACTGTGTATGTGTGTATATATATATATATATATATATATATATATATATATTAGTACCTAAATGGTACATATTAGAACCTTTTACCGTCCCAGTGACAGCTTTTGTACCATTTTTTTCTGAGAGTGTATCATAATAAGGGCTTACTTAAGAAAGTAAGATTATCTCTAACAGTATTCAGTTGATTCATTTGTCTATTCTCATGAATGAAGAGAAGGTTTTTAATTTTAGCTTCTGTCTAAGGTGACTACATGCCTTTCCACAACATAAATAATCTTGATTTCTCAACCACGTCACAGGCTTACAGCCAAATGGAGTAAGGGGTTCAGGTCCTTCAGAACATTGTGATTGTCTCTCTTGGACAGCAGGCTTTATTCATGCATATAACATCAATGTGGCCCTTTTCCGCCACTTCTTAAACCTGTTCTACCGGTTCTGTTCACATGATGTGTTAAAGGTCGATAAAGGGTTGAATTGACGGAATTGGCTATATGTGTGAAACTGGCTGTTGATCACATCATTTTTATTTTTGTGAGAACTATGCCTTTTAACAGTTGTTTGGTTCTAAATAAATGTTTTTTTTTCTAAAGAAGTAGAATAGTATAGATAAATAAACATCTATCTATCTATTTATTTATTTGCAAACTAAACTTCGTGACATTGTGTACAACTTTAAGGCTGTAATTTTTCTCTTCAGTGTGCCCAATTTATTCATTGCTCCCGTAGAATGAGGAGCACTTGCCCTGACAAGATCATCTCAGAGATTGCCATAGCAACGAGCACTCCACACTCAAGCGTTTTGTTTTCTGCTTTAATTTCTGTGGACTCAGGCAAAAGGCAGCATTTCCCATACACACTGAAACATTTTTGGGATTTACTTTGAAACAATTTTCACAAATAATTACAAAGAAACCTCATTGAATTAAAAGTGAATTTTTGAAATATTGAAATAATATTTTTTGTACTTAAGCGTTTACAACTTTGTAAAATCTTTTTTTATAGTGATGTAGTTGGCAGTATGTATCATGTTCCTCAGGCTCCAGGGCCTCCTGAGCATTGGTTGACTTCGGGTGATGATGATTAAGTGAAAACTCACAAACCTGTGGAGAGCAGGAGCCGCTTTGTCTTGAGTTTCTGCTCTGTTTGGCTGTTGTGTCATTGAGTTGTCTCCACAGCTGTTATCTTACACACCCACAGCCATTTTTCTCATTCGTGCCCCTCCTCCCATCCTCTGCTGGATCCTGTTTTACAGCTGATAGGTACATGTCCCAACAAACACCTAAGTCTGAGTGATAGTTGAGTACTGGCCTGTTTGGATAGGACTAGTTTCCCTTGAGGGACTAGTTTTCCCTTGAGTTTTACAGATAGGCTTTTTGATTTTCATCTTGTCCAAATCAAAACACATCCGTGTTTTTCTCACACAGCGATGGTACTTTTCAGGAATCCTCTGGGGGAAAAAATATATTTTACCCATTCCAGCTATATTGTATATTTTATATATATTTTACCCTTTCCAAATCAATCAGCCCAACACATTTTTCTTTTTTTTTTGTTTGTCCTGTGAACATTTTCACTGGCCCCAATAGCAACCTATTAAATGTAAATGACTAGAGATTCTAATCCGGTCTGAATCACTACATGAAATGAGAGGCTTCTTATGTTAATAGCTGTAAATCAGATGTAAATTAGAAAACTAATCCTGTCCGAAAAATTCTTAAGATGGCTATCTGTCATTATGACAGTTAACGAGCACATCTTAACCTACTTTAAATAAATTCTCCACTGATATGTCAGATTTAGGCCTGGTTTCACAGACAGGGTTTAGATTAAGCCAGGATTAGGCTTTAGTTAAATTAGGACATTTTAAAGGGATAGTTCACCAAAAAATGAAAATTCTGTCGTCATTTACTGACTCAAGTTGTTCCAAACCTGTATGAATTTCTTTCTTCTGCTGAACAAAAAAGATATTTTGATGAATATGGGTAATCAAACAGTTGATGGGCCCCATTAGCCACTTTTCCACCGAGCCCAAAACAACGCAGCGTTTCCACTGTCGGACTGTAAGCTCCGATCTTGTTGATTTATCTAATCTCACTTTACTAAAACCCGCCCGTAACAGTGTCACACAAACACATCATTTCACCAACAAATGGAAGTTTTATCAGAAAGCTAATCAGAAAGAATTCACTGGAAACTAGCGAAATCCTAAAATGAACATGATAAAAGAGGACGGGTTTTTTTTGGCATTTTTGTTGTTTACCTAAATATTTAAAACCCAAGCATCGCCGTTTTAACAGTTTTACAATAATAAGTAATACACTGATCATAATTAAAAAATTTGTGTCAAGATTGCATTAATCACAGAAATAAGTGGTATTCACTGTTATTTCACAAAAGAAAGAGGACACAAGTGCTTATTCAGTCACTTTGTTTCTGTTTATTTGTAGTCACAGGACTGTATGTTTACATCACATTTAGAAAGTTAGAATTTTCCACCAAAAATATAACCTGAGGAGCTTTAGTATTCTCTTTAGTGACAGTCCCAATACAGTTAAGCTTATATTTTCAGTCAGAGAAACAGAGGAAGCTCCCGAGTTGCTTTATTTTATGACGCATATAAAGCTAAATATGGATATCAGACAGTCCGTTATAAAGAGACGAGTTTAATTTTTGGGTGAACTATCCCTTTAAGTAGCTTTATGATGTGCATCTTGAGACAAAACAACGGCACTGACATATTTTAAGATATGTCAGTGCAAGTTACTTTCAGTTAAAACAACTCAAACATGCATTTTAGTCTGGGACTAAATGAAACCGGGCATTAGTGTGTCAGTGACGCACATTGTTCACATTACATACAGTAAAAAGGGGTTTTGCTAAATTTAGATTCTTTTAGCACCAACTCCTTTTCAAAACACACAAATTTGCAAGACAGCTCTTTAAATAGTTTGTGAGGGGGATGTGAGGAGGTCGAGAGAGGGGAAAGTTTTTTTTGTGTCGCTTCTGATTGTGTGAAAGCGGCTCCCGTTTACTGCAAACAGATCAGAGGCCTAATCTCTAAACCTGCAACCACAGCACAACCTCAAGCAAAGAGTCAACACACACTGAGCTTACAGCACAGAGAGAAAACACTGACTTAAACACTGTAGTCATATATTAAACCCAGTTTTATCATGTCCATTTAAACCCTGGGGTCAAGTTGACCCTGGAAATGCACTGATGTTGGACTATGAATCACCTTTTGTCCCAGATTAATAAATAATCAGACTGTACAGGTTCATATTTGCTGAGAGCAATCTTTTTATCTTCTGTATTTAATGTCAACACTCACTTTTCCTGATACTTTGAATTTAGTGATTGTGGAAGGAGGATAAGTTCTCTATATATCATCTCTAAACTATGTAAAAAAGGTCTTCATGTGTTGAGTTGTGTACCAGGAAGTAAAATGGTCTGTGTTTTAACGAAGCAGCGTTTATAGCATGTTGTAAACTGGTATTTTTTTGGAGTGTATGTGTGTATCTTGTGCATGTGTGATGGGTTTCTGCCTTATCTGATAAGGCAACAGCTGCTGAGCTAGTTATAGAATGACTCACTGTTGGCTGTCTGTCATCTTTCACTCACACACACACCCTTTTAAGTCCTCAGGAGCTGTGTCATCTGTTTGCCACTCGTAGCCTGAGATCAGTGTGGCCAGAGCTGCTTGCGTTGATATAACGCTGCTTTGTGGTGTGATGGTCACTGTAATGTTTTGTGTTTTTAAAATGTGTGATTTATCCTAATTATCTTAAATGTTTATATTTTTATTATGTATTTCTAATGTTGTATTATATACTGTAATATAATATAAAATATTATTAATGTTATTAACATAAAATTATTATATACATTCAATTATTTTATTTTATATTTTATTTCATCTTGAATTTTAATTTTAATTTTATTTAAACAAAATTAATCAACCTTGTGGCTGACATGAACATTTTAATGGTCAGAGGTTGCTCTTTCATAGCTCTGGAAACTTATTTGTATATTATTAATTATAATAATAATAATTATTATTAATAATTAATAATTAAATTTATTATTTTATTTTATAAAATAATTTATAAAACAGACCCGCAGACCCGCTACCGGACGTGACTCACAGGGTGGTGAAAGTGTGCTACAGCCCACAGCTGAGAGGAAAACCTGGAAGGTTTGAGCTCTTGAACGTGCCCTCACACACACACACAAAACACACATGGTACTTGGCAAAACAGCAACGACACAGATACACTCACACTGAAGGGCAGGGTGGACAAGGTTGTATCATTCTGATATGAAGATGACGTGTGTGATATTTCGTGATTACAGTAGAGATTAAAATGACATCCACAGCATGTAGCAGAAGCAGCTGAAGCGATTCAAGCCTAAGCCCGTAACATTCCACCCACAGCCAGATATGTTCCATGACTTCAGAGATCTGGATCAGCCCTGCTCTGCAACACCTCATTTAAGGCAAAACCGCTTAAATACAGCCCATATTGCTGCTGTGATATTTCTCAAACCCTCTGCTTGCCTGTGGGGCTGAAGAGAGTGTTGATCTCATCATTGAAAGTCTTTAACAAAAGGGGTTTCTTATTTTGTCAGACATTTTTTTAATTTTTATAAAAATGTTTACTTTTTACTAATTTTAAAATTAAAATTTTAAAAAGTAAATGTATAAACAAATTATACATTACTATTATTACATTACATATAATATAATATTTTTAATTAAATTGTTTTTAATTAAATCTATTTAAAAAAAAAAGTTTATATATACATTACCACACATATATACGTAATGTGTATAAAAAGTTTACATATAATAAATCATAAAAAATATAAATGTATTAATAAAAAGTAAATATATTACACAATTTATATATATATATATATATATATATATACACACACACACACCATATATACATTTATATTTATGATTTATATTATTAATATTATTATATTTTATTTTACTTATATTTTATGTAATATTTAATACATTTATATATTTCACATATTAGAAATGTTATATATTTTTTTTATTTAAATATATAAAAATATACAGTTGCAAGAAAAAGTATGTGAACCCCTTGCAGAATCTGTGAAAATGTGAATAATTTTAGGCTGCTCAGGACAAACAAGGGACTCAAGAACAACCATCACAAAACAAAAATTGACACACAGTATTAAGAATCAATGGTTCATAAACTTTTGAATGGGGTCGTTTTTATAAATTCAGGTTTTTTTTTGTTTTGTCTTGTCTTGTGGACTATATGTAAACATCTTTTATGTAAAATATCTTATTCAGGACAGTACTAAATAAAAAATAACATGTATGATCCCTCTTATTTTGTTAATTTTCACAGATTCTGCAAGGGGTTCACATACTTTTTCTTGCAAATGTATATATTATTTCAGTTTAATGAAAAGTGGTTGAGGACGCTAAGCTCAGCTTTATGTCTCAGCAAAGTTACACAATATCTTAACCCTGAGTATCTGATGAAGTCGGGGGCTCATGAGGATATTCTGGAAAGGGCTCCTCTTCTCTCTCACCTCTAAAAATAAAGTCATACCAGCCTGGCGACTGGGGGAGATATGGACCGATACAGAGTGTGGGGAGCACAGATTAGCGCCCCTATTAATAGATAGAGGCCTGTAAGTTTGTTTGTTCAGTTTGGAGGTTATCAAGGGCCAATACACATTAATGTGATTTTAGAAAGAACAATATTTGTTCCTAAATGTCGCTTCCTGTTTGTTAGTGTTTCAAAAGCCTGTTTTCAGGGCCTGTGGAAATGAATGGGAAGCGTGTGAAGGTCTTTGAGCTGAAAGGGGGTTGAGTTTTCAGTGGAATGTCCTGCGTATGGAAGTGATGGCCAAACCACACAGTTGGGGATTTTGACTTCCAACCGTTAGAAAAAGCACTCCCATACTTCCTGGATTAGAGCTAGAGGAAAGAGAAGGAGATGAGTCATGGATGGTTTTTAGAGGTTTTTTTTGGGGCCAATATTTATATACCTGAATGGCATTTTTCCTTTTTTTCCACCAGCGGTTTATTCATAAGCCATGCTGAAATCTTTGCAGTTTATTGGCTTTCCATTTTATGACTTTTGCTTCCTCTGACATACTTGCAGAGCAGAGATAACCTCTTGAGTTTGCTATAGATTTTTTTTTCCGTTATTACCAAACACTTTCTTACCTAAAAAAAAGACTTTGACTAATGTACACAAACAATGTTAATGGACCTTATAGTCAATATAGACAAAATTGTATTTCATGTGAATAAAAATGGGGCATTGAGAAATAACAGGTTTTTGGGTCACGTGACCCCCGTCACAATTTTTACAACTTTTTTCATTCACATTGAATTAAATATGATATCTATTAATGATATTAAAGATGATAATATTTTTATGGCCTCAAATGCCACAAAGACATGTAATAATCTATGTTGCTATCAAACTAATATAAGAACAAAGTATTTTGTGAATTAATACGTGTGGATCAAAATGTTAACGTATTAGGCCTTGAAGTTGAAGTAGCAAGTAGTGTGCAAAGAAACTGGTATTTTTATTCCAAGTGTGTATTTTGTTCTTAACAGGTCAATGATTCAGAGACACAACCCAAACACCACACTCATGCTCTGTCCAATGAAAATCATTCACTGTATGTGTAATGTGTGTAAAATGTGTCTGTGTGATGGGTGTGGCATACAGTATGGTTAACTTTAATGCCATTCAGGGAACATTCTACCATAACTGAATGTAATTTTCTACCACACACACACACACACACACACACACACACACACACATATATATATATATATAAACAAAGTTTATGTATACTATTCTACTATTCAATTACTATATTAATTATATATTACTTAATGTATTATTTTATATATGTAGAAATATAATAACAATATATAATTAATATAATCAATAATATACTGCATATATACGGTGTATATGTATGTATGAATATATATATATAAGTTAATTCTATAAACATATATAATTGTACATATTACTTAATTATTATAATATAAAATGATAAAATAAATATATAAAATGATATATACATCATATACAAATTTTAAAATAAAAATGTATTAGTTTACATTATTTATATATATTTATATATAGTGCTGGGGAAAAATTAATCGTGATTAATCGCATCCAAAATGAAAGTCTGTTTACATAATATGTGTGTGTACTGTGTATAATTATTATGTATATATAAATACACACACATGCATGTATATATTTAAGAAATATTTGCATGTATATACTGTATATATAATTTATCTTATATATATATATATAATTTTGTTTTATAAAAATATAACATATTTTTCTTAAATATATACATGCATGTGTGTGTATTTATATATACATAATAATTATACACAGTAAACACACATATATTATGTAAACACAAACTTTTATTTTGGATGCGATTAATCACGATGATTTTTTCCCCCAGCACTATATATATATATATATATATATAATTAAATATTATTACACATTGGTAATTCATGAATAAATATTAATTGTAATATTTTATAAACACACACATAATTGTGTGTATACTAATATATAATTGTATATACTTAATTATATGTGTGTGTGTGTGTGTGTATATATATATATATATATATATATATATTTATATATAGTTGTACATATAATAATGTCTAAAATAAAACAATATAATTAATACAATTTTTAAAAAAAATGCATTAGTTTACACATTATTTTTAATTTATAAATGTATTATAATTATACATATAAAATATTATAATTAAATATTATTATATATTATTAATTTATATTATCAGAATTTACAAGTAGACCCGAGTTAACACTGAGTTAACTGATAAAAGTTTTATCTCTGTCCTTTTAAGCATATTTCTATTTTTCCTTCGTTCTATTTTCAGTGTTCACCTCTGTTATCCCTCTCTCATGTTTACTCACTCCATCAGCCGTGTCAAGGGGAAAGATTGCGTCAGTTCTAACAGATGAAGGCAATATTCTCCAAAGAGAGGTCAAGAGTGAGGGATGGAGAAATAACAGCGTAATAAAATATTGTCTCAGTCAAGTGAATCCACAGCTTGTCTTTATATTGGTGTTGTCTTACATAGTCCGTCTCATTCACCTTGAGAAAAGTGAAAAAGGAGTTCAAACTCACATATCACGTGTTTGCTTTCCTTCTGTTCTCTGTCACGGTCATTGTTCTTGTCTGTGTGGAATCTGTATTCCGGTAATGGGTCAGTAATTGTCAGAATGGCTTGTTTAATATGGGGTATCACTGTTACTTTTGATGCACTATGGGCTATGGGAGACTAAGTATAGCACTGTTCTGGTTTCAGCGTTAACATTTAGAGTCAGTTCCCCCACCGCTAAAATCAGGGAAACAGGGAAAGCTGATCTCAACCCTGCAAAATGCATGAATTCCTCTCATCCCTTCGAGCCCCTTTGACTTGTGGGTGGAGAGAGGACAGACATAGTGATGCTGTGATTCATCGCTGCCACTAAAATTTTGATTATTTTCAGTCATGCTGGATTTTTCCAGTGACGGTGAATGGCGGCTGGACCTGCTATGCACTGCTTGGCTGCCATGTTTACCTGAGTCGTCTCTGAAACACCCTAGGAGGATTATTTCATATTAACTGTGAAACAAGGTTTCATGGTCTTACTTTAAAATATTGTGATTCAAATATAGCCTTTCTTGATTCATTTGAGCCAAACGGTAGCCTAATTCTTTTTAGTTCAAGATCTGCCAACTAAATAGTGATTTGCAGGTATTTTTTGACATTGCCATCAAAGAGATTTGCAGGTGATTTCACAATGTTGTTATTTGCTAAATACTGACATTAGCTGGTCTAGGACCAACCAAGATGTCGGTGTAATTGAATGATAGGTGTGCAGGACAGGTCAGGTTGAGTCTTGAGTCAGCACACACTAGTTCAGAGGTGATTTGCCTTTGGCCACAACAGAAAAAGCAACAGAATTAGGTCAGAATGTTCCTTGTAGTCCTTTTGAAACACCTTTCAGTGGTTTATTTCCACTGGTGGGTAAATGCAAAGCCACGTACAAACATCCTAACCCGCTGTTCTGAGAAAAGGTTAATGTCAAGGTTTCTCTCAGGGATGAAAACAAGCTGTGGAAATATACAGGATCATAACCTAATTACACATCTGCCATACATTTATTATTATTATATATATTTTGCTCTTTGAAGATAAAGTAAATGGCTTAGACAACATATTTTTTATAATTTCTATCACTCACTACGATCAACATTTAAAAGGCACATGTGTGTGTGTGTGTGTGTATATATATATATATATATAAACTCACTCTCTTTCACTCACTCACAGACACACACACACACACATACATGTGCCTTTTAAATGTTTCTCGCAGTGGTAGAAAATAACAAAAATATGTTGTCTAAGGCACACACGCGTATATATGTTTATGTAACTATGTAAGCTTTGTGTGCAGACAATAACAACTATAGAAGTTCGCTGTTTCTGCCTTGAGTAAAAAAGAAATGAAGTAATTGTGACTTTATATCTCAAAATGGGGCTTTATTATCTGACAATACAAAACCCCCCCAGGGTTTGTTTGGTCAGAAAACTTGTGGTTGTGTAGGATGTACAATGTGTCAGTTTTAAAGGACACTAGTGCACTAACCATTGGGTCTTCCCCTTGAAGTGAGTGGGAAATTCCAAATATCACTGAAGTTACTACTGAATGCTAAAGCATCTCTTAAATGACAGCCTGAGCCGTTATTATATGTATGTATACCAATTTTGTGCATGAAATTAAAGTCTCTGTTATGTTGTGGTTCAAAGGAAGGGGTTAAAGCCTCCATGCAGCCTTTTTTTCACATGCTCTGTTTATTTCTAGAGCTGTGACGCAATGAACCCACTCCTCCGCGCATACGTCACCTCGTCTAAGCGTGGTGATTGGCTCGTTGTTGTTGCTGTTGTTGCTGGTGGCGGCGGGGGCATTACATAAGCGCTGCTCGCTTTCATTACGGTCTACTCTGCTGGAGGACTGTGACCGAGGAGGGTGGTACCTACCTCTATGTGTTTATTCGGACAAAACAACCCCAGTCGAAGCACTGTACCGTCCTGGAACACGTAGTACTCTCCGATTTTTTCCTTCCTCGACAAATAAATGCTCAGCATAGGCATCAGAGAACTAAAACACTCGAAAAACAAGGATCATTTTGCAAACGGAAACAAAAGCGCATTGGCCATACAGCGCACGGAGCCTCTCAATGCATACCCTCTGTGCCCGAGGAACGATGAAGCCAGAGATAAACGCCGCTGTCGGGTTTCTGTCAAGATTCCTGCGGATTAAAGGACATGTGAACGACAGACAGCTCCAGACATTCAACCAGTCCCTACAGGACATCCTGGCAGGTAAGTATCAGTCTTTACACACGGATGTGAACTTCATTATATCCCCCCATTTTTTTATTTTCGTGCCATTTGTTTGTGAAAAATGTGGAAAACATCGATCTCTTTGTTTATGAGTTAATTTATGTGCTTTGGCCACATAAGCGGAAGCGCGCGGGCGCGTTGCGCACGAACATAAACAGCCGAAACGCTCGACACAAACGGAGACCCAAAAAAGACAAAAGATATACATGTTTATAAACGTGTGTGTGTGTGTGTGTGTATATGTGTGTATATGTGTGTGTATGTGTGTGTGTATATATATATATATATATATATATATATATATATATATAATAATGTATAATATATATATAATATTGTATAAAATATATATATATATGTATATGTTAGAGAGAGAGAGAGAGAATATATGATATCGTAATTAATAGCACCGTTTATTGACGAACTATTTGTGTAGTTCATAAAATGGATGAATTGGTTTCGTTTGACGTCATGTGGCAAGCCGATTTAACATTTATTCCGTTAAACTAAGGGATATTGGTTTTTGTTAAAATTATGTAGCCTATTTTTAATTACTAGAAAGCATTCTCACTATTAAGTACTAAAATATTGGCTAGTATGCTTTTCATTTGTAACTATCCATTCTTAATTATTCCAGTAATGAGTAATATCTATTGATTAACTCAGTATTACTTATTTATTACATACTTGTACCTATTTGAATCCTAGTAGTCACTATCCCAATAGTAACAAGTGATTATTCAGTTGTTATTAATAACAAACTGTAGATTTGTGTCATTAAATTTTATGGAGAATATTTGCTAGTTAACTTTACTAGTGAAACTGAGAAAAAGTGCTAATTTATATCAGATTACTGGGTACTATCTAAAAAAAATCTATAAAATGAGACTATATTTAAGGTATAAAAGTTAAAATGGCTTGCCATATGCTGTTGGTAGTAGTAAATTACGTAATGCACAGCAAGACTGAAGATATGAAATGTAGGGTTAATGTTTCATCTCTTTTGCACACTGGCATATAACACACACTGTGCCTGTGTTTCGTTATAATAAACATGTAAGTACACGGCGTAGGCGTACTAACAATTACCGCAAAAAGTTGAATAGCCAATGTAATCTGTTTTGTGTTCAAATGGAAATGGAAAGCTTTAATTACATTACAATTCTTTACAATTTTTGTTAGTTTTCCTAACAAATATTTAATCATATGAAAGAAAAAAGGGGTAAAGACAGAATTAAAGTAAAAATTAATTATTATTGTTTATTGTTAGCCAACAATATCTGTTCTTTTAACGTTGTTGTCCTTTCCTCATTTTGTTTTAACCACCCATCTTTTCCCTGTTTTTTTTTTTTTAATGGACTAGGATTTTGTTTAACCCTTCATTCTGACTCATAAGACAATAACAATACAATAAGAATAAAAATGTGGTTTGCAATTGAAATAGCAATCAAACATAAAATTTACTAACATGGTATTACTATAATATGTTAATTTAGGTTATACACTTATACACAGCAGTCAGATGTGAAACTCTAAATGTTTAAAGTAAGCTGTGTATTTATATAAATATTTTTTATTTTTATTTAGTATTATAATATCCTCGTTTTATTTTATTTAGTTTTATTTTCCTCGTTTTAGGAACAGCACACTTAATGCTGTTTAGGTAAACAAATGATGTTGTGGCCCCAGTCAGACAAAATGGCCGTCGATGCTAGTGTGGGGGGTTTGGGGGCTAGTTTCACAGCACATATTACTGTTGCAGAGGACTTCATAATGTTTAGTTTTTCTCTTTCCTTCCCTTCTCGGCTGTCTCAACCCAGCATATGTCCACACAATGGAACAAAGACTCCTCATAATCCCCATAGGGTAGAAAAAGTGGGTTAGTTCCTTCTCCACACAGTTAAAATGTGTGTATAAGAAAGGATTGCCAGATTGAAAACACAGGTGTTGTGTAAGATGTATCTGAATATCTGTTTCTGCTTCCTGTTCGCTAATCACATCACTAAATACACGTTCGTCACGGCTTTGTCCTAATTCCTAACCTTACAGCAAGCCTTGTTTCACAAATGAAACTCCCTAATACACCCTCCACTCATTCTAAAGGTTATCTGGATGTTGACCAGCAACGTTTTCACTTCGTTAAACATTTTGTACGAGTAGTACGAGCATTGTTGCGGTTTGGGCTCCGTCCAGAGTTGTGGGTGGGTTGATTTGCATTTATCATTGTGTACAAGGCTTTCAGGAGAATGGGATGGCGCGTCACAGACAGCACACAGGGGGCATTATCTAACCCAAGTCTACAGGTGGCCTGCGGGGGCCTGGCTTATTTCAGAGCCGCACAAAGAGGCTTGAGACCCATCCCTCTGTCTCCTGTTCTCCACCTGTCACCCAATACACCGAGCCAGAAGGGAAAGAAAATGCAATTGCGAGAAGTCTTTTTCTTTTTGAAAAACAAGTCCTTTGTGTAGGTTGTAACTTCATCATAAGTCATCATTTTATGTTCAGCGTCACTTCTGAACATACTCACAAATTTTATACATTGAATTAGCTTAAAAGAAATGGACAAAAACATCATCTACTAGCAAAAAACAAAGCTGATCCATTTGAAACCGTGATATTTGATGAAATCAGGGACACTTTGTCTTTAAGAGGAGGGTCCCTCCCCCTCCAGCTGCTCTGCCAGGACTTCAGCCTTTTGCTCTCCTTGTGTTTGAAGATTTTGTGACTCACAGTCCAAAAGGGAATTGAGCAATCAAACGGCCCTCTCTCTCTCTGTCACGTAGGCCTTGAACACAGATAGTTAATGGTTGTTTGTCTATGTTCTACCAACGATCATTGCACACTGTGGAAAACATCCTTTCTAGACTCTCGCCATCTTTTTGCTGCTACATTCGCTGCATAACAAGGCCAAACTATCATATTGCAGAAGTTGTGTTTTTTAATAGTGTTTGATTTATTGTGGGTAGAAGTATTATGCCAGAATAACCAAATTGATTTTCTTTTTGTTTCGAATATAAACATTTGTAAGTCCTTCTGCATACATGTAATATTTGTTTCTTTTTGTTTCTAGAATAACGCATGCATTAAAAAACGGTTTATGAAGGACTCTGAAACTTGTAGTAATAATTTTTTATTATTTAAAATGCAGGAATTGAAAGGAAATTCTGGAACTTAGAAGTCAAGTGTACAAAACAAAAAACTAATCGTTAATCATTGTCTTAGTGTCTACTAAGCTTAGGGATGCACAATATATTGGGACTATATAGGTTTTCAACCAATATTAGTAATATTACCAAAATATTATTGGCTGATAATATATATTTAAAAATGCATGTTCATTTCCACCTAAAATTATTATATGTGGCTTTAAAATTAATAGTGTTCTTTAATAACACTAAAAGTGTAATCTTTTTTTTAATTTTTTTTTTTTACTTTTTTATAGAAAATCTCAAAGTAAATATCTTTCATGTACATTATAGTTTACATTTTATAACACAAAAACAATTAGTATCAAATTATCGGCTGGAGTTTGAGTTGTGATGAATAATTTGTGTTATAATAGTGTTCTTAAATAATACTAATAATTTAATAAACATCATTTTTAACAGATCTTAAAAGAAATATTTCATATACATCATATATATTTCATATAGTTGAATAAATAATCTGAAAGTTCCACAACAAATTTTACACAACATTTCAGTCAAACAAATAGGTGTATAAGTTTTTGTTCATTGTTTTGTTTACCATTCCTTTTTATATATTAGTTTATTTATCATATATGGAAGATTACGTAACCACCTCCTCTGTCTTTCTCCTACAGAGCAATACAAGCACCACTGGTTCCCAGATCGTCCCAACAAGGGTTCTGGTTATCGCTGCATACGTATCAACCACAAGATGGACCCTCTGGTAGGACAGGCCGGTCAGCGCATTGGCCTGAGCATCCAGCAACTCTACCTGCTGCTTCCTAGCGAGCTCACATTGTGGGTCGATCCATTTGAGGTGTCCTACCGCATCGGAGAGGACGGCTCAATCTGCGTGCTCTACGAGTCCCACCCAAGCACCAACGGAAACCCCAGCGTTACCACTGGAAACGGCAACCCCAGCTCCTCTGTCGCCCAGGTATCCCCCATGGTGGACAGTCATATCAGCTGCAAGGAGGAACTACTGGTTATGGGTCGTACCAGCCCCGCTAAACCCTACATGATGACTGTGTCCAGTTAAATGGATCACAGAAATCATTTTTAAGAAATAAAAAAGAGAGAAAAGAGAAGAAGAAGAAGAAGAAGAAGAAGAAGAAAAAAAAACAGGATGTGTCCTATCGTCCAGGTGATGGAAACCTCGTAGGTTTAATTTTCACTCGTTTGGTTGTCTGTTCTGTTATTGTGTTGGATCTACCAGAGGCTTGACCCTGGGGCAGCTAATGAAGACCTGAAACATCGCCCGGCCCCCCAGCTCACAGAGACTGGCCCACTCCCACGACGGCGGTCTTGGGGGGGCTTTTTCTGCCATCGTCTGTCGATGTTGACTTTGCACTTTCGCTTTCACGATTTATGTTATCGCATAAACTCCCTCTAAAATGTTTAGGAATTACGCTCAGAATCCTATTTCATCATCTCCGTTTGCCGTCGAGTTGAAGCCCAGACCTTCGGAAAGTCGTGCCAGACCCGAGTAGCCGCTATGAGCCTCTTTTTTCTAAAAACCTCACTTTTTTGGACCACAAAGCGGTACTTTTGTCTCTTTTCTCAGTGTCTGGCACACAACCGGAGCTCCTTTTGGGCTTCAGGTCGACGTGAACTGGTCTGAATCCGTCTCCATCCTGTACACTGCCGAGATGGAATACCTGTGTCATACTGTTACCCACTCTAGCCGTCAATGGCACTGTGATGCAAAGGTTCTCATGCTTGTAGCTTTTTCTAGGGGCTCCCTCCTGGATGAATGTAATTTCTAACAAAAAAGAAAAAAAAAACCGCAAGAAAAATCCAACAATGACAAAACATTTGATTTATTTAAGCCCCATGTCATACCAAAATGAAAGATGTAGCAAAGTTTTTTTTTTTGTTTTGTTTTTTTGACTTGGAGGAGATGAGGTCTTTACTTTCTGCCTGATTTAGAAAGGACTTTGAATGCACTTTGACATTTTAGACTGGGGTGACGTTTCGTTTCGACCCAGCTGCATTCCATCGCGAACCTCCTCATTCAGTTGTCGTAAATCGCTTTCTCTGCTTGCGCTCTGCACAGAACGACGTGGTTGCAATATTTTCAAAGCTGAGAGAGACATCTCAATCCCAGGTTGTTCTCTCTATCCAATTTTATCCTTTCAAATGACTGATTCAGGCTGTTAGAGATTAGTTGTCCATCTCTAGGACTTCATTTACGGCCAGTACATGGCTAACAGACCGACAGGAAAGGGCGTCGAAAAACGGACCAATGTTCCCATCTCCTTTGCAGAATCGCAGGGCCAGCAGTGCTCGGTTGTTACAGAGGGTGTCCCGACGCACTTTCCAAACAGGCATCACCGGGTCTCAGTCTTAACTAGGAGTGCGCGGTCAAAACATATCACCTCCCTCTGTCGGCTGGGCGAAGGAGGGGGTAGGACCCTCACATCAGGGCAGCTACAATCCTCTCCGGCCCCCTTCTCGCAGCCCGGTGGAGAGTTTTTATGCCAGCACACACACCAAGCGCACTCCAAACCCCACTGAGCCTTACGTACAGGGCCGAGTCGGGACAGGAAGAGATGCTAATACGGGATGCTCCTGGCCTCTGGCTGATTCTGTTTACATTGGCGCGGGTTGCAGGCTTTGCGTGCGTTTATGTGTGCGACAAACTGCTCTTGCCTTAGCCGCTAAACTGCTGAGACAGGGTGCTGATGATCAGTCCTATGTGTGCTAAATAATAATTTTGACCCTAGAGGACCATGGGTAACGCTGGGTTGTCAATGCACTGCCATCCTTTTCGGTCTCATTTTGGTCCAGCTATTATTTTAGACGAGTGGAAAGTCTGTTTTTAAATCAAACTGACATTTTAAGCATGGGTCGAACCCTAATATTCGGACTCAATTCGCCATCGCACCCCTCTGAATGCTTTGAAATCTGACACGCGACCCCCTTCGCCCGATGGTTTTACTTTTAAAGCTTTTTAACCGCATTCTGGTGATCTTTACCAAATTGGAACAGACAATTCGAGTGCTTTTTAGATCTGCAGCTTTTAAACTACTACAAGCTACTTTCCCCCTCCCCCACCTCCACTGAAATAACATCGGCAAACCGTTTCTGTTCTCCTTTTCAGTTCGGTAAGCGTTTGCACACAAGTTTTAAGTATCGTTGTGAGTCTAAACTCAAGTATACTCGGAGGCAAGAGCACATGAAATGCACTAATAGGTTAAACATTGAAGTTATGTGACTTTGAGACCGAAGCGTCTTGATTGGAATGTATTGCCAAGCTCAGGCCACAGACATTCATTGAAACCCTTATGGATGTTAAGATGTGAAAAACAGAAGGGAATGATTCGGTTGGGAATTTTGTTGGTCATTTCAGAAGTGATTTGCGTTATTGCCACTTTCGCATCTGAGGTGGTTCCATATTTGTAGAATGTATTGTTATTGTACAACATATGGTAGACTAAGTACATAACCATACATATGGGAAGTGCCAATAATTGATATTTTGCTGTGTGTAGACGTGTTCCTTTTTGTATTTCATATTTTAACATGAATTCCTCTTTCATAAGCGAAGCCATTTGTGTTAGGAGTGTTGGAGAGGACCAAAGTTGTTTTGGTAATATATAAATCAGTTTCCATGCTCTGTGCTGATAGAATTTCCTTGTTTTTTTTTTCTTTTTTTTTTTCTTTCTTTTTTTTTTTTTTTAAATTAAAACAAAAAAGAAAAAATTCTGAGCAACCCAAGATAAAGCTGTCTGTATCTTGTGATTTTTTTTTTTTTTTTTTTTTTTCCCGTCTGTACATCTCTTGTGTTCATTATTTTCCTCATTCTTGGGTATGTTGTGATGAACTGCTGTAAATTTGTACAGTTCATGTAAATTGATTGTGCGGAAGTTGTACAGATTTCTATATTTTGGAAGAAAAGTTTTTTTTCTCTGTAATAAAAGATTTCCTATCTTGGCAATGTTTTCCCGTGGATCTGGTCTTATTCTTTATCAAAACACTCTAATATTTGCTTGTCATGTTTCATTAGGTAATTCTTTGTCTTGTTGGAAGATATTTAGTATAATAGCACTGGGATGGGACAGTTTTGTATCACAGACCAGAGTATGCTGATATACCCCGTTCCAGTTCGGCCATTTTAGACAAAATATGCCAGACGTTATTAGTAACCAGGCCCTGATGTCACTGACCTGCTTTGCGTTTTTCCTCTATTAGGACAAAGAAAGGAAGTCTATGGACGTCAGTAGAGAGAATGAGTCTAGTACAGCTGCTTTTGAAAATATTACACTCATTATATTACCATATTAAATATTACCAACATTAACCAGCTTAAAGTTAATTATAAATGGTCACTGTTACTTATTAATCTGGAACTCATGAATATGTGGAAAAGCATTTGGATTTAAGGGCCGTTCTTGCCACACCACAACTATAACAATAACGACAGATGAAAGATACCCTCGGAATCATTTTCAGAGCATTTTTTCCCCAGGATAAAAACATTGACAGCCAATCAGAATCCACCCGACCTTAAAGAGATTGAACATTTATTGAGGCAGAAGACAATGCAGCACTTGCTTATAATAAATAGAACATTGCAGTTTGTTGGTGTGGATGCTAATTTAGTTATTGTTGTAGTTATACACCAGAATGAACATCAAGAATGATTATACCTAAATTTCCCTCTAGCACGAGGAAGATCCGTTTAGGCCCGCTCTGATGGATAACAAAGTATAGACCTGGTGGTTCCAGGAAGCACAGTTACCTGACAAATATTTTTAAGTAGTAAGATCGCGAACCTGACTCCATTTTCTTCCACTCCCTGAACTTAGTGATTCAGGTTATATATTTTATTTCTTATGAATATTTTAATTCCTTTTCTATGTAAAGCACTTTGAATTACCATTATGTAATGTGCTATATAAATAAACTTGCCTTGCCTTGCCTTGAACAGGCCTTTGGCCCAAGGGTTCAAGATTTAGCTAGTTAGCAGTTATCCCCTGCTTGAAGGTGCTGTAACTACTCCATCATCGCCGACTATATTACCATAATGCTTACCATAATGCCAATATTTTATTATAGTACAGAGGATATTTTATCAGTATATTTTTTCCTCTGTTGGGTCTTAAAAGTGTGCAATAGGATTCATGTTTTGGATTTTCCCCTGGCTATTGCATGTTGACGTCTAGTATGTGTCCTTGTGGTGCTAATCAGCTAATTAGCATAATTTTCCTGTGGTTCTGGTCATTTATGGATCATGTGAATGGCTTAAAAAACCTGGATGTAGAACTGAGGGACAATGAGAACAGATTAAAAACACTTTTGGGGGTGTTGTGCTAGCTGAGCAGCTAACAGATGAAAAGGAATGCTAATGCATAGCTTTCTCTATTATACGGTTCTTTGTTTCACTGAGTAATATTCTTCTCACATTGAGCTCAAACATACATCAAGTATGTTTGTCTATATCAATAAATTTTTTCTTTTGTGTTTGGTGACATGCAGGTTTGCAAAGATCATTTTCTCTAGCAAGAGCATTAGATTAAACAAGGCACTAAACACAAGTTGTTTGAACACTTGGAAAGTAAAAGAGTGTTTGAAGCGGTACATAAATTATGTGGGTGTTGCCTGTCATGTACCTCAAACAGGTCCAATACATCTATTTACCTGCAGGCCTTGCCAGTTCAAAGTCGCTGTGCTTGTTTCCTACTCTGCTAAAGTCATTCTGACGCTTGAGCATACGGTTTTTCAGGGAAGTATGCATGCGGTAAACATCACAAACACACGGAATCTGGCAGAGCTTGAGATTGTTTAGATGCAAGACCGCACAGTAAAAACATATCTGTAAGTGTGTGTTCCTTCACACTGTGTGGCCACGGTTTGTTCCTCTTTCTTCTCACATTTGCCTTTCGGCGCTCAACCACCCCCTCGTTCTTCATCTGCAGCGCAGGACCACAACAAAAGAGGACCTCAGTGAAAGCAGCTGGAAGGAAATTGCAGTCTCTCACTGTGGGAGAGACTCACCTAGTTGCGTTCTCTCTCTCCCTCTGTGTCTTTCTTCTTTTATTCAGAATCTTTCTACTCCTGTCAGGTGCTACTTTCCTTTCATCCCAAATAACAGACTGAATAATAATATCTGATCTGATAATATGATTTCTGCGTTGAAAGCTCCAGCATACTTGTGGATTTCAAAAGCAGTTTTTCAGCCATATATGTTTTTAGGGGTTCAAGCACATAACGCTGAAACCCTGTTGTAATTGTTACATTTTCCAAGGATCAGCATTCTCCCCTAAAAGTGATCGGGCAGACCAAACCGTAAGACGTAGAGACTTGAAACTTTGAGGGCTGGTAGTACTCACACCTCCTACAACATCACCAAGACTTGCCCCAATCGGCCTGATGGGGGCACTACAGCGGTCAAAAGTACGAAATGGCTCATAATTCCTAAACCGTCAGGCGTAGGCTCAAGTCTTATATCGTTGGAATCCTTGGCTCAAGACAGACAAAATGCATGTCTCGGATTTGCTCGTCCTTCAGGCGACATTTTCGAGTAATTTTGGATTTTTTGAAAAACCTACTTTGATAAACTACTCCTAGGTTTTTGGCCTGATAGGAACCAAACCAGTGAAGAAATATTCTCTGGAGAGTGAATATCAATAATTATAAAAAAATTCTAAATTTCGATTCACGGTTGGTAAGGGGAGCCAAAACGCTCGATGTGATCTGGGCCACTTTTACTAAAATGACTATAACTCGTGAACGGAACAAGATATTTTCGCTCAACTTGGGACACGTGTATAAGCTCAATCTGAGGTCACATGAAACAAATCACGACGATTGGCCACTTGGTGGCGCTATAACAGGAAAAAAAACATGAAAATGGCTATAACCACCCAACCCTTAGTCCGATTGACTTGAAAATGTGTCTTTGTCCAGGGTGCCATGTCTGTCTATGAGGACATTGGCGTATCTCAAAAAACATGGCCGCCATCGGCCAATGAAATTTGAGCATCTATTAGACAAGGTTAACGGAGGCTGATCGGAACCAAACTCCGTATGCGTCGTGCACGATGCCCTGAAGGAGCCTGAGAAGTTTCGAGCCAGCGCTTTGCACGTGAGTCACCTCCCTAGACTCCTGAATCCTTGACGAGTCCAACAATACCAAACATGCCAGGTTTTGCCTTATGGTTTGTGCAACGGTATGATTTACTGCTTAAAAAACTTTTGCAAATATCTTTGAAACCGTTAGTCCGATCGAGACGAAACCACCGCAGGAAATTTGAAAACATAGGTCGATAGCTAAACAATAATGCCCAAATGTCAAAATTTTGATAGGAAGAGGCAAAAAAAATCCAATCAATGTCGCCCATGGTTCATTTTTATGCTCTCATAAATATGTGTCTATAACTTCAAAATGAAATGAGATATTTACACCAAATTTGACACACATATGTATGGGCACACTCTGAGGACACCTAAAAAAGTGGTTGAGATCAGGCAAGAGGTGGTGCTATAACTGTCAAAAAACCTTTAAAAAACATATTTTTCCTTAGTAAATTGCCTGTATTGGCTGCAAATGGTCTTTTCCATCTATGATCTAAGTGGTTACATGCTTGCTAAATAAAACATAATATCTTTTTACGCATGTGCTTAAAGGCCTTAAACGCTTGAACCCTGATAATTGCTGCTCGCAGCTATATTTATATTTTTGTGTACGCTGTAGTTTATAAAGTGAGGGTCAGGAAAATGACTATCTGTTGTTTTTACACTTATCTTATCATTAGTGTTAAAGTTGTTGCTCTTGCTGTTTGCTGAAGACAAGCATGGAGCTGATAGCAAGGGTCACCAGTGGAGATATCTCTTCTTTCCTGCTGATATATATCAGTTTGTCTATAATTTGTGTTATATACAGCGGGATTTAAAAGTCGAGTCTACATTAAAAATCTAGGATTCAAAATTGAATTTAAACCAGGAACAATTTTAAGGCCCGTTCACACCAAGGACGATAACTATAAAGATAACTATAAAGATATAGTTCTAAAAATAGTTCTCAATATTAAAGATTAGCAGAGTTCACACCACAGCTATAACGATAACTTTATTTCAGAACGATTTTATCCAGCTGATGAACGATAAAAATATTGTCAGCCAATCAGAATCCATCCTGCTGTATTGAGCTCGAGCATTTAAAGCGGCAGACAACCACGCGCTTAGATTAAACAGAACGATAACGTCCACTGGTGTGGACGCGAATATAGTTATCTTTATAGTTATCGTTGTGAACGGGCCTTTAGAACTGGAAAGAAGGTTGTAGAGTTAATGCAGCTCAAATGCCGCTGTCATTAAAACAAAAGAGAGACAAACCAAATACTAAGACATTTGATTTCTCAATGCAACTTTTCACTCAAATTATGCTGATAATATAATCTGTAATGACAAAACATGCAAAATATAAGTATATAAGTGGAATTAAACCTCACTACATTTGCACTACCGTTCAAAAGTTTGGGGTTGGTACAATTTTTTTATGTTTTTGAAAGAAGTCGCACTTGTGCTCACTAAGATTGAATTCATTTGATTAAAAATACAGTAAATATTGCAATATTGTGACTTTAACTGTTTTTTATATATATTAATATATTTTAAAATGCTATTTATTTCTGTGATGGCAAAGCTGAATTTTCAGCATCATTACTCCAGTCTTCAGTGTCACTTTCAGAAATCATTCTAATATGCTGATTTGGTGCTCAAGAAACATTTATTATTATCAATGTTGAAAACAGTTGTGCTGTTTATATAATATAATATTTTTGTAGAAACCATAAAACTTTTTTAAGGATTCTTTTATGAATAGAAAGTTCAAAAGAACAGCATTTTTTTGACATCGAAATCTTTTGTAACATTCTAATAAATGTCTTTACTTTCACTTTTGATGATCAATTTCAGGAGTCCTTGCTATGTATTCATTTCTTTGAAAAAAAAAAAAAAATGATAATGATCTCTTTTGTAGTGTTTGTCGTTTAGGGAACTTCCAGATCTATATGTCACACCGTTTTCTCTCTCTCTGTTCTTGTTATGGAATGCATGTTCCTGCTTTTACAGTGAGAAAGGAATGCTTAGAATAGCTGGGTACTTTTTACGGGCCCCT
This sequence comes from Coreius guichenoti, assembly GCA_039654105.1. Classification (NCBI taxonomy): domain Eukaryota; kingdom Metazoa; phylum Chordata; class Actinopteri; order Cypriniformes; family Gobionidae; genus Coreius; species Coreius guichenoti. The sequence continues at coordinate 14,666,692 of CM077182.1, read as the reverse complement.
CTCGCTCTCTGTTTCTTTGTCTCTCATAAGGTCTCTGGCCTGAGATGTATACGGTTAACTGCTGACTCAGAGAAGGGAAAAGATAACCAGCCACTAATACGGCAATAGCAGACACATATGAAAACACCAACACCTTCTCAGTCTCTCACACACATATAAGGAAATCTCACGGAAACATGTCCAAGTCGTATTTTTTTGCATTGTGATCTTATTTATTTTCCTCCAGATTCTCATTACTGTAATGCATCTGCAATCAGATTCTTTTCTGAATATTTGATTGAAATATCAAGATTTTGATATTTTCAAGATAAAGTATTTAAATAATATTTTTGCTTTGTGGTATTGAAAATACATTTTTATGACATCACTTTGTAGGGCAACCGGCAGTTAGCATTTCACCGGTTCCCTCGACAAAAACCCAATAGCATTTTCCCATAGGCTTTTGGATTATTGCAAAAAAACAAGCTCTTGTTACAAGCACGCCAGGCTCCACCCTTTCCCAATCACAGCGCACTCCATCACCTGAATACTGATCACACACACCTGCACGTCATCATCACCAGCAATCACCACCAGCACTTAAGCCCATGCATTCATTCAGTCACTGTCTGGTCTCGTTTGCACATAGCACCGCTACTGCTTACCTCAAGGACTCCCCTGTGATACTTACCTGCCTTCTCCTCGTTCCTCCAAGTCTCCAGTGTTCTCCGCGTCCAGTCTCCTAGTCTCCGTGTCTCCTGTGTCTCCTCCGTTTGAGTTTCCCTTCGCCATCTGCAAGACAAGAGTACAGTATCACCCAGTTATCTGCTACATTCTTCTGCTAACATCTTCCGTTCACGTACCTGCCCCGTTTGCCTCTGGTTGCTCAATAAAGACTTTGTTTACTTACCATCTGTTCTCCGTGTCAAGCCTGTTTGTAACAGCTCTGTGATCAACAAAAGTTCATGATACTTACATGTTTTGTCCATCAAGATAATTTTCACAGATGAACACAACTTTTATGAATTTTGAAGACTAAATGCAGTCACTAGAAGTAAAAAGCTAAAGGTAGGCTATAAACGAACTACACCACGGTCGCTAGAATTTAACGTCACCATCACTAAGCTTCCAACAACACTTTCAGTTTTTATCTAAAAACATTTTCCCAGAATGTTTGAGTTAGAATAGATTATAAGAGCACAATTATGAGCATAATGAGGCTGTAAAAGCGGACTGAGCTCACCTTTTCCGCGTGATGACGTTTAATCTCCTTGACAACCTCTGTAGTCCCATTTGGCCACTTGTTAGCAACCGCCTTTTTCAAGACACGTAACAGCTTAAAAAAATCACGAGTGGGTAATACTGATGTATTTTATGTCGTAGAATAAAACGTGAAAGTGTCTTGAGCTTTTGTTCACCACAGACCTTATTTCAGCCATTTAACCAAATTCAGCCGTTTATCCCATTCAAAAAAACTCATTGACTTCGGGACGAGGGAACCGGAAGTGTTTAAATGCAAACTCACTTCCGTGTTTTGGCCTACAAAGTGATGTCATACCTGCACCACTCTATTGCAGGGAAAAATGTGCTCAATTGTCATTAAAATAATGTAAAAATGCTTAATGTCTCTAAAAATAGGCTTAATTGTCTTTAAAATAATGTAAAAATGCTTAATGTCCCTAAAAATAGGCTTAATTGTCTTTAAGCAAAGTATGAAGTTTTTGGCTGAAATATGACCTAGTCTTATGACTCACTCATACAGATTTTGTTAAAAAAATTTTTTTTAACAGTACTGTAACTGTTGAAAATCTGCTATTATTTTGTCTCTGGCTTAAAAATGACATGGTGTTCTTGTACCGATCAGAGTTTAAAAGATTTATTGTGTGGATTTGCTGTACTTTGGCCTGGTGTGGAAAGAGGAGTTTTAGGAAGGCCAAACCCTTGGTAAACATCCCATGACTGCTTGGCTAAGCAGCCAAGCCTGTTTATTTGAACAACAATTTGTTCATCAAACTGTTTTGATGTACTCTGGAACTAATCAGAAACTTTATTAGCTTGATATGTGTTATGACATATCAGATGGGGAAGGTGATAAAGAACGAGCACGGCAGTAAGCTTAGCACGTGGCAAATTTAAAGCCCTCTGATTGCAAACAACTGCACATGTTCGCGTTTTCTGAGAACTTGTGAACGCGCTTCAGCTGTTTCCTGTTTTCTGTTGAACAGCACACCGCAAACCTGTGACAACTGAGAACGACAGAAAAAGAGAGAACGACCGCAGTGGAAGATGTGCTTCATGCTGCAGCCCTGCAAAATTGTGCGAAACCATCTTTGAGTGTTAAGGCTGAACCTTAACACAATGAACCTGCATGCACACTTACACTTCCCTTTGCGTTTTTAAAACAGATGTCCACTTTAAGCTAATGAGCAAGACAAAATAGTCTTATGAGAGCTCAATTTGTATTGCTTTCTGAATAATTGCTTCCTGAATGTCTGTTTGACAGCACTAAATATTTCGTTTTATCATGAAATGCACAACACTCTTCCTCTGTGGTTATATATCGAGCAAAAACAGTGTTGTTGTGTAAGTTAGCACATCATTCGGTTCCCCTAAATGTCAGCTTTCAGATCCAGACTGTTTTTCCCCCCTGAGCCGAGCAGCCTTGACCCAGAAAAAGCATGCTGTTATCAATGAGTAACATGGGGCATTTTTTTTCATGCCTCTGAGAGCGATTAGTAACTAATTTACTCAGACAGTTCAATTAATTCACCCTGCAAGCGCAGCGCAGCCTCAGATAAACAACATTTGCACAGAGCTGTAATGGATCCCAGTACAGCCATGCTGTTTGCCATCTCAAGCATTATATTTCTGACATTATTTGAATGAATTTACACAAACAAATTTGTAGAAAAGGTGCTAGATGCAGTGAAATGAAAGACCACGTATAGCCGTACGACGTAAATTGTGAGAGCGTTGTTGCAAATGTGCATAAACCACATCTATTGCCGATCGTCTTTGGTTCATAATATCTGTACACGCCTGGCCAGCTGTGATTGTAATAGCTGCCATAGCGACCAGGACTGATTGCTCTAATGTGCAGTGATTACTGCAGGGAAGAGCACATTACATGTGTGGGAGATTGGGATATTCAAGGCTTATAACCTAAGAATCAGCAGGAATGATGTGAGCAAGTCAATATGGAAAAAACACATTTATGAGGTTTCTCATCATTGGGGTCCGGAAGTCTGAGAGAACATAAAAAGAATAAATATATATATCACTTGGTGTGAACGAGCCTTTACATTTGCCAAAAATAGAACTTTTTTTTATTAAAAAACAAACAAGCAAGCCCAGCCCAGGTGAGAAAAAGTCACGCAATAGTAACATAACACATTTCTTTACAAGAAAAGTAACTAAGAAACGCAATTAGTTACTTTTTAGGGAGTAATGCAATATTGTAAAACTTTACTTTTAAAAGTAACTTTCCCATAATTTATGGAAAACAGCTTTGTTGTTTTGCATAATTGGAAGTGAATAAGTTTAACTGAATATTAAAAATATATATTTTTAACAAAATCACTTCATGTTTATTAATATTTGAAAAACTTTTGTCCACCAGATCAGTCATGTTGTGCAACCAACATGCAGGAAAAAAAAAAACATAAAACAGGAAATAATATAATAGAACGGATGCCTTCAGACCCTCATGACTGTGCGTCAAGGTCAGTTGACTTTTTTTGGGCTAGTTCATGTAAAATTTCATGTGGTGTGACTCAAAAACACAAAGAGATTCATGAAATAATAATAATGCATGATATTTGTAAAAAGTATGTATGTATTCAAGGTGTAAGTACGGTGGCCGAGAGAGCTCAATGCGCTGCAAATGAAGAAAACACATGCAAATAGAAAAAACACCAGCAAATAAAGAAAACATCTTCATCAGTTTGACAACACATGCGCTGCAAAAGTTCACAACACATGCAAATACAGAAACGCGCTGCAAAAGTCCACAACACATGCAAATACAGAAACGCGCTGCAAATACTCACAACACATGCAAATACAGAAACGCGCTGCAAATACTCACAACACATGCAAATAGAGAAACGCACTGCAAAAGTCCACAACACATGCAAATACGCGCTGCAAATAGCACATACCAGGCACGGCGATCTCAAGCCCCTTCTGCGATGATCTGAATGATGATGATGATGATGATAATGATGATAATGATGATGAGGCTACTTTTAAAATTAAATTAATATTTTAATAATCGACATGCTGTAATAAGATTAGCTAACAAAAAAAAAAAAATTAAAGCTGCAAGCAGCGATGACGGGCCCAAGCCGGTGGCAGCGCCACCCAGGTGGCTTCAGGGCAACTGTGCACGACAGGCAATATGCATTTAAACAGGAGAGTATTTTAAAATCGCTCGAATATGCCACATTTACCGCAGCAGTTGGTGCCACTATGACCACAAGCCACACCCATGATGTCATTTAAATATAGATGAATTTTAATGTCATAGGATATAATAGGTCACTTTTTAAATATGTGCAAAGTTATCTTTTGCGGCTCAAAATTTTGTAAGTCCAGAAGGCCAGTATTTAATTCAAGGTATTTGTATATATATTTTTCATTTTTATTTATTTATTTATTTTAGGAGTATATCAAATTCCAGAGCATGCGTTTTCCGAACAACCCATAATAGCCAACTTCCTGTTGGGCTGACGTATAACTTAGAGCACGAAAGTTGTTCGGCCCGATGAGGTCTATATGTGTTCCCAGTTTCATACATCTACGTGCAAGTATGTTTGATATATGGACCAAGTTTTCCGACCCATCTTAAAGGGGCGCTGTCGAGCCCCCCTGCCACGCCCGGGTACCAGCTTTGGCCTGGCCCCGATGGCCGCAGATTCCGACGTGTGTGCAAAGTTTCAAGAGTTTTCGAGCATGGTAAGGGCCCCAAAAGTGCCCGAGAAGTTGGAAAAAAAAAAAGATCCTTAGAAGAACAATAGGGCCTTCGCCCTTTCAGGGCTTGGGCCCTAAAAACAACTTGTTTATTTAACACCTACATCTTTTCTCATTTTTTTTTTAACTACGGGTCACAAGGGAAATATTAAGAAATAAATAAATTAAGGTTAAATAGTGTTATCAGAACATGTTGAAGTAGAGCTCTCATCGCTGAGTTTTTAGTTTCACTTTCTGCAGTGAATAATTGACTGGGATTTGAGACATAAAATCAAGTAAATTATTAAAAAATATATTATTTATTAATAATTTATTAATAATATTTTTTAACGCAAACTAATACCCCCCCAAATCGTTTGTCCTGGCGCCGGGACTGGCACAGACCACAACGATAGTGTTATAAGGGAACGCCAACAAGTGACGTACCTGGCTGGGATCGCTGGCTGGGATTGTTCAATGTTTACTCTTCAGTGGTGTGCACCTGAAAGTTTTTTTTTGTTTATCTTAACATTCTGATCGTATGTGCATTATGAGCAGGCCTATTTGCAACGCGTTTTTGTATTTGCATGTGTTGTGAGTATTTGCAACGCGTTTCTGTATTTGCATGTGTTGTGGACTTTTGCAGCGCGTTTTTGTATTTGCATGTGTTGTGAGTATTTGCAGTGCGTTTCTGTATTTGCATGTGTTGTGAGTATTTGCAGCGCGTTTTTGTATTTGCATGTGTTGTGAGTATTTGCAGTGCGTTTCTGTATTTGCATGTGTTGTGAGTATTTGCAGCGCGTTTCTGTATTTGCATGTGTTGTGGACTTTTGCAGCGCGTTTCTGTGTTTGCATGTGTTGTGAACTTTTGCAGCGCATGTGTTGTCAAACTGATGAAGATGTTTTCTTTATTTGCTGGTGTTTTTTCTATTTGCATGTGTTTTCTTCAGTTGCAGCGCGTTGAGCTCTCTTGGCCACCGTATGTAAGGAAAATATTATTTTTACTTGATGGTTACACCACAACATTTTTAGTCATTGTTTTCCGGAAGACAAATTAAGTACAATTTACCTTGATCTTCAAATTCAAAAAGTTTTCACCCCCTGGCTCTAAGATTTCTAAGAGCTTGCCACGTTTTAAACTATATTTTTATAATATTTGCCCTTTTCTGTATTGTGGACACTCTTATTTGTCACTGACACTGAAATAATAATTATATTATTTGTAATGTACAATTTTGTATTAAAAAAAGAAGCATTTTTGGGTAACACTTTACAATAAGGTTCATTAGTTAACTACATTAGTTAACATGAACTAATAATGAACTGCACTTATAAAGCATTTATTTATCTTTGTTAATGTTAATTTCAACATTTACTAATACTTTATTAAAATCTTGTTAATATTAGTTAATGCACTGTGAACTAACATGAACAAACCATGAACAGCTGTATTTTTATTAACTAACATTAACAAAGATTAACAAATACAGTAACAAATGTATTCCTCTTGGTTAGTTCATGTTAGTTAATACATTAACTAATGTTAACTAATGAAACCTTATTGTAAAGTGTTACCCATTTTTGTTAGTGTTTGTACCCCAGTGTCCAAGTGGCACAGCATAGTGTTTTAGTTTTTGGTTCTGATATGATTAGAGTGTAAAAAGTGTGTGAAGACTGAAATGTGCGTGTTGGCGGGGTGTATGTACGTTCACGCTAGTGATATGCCCTGAATGTTTGTTTTCAGTCAGGCTTCATTTCTATATGCGGTCACATGTATATACGACTATACATTTGGACACAATCCTTATGCGATGCTTCATACGTTCTGGCTCTTCCTGGCCTAGTTTTCCTTTCCAGACTTTGAGTGAAATCCCTTCTGCTACTGACAGACCCCTGTAAATCTCTCTCTCACACACACATTCCTTCTCTTCCTTCATGGCAAAGCTGTTGTTTTTCCACTCTCCTTCTGGCTAGTCCTGCAGTCCGTAGTTTTTTTATGGTTATATTCAGTTTCTCTCTTGTTTATGGACACCATGTCTGAGATTCTAGAGAAGTGGATCCTTTAGTGAGGTGTGTGAGTGTGTTAACCTGCCTTTTAGTGCACATTTTATGGTTTGCTTCAACCTATAAGGCTTACTCCCAGATGTGGGAGGTTGCGTGAAAACTGTCTAGTTTTTCTACCATGAGAGATAAAGTGGTTACCTCACGGCAAACAACAGATACACACACAAATATACTGTATATTTAAACATAACGCTTATATTCTCACCAACAAATACTTGAACAGATTCATTATCAGTGTTTGGGTGATATAAATATTGGAGGATGTATTGTAGCAGCTTGCATCTTGATTGACAGCACTAATTTTTAATACACAAATGCCTGATAATTGCAAAATTAATCATTTAAAAATGTATTCATTTGATCAATTTGAGTTGGCCACAGCTGATAGGAAGTTGAAAGAAATTCAACACAACAGAGCCATTCCATTATAGTCCAAATAAACAAGAAAAAAAAAAGCGCTGCACAAAATGTTCAAGAACAAGTATTTTTTATAGAAAAGTTCATATTAATATTTGAAAAACTCCACCAAATCAGTCATGTTGTGCAACCAGAATGCAATAAATATAGTAAATAAGTAAAATAAAAGTTAAGGTTAGTTCATGTTATAAAATGCCATATGGTGCAAATCGCCAAAAACATTGCTATATTTATAAATGAATATTTCATATTTATAAATTATACTTTTTATTTTGAAAAATACATTTAAGAACTTTGTTGGAAATAGTGATTAAGATGTTTACACTTATGTAAGGAGTGTAAAATGTTATTAAAATGTTATTGCATACGGAACTAACTATGAACATTTATTAACTTATCTTAATGGTAATATATAAATATACTATAGTGCATTGTTAATTCAGGTTCGTTCATAATACATTAATTTACTCAATTTATTTATTTACATCTTGAAATGTTAAAAATGTATTAGTTTGTGTAGAAATTAACATTAACCAAGAATAATAAATGTTTTTTGTTATTTTATCTTAGCTATTGCATTAGCTAATGCTAGCAGGCTGAACCTTATTGTAAATATTACTGTGCTGAACGTGTTGTGGTGTTTTTTGCAGCTTGTGTCTGGGCCCTACGTGTCGGTCTCGCCCTCGTCCTGTTTTTCATGCAGAAAGGAGGAATGTGCTCTCTCACCCTTTCGAGATTGCGCAAGAAGCATTGTGACATTCACTGCAACAATCCCTGTGTGACTCACAATCAGGAGCTTCTGTTGCCATGGTGTTGCCACAGATTTTCTGAAAGCTGAAAGAACAGCCACAAACAGAGAAAGTGAGCTGAAAGTGTGTGTCGCGTTACCATAAGCTGAGGTTAAACTTCCCATTGACAGTTGGGAGTAACTAGTAGCGAGTAGCAACTACAAAATACTTTTTTTCAATAGTGTAGATCAGCTGTTTTCAATGTAGTGTAACTTTTCCAGTAACAAGCTAACAAGTAGCAGTGTAGTGTGATAAAAATACATTGTTTTTCAAGAAAAAGTTATTGTTTTTGGTCAAATTTATAGACCACAATGGATGGGTGGAGATTAAACTGTCTGTGTGTTGGAGGGATTGTGGTGTGATAGTTTTTTTTAGTATGCACTACTAAAAAAAGTAGTGTATTTTATATATATATTGTGTTTAATACAGTTGTTTATGTTTATGCACAGTTGTGCTCAAAAGTTTACATACCCAATGCAGAATCTGCAAAATGTTAATAATTTTAACAAAATAAGAGGGATCATACAAAATGCATGTTATTTTTTTATTTAGTACTGTCCTGAATAAGATATTTTACATAAAAGTCCACAAGACAAAAATGTTCAAAAGTTTACACACGACTGTGTGTCGTTACCTGGATGATCCACGGCTTTTTTGTTTTGTTTTGTGATGGTTGTTCTTTGTCCCTTGTTTGTCCTGAACAGTTAAACTGCCCAACGTTCTTCAGAAAAATCCTTATTTGGCAACAGAAGGTATTTACATGTTTTCCCGGAAGACAAATCAAGTACAATTTACCTTGATCTTCAAATTCAAAAAGTTGAATTTGAAGAATTCACCCAGCAATTTAACCCTCTGAGCCCTGAGCTGTTTTCTGGGCCCTGGAGGTGTTTTGACATGCCCTGACATTTGAGCTTATTTCTGTTACTTGTAACATTTTCATGGCTAAAGTCTGATTACACTGTATTCAGCACAATACAACACTCTGCTACAATAATATGTGAGCAGCATGTGTGTAAAAGTTTGTAGTTTTTGGAGAAAATGACGTTTATGCGTGGTTTGTGGAAAGAAAAAAAAATTAAGTCGCTGTTATAAGGCTATAAAACCCATACTGAGTATTTGTTCACAAGACTTTTGAAAACTGGATTTTTGCTTCAAGACGATGTAAAAATCACTCTGGCCACTCAAACAATATACTGATTTAAAATTTGTAAGACATGTTTTGTGTCAGGAAGGCTTATGTGGGGAGGGCGTGAATCATCATGAATATTGATGTTTTTCACACCTGAGAAAGACAAAGACACTCCCCTGATGGCCCTATCAGCTGAATGGGACTGTGAGGGAACTAGAACAAAGAATGTGAAGAGATTAAAAGAATGGCTTTTTGATTTGTTTGCATTTATTTACAACACAACATAATCCAAACATACACAACGAAGGACAAAAAGTGGGACAAAAATAAGGGACAATCGTGGTTCTTTATAAGAGACACTCAAAGTGTATGTTATTACAGTGTCTGCAGTTAAGTGTGTGTATAAAAGGCTCTCAGATACAAACACATTTGTTTTGCTCAACCTATTAATGCACAATTTAATCCTAAAAAGAATGTTAACCAAATAGAAATAAATGTCAATTGTTACACACAAACCATCTAAAGCTTTTGTAGCATTATACACTACCGTTCAAAAGTTTGGGGTCAGTAAGAATTTGTTTTAAATTAATAGTTTTATTAATAATTAATAATTTTTAAGAAATTAATAGTTTTGTTCAGCAAGAATGCATTAAACCTGTCAAGAGAGACATTTTAATGTTACAAAAGCTTTCTATTTCAGATTAATGCTGTTTTTTTTTTACTTTCTATTCATCAGAGAATCCTGAAAAAAATTAACACAACTTTTTTCAACATGGATCTCCCATTACAGTATCACAGTTGAATATCATGACTTGTTTGCAATATAATCTACAAATGCATACACAAACAGATGTTCCTGCCACGTTTTACTCGAACACACCTAGTTTGCATCTCGCTGAGGCATAGACGCGCCTGGGAAAAACGAGCGCGCCGCACCGCATGAGCATCAGCATCACGACGCCGTTGCTCTCTATGTTGTGCGCGCTTGTTGCGTGTCTACAATTAAAATAACGAACTTGAGCGCGCAAAAGACGCAACATATGTGAACGACCCCTCAGTGGTTAGATGAGTGTAGCAGTCAATAAACGGGACAAGGGACGTCACGTACGGGACGTTTAGGCCCAATATACGGGACGTCCGGGCTAATACGGGACAGTTGGCAGCCCTACTTTTATATCATGCTGTTTAATATTATAGAGCAAAAAATACTCTCATGTCGTACGTGTATCTTTATTTAGCATTGAAAGGTTGCGTACCTGTCTATATTTCATTTTCAACATGTTTCCGTTGATTTCACACATTCTAGTCTAGCAATAGTTCAACTAGTAGCCGAGAATGTGAAGTTTATGCAACAATAACGCTAATATAAGTGAGAAGAAATGTTTTATATTCTCATCTTAAAATCGCGTTCTTCTTCTTCTGAGGTAAATCCAAGGTAAACTCACAGCTTGTCTTCCGAACTCGATGAAAAGCAGAAGCATGAAGAAGCTGATTCTTTGTTTTGAGGCGATGGGGGGCGTTTACAGGTTTGCATTCCTTCACGTGGATGATTTGCATGTGAATCGCTTTGCGTGTTCGTGGGTGTGGTCACATTAAAAATAATGAGGCTCGCTTGAGAAACTGTACCTCTCACAGTTTTCATACGGATTACATAAACAGAGAATATTTGTTTTTTATATAAATTACTTCATTTAAAAGTAGACATTCCAGGCTTTCTAAAGAGATATTTCTCATGTGTGTGTGGCAAGTATTCGCTGAGTTACAGTTCATTTTCAGACGCATTTCAGTGTGGACTTCACGGAGAGACAGACGGGAGAACGCGCATCCTGTTTGTTTTCTTTATTTAGCGAAAAGCGACATTTAGCAAACAACATTTAGTTTTTATTTTGAGTGTACACAAATAAAAGTAGACACTTTAAGCTTTGTAAAGACTTATCTTTCTGTGAGGCCAAAAATGACGCGTTCTTCGGGTTCAGAGGGTTTTAATTACCACTTTCAAGGCCCAGAAAGGTTGTAAAAACATCGATAAAATAGTCCATGTGACTACAGTGGTTCCATCCATCCATCCATCCAGCCATCCATACGCAGTTTACATTGTAAATATAGTGCAGTTCCTGCATCGTCCTCATACGCGTGCATCGTGGTGCTCACGTGAACATCATCGGCTCCCGTAGAACTCAAAAGCGCTGCACTGTTGTGTAAACTTCGTAGGAGACTAACACAGACTAGACGAAGTTGTTCAATAAAGTCGTTATTTTTGTTTGTTTTTGCGCACAAAAGTATTCTCGTTGCTTCATAAAATTAAGGTTGAACCACTGTAGCCACATGGAATATTTTATCGATGTTTTTACAACCTTTCTGGGCCTTGAAAGTGTTAATTACATTGCTGTCTATGGAGGGGTCAGAGAGCTCTCGGATTTCATCAAAAATATCTTCATTTGTGTTCCAAAGATGAATGAAGGTCTTACGGGTTTGGAACGACATGAGGGTGAGTAATTAATGACACAATTTTCATTTTTGGGTGAATGAACCCTTTAAGAGCCAGGGGGTGAAAACTTTTTGAATTTGAAGATCAAGGTAAATTGTACTTGATTTGTCTTCCGGGAAACATGTAAATATCTTCTGTTGCTTCCGAAGGGCAGTGCTAAACAAAAAAAAATTATATTTAAACAATATAGGAAAATTTGGACGTCTTCATCCTGTTCAAAAGTTTTCAATTTTCTTTTTAAAGAAATGAATATTTTTATTCAGAAAGTATACACATTAAATTGTTATATTAAGTTGTAATACTAAGCAGCACAACTGTTTTCAGCATTGATAATAATAATAAGTTTCTTGAGCACCAACTTCATTTAGTGGCCAGGTTTATCAAAAAGAAAATTCATGCATTGTCTGTCAATAGTTACTTAAATTTGGGTCTGTTTGTCACACAAAGCTCTACTTTTACAGTGCTTTTGTAGTGTTTTTTTTTTGTCATTTTTTATAGTTTTACAACCTGTGGTCACTATGAACTGTCATCGTATTAGGACATTTTTTTATCTGGATCTGGACCTGTTGTAATGATGGAGCTTTATTATGAGCTATTCAGTGCTTGAGTTCCCAGTGAGGTCTAAAACAATCAATATATCTTTCTAGTTCCCAGGCTCATCACCTGAGAAACATCAGTTGTGTCTCTCATAAGTTCAAAGATTTATCAAGCTCCTGATCCCCTCTGAGCCTTATATAAGGGTGGCCTGTGAAAGGGTTTCTTTTGCTTATAGTGGGAGGGAAACTGATCAGAGGCATTCAGTCAATATTACTGATCTGGAGATCTTTGATGCACCACTAAATATACAGTACGAGGACAAAGAGACAAAGAAAGGACAGTAAATAAGAGAGAGAAGGGCATAATTAAGTATTGATTTCATGCAATAATAGCATATTGTTTCAGCATTCTGGACAGTTTGTTAATTATTTTTTTTTATTAAAAAAGGAAACTTCTTAGAACACTTGAGACCCCTTAGTTCCAGTTATAGCCTTTTATTATATATCAAATCAGACCAAAAGGAGTAAAAACACTTTGTCGCCCATGCATGTACCAAAAATATATCTGGGACTTTTTTGTCACGTTCGGTGGCATGTCCTGGTTAAGGTCTGACCTTGATGGGTTAAAAAGCATAACATAACCAAATACTTAATTCAATAGTTCATTTTGTATTAAGTATTACTAAACAGGTTTTGCTCTTTCCAAGAAAACATCACGTAACCAAGATTGAGGTATTGTAAACAGCCACTGAGATTATTGAGCACAGGGTGCAGACTGCAGAGAATTAGCCAAGAAATCCATGGATACTGATGCCATTTTAGCACCGTTACCATAGCAACAGCCCAAAGCCTCACTTCATTGTGATAATCTGATAATCAGTTCTCAGGTATAATGAGAATGTTCCCATGATATGAGCCACAAAGAATAGTTGCTGGGCATTTACAGGGAAAGATATACGAGCGAGAATAGATGCCAACATCTAACATATGCTGCCCAGTCTTTCAGTCTGTCTCAGATTTCCCATATGCACCCCATGAAATAAATGTGTGCATCTTTTATTGCACATTTGTGCCGGTCGGGGTTTTTCTACATAGTGGAGACCAAATGTTCTCAATCTTGAATAACTGAAAAAAGCAGTGTTTACTTACTTGAAAAAACACTTGCTGGCTTCTGTCTATATCTCTCTCTCTCTCATGCAAAATGGAGAGAATTTTTAACCAAGCCTGTTGCACTTTCTCCGTCTTGGAGGCTTTTTTATAAGGGTCTTCTACCTAAACGATCTGGAGACCTACAGTGGAGGTTATTACATTGTGCGTTGCCCACTAATTCTCATGTTTCTAAATTTAACTTGAATGTTTTATCATCTTGTATTTTCTGTTCTTTACCGGAATCTGTTTTTCATGTTTTTACTGAGTGTTTTAGATTGGTTCCATTATATACGTGTCTAGAAAGATTACTCTGGAATTTGGGTTTTGTTTTCAACAAGACACTGTTTATCTATGGTTGCAAGTATTCTGGAGCGCACAGACAGCAGTGTACTGTAGCAAATTTCATAATTGGACAAGCCAAATTAGCCATTTGAAAGTCTTGTAGACTGGCTGCTGAAGGGCAAAATATAAACGTTTTTCTGCTTTTTACTGCTTTGGTGGAATCCAGAATAAGAATGGAGCATAGATTTTTTCAAATGACAAAAAACATGCTTGAGTTTGAGTTTAAATGGTGTGCAAATGGAGCCTTACTGTCACTTTGTGAGGATGGAGAAGTAATGTTTAATTGGTGATGTAGTTATAGTGGTCATTCTGAGTGAATATGTTTTAGTTAATTTACTAATTAATTTATTATTATTATTATTATTTTTTTTTTATTTTTTATTATCCATTGAACATCTTGCAATGTGATTATGTGTGAGGTATAATGAAGTGTTAGTTTTTAGACCTTTTTAATAAAATGTGTTAAAAGTCCATCATCCATCCATCCATCATCCATCCATCCATCCATCCATCCATCCATCCATCCATCCATCCATCCATCCATCCATCCATCAATAAAAGGCCTCTTATTTTTTACCAGTTTTGCTTTATCTTTAGTTCATTACATTAGATTCATGCAATAATAATTTAAATTTTGCACATTATTGTCCATTTCATTTAATTGCATTGCATACTATAACAAACCAGTGAAGTAACTGGATGCACACTTGTCACTTGTGAGTTGATATGATATATATGGAAACATTTTACAATAAGGTTTAATTTGTTATTAATAATTAATATTAGTCAATGTTAATTTCAGCATTTACTAAGATATTTTTAACATCAAAAGTTGCATTTGTTAAAAAATAATGCACTGTGAACTAACATGAACAAACAAAGAACAATTATATTTTTATTTACTAACATTAACAGATTTATAAATGCTTTAAAATGTATTGCTCATTGTTAGTTCATGTTAGCTAGTGCATTAACTAATGTTAAAATATGAGACCTTATTGTAAAGTGTCACCAATTATATAGCCTATTCAGTGAAATATCCCCAGTTTGGTCACCTTAAAACAACAAAGAGCAAAATATTTACCAGAACCTTAAACATCCTGATAGATGTGAAAGTGAATCATGCAAAACTTCCACTTTCTTTATATGTATTTCTTTCTATGGTATTTTATTTAGACTTTGGGGTTTTACATACTAAGTTGAGGGATTATTAACCGTCTCTTTCAGCAGAACATTTCTGCTGCTTTCACTTTCTCCTATTGTAACGTGCCCTCCTAAATGATTGCCAGTCACTTGGTCCTTTTTTTTCTTTCCCTTTGATTCTTGGCACAGGGAAGCAAGGGGATTTTTTCACGACGTGCCCATAGCGATAACAACACTTCTCATGTTTCCTATTGGTTGAGCATCTCATAATGATTAACAGCAGAAACTCCCCTGTATTCCTCACCTCCAGGACACATGACATGCCCAGACATGCCTCGTGTCTGATGAAACATCCTGGAGAAACTAGTGCATCTCACATCATGTGACTCACTATTAATTCAAATCTGTTAATCTATCACTACTCAAATGCTTAGTTTTGTTTGCTTTACAGTAATACAGTGATTATTTACAGTAATAATACAATTTTTTAGCCTTGGTGAGCATAAGAGACTTCTTTAATAAACATTATGTATGTTGTATGTTTTTATTATATAATGTTTTTGAAAGAAGTCTCTTCTGCTCACCAAAGCTGCATTTATTTGATCCCAAGTACAGTAAAAACAGCAATACTGGGGAAATTTTTGTACAATTTAAAATAATTTAATATATTTTAAAATGTAATTTATTCCTTTGATGGCAAAGCTGAATTTTCAGCATCATTACTCCAGTCTTCAGTGTCACATGATCCTTCAGAAATGCTGATTTGCTGCTCAATAAATATTCTTATTATTGTCAATGTTGAAAACATTGGGATTCTTTGATGAATAGGAAGTTCAAAAGAACAGCATTCATTTGAAATAATTCTCGTAGCATTATTATCTTTACAGTCACTTTTGATCAAATTAATGCATCCTTGCTGAATAAGAATATTAATTTCTTTCATCTTCCTGACTCCAAACCTTTGAACAGTAGTAAACAAGTTCTCCAGAAGTTTCTGTGAAGAAACAGTCAACCCTGAAATAAAGTTCCTCACCAGAACAGCAGAACTCACAAGGCCCTCTCTCTCATTCAGCCTTCTTTCAGTCTGGGTTTTAAAATAGCTGCATTTGCGTCATCTCATGTGTGAAATAGTAACAGCCACACAGAGGTCAGAGTATACGGAGAGTGATTATTATATTATGAGAGATGAGGGAACGCTGCCTTGGCTTTCAGTGGCTGTCATTAGCAGGCTAAGTGCATTAGATCTGTAAATGGTGAAAGGGTGTTCTGGCTCTTTGCCTCCATCTGCTCACTTTCTCCATACCTCACTCGAGGTGTTTCTAGCCTTTCATCAGCACTAGAGCACAGACACCACATTAACTAAAAAAAGTATAATTATTATATATATTTTGTAAAACAGCACAATTTTGATGATTTTAGGAACATTTTTACATTTTCTTTTGCATAATGTTGAGGTAACTATGGGCTACAGATTTTATCTGCATAACTGTAACCTTAACATATTTGAACATGCTAACGTTTACCTTATCAGTGACCTAGCAAACAGATGGATCTATCCTACATCCGTTCACTGTGTATTTAGTAGGGGTGTAACAGTACACAAAACTGACGGTTCGGTACGTACCTCGGTTTTGAAGTCACGGTTCGGTACGGGTTCGGTACAGCAGGGGAGAGAAAACTAAAAATCAAATCAAATCAAATCACCTTTATTTATATAGCGCTTTTTACAATGCCAATTGTTTCAAAGCAGCTTCACAGTGGTAACAGGAAAATAATGCAACGGAATTTGATTCGGCTGTACAGCCGCTCTGGTGAAAACGGTGATGTCATCCAGCTCATTTCAATTATCATATAGTGTCAATGCGGGCAGATCAGTAATATAGTTGAAATTTAAGTGTCCCCAACTGAGCAAGCCAAAAGTCAAAGGCGACGGTGGCAAGGAACCAAAACTCCTTCAGGGCCAGAATGGAGAAAAAAACCTTGGGAGAAACCAGGCTCAGTCGGGGTGCCAGTTCTCCTCTGGCCGACGAACAAATAGTGTATGATTATGATTCTGGCAACATTACAGGTCAGAAGTCATATTAGATCAATAGATATTCGTAGGATTATTCGAAAGATTGGAGTTGTCACGCCGGGGACGGGTTTAATGAGGATGTCGTGTCGATGCGGCATTTACAGGGGGGAGTTTAATTGAACGGTCTCTACAGTCACTTCAGGGATGCGTTCGTCATGTCCAGGATAATGTCCACCATCTGGTCCGGATACGGCCCCGATTTGGCCGACTGCAGTAAACCTCGGGATAAACAGAGAGACTAACATTAGCGTAGATGCCATTCTTCTTATGATGTAACGAGTACATCAGGTGTTATGGGAAGTGTTCCCGGTTCCGGCTGACCTAGTTAATGCAGCCTAAAACAATCATTTAACTGATTTGAAAATGTTTTATGTGTATGCCATAGTAAAGAGATGTGTTTTTAGTCTAGATTTAAACTGACAGAGTGTGTCTACTTCCCGAACAATGCTAGGAAGACTGTTCCAGAGTTTAGGTGCTAAATAGGAAAAGGATCGACCGCCTGCAGTTGATTTTGATATTCTAGGTATTATCAACTGGCCAGAATTTTGAGACCGCAATAGACGTGATGGAGTATAATGCGTTAAGAGCTCGTTCAAGTACTGGGGAGCTAAACCATTTAGTGCTTTGTAAGTAATCAGCAAGATTTTAAAATGTATACGATGTTTAATAGGGAGCCAATGCAGTGTTGCCAGAACCGGGCTAATATGGTCATACTTCCTGGTTCTAGTAAGAACTCTAGCTGCTGCGTTTTGGACAAGCTGCAGTTTATTTATTAAGAGAGCAGGGCAACCACCCAGTAGAGCATTACAATAATCTAGCCTTGAGGTCATGAACGCATGAACTAACTGTTCAGCATTTTGCATTGAAAGCATGTGCCGTAATTTAGATATATTTTTAAGATGGTAGAATGCAGTTTTACAGATGCTAGAAACGTGGCTTTCAAATGAGAGATTGGTATCAAAGAGCACACCCAGGTTCCTAACTGACGACGAGGACTTGACAGAGCAGCCATCGAGTGTTAGACAGTATTCTAGGTTAGTACTTGTGGAGTTTTTTTGTCCAATGATTAAAAATTCAGTTTTTTCTGAATTAAGTTGCAGGAAATTACTAGTCATCCAATTTTTTATATCAGCTATGCATTCCGTTAATCTTGTGAATTGGTAAGTTTCGTCAGGGCGTGAAGAAATATAGAGCTGAGTATCGTCAGCATAACAATGAAAACTAACCCCATGCTTCCTAATAATATCTCCCAGTGGTAGCATGTACAGGGTGAAAAGCAACGGACCTAGCACTGAGCCCTGCGGTACTCCATACTGAACTTGTGTTCGGTGTGACATCTCTTCATTTACTGCTACAAACTGATAACGGTCAGATAAGTATGATTTAAACCATGCCAATGAAATTCCACTAATGCCAACATAATTTTCGAGTCTATTCAAAAGAATGTTGTGGTCGATAGTATCGAATGCAGCGCTAAGATCGAGTAACACTAACAGAGAGATACAACCACGATCGGATGATAAGAGTAAATCATTTGTAACTCTAATGAGAGCAGTCTAAGTACTATGATACAGTCTAAATCCTGACTGGAAATCCTCACAGATACCATTTCTTTCTAAAAAGGAGCATAATTGTGATTACACTGCCTTTTCTAGTATTTTTGACAGAAAGGGTAGATTTGAGATTGGCCTGTAATTGACTAATTTTGTAGGATCAAGTTGCGGTTTTTTAATAAGTGGTTTAATAATAGCCAACTTAAAAGTTTTTGGTACATATCCTAATGTCAAGGATGAATTAATGATATTAAGAAGAGGATCTATGACCTCTGGAAGCATCTCTTTTAGTAGTTTAGTCGGTATGGGGTCGAGCATACATGTTGTTGATTTTGATGATTTAACGAGTTTAGCCAATTCTTCTTCTCCTATAGCAGTGAATGAATGTAATTTTTCCTCAGTGACACTACAATGCACTGTCTGATGTGATACTGTAGTAGACGGCTGCATGGTTATAATTTTTTTCCTAATATTATCAATCTTACAAGTAAAGAAGTTCATAAAGTCATTACTGCTGTGCTGTTTACAAACATCAGAAGGTGAAGCTTTATCTTTGGTTAATTTAGCCACTGTATCGAATAAATACCTAGGATTGTGTTTGTTTTCTTCTAAGAGAGTCGAGAAATAAGCAGATCTAGCAGTTTTTAGGGCCTTTCTGTATGCAATCATGCTCTCTTTCTACGAACTGCGAAAAACTAGTTTTGTTTTCTTCCAAGCTGCGCTCCATTTTTCTGGCTGCTGTTTTAAGGGCCTGGGTGTGCTCGTTGTACCACGGCGTTGGACTATTTTCTTTAATCTTCTTTAAGCGCCGGGGAGCAACTGTGTCTAAAGTGCTGGAAAAGAGAGAGTCAATAGTTTCTGTTGCAACATCGAGTTCCTCTAGGCTATCTGGGATGCTGAGGAGATGAAACTGATGAGGAAGATTATTTACAAAGCAATCTTTAGTCGCAGCAGTGATAGTCCTGCCATATTTGAAGCGAGGGGACGGCTTTGCAGCCTTTGCTAAATTAAGTGTACATGATACTAGGTAATGATCTGAGATGTCATCGCTCTGGTGCAGAATTTCAATGGTATCAACATTTATTCCATGTGACAGTATTAGGTCTAAAGTATGATTACGGCGACGAGTGGGTCCTGACACGTGTTGCCTTACTCCAATAGAGTTTAAAATGTCTCTAAATGCCAATCCCAATGCGTCTTTTTCATTGTCTACATGGATATTAAAATCACCAACAATTAGGACTTTATCTGCAGCCAGTACTAACTCTGATAGAAAATCAGCAAATTCCCTGGTGGCCTGTATACAGTAGCCAGCACAAATGTCAAACGGGATTTATCAATTTCACTACATAATGTTACATAAAGCACCAAAACTTCAAAGGAATTATATTTGAAACTAGACTTCTGAGTAATACCGAAGATATTATTATAAATTACAGCAACACCTCCCCCTTTACCTTTCAGACGCGGCTCGTGTTTATAACAATAATCTTGGGGGGTGGACTCATTTAAAGTAATGTAATCGTCAGGTTTTAGCCAGGTTTCTGTCAAACACAGCACAACTAGGTTATGATCTGTAATCATATCAATAACAATAAGCGCTTTTGAGGAAAGGGATCGAATATTCAGCAGCCCGAGCTTTATCATTTGATCATCTGTATTATATCTGTTGTTTATTTGTTGGACATCAATTAAATATTTACCGTTGAATGGTTTTGATGGTTTTTTGTATTTACTAATTCGTGGAACAGACACAGTCTCTATGTGATAATATCTAGGTGAAAGAGTCTCTATGTGCTGGGATTTATCTGACTTCTGTGACGTGAGACAGCTAGCAGGCGGTCGGGTAAGCCAGTCCGTCTACTTCCTGACCTGGGCCCCAGTTAGTCAAGGTTTAGCTCTAAGACTATGTGCCAAATTACTAGAGAGAAGAGCGGCACCATCCCAGGAAGGATGAATACCATCTTTTTTCAACAGGTCAGGTCTGCCCCAAAAGCTTTTCCAATTGTCTATGAACCCTATGTTATTTTGCGGACACCACTTAGACAACCAGCCATTGAGTGATGATAGTCTGCTAAGTATCTCATCACTCCTTCTAACGGGGAGGGGACCAGAGCAAAAAACGTCATCTGCCATCGTACTTGTGAGTTTACACACCTCTTTAATGTTAATTTTGGTGATCTCCGACTGGCGAAGTCGAACATCATTTGTGCCGACGTGAATAATAATCTTAGAGAATTTACGATTAGCATTAGCCAGCACTTTTAAATTTGCTTTGATGTCAGGCGCTCTGGCTCCCGGTAAACATGTGACTATGGTGGCTGGTGTCTCTATTTTCACGTTCCGTGTAATAGAATCGCCAATAACTAGGGCACTTTCAACAGGATTCTCAGTGGGTGCATCACTGAGTGGGGAGAACCTGTTTGATGTTCTAATCGGAACGGAAGAGTGGTTTTTTGATCCGCGACTATGCCGTCTCACCGTCACCCAGTTGCCCTGCTGCACGGGCTCTACAGCCGGAACCGAACAATGTACAGAGTTCACTAAGCTATTCGCATCTAAAGCTGTTACGTTCTCACTACTCTCAAATAAAGTCTGGATGCGTGTCTCTAATTCTGAAATCTTCTCCGTCAGCCTGACTATCTCCTTACATTTATCACATGTGAAGCCCTGTTCGCCAATGGAGAAAGATATACTAAACATGAAACATGCAGTGCAAGTGACAATGACAGGAGAAGAAGACTTAAAAAATAAATTGCTTTTATTTTTTAATTGCTATATATAAAATTGCTTTTTTTTTTTTAAATAAACACTGGTTTACTGAACAAATTGTGTCTGTCCTTAAATGAATTCAATTATAACTAAAAGTTTCTTAAAGATAAAAAAATTAAATTCAGTAGCTATTTATTTTTAGATATAATAATCAACCCTCAAATAACACATTGTATGCAAACATGTAAACTTCACATAAGGCAGTTTTTGCATTAACTTCTAAATCTTGAAATAAAAACATAACAATTATGTTTTTACTCCAATTCGTTGTTGAAATATCATTTATACACAGTGGCTGTCATTTTCATGACATATTTACTTAAACATAAACAGGTTAAGTAGAATATAATTAATATATAGGCTAATATAGTGCATATATTTAGCGAAAGAGTTCATCTCTCTAGTAAACTAACCAGCTGTGGACACTGAATGACTTGCCTGAGGTAAATGTAATGCTACGTGACATTGTTTACAAGCGGTTTTATTGGCGACTTTTCACCGTTGAAACACTGATTGAGCAATTACACGACATATGATACGTTTCAGTAAGTTGTAATGTATACTTAACATACCATCAGATGTTGATTTATGTTTATTCTTTAGGAAGAGATGATCGCGTTCACTCGCGTGCTGCGCCTTTGCAGTGATCTCTCACGTCACATTAAAGAGCGTCAAAACGGCATTTATCGTTTGAATTTCCTGATAAAATGGGCAGAATACTTAATATGTTTGTGTTAACCAAATATCCATTAGGAATGTAACTTATTTAGCATGTATATTTATTGAACATGTAAGATATTACTTGACACTGGCATTAGTGCAGTCATTGCTTATAGAGTCAATTTATACTCTTCAGCACAATGGTAACCACAAAAACTTCAAATTTATTCTCCATATCCAGTCCTATGCAAAGCATGGGAACTAACTAATCCATTACCCAATTTGCAAAGTTATCAAGAAAATTTCATTAAGTTACAAATCATCTCTTCTAGTTATAGCATGAAATAAACATGAATGAACATCAGAAGGTATGTTGTTTCAATCGCGAAAAGATGTCAATACACACCATTTTTTAAGTTCAAGTCCACCGCCATTAATCTACTAACTTTCCTGTCAGGTTCGATTGTCGGACAAAATGGCGGTTGGTCAGATCGCCTGTCAATCAAACTTCCGGCGAAGGGTGAATTACACACAATATTTAGTTAATGTAATGATCAATATTATTATGTCAACAGAACTCTACAAAATAATGTTGGCAACTTAAAAGGTTGAATTAAATAATAAATTACAATTTTTAACTTGCAGCCATGCATTTATTTAAGTTGTGGTAACAGGTCCCCTGAATTACTTTTTAGAATGTTTTACATCGTACAAATGTGAGTATGTTTATTTACGTCTTACATTAAATATTAAAAATCTCTTATCTTTTTGGATATGTCATCAAGGCAAAAACAACACAGTCTCACAGCAATTCGTAACTATTTTACTATTTTGCTTAATTGGTGGCTAATTCATAAAAAAATCGTACTCACTTGTACGTTTTCGCTGTTTAAACCCCAGTGATGGGTAAGTTTAGGGGCGGGGTTCTTCATAATGAGTTTCTTTAAAAAAATCGTATGTTTTTGTACGATTCAAATCGTACGAATTTATACGAAATCGCCACCTTGTAAAATACGGAATACATAAATCACAGGTAAATAAATATATGAATCGGATTGAAAGGTTTAGGGTTCATATGAACATAACTTTCAGAATCTGAAATCATTGGATTGAAAATTAGTGCTTTTAAATATACCTAATGTACACATTCACACATTAACAAGAATTAGCTTAGTAGCTACCTAGCAAAAACCAAATGTTTTCAACTTTTTCTTCAAAAACCACACCTAAAAATAAAAAATGATGTAGCTAAATGAAACATCTTTGCAAGGTTAATGTGAAAATACCTTTAAATGAAACATCAATATAACATTTACTACAAAAACAAAACCGAACCATACTGAAAAATTTGAAGGATGTCTTACTTAGAATGTGTTTACACAACAACGATGTACTAAAAACGTAAAAGTAAAAAATTTTCGCGTATAGATGAGAACGTTGTCTAAAAACACTGTATTACTCATGCTAGGCCAGTAGTTATCGATGTACCATAATAAGCATGACGTCACCGTTTTCACAAATTCGCATTTTTGTAATTTACACAGAGACAATAACAGTATCATTTTCAAAAACATGCACTTTAAAACCCGTTTTCAAACGTTTGCATTTTCAGGCCCCCAAAACACCGTTGTCTTGTAAATGAACGGCCAAAATGCATAAAAAGTTTTCTGTTTTTAGTTGAAAACGGTGTCGTGTAAACGGCCCCTTAGGCTGTAGAATATTGTTCAAACAAAAAACTTAAAGCCTACAGATAGATTTAGCTCAATGGCAAATATATGCCAATATATGCAGTTTATCACAGCTGTCAAACATTTCCCTTTGGTAAATTGTCATTATATAAACTTTGTGAATAAGAAGTATTTTTAAAACATTTCAAAAATGCCCAAATTTTCTCAGGTCGGTATCACTGCAGAGACAGGAGGAGAATGTAAAGGTTAACACGTTTATGCTGAGCTAATGGAAAGTTTCTGCAGCCTGCGCAAAAGGAGAGGAAAAGCAAACAACAACAATCTCTTGAAGAGAAAAGAGTCCTATTGCCCTGTTGCTGTGGCGACCACCCCTAGAGCTCTGTGCATACATACAAACGTGGGCAAATTCTGGCATTCATCTCACCTCTCCCCTGCCCAGCCAGACAGGAACAAAGCACAAGCCTGTCCACTGCCCCCCGGCCGTCCAGAGCTCTTTTGTGTGGGCAGGCTAGTCTTTTTACCAGACACTCCCTGTGTGTTTCTATGTGTAGACAGCTCTTGTTTCCAGGGAATGCGTCTGTGTGTAGGACCCCAGGGCGGCTGGAATGATGCCTGACGAGAGTGTTTGCTAGAGCTTTGCTTTACTGCTTATGTGTTTGTCAGCTATTGTTTACTTATCTATCTTTTTGTTCGGAAGGTCTCGTGATCAGTTTTAGAAACGGAAAGTACAGAAATAGGCCATCCCTGTTAAAACACCGTAAAAATGCTAGAATTTTATCTTCATCTGTCTTCGTCTCTATGAAAACTGTGGCTCTTTCACACAACACGCTTGACTTGGCATTTTCTGCATGCATGCATATGAAACTAATCTTAACCTCTATCTTATCAAGATGTCAAGATGTAGCAAAATTACACTGTACATGACCTATATGGCAAGTCTATTACATTGGTGACCATCTCCTGGCAGCTGTTCTATGAAGTTAGTAAAGATATAGACATAGAATTACAGCTCCATCTACTTGAATAGGGATAACAGAATTTTCTTAATTTAATTTAATTTAATTTAAATTTTATTTTATTTTATTTTATTTTATTATTTTATTTTTAATTTATTTTTAATTTTTGCATTCTGACAACAATAAATCATGCTACAAAACTTTCTGGGGACTAATGTAGCTAATGTGCAAGCGAATTCTAGAGTAAAGCGATTTGCTCTTTTAACTAAAAGGTGATACATTACTACAGTTGCAATATTAAGTGTTAAGAATCGTTTGTTTCCTCCCTCTTATGATGTGTACATACACTACCATTCCAAACTTTGGGGTCAGTAAGATTTCTTTTTCAAGACATTAATACTTGTGTGGGATTACAAATTTAAGAATCTGTTTAAAACTAAGGGAAGTACGTTGCATTTAGCATTTAAGGTAAAGATGATGACATCAGATGAATTATTCTGTTATGCAAAGTTTCCAGCAAGATATATCTACCAGTTCCTGTTCTCTTTATTGTAAGTCAAATGAGCCAGATTACTGAGATTCTCACCTTTTGTCTTTAATGGCTCTTGGAGCCCCTGTCCCATTTTTGAATCGTTATGCTGATTTTTGAATCGTTATGCTTATTGGATTAGGATTGGAGTCTGGGGCAGGTCTCTTTACCTGGATAATTAATTTGCATGCTTTGTTTAAGGTCGTCACCCATTTGCTGTGTAATCCCTCCCCCTAAAATGTATATAATTTACAGTCTTACTGTTTAAATCAGACTTGGATGACTACAGTGACCAAACAGCGCGTGTCTCAATAAAGAGTAACGTCTGCTTGAAAGATATCCCAACGACCCTGGTCTCTGCTTCGACGAGGAAAAAATTTCCTACACTTGTATTCAGCAATGATGCATTGAATTGATTAAAAGTGACAGTTAAGACTTTTCTATTTCATATGAATGCTGTTCTTTTGAACTTTCTATCAAAGAATCCTGAAAAGAAATATAACATGGTTTCCACAAAAATATTAATCAGCACAACTGTTTTCAACATTGATAATAATAAGATTTTGTTCTTGAGCACCAAATCAGCATATTAAAATGATTTCTGAAGGATCATGTGACACTGAAGACTGGAGTAATGATGCTGAAAATTCTTCTTTTCTATAGTTTTACCAAAATTATCTCAATAAGTGAGATAAATCTGACAAAATGTTCATTTAGGGACATTCGGGGACATCCTTAATTGGAATTACTTTGTTGTTGTTGATTTACTTTTAAAAATGCCTAAAAAAATGCCTAAAAGCTTATCTAAACATAGCTAAGCACAGCTGATTGGTTCCTGCTGTATCAGTAGCCGATGAGCTCGCTGCTCAACTTTCAAATACTGGTCAGCATTTGCGGTAGCAGTGCAGCAAACTTTCAGAAACCCTCCACCTTCCCCAGCTCCACCTGTATAGATCTGCTACGAATAATTAATGTATTCTATATTGTACAGCAGCAGCATGTCTTACTTGCTCACAGCAGCGTGTCGTGTATGTTTTGGCAGTAGCAAGTCCCTTACTTGCTCTGCAGCAGCGTAGCAGATCAATTCTGCCAAGACCAAACATATTAACATTGTCATATCCAATACCATGCCAAAGACTCTGAGAGTTTTCATGACAGAAGTATAATTAACCCTCTAGGCCCTGAAGGCATTTTTAGAGTTGTTTTATTCCGAGTGACATACAAAAGTAAAGACTCATAACTCCAAAACTATAGAAAGGAGAGTCAAAAGGTAGGTATCGTTTGATAGAAAAAAACTATATAAAAGATTTATAGGGTTAACTATATAAAATCAATAGAAGTTAATGGCATGTCCTTAACTAATGTGTGTAAAACTGCAGTGAAAGAACAAACTCTCTGTTCACTTACTGTGATAGTGTGTGTGATTGTGTCACACACATAGAATGAATAATATGTTTGAATGCTGTATTGCATTACTGAGAATGGAATGTGGGCGTGTGTAAAGGCATATAGTGGCCATCTGTTATCAGATGCTTTTTGCAGTTGTAAAATAACTGTTGTGACACATGTATGGTGTTTTGCACGTCTGTGTATCTAAAAATGATGAAAGTCACGTGTGAGGGTGCGTTTCAGGATAGTAATAGGGTTAGATAATGGAAAATATCATTAGCTTAAATGAAAACAATAACAATTTTAGTCTTTCGTGTGTGTTTGCTGCAGTTTTTTTATCTAGATGTGAGTAAAAATGTTGGCAGGGTGTGTGTTTGAACAGCTTTAGGCCAAACCAGCTAGTTATTCAGGTGTGCAGAAACAACAGGAGGTGACTGTAGAAAGTCACACGCTACTGGAGTTTACACTGTTCTTACAGCCAAATCATCATATCATATTACAAATGGACAACATATGTGCCTGGACACTTCATCTCACACAAACACATGCTTCAATCACCTTCATATGTCCTTAACGCTCACATATGTGAATCACACACACTCGGCACACATCAAAGATGTGACTGCACTGCATAAACAGTACATACAATATACACAGCACCGTAATTGCCTTTGTGTCCTTAAAATAAGCCGCATATATATTTAATAATTCATAGAATACAATTGAACCCTGAATTGTAATGAAGTTTTTTCATTTCAATTTTTCATTGTGGTGCGCAGCAGTGCTGCATATACATTAAGGCTCACATATAAAAGTGAAGGTCAATGTGATTTCTCCGTCTTCATCCATTTCCATTAGACCAGCATTTGTGCATGTGTGATGTATGAGAACCATTATTGAATGATATTCATGCATTTGAGAGTGTGATGGATGACTTTGTGTACTAGCATCCATGTTTCCCTCTGTGGTTTTTGCTGTGTGAGTGTTTGATTGATACGTGGGTGTGTTGGTTTGTTATTTGTCATAATTGCTGTAAAACTTTAAGAAGCTGTGCTGATGGGAAAAACAGATCTGTAAATGGATTTCGCAACCAAAGTTCGGGCGAAGTATGTTCAAATAATCCCAGCAATTACCACAATGAGCTTTATAAATATTGATATAAACATACAAGAAAACCTGTCAATCTTTTTCCATATATCCATTATAAATGTCTTGCTTACTAATCCCAAACATTTTAACGCTAGTGTTGTCATACTAAAACATGTGAGAAACTGAATTTTAACCCTATTTAAACCTATTTTAACGATCTGAGCGCATGGTCTGAAGCGCATGGTACAGGTGCACATTCCACTTTTGCTAGTTTAATGACGGAAAAAATGGCCAGGCGCATGGTCCAAAAGGGTTGTCCCTAGTCTCTTAATGAGTAATGGGTGTCTTTTGGGCATAACGTGCAAAAAACCAATCAGAGTCTCATCTCCCATTCGCATTAAAAGCCAGTTGCGCGTGCACCATGGCGGATTCGCTATTTACATGGTGGAATTTGCGAGCGGAAAGACTAAACGCTTCTCCAGAGAGGAATTCTTTTATTTTTAATATTTAAAAATGTTTGTGTGCTGCTGCACGTCCCTGTGTGTGTAACAAGCAGAGTGTACGCACGTTGTGCACCTGCCTATAGGCGCATATTACTAACGCACCCTTTAAATAACAAATACTGAGCTATTGATTTTAGACCAGGTTTTTGTTGGTCAATGGCGCAGTCGTTTTCAGTTGCCTCAAAATAGCAACGCGCCAACAATGCGCCTGAACACACCTCGTTTTCAGACCAGCACGCCCATGGGCAAACAGATGGGCGCGAGTGCATTTGCTATTTAAAGAACGTGGCGCTGGACGTGAAAATGATAACTGCGCCGTGCTGAAACTAGCAGAAAACACTTGCGTCGCAATGCGCCGGGTGTATGATAGGGCCCATTATGACAATATACGTACTGATCATAAACCCTTTAGAGAACTGTTAACTGCTGCAACCAGATAATTGATTTAGTGAACCAGATAATTGATTGAGTGTACTGTCCCTTTAAGAGCAAGTAACTTTGTCATGAAAACACTGTAACAGTTACTGATTACAAAGTACATTTATGACAATAATTATATGGAAACAGACCATCATGCACTCTTAAAAATTCTTTATTGGCATCTTTGTTTCATTTAAGAACCTTTAACATCCATGGAATTGCACAAAAGGTTCTTTATAATGGAAAAATATGGTCCCACTTTATATTAGGTGGCCTTAACTACTATGTACTTACATCAAAAAATAAGTACAATGTACTTATTGTTTTCATATTGTATTGCAAAACAATTTTGTTGATTTTGAGGTGGGATACGGGTAAAGTTAGGGACAGGTGTGGTGGTATGGGTAGGTTTAAGGGTAGGGTTAGGTGTAAGGGAAGTGTCAACAGTGTAATTAGAAATGTAATTACAGAAATGAATTACAGATGTAATTACATGCAGGCATTTTTAAAAATGTAAGTACAATGTATGTACACAGTAAGTGGATTGTATCAAATGATTAATTTAAATGTTAGTACATAGTAGTTAAGGCCACCTAATATAAAGTGGGTCCAAAAATATTCTTCAGATCACTGAAAGGATCTTTGGGGAACCAAAAATAGATCTTCTATGGAATCGCTGTGAAAATCTCCTTTTAGAACTTTTATTTTAAAGTGTGTAAATCAGCATCATTTTGATCATTTGCATTAATCTGTTGAGCAAATATGTCACTGGCAGACATTTTGTAAAGCTCTGTTCTCCTTTTGCTTGTCTATGTGTGCGTGTTTGTGTGTGTTTGTGTGAAGTAATTATAGCAATTACCATGACTAAACCCATAACAACAATGTCATCTGGGTCTCAAGTGTTAATGAGAATGTGACATGCAACCACACACTCACATAGACGGAAACTGGATAAATACTTACCTGTCATTGCATCAGATTCCTCATTGATTCAGATCTGCTTCCTAAAAACAGCAGCAGATGCAACCGCCATGCAAGCCTTGTGGTAGTGTGTGGTGTGCGTGTAACATTTTGTATGTTGCATTTCACATCATACATTTATTCACAACTGCATACTAGTGCACTTACTTTGAGTTTATGATGAGCTGATGGTTTTATACATATATATTGAATTTACTGAGTGCACTTTTTTCTTTTACTTCTGCCAGTAATATACTATACATTCAAAGCACAACTTTAACAGTGTAGCATTTACTTTTATTATTTATGGCAGCTGTATAGACTAGCTCTCACATCTCTGCACGCTACATACTTGGCTTGGCAGATCACAGCCTGCTCTGGGTTTATCATGTCTTAGTGTAGGTGATTTAAAGTGAGATTCTGAGCATATTAAATTTTGTTTTGTTCATCTTGTAGCAGCTAGACTGGCTTCATGAAGGATGTATAAGTTGTATTCTAGTCTGGGTCACTTTAGCTAGTCTGTGAATGTATAGGGTTGAGTGGTTGAGTGTGTTTTTTCCCCCAGTGATTTCAATTATTTATTCTGAGATCTCAAGAAATGTTGAGAAACATTTTAATAAATAAAATGACTAAATTTTAAGGATTTGATTTTATATGTAAGATCTGTGTATAGTTATATTTTGTTTAGGTTTTTATATTTTATTTTTAAAATTATACTTTTGTTATTTTATTTAATTTGCCATCCGCTATCTCTCAAAGCCCTAGCAGTTCCATCATGAACCCCTAGGGAATGGAAATTGGGTCGGGGGGTTGTTTATGGATGTGTGTATATCCAGACAGTGGTGGGAGAGACCACGCAAAACACATTACTTATGGTTGTGGTACAGTCAGGCCGAGAGACAGACATAATCTCCAGCGTCTGATTCAGACAGACATACACAGACCATCAGTAGGGGAGAGTGGGCTATGTTGTGCTGCTTTATGCCATGTTGTCCTCTAAGCAAGAAGAAATTCGCTAAATTAATATGCATATTTCAGGATGTCTCCATATCAACTGAGATTGTAAGCAAGCATTTATAATGTATTACTATAGAAATAAGACTTTTAAATTTTTTTTTTTTTAAATATATTATTTGAATAATAATAATATATTACAATATATTATTTATTTGAAAAATATATGTTAATTTTTGACAACAATACAGATAAACTGGTTAGTAATTTACAGACCTGTTAAAAAATAAATAAATAAATAACCTGTTTTACATGAAAAAAAAAAACGTCAGTGTAAAAATAATTATTCATATTATCCTCTATAAATCATAGGCAACTTAAGCTGAATTTTTGTTTAAGTCCCTTAAAAGATATCAATGCATCATCCTCATAAAGATCTTCCAGAATATTGATATTTTTATCAACCCATTCCTTCCATGACATAGGTTCTCCACCTAAAAACAACTTTGGATTGGCCCAGATAGCAGATAGCTTTTTCTAAACTGTTTGGAGATGGGAAATAATCAGATGATTACACATGTAGTGGTAGCTTTGTTGAAAAAGCGGGCAAACAGATTTTTCCATGGCTAGCCATGGGGGAGCTTGCTCTGGAGGTAACATCCATTGTCCCAGGTGCCTCAGACCAAATGCATAATGATGGCTTGGGGAGACCTAGTCCTCCCTTCTCAACTAGGATATGCAGTTTCCCTAGCCGCATTCGAGGCTTGGGTTACATATACTGTCAAATATGTTGCAATATTTTGAATGGACAGAGACAGGGAGCAGATTTACTCAAATATTTACTATAAAACAAGCACACATCTACACTGTGAGTGACTCTCTAAACTCGAATGCTCCCATTATAATTACCAAAGCTGTCCACACTGCAAGTGTGTGAATCGTTATCTTACAAATTGCTGTAATTTTCTTGAAATGGCTGTTGTTCACTCTGTTGTCATCTCCATGCTTGTGAAGCGTCTGTATGTTCTGCTCTTTGTAATTGTTGAAGGATATGGACTGTCTGCTGCCTGAATGATTCCTGAATGATGGACAGCACTGACTCCCACCTGTGTGCTTCAAACAAACACCTTTATACAGCAAACACCTTTATGCTCGCTTTGACGTCAGTTCCAGTCTCCTCTCCTCCCCTTCTCTCTGCTCCTACGCTCTGATGCACTTTTGAAAAGCTCCCCTTGTGCAAAGGCTTGATCTGAGTCAAGGCTTGATGCCTTTTATCTAAGCCACACATGGGCGCGTGCACAAAAGCAGCTGAAATGCCGTAGACAGACTGTTTGGACTGACGCCCCCTTTACACACACACGTACACAGGTTTTTCTATGATGGTGGGGACTTTTCCATTGACTTCTGTTATTTTTATACTGAGCTAAAGATATTTTCTATTCTTTAAACCTGAATCTAACCCTCACTGAAACACTCATTTACATATTATTTAGTATGTTTATAATGGACATTTATTGTATGGGGAAAAACATGTACAGTATCCTTTTAAGATCTTTTAATCATGTGCTCTCTTTGTTTGACTTTCCACAGAATGCATTTACAGTACGTTTATGGAAAGAGGAGCAACGTTTGGTTGTTTTGATGTGTTTGCGCACTTTTATGCATAGTTCAGATGATATTTGTATTTGAAGATGTCAGTGTGTGACTTTCCATCGACTACAGTTATTTCTATACTGAGCTAAAGATATTTTATATCCCTATTCTATAACCTGCAACTCGTCTCTGTATTTCTGTATTTTTTACATTGTGATGTACACATTATTTAGTATATTTATTAAGCCATTTCCTCATGGAGACCATGTTAGAGTGTTTTTTGCAATGAAAGTCAATGGAGTCCAGTGTTGTTTTGGACGCTAAGGACTTTCATTATATGGACAAAAACAGCTGAAACATTCTTTAAAATATGTTTCACAGAAGAAAGACAGCCTTACAAAATGAGCAAATGTTGACATTTTCCCCCCTTTGGATGATGCGTTTTGATGCAATTTGCGTTTTTTTTTTTTTTTTTTTTTGACTTACAGTGCATGTTTACAGGAATAGGGGCAACGTTAGGTTGTTTTATGTGTTTGCATTTGTATTTGGAGATTGTGTGATCCTGTGAGAACCGCATCTGATTGCAAGTTTCTGTTAGCTGTCTGATCCTAGTCTCCCCACTCATCTAATCTCTCATCAGTACAAATAAGCACTCTTGACAAAGCTACATGTGCGGCATTTAGCATCAACAACAACAGTGCATCACGCTAAATTGTACGTTTCCATGTGAGTTGTCTCAGCAGGGCTGTAACTAATGCATCTGTGGTCACAGACCCCATACAACCGTTCATCGTTTTACAACACAGAATACTGTATCTTATCAAAATGGACGTGTTTGCAAAATAACGCTCTGCATCTTTTTTTTTCTCTCCCTCCCACCTAAGTGGCTCTATTTCAAAGGCTATTTGTTGGGGCAGAGGGCTTGGCGTCTAATGGAGAGTGTTTTGTATTAATCCACAGCACAAAATCAATGTGTTTTGATGAGAGGGTGAGCATTAGCGAATGCTAATGTATGCAGCAAGCTGCACTAAACGCTTGCTGCCATGGTTACAGCGAGGGCGTCTGAAGGTCGTGGCTGGCTTTTTCCACCGAAGGTAGCGATGAAGTGCCCACTGCAGCATCAGGTGATCAGACCACCTGGAGGAAGACAGACAGACAGAATGAGAGGCTGTTGGGATTACTATTGCTGCAGTTTATAGTATGTATTCAGTGCACATTATGCTGAGCTTTGGTATGTGAATAACAGGGTGACCTACAATTTTTGCTAAAATGAGAAGTATACGACCAGCGTTTTTGATGTTGACTAAAACTATTAAAAATAATTTAATTAAAATTAAATTTAAATATTAGATAAAATGGCAGCTAACTGAAATAAATAATAAAATAAAAAAGTATTAAAATTACTAAAGATAAAGCTGAAATTAAAAGAAATGAATACTAAATAGAAATATTTAAAAGAAAACAAAAACTAATAAAAAGACGCAAGCACAAAGCAAATTTAAACTAAAATTAAAATGAAAACTTATGAAATCAAATTATTCATAAACACTATAATAGCAAAAAAAAAAAACATACATACATACATATAAATTGCAGACTGCATGAAATGCTGTATCCCACAATGCAGTGCACTCAAGTTGACCTTCCATTTCCAGTAGAATTTCACTTAATTTGATTCTAAACAACGCTTTGATAATTTGATAATTAATTGAGTGCCAAATATTGAAATTTTTACACAAAATCGCAGAATGCGTAACAAATCATCACTCAATTAAATAAACATGCAATGTGATTAGGTCATATGATGTAGCATTCTTGTATATACTATATAAAGAGACACTCTAAAGAAAGAGGGACCTTTAAGCTAAGCGAATGAGTGCAGATGGATTCAGTACGCTTGTCCGCACATTGTCCCAGAAGGCTGAACAGAAGCCGAGCAGCCTGTTCAGGACATACACTGAACATCACCCAAAACACAGCCCAATGCGCTCACCCACGCACAGATACACACACACACACACACACACACACACACACACACACACACACACACACACACACACACACACACACACACACACACACACACACACACACACACACACACACACACACACACACACACACTGTAGCTGATGGAGATGTTCATTAAACTTTGCTACATAGTTGTCACATATTCTATGATTTTCTGTACATATGCAAACAGAGCCCAAACTCTCAGTGAATATCCTTAGCACTTTTGTATGTCTATATGAGTTCTTGAGTACTAATGAATACATATAGAGTCTTTCAGTACATGCACAGACGGTATTTCTGTTCCAAACCACACGCCCAGCCATTTGTGAAGCACACCCTAATTAAGATAACAATAAATGTGATTTGTTAAGCCAGTTTAAAGCTGGTTCTGTTCACTGAAAACCCTTTTGTCCTTGGCTTGTACTGGTTAATTAAACAAATGTAAATTGGGTAGTCAGAGCAGACAGCAAATTTTCTGTCTCTGATCTTTCTTTGCAGCAGCATTTGGAGGCTTTAATGTTCTGTCGATCTTTTCAAACAGAAGTCTGTCCCACTAGGGTTTCCATTAGAGAATAAGGCAAGTGGGGGTTAAGGGGAAATGGGATGACAATATTCTTGCAACTATTGTCAGTCTCCATTCTCTTTTTTTTGTGAGTTATGAATTTTGAGTCATATGGATTTACCCAATTATGATATGGGACCAGTGCTGGCAAAATGAGTCGCAATGAGCACATTTTCAAAAATGAGTTATTGTTATTATGTTCACATTCTCTATTAAAAAACCTTCAAAATGATGTATGATTTGTTTGAATCGGGCAAAAAATGAGTGATCTACACCTGTTTGAAGTCGATAGAGTCAGCAAAGTCAATTTTGAGAAAAATCGAGTTAAAGTTTTCTGAAGGTTCCAAAACAAAATCACCCAGCAACCATACCTTAAAATCCCAGGTAATAACACCAAATTTGACACACACCAAGTCAACACCAAATATCTATAGGAAAAATATATATTAAAATTTTTTTCCATGATACCACAATTGTTTGATTAACATTAATAAAAACAGACTTAATTTGTGTTCCGAAGATGAACGAAGGTCTTACGGGTTTGGAACGACATGAGGGTGAGTAATTAGTGACAAAATTTTCATTTTTGGGTGAACTATCACTTTAAGACCTACTGTACCGCACGGATCTAAAATAATGTCACACATCAGATGTTTTTCCCCAACAGTTAACCAAACGTTCACATAACATAACAAGACATAACATATAATGTTTGCGTGAATACTCACCAAGACAGACATTTTGAAATACTATAATTCTGTATATATCGGGACCGCACGCTGTCTGAGGCGTCTTTCTGTGCGCGCTTCGGATCTGTCAGTCAGTGCGAGTACGATCGTTTTGATGGACAAAAGAAAGGTACACCTCTCTGAAAACATACAAATAAAGATACTTTTAGATGTTTAATTGCTATTTGAAGCATTGGGATGGCTAGACAAGGTCTTAATGAACTAATTTTTGTGAAAACCTCAAAATCGACCAACATTTTTCACTTATTGTGCCTGAAGCTCGAAATTATCCTGTGCGCATTCCGACTCCTTTTGCCAGTACGGGTCACATATGTTTGTGCTATTTTTGCTCAGGTTAAAAGGTAAAGTGTGCAATAATATATTAATTAAAAATAAAATAATGCTGTAAAATAAAGACTAGTTTCCCAAACATCTTCAAATTGGTTCAGACGAAGCAATTAGTTCTTCCCCAAAACTGATGCTATTGGTAATGCCACAGTATTTACTTTTTCAGGGAAAATCAACCTATGAATTACTTATAGCTGACTCTGCAGATTAAACTGTGAAAAAGTATTTAGGAGTAAGACAAAAAAAAATTTGAGTTGTGTTGCTGTATGTATAGGCCTAGTTATGAGGCCATAGTGTACTTCTAAACGTTGACAAATGAACTTTTTTCAATCAAATATAAACTTTTGAAAATTTTGTCTAGTGCAGGATGACTCATCCTGCACTACATTGATTTTTGTCCAATCAGATGCCCCGCCACCTAATACACCCACAATGACTATCATGTAGCAAATAATGTTCATGGTTGTGAATCTTAAATAAATTATCTTTGATATATCCCACCCAAACTTCCTGCTTCAATAGGCTATACATCAAGACAGGAAAAATTAGTTTGTCAGGCATTTTTATTTCTTTAAACATTTACAAATTTCAGCTTTAATAGCTGCATGCAAATCTAATGGCACGTCCTGCATCGTTTTCCATTCTTAATTTGCTTTCTTTTGTTGAATCTATCCTTGTTGTCCCCCACTAATATCTGTCAGCGTTTAGTAAGTGATTGTTTATAAGCCACTGAACTTGCACTGTGTATGTCTGCACCAAAACTAGGTCACTGTCTGCAGAGATGCTGTCTTTTCTGCCCCTCTGACACCCTCTTTCTTCTCCCGTGTGTCTGCTGGGGGAAGGCAGAGGTTGCTATGGGCCTATGTGAGCTAGCATGTGGAAATGTTGGACTGGAAATGCCTTTTGTCATATCTTTGTGGGTGATGAACAGGGTCGGAAAACTCCTCAGTGACCTCTTCATGCCCCACCACCCAATCACGAAACATTTCAAGAATCCTTTTGTAGTTTGTAGTTTGTGTACTGTATGTGTGAATTCAACACATTTATAGTGTTATTTGAACTGACGCTGTTTTCTCACAGGGCGATTGTGCAGTCAGCATGACCACAGTTCACAATCAGAAAAACAAACCGAAACATCTTATCTTATACAAACACAACCTTCTCGTCTTACATTCAGTGACAGTCACATTGTGTTCTTTGTTTGTACATACTTCTCTTTAAGCTTGGGTGGAGTGGCTGATTACTTGAAAGAGCCTTTCTTTATAAGAAAAAACTAATGTTTTTTTAATGCACATTTTTGCACATGGATGAGTTGGGTACATTTGTGTGCTTGCCTTGTGTATGTTTTGTGCCTATTTGTGATTTAAAGTAATAGTCAGTGTGTGTTAATAATTAAAAAATCCATTACTTTCACTCCAGTGAACGGTGTCCTGGGGAATGGAGTATTAGTAGATGAAGATAAAAGAAACTGTACAGAGATTATTCTAAGAAGCAGGAACTGGTTTGTGTGGTGAATATATATGTGTGTGTGTGTGTGTATATATATATATATATATATATAGTGTGTATATACATATATTCACACTATATACACTCACCTAAAGGATTATTAGGAACACCTGTTCAATTTTTCATTAATGCAATTATCTAATCAACTAATCACATGGCAGTTGCTTCAATGCATTTAGGGGTGTGGTCCTGGTCAAGACAATCTCCTGAACTCCAAACTGAATGTCAGAATGGGAAAGAAAGGTGATTTAAGCAATTTTGAGCGTGGCATGGTTGTTGGTGCCAGACGGGCCGGTCTGAGTATTTCACAATCTGCTCAGTTACTGGGATTTTCACGCACAACCATTTCTAGAGTTTACAAAGAATGGTGTGAAAAGGGAAAAATATCCAGTATGCGGCAGTCCTGTGGGCGAAAATGCCTTGTTGATGCTAGAGGTCAGAGGAGAATGGGCCGACTGATTCAAGCTGATAGAAGAGCAACTTTGACTGAAATAACCACTCGTTACAACCGAGGTATGCAGCAAAGCATTTGTGAAGCCACAACACGCACAACCTTGAGGCGGATGGGCTACAACAACAGAAGACCCCACCGGGTACCACTCATCTCCACTACAAATAGGAAAAAGAGGCTACAATTTGCACGAGCTCACCAAAATTGGACAGTTGAAGACTGGAAAAATGTTGCCTGGTCTGATGAGTCTCGATTTCTGTTGAGACATTCAGATGGTAGAGTCAGAATTTGGCGTAAACAGAATGAGAACATGGATCCATCATGCCTTGTTACCACTGTGCAGGCTGGTGGTGGTGGTGTAATGGTGTGGGGGATGTTTTCTTGGCATCGTTTAGTGCCAAGAAAACATCTTGTTTAGTGCCAATTGGGCATCGTTTAAATGCCACGGCCTACCTGAGCATTGTTTCTGACCATGTCCATCCCTTTATGACCATCCTCTGATGGCTACTTCCAGCAGGATAATGCACCATGTCACAAAGCTCGAATCATTTCAAATTGGTTTCTTGAACATGACAATGAGTTCACTGTACTAAAATGGCCCCCACAGTCACCAGATCTCAACCCAATAGAGCATCTTTGGGATGTGGTGGAACGGGAGCTTCGTGCCCTGGATGTGCATCCCACAAATCTCCATCAACTGCAAGATGCTATCCTATCAATATGGGCCAACATTTCTAAAGAATGCTTTCAGCACCTTGTTGAATCAATGCCACGTAGAATTAAGGCAGTTCTGAAGGCGAAAGGGGGTCAAACACAGTATTAGTATGGTGTTCCTAATAATCCTTTAGGTGAGTGTATGTGTGTGTGTGTGTATGTATATACACTCACCTAAAGGATCCAGGGCACGAAGCTCCCGTTCCACCACATCCCAAAGATGCTCTATTGGGTTGAGATCTGGTGACTGTGGGGGCCATTTTAGTACAGTGAACTCATTGTCATGTTCAAGAAACCAATTTGAAATGATTCGAGCTTTGTGACATGGTGCATTATCCTGCTGGAAGTAGCCATCAGAGGATGGGTACATGGTGGTCATAAAGGGATGGACATGGTCAGAAACAATGCTCAGGTAGGCCGTGGCATTTAAACGATGCCCAATTGGCACTAAGGGGCCTAAAGTGTGCCAAGAAAACATCCCCCACACCATTACACCACCACCACCAGCCTGCACAGTGGTAACAAGGCATGATGGATCCATGTTCTCATTCTGTTTACGCCAAATTCTGACTCTACCATCTGAATGTCTCAACAGAAATTGAGACTCATCAGACCAGGCAACATTTTTCCAGTCTTCAACTGTCCAATTTTGGTGAGCTCGTGCAAATTGTAGCCTCTTTTTCCTATTTGTAGTGGAGATGAGTGGTACCCGGTGGGGTCTTCTGCTGTTGTAGCCCATCCGCCTCAAGGTTGTGCGTGTTGTGGCTTCACAAATGCTTTGCTGCATACCTCGGTTGTAACGAGTGGTTATTTCAGTCAAAGTTGCTCTTCTATCAGCTTGAATCAGTTGGCCCATTCTCCTCTGACTCTGATGCCCGTGATCTTCGGGCCCTTAGACGGCACTGCATCACATACAGGAATGCTACTGTAATGGAAATCACAACATGGGCTCAGGAATACTTCCAGAAAACATTGTCGGTGAGCACAATCCACCGTGCCATTCGCCGTTGCCGGCTAAAACTCTATAGGTCAAAAAAGAAGCCATATCTAAACATGATCCAGAAGCGCAGGCGTTTTCTCTGGGCCAAGGCTCATTTAAAATGGACTGTGGCAAAGTGGAAAACTGTTCTGTGGTCAGACAAATCAAAATTTGAAGTTCTTTTTGGAAAACTGGGACGCCATGTCATCCGGACTAAAGAGGACAAGGACAACCCAAGTTGTTATCAGCGCTCAGTTCAGAAGCCTGCATCTCTGATGGTATGGGGTTGCATGAGTGCGTGTGGCATGGGCAGCTTACACATCTGGAAAGGCACCATCAATGCTGAAAGGTATATCCAAGTTCTAGAACAACATATGCTCCCATCCAGACGTCGTCTCTTTCAGGGAAGACCTTGCATTTTCCAACATGACAATGCCAGACCACATACTGCATCAATTACAACATCATGGCTGCGTAGAAGAAGGATCCGGGTACTGAAATGGCCAGCCTGCAGTCCAGATCTTTCACCCATAGAAAACATTTGGCGCATCATAAAGAGGAAGATGCGACAAAGAAGACCTAAGACAGTTGAGCAACTAGAAGCCTGTATTAGACAAGAATGGGACAACATTCCTATTCCTAAACTTGAGCAACTTGTCTCCTCAGTCCCCAGACATTTGCAGACTGTTATAAAAAGAAGAGGGGATGCCACACAGTGGTAAACATGGCCTTGTCCCAACTTTTTTTAGATGTGATGCCA
This sequence comes from Coreius guichenoti, assembly GCA_039654105.1. Taxonomy (NCBI): domain Eukaryota; kingdom Metazoa; phylum Chordata; class Actinopteri; order Cypriniformes; family Gobionidae; genus Coreius; species Coreius guichenoti. Next base: position 14,626,500 of record CM077182.1, on the reverse strand, counting down.
TGAAATTTAAAATCAACTTATTTTTCCCTTAAAATGATAAATTTTCTCAGTTTAAACATTTGATATGTCATCTATGTTGTATTCTGAATAAAATATTGAAATTTGAAACTTCCACATCATTGCATTCTGTTTTTATTCACAATTTGTACAGTGTCCCAACTTCTTTGGAATCGGGTTTGTAAATTCATGGTGTAATACATAAAGTATTTCACTATATCCTCTATATTTTATGGTCTATGTTTCTCTGGAATTGTCTGACAACAAACTTTGTGCCTGTCTCAAAACAAGCTGAGGTGGAGTAGAAATCTGAAGTCACAAAGAGCCAAAGGGGAAATCAGTGTAATTTGAGATCAGAACTATTGAGCAATATATCACATTTTGTTTCTTTTTTCTTTCTTCAGAGCTGAGGTTACTTACTCGGGATGGGAAGGAGAGAGAGAGAAGGAGAGATGTTCAAGATCTGTGTTCTGCGATCCTAAGTAAAGTACAGTTTGTGCAGGGGAGGAATTAGTGTCCACGGATTAGATGAAGTTTTCTGACAGCCGTAACTAATCATTTCACACCACCCCACCATCCACACACACACACACACGCACGCACGCACGCACGCACGCATGCACGCACACACACACACACACACACACACACACACACACACACACACACACACACACACACACACACACACACACACACATACACACATACACACATAAAGGGGATTTACAAGGCAATCATGCCCTAAGAGCAAAGTATCTTATCTAAAGATCTAGGGCAAGGTAGATGCACTTTATCAAATGTTGTGGAGCAAACAGGTCTGACCTGAAGGAAAAAGGCCGAAGCTAATCTATTCTCTTTAACCATTTGCATTGTTCTGCTTGACAAAAACAAAGAATCACATGCCCATGGTACACAGTACACTTTAAGAATGATGTTTGAGTTGAGATTAGATTTTATCCTGAATGGCAATTCAGACCTAAGGAAGTTTTGAGAGGGTGATGGTGTCCGTTTATCAATATATCCGTTAAATGGAAAACGGTATATGAGTTGACCCCTTTTTACTGGACCTGGTTTGGCTGGGAGAGACACAGCTGTTGATTAGTAGCAACACCTGTACCAAGGTCAGAACATGGTAGTGAGTTATTTTAGACAGTAAGGGGAAGTGTTAGTGATATGGGCTCCAGCTGACCTCATCTTATCTCACAAGGCTGTAGGGAACAGTGTTATTTTAATATTATTTAAATAAAAAATTGAATTAGCTATTATTTTTATATCATCAGTTTTTAATTTCCTAAAGTTTTAATAATTTTATGTGATTTTGTTATTTTTATATATTTTTATTCAGTGTTATTCAGGTAGTTGTAATGGCAACATTTATAATTTAAAAATTTAAAATGTATAAGTTTTAATTTTTATCTAATATTTGTATTTTATTTTATTTCAGCTTTCTTTAAATTATACTGGTAGGCAACTTAATTATGATGCCTTGTTAAATACCTTGTCTATAGATACCAAATATAGCAGCATCACATTTATGCCTTTGGCAAACCCAGAATGCATTGTGACATGCTCAGTGACAAACCAGATAGTGAACTATATTTATTATAAATAAATTTCAAATCTATCAGTACTGAAAATGATCTGTAAATAGTATTAGTTGACTATTTTACCCAATCACTGCTGAAATAACAACTTATGTTTTGTTGTTGTTGTTTTGTTTTTAACTGGTGTAAGTTATTTTTAGTTGGTTTAAAGTGGTCTCCCAGCCTGACCAAGATAGTGTTTAGCTGGTTTATCTGGACAACAGTTGTTCTCCTAGCCTGACAAGTTGAAAATTGCCCAAACACCCTAAAACCAGCTAAAAGACCATCCAGGTGAGGAGAACAGAAAACCAGCAAGAATATTTGTGTGTGCTGTGTATTTTTTATGCATATTATGTTGGGTTGCACTTTATTTTATTATAACTATATAACTTTATATAAGCATCAAAATAAAGCGTTAGATATTAAGCAGACAGTCTACTAATACTATAATGAGAGTTAGTTGACATGTAGTTGCAAAGTTACTTAAAGTTATAGTAGAATGTCTAAAGTGGACTATCAAAGTAGTGTTAACTTGTGTGGTTAGCTTAGCAACATGCTAGCGTCACCCTTCATTGGAACCAATTGTAAGGGAACTACAGAGTTGCTTGCATTCAAATCAGTCACTTGTGAAGTTCCATGATGATCAGGTAGACAGTTAGACAGTGAAGCAGATCAATAGGATTTGGAACAGTTGCCGTGTTTATTCCAGTTAAAACTAGTTTAAAGCTCAGTGTTGAACTAATTACAATATTTTGGCACATATAATCTAGAATAGGTTTCAGGTTGTGAAATTGCTGTGGGTTATGTAAAGGTTAATCGGAATATAAGTGATGAAATACTTTTTCCTTTGTTAACCACGGAACATAATATAATTAAATAAATGCCAGAATTGTGTAAAAACATTTTGGAAGGAAAGTAGATGTGGTGCTCTCTAAGAAACAGTCTTTTTCTGGTTTTGATCTTCATAGCCCTGGTTCTAGTCACGAGGAACTGATAAATCCTTCTTAGCTGGATGCTTGGCCTTTGGTTACACAATAGTCCATAGTGACTTTTCAACAAAGGAGAATTAAACATCTAAAGCCAAGCCACATTAGCCCTGTTTCCCATCAAGTAAGTAGCAGTTAAATAATCAGGTTTAATACTAATGCACAATCACACTGACCCTCGGCATAATATTCAAATTCTCTGACTTTCTCTGACTCTGAATTTATTCATATTCACAGTTTTTTTTATTATATTATTATTATTATAATTTATTACTTTATTTTTATTTTTATAGTATTACTTATTATACACATTTCCCTTAAGGGGTCCTTAGTCCATGTTGCACAGTAATTGAATATTATGTTTAAATATAAAAATTATTAATAATAAAATTATGATTAAATAATATATATTATTTAATATATATAATATATATTATTTAATATTTATATATATATATTATTTAATATTTATTTATATATTTATTAATATTTATTTAATATATATTTATATAAAAAAATATTATTTTTTTTTTCATATATGTATTTCATATATGTTTAGTCCTTGTTGCACAGTAATTATGATTTTTAAATATTTTAAGTGTGGGTCAATTTTTACCCAAGGTTAAAAGGTAATGCCGTTTCTTAGGTCGAGAGGTCAGAGTCCAAATATATCTGTGATGGCGAAACTGTCCCAAGCTGAAATTTTCTCAGGAAAACAGATAACACAATACACTCCATTGTGAAACACATGGCACAGATAGAATCAATAGGGCTCAAGCACGGAAGTGCACATGCACACACACACGCTTTATTATCACATTCATGAACCTCTAATATAGACAACAATTCTGATATAAAACTCTATTTATGACAAATTAAACTATACACATACACATTCCCTTATCAGCTTAAACCACCCCTTTCCCCAAGAACGTTGTTGTGTAATTGTGCGATTGTAAAAAAAAGGCCTTCAGTGACCCAGCGATGCGTTAAACATGGATGGCAGTCCGGCTGCCTTGGCAACCGGTTCAATACGGTTATGCAAGAGACAGGATGTAGGAGAGATAGAGTTATGAATTCACTGCTGTGTAGACAAATCAAAAGGCTTTTCTGCACCCGTTCTGAAGTTACATCATCATTACAGCGATTCCAGATGCAGATAAAAAAAGAAAACAGGCCAGTTGATTTTTAAAACCACAGCATTTTTACACACACACACACACACACACACACACACACACACACACACACACACACACACACACACACACACACACACACACACATGTTGGTGCAACTACATTATGAGGACATTCCATAGATGTAATGATTTTTATACTGTACAAACTGTACATTATATCCCCCTACACTACCCCTACCCCTAAACCTACCCATCACAGAAAACATTCTGCATTTTTACATTTTTAATAAAACATTGTTTAGTATGTTTTTTAAGCTATTTTTATTATGAGGACACAGGAAATGTCCTCATGAACCACGTTTACGTTGTAATACCAGTGTAATACCCATGTCATTATACAAATTTGTGTCCTCATAAATCACATAAACAAGCACACACACACACACACACACACACACACACACACACACACACACACACACACACACACACACACACACACACACACACGCACACACACACACAGACAGTCTAAATTTCTAGGCCAGTGTGCGCAGATGTGGGTGGTTTTCGTGGGAGAGTTTCAGATGGACAGATTCAGATGCTAGATAGTGACAGCATCTATACTACTGCAGATTGTTATGTCACCTGCTTACATCGCAGACTCGACCCATTTAAGAGCGCGAGGCATTCTGAAATACAGTTTCTCTGTCATTATTTATTTTTTCTGCACAGCCATAACGGACCAAAGGTCAAACAAAATTCGGGCTGATGGTGTGTGCTCTGTGTATGTCATACTGACCTTATTTGGAGTTGCACAAAATGTGTAACTGCCTCAACGCATATGCATCCTCAGGGTTGTGTAACAATCCTGGCACAGGCTGCCCTTTACTGACATGACAGGAAAATATATATGCGCATGTAGGTGGAGAAGGGGATGCATCTGTATCTATAATAAAGAAATCTTTCTGTATGATTAAGCCAATTACATAGTTTCTGGTACACCTTACATAATATAGGGCTAAAATACTTTTTCCCATTTTCTGTATTGTTCCAGAGACTTATCTGATGGTGATGTCGCAGACAGCAGACAGTCTAAATGATGTAACAACTGCACAAACGCTGACATTAAACGCTGACATCAAACGTGGGTAAAACCGGACCGCATCAATATTCTAGTTAGTGGGAGGCAGACAAATAGAGGACAGACGGGGTCGAATGCGTTTATTAATACCATGCAGGAAGGCTGTGCGGGCATAGAAAGACATCTGGACAGAGCAAAAGAATAGATAGATTGATAGGATGGAGAGAGAGAAAATATGTGTTTAAACTGGATTCCATGTTGCATTTTTCATTGTAACCCTTCACAAATCTTCAATACTTAAAGAGATTCATCCTAAAATAAAAATGTTGTCATTATTTACTCTTCCTCGTGTTGTTCCAAACCTGTATAACTATATTTCTTCTGTTTATGTTCGAAAGAACCTTGGACACCATTGACTTTTTTGTACACTCTTATAAATAAAGGTCTACGGTTCCATGAAGAAACCCATTTCATACAAGTGGAAGTTTATGTTTTTTATACTAAGAAACTATACACTGAAAAGTTTTTGGGGTAGCCAAAAATGGTTCTTCCATGGCATTGGTGCAAAAACCAAGACATAAGGATGAGTAAATGATGACAGAATTTATATTTTTGGGTGAAATACTGTATGCCTTTAATGCTACAATACACAATAGCCCAGGGACAGTGTCGTTTCTAGTCTTCCTTATTTTTAATGCATTCAGCACACAGTAATCTGTTTGTGTTTTTTCTTGAACTAAATAATTCAGACAAACGCAATGACCTCGGGTCTGAGGGACAGGTTGTTCTGAACATATCCATGTTAATTCTGCATTAATGAAGGGCTGTGGAGGCCAAAGACACACACGGTGACACGTACAAGGACACACTTGCAAACTTAAACATGCTGAAATTTATGCACGGACACATGCGTTTACACTTATTCAAATATACTTGCATATGCAAAATATGCGGTGAAAATGCGCCTGTCGCTATCTCTTTTTTTTACCTCTTAGTCTTATGTAGCACAATATATGTTTAGACAAAAATGTTCTGTTAATGTATTTTTTTCACGTGGGATCATGTACCTGTGCTTTTATTTGATAGTTTTGTTTCTGTTTTTGCTGTTTCTTTTTTCTCTTTCTCTCATTTTTCTCTTTTGTGTGTGTTATATATGATGCTCTGTTCTTGTTTTTAGGTTGACTTTTTAACATCTCTGTCAAGGGTCTGCAGATGAAAAATAGCCCTTTGGGCTAATTCTGGCAAATTTACATTCATGTCTATTAATGTGCACAGCCCCTGTAAACAAATAAACTACAAAAAAACAAAAAAAAAACAAAAAAAAACATGGGCCGTGAAGGCCTACATTGAGGTCCCCTATAAGGAAACAAGCTTATAAATCATATCAATATATACATCAATAGAGTTAGTGTAAGGGGATAGAATATACAGTTTGTACAGTCTAAAAACCATTACGTCTGTGGAGAGTCCCCACAAAGATGTGTGTGTGTGTGTGTGTGTGTGCATGTGAGTGTGCGTGTGGTTACACTTGCTCTTTCATGTTCCAGGGAGTGTTTGACATATATTCAGTCAGGTGTGTATCTCTGTTCTTGAGGTTTGTACATGTAGAGGGATGCAACACATGCACTTTGGAAGAACATCTGTCTCTTTTTTTCCATTTGAAGAGAAGTAAATCAAGGTGTGTGTATATACTTGGAGTTTTTGACAAAATAGTATTAGTAAATGAAAATTAAAGAACATTAAAGAAGCAACATATCACTCTCCTTACAATTTCATTTAGCCCTTGAAAAGTACAAAGTATATATTTCACACTAGTCATCATAAAGTACATATTGGGTGAACTATCCCTTTAAAAACAGAATGTAAACTCTGAATTCTGAGAAATAAAGTCAGAATTGCAAGATATAAATTTTGAGATATAAACTTCCATACAAGCAGAGGGTAAATTAGGGTAAGATTGTGAATAAATTGTGAATAAAAATGTTGGTGTAGGTTGGTTTATCACATAAAACTATCGTATTGCTTCAGAAGACTCTCAGCAAATGTGTTCACTAGTTTTATGAACTTTTAATGGCGACATGTTTGAACTCAAAACTTATACTGTACGGAGTGATCATGACGTTCTTCAACATTTCTCCTTTTGTGTCCCCTGGATGAAAAAAAGTCATACGGGTTTGGGACGACAAAAGGGTTAGTAAAAATGACAGATTTTTATTTTTAAATAAACTATTCCTGTATCATTATGGAGTGACAAACACAGATCAGTGACTCTTTTCAGCCCACTAGCTGTTCATTACTCATGCAGTGATCAGATGCATTTGCATTTTTACAAACCCGATTCCAAAAAAGTTGGGACACTGTACAAATTGTGAATAAAAAAGGAATGCAATAATTTACAAATCTCATAAACTTATATTTTATTCACAATAGAATATAGATAACATATCAAATGTTGAAAGTGAGACATTTTGAAATGTCATGCCAAATATTGGCTCATTTTGGATTTCATGGGAGCTACACATTCCAAAAAAGTTGGGACAGGTAGCAATAAGAGGCCGGAAAAGTTAAATGTACATATAAGGAACAGCTGGAGGACCAATTTGCAACTTATTAGGTCAATTGGCAACATGATTGGGTATAAAAAGAGCCTCTCAGAGTGGCAGTGTCTCTCAGAAGTCAAGATGGGCAGAGGATCACCAATTCCCCCAATGCTGCGGCGAAAAATAGTGGAGCAATATCAGAAAGGAGTTTCTCAGAGAAAAATTGCAAAGAGTTTGAAGTTATCATCATCTACAGTGCATAATATCATCCAAAGATTCAGAGAATCTGGAACAATCTCTGTGCGTAAGGGTCAAGGCCGGAAAACCATACTGGATGCCGTGATCTTCGGGCCCTTAGACGGCACTGCATCACATACAGGAATGCTACTGTAATGGAAATCACAACATGGGCTCAGGAATACTTCCAGAAAACATTGTCGGTGAACACAATCCACCGTGCCATTCGCCGTTGCCGGCTAAAACTCTATAGGTCAAAAAAGAAGCCATATCTAAACATGATCCAGAAGCGCAGGCGTTTTCTCTGGGCCAAGTGTCATTTAAAATGGACTGTGACAAAGTGGAAAACTGTTCTGTGGTCAGACGAATCAAAATTTGAAGTTCTTTTTGGAAAACTGGGACGCCATGTCATGCGGACTAAAGAGGACAAGGACAACCCAAGTTGTTATCAGCGCTCAGTTCAGAAGCCTGCATCTCTGATGGTATGGGGTTGCATGAGTGCGTGTGGCATGGGCAGCTTACACATCTGGAAAGGCACCATCAATGCTGAAAGATATATCCAAGTTCTAGAACAACATATGCTCCCATCCAGACGTCGTCTCTTTCAGGGAAGACCTTGCATTTTCCAACATGACAATGCCAGACCACATACTGCATCAATTACAACATCATGGCTGCGTAGAAGAAGGATCCGGGTACTGAAATGGCCAGCCTGCACTCCAGATCTTTCACCCATAGAAAACATTTGGCGCATCATAAAGAGGAAGATGCGACAAAGAAGACCTAAGACAGTTGAGCAACTAGAAGCCTGTATTAGACAAGAATGGGACAACATTCCTATTCCTAAACTTGAGCAACTTGTCTCCTCAGTCCCCAGACGTTTGCAGACTGTTATAAAAAGAAGAGGGGATGTCACACAGTGGTAAACATGGCCTTGTCCCAACTTTTTTTAGATGTGTTGATGCCATGAAATTTAAAATCAACTTATTTTTCCCTTGATGATACATTTTCTCAGTTTAAACATTTGATATGTCATCTATGTTGTATTCTGAATAAAATATTGAAATTTGAAATTTCCACATCATTGCATTCTGTTTTTATTCACAATTTGTACAGTGTCCCAACTTTTTTGGAATCGGGTTTGTATAATCTTTCTGTAAATTTGTGTGATGAGTATTTAGGTCAGTTGATAATGTTCAGTCCAGCTGGTGTTGAGATGCTGGTTTGTGAGACATTTTACTATGTGTGTTTATTATTCCTGCTTCAGATGTTTCTCCTAACATTTTTTGAGTTAATTAAAAGTGGACTTTAATGAGTCCTTGTTGACATACAGTAAAGGCCCATTCACACCAATAAAGATAACTATATTAGTTTCCACACCAGCAGACTGTTTATTTTAAGCGCGCACTGCAGTTTTGTTGTCTGTTGCTTAAAGTCAAGTCACCTGGTAACACTTAAGTATGGGTAACACATATTCACTATTAACTACGACTTTTGCCTCAATAAACTCCTAATTTACTGCTTATTAATAGTTAGTAAGGTAGTTTTAGTTTAGGTATGGGGTAGGATTAAGGGATGTAGAATAAGGTCATGCAGAATAAGGCATTAATATGTGTTTTATAAGTACTAATAAACAGCCAGTATCCTAGTATGCATGCTAATAAGCAACTAGTTAATAGCGAGAATTGAACCCTAAAATAAAGTGTTACCAGTCACCTTTATTTATATAGCGCTTTATACAATACAGATTGTTTCAAAGCAGCTTTACAGTGATAACAGGAAAATGATGCTGTTTTTCAGCTGAAGTCAGTTCAGTGTTGATTCAGTTCTGTTGTAAAGATCATCAATTATAAAATTAGTTCATTTAATTTATAAAGCAGTTCTGCAAAAAATGATGTCATTGTCTCAGTTCAGTCTCAGTTCTTATACTGTACAGCAGCGTCAGTACAGTCAGATCAGTAAGATGTTTTCTCACTGCTATCATTTTTGTTGTGTGAGTATTTTGTTATTGAGAGGAAAGTGCACAGCACATATTCACATATTCATCTAAACGTCGCTCTCAGCAGCGTGGATGGCGCCTGGATGTTCGTTAACAATATATCGCTGCAAATTAGGGTATTTCAAAGAAAGCGAAGAACGAAACGGAAATTCACTGTCAGTATATCGGGCATTGAATCAGTCTCTTGTATGTTACATGTGCTGGAAAAAATCATTTTGAAAGTGATTTCAACGATATCGTTTTTCTGTGTCGTTATCGTTATAGTTGTGGTGTGGACTCTGCTATTCTTTTATATTTAGAATGATTTTTAGAACTATATCTTTATTATTATTTTTATAATTATAGTCATTGGTGTGAACGGGCCTTAAGAGTGTAGCGCTACAGTATAAAATGAATGTGGATAGCATAGCACAGATAATTTGGTGTTGGAAGAATTTGATGAGACATTTTTGAGTTCATATTGAGTTGTGATTGCACACTTTGGTATCTTGGCAAATCGGAGCACAATTTTGAGATTTTTCATTTTTGTTCTCTTTTGCAAAAACTCATGTGAGATTGAATTAGTAACCAATATCGGAGATTCAGCAGAAGTCTCCATTTGCACTCCATGTAAACTCATGTCTGCCCAGGAGAAACAATTAAGATATTGAAGAGTCATATTGTCATTTTGTCACAAAGGTTAAGCGTGGTGTAGGTAGAAGACAGACGATGATGATGATGAAGAATTCACAAAATGGCTTTATTAAAAGAAAGATAACCAAAACCAAACCGTACCATGCATTAGTGACAACCGACAAACAGAACTGAAAACACAGGAACTAAATACTCAGGGAGACAAGATTAATTAATGAAACACAGCTGATAACGATGAACTAATAATGACTGTAACCATGGTAACTAAAGAGTAGCGGGAAATTCAAACAAAGGAACACACGTGACTGATAATAAACAAACTAAAAATCCAAACATAACAGAACCGTGACACATTTGTCATTTTTCTTTCTTCCATACACCTTCACGACGGAGTATGTACAGTATACTATATGCACAGATGATCTACTGTTTGCCAAAACATGTAGTATGTAACATTCTGTATCCCATAATGCAATTCACTCAACATGACCTTCAGTTTCCAATGTGATAAATGAACCAGAAATAATAATTAGTTGATTTGTCATCTACTTAATTCTTGGAAGTCTGGTCAAATAATAATACATTTTTAATGCACAATTAGTAAATGTTTTATACAAAAAAATATGTTTTATTTATTTATCTGACAATATGACAATACTTTATATCTGACAATACATGATGATAATATATTTAAAAAAGATATACAGGCAGCATACAGTGTTAACTGTGCAGTAGTATACCATTCAGAACATAAGCCAAAACCACACATACAGTAATACTCCCTCACTTATAATATACATTGCTCATTGAACTAAACAGGTAGTTCATTATTACAGAGGACTGCATTGGTCTGTAATGAGTGTTTCTAGTTAGTGGCTACGACAGTCAGTAAGCAGGAAAATAACTGCTTGTGAAGTCTTCCAGGAAGTGTAAGTCATTGTGGGTAAGAGAGAGATAACTACTAAGGCTAACTAAGTACATGAAAACTTTCTGGCAAGATGATCAATAATCTAGTTGTGTTTGACTGTTTTGATTCTTTCCTTATGTCAGAAGTATTTCTCTCCACACATGCTCGGTGTGTAGCTGGGACTTTATTTAAGTTGCTGGATGATAAAAGAGCTAATGAAGGATGTGGGAGGCCAGAGCCACATAATGGAAGCAGAATATTTCAAACAGATGCAAACAACACACACACACATGCTTTACTCTAATGAGCTATACATTCATTTCTTTCTAATGTGCAGTAGGGAGAGTAATGGGTAGGAGAAGCTTGTTTTTGTGTAGTTTTACTCTTTAGTTGAGCAATCTTGCATCTGGTTGGAAGTGTGTGTTATGATGTGTTGTGTATAAACTCTGGAAGATGCCTACACACTAAAACATGTTCATGTACCCACAGGAAGACTGTGTGTGGGTCTGGTCTTGCCTAAATTGAAGGGACCAAATGTTTCCAAAGTAAAACCTGATATCACCTGCACTGTGGGGACCACACAAAGAAAATGGCTTAATAAATGACCTAATAAAAATATAACTATGGAAAAGTTTTGTGTGAGGGTTAGGTTTAGGGAAAATAAAATAGCATAAGTTCAGTATAAAAATGTGTGTTTATGTATGTATTCGGTTATAGTGTAGGGTCAACTTTCGTGGCGTTCTAAATTGTTCAAATTTTTCTTTTACAACTATATGCAATTATATAAAAAAGAACATAAAGAATATATATGTTTTGTTTTTTATGTATAGCGAGTTAGTAGAACTTGTTCATATAGCTAATTCATATAAATCAAGTATTTCAATAAATTTTCATTTATATAAAAACAATAAAATCTATGATATTTATTATGCATATACATATTTATGTCTGTTTATGTATGTTTTTTTAGATTTATTTATAGGGACAACTTTATTTGCGGTCATTTTAGGGCATTTGGGGCAGATTTTTGTTTTAAATTATAATTTTTTTTGTGATGTAAACTTAGAATTCCTAGAAAAAAGCCGGAAATACATAATATGTAATGATGTAATTGTAAAAATGTATTATTATTTTTATATTATTTTATAATTAGTATATATTTGTTCTAGTTAGTAGAACTTATTCATATAATAAATTACAAGTATATAAATGCAAGTATTTAAATCTATTGTTTATATATATATATATATATATATATACATATACATACAATAAAATCTATATTTCCCTATTTAGATAGCTAAGTAAATGTTTTGTGTTTTTGTGTGTACCAGAGCGCAGAAGGAAGAAGGTTTCCAGACAATCCAATTTAATCCACTCAAAAGACTGGATTACTACTGTGTCGGTACATAAACAGACACACATATACTCAGTGCATTATAAAATTACACTGGCTTTATATTTCCCCCCAAACTGGCACAGCTCACAGGAGATTTGAGGGTCTGGTCTTCACTTTACCACACTATGATGAGAAGGGACAGCCTGCGCTCTCTTTATTTTAAGTGGATTGTCTGGGGTTCCTGGAGCAGAACAGACTGGCCCCTCAGTTTCTGTCAAGACTGTGTGTAAACAAACTGTTGGGCATGTAGAAGCAATCATATATTATTATAGCATATGATTTGTTTTAGTGAATTAGTTTGTTCTCATGGTTCATGTACAGTAAATGAACCAGATCAAAATGAAATGATCCACTATTTGAATCTCTGTGCACAAGTCCAGAACAGCAACAGCCAATGAACAGCACTTAACATCCTAATCTGGTCATATCTTTTTTTGGGGGGTAGTAAAATTGGCACATTTTTCATCGGTGCAAGCAAACAAGCCAATGCTCTACAACATTAATCATCAACATGTCAGCCGGTGGTTCGATCTAAGACAGGTTGACATGGAAACACAGTGACTTATCTAGATTGAGAGAGACACTTGTCTAATTTAAACACCCTTCAGGATGGGGAGAAAACAGCCTTTCTTAGGGGACAAACCAATTTGACAGTGTTATTATGGAAATTCTCTCAACAGGTTGGGTCTGACAGTTATTTATAGTTTGTATCCAGGGTGAAAAACAGTAGATTGGTTGTGGGGATAAGTTTTGTTCAGATAGGTATCAGTACAGGCTTTAATATGTGTACATTTTAAGCTGAATAGGCCCTTTGTTTGCTTGTATGCTGAATACTGTTTTGTACACTGACCTCATCACAAAATTATTTCCAAAAATAATTAATAAATAAAAATATAATAAATAATAAATGTCATGTGGTTTAACCATCAAGTAAAATGTAATAACACATTTCATTTGTTATTTAATTTTCTTTTTATATATACATTTATATTTTTAACAAATGTTATGAATAATTAATTCAGTATGAATGATTTTTTAGGATATGTACAACCTGAACTATCATTGCTTTGCCATAAAATGTCAAATTAACTGAAATTTAAAGTTGTTTGGACGACATGACCTTTGGATAAAACACGATTGTGATTTATGTATTTATTCTTTTAAATATTAACAAGCAGTGAAAGAGTTTTATTATATTTTTTTCTAAGAAATAATCAAAAATGACTTTTCATTCTTTTAATGAGACTCTTTTTTTTCAGTTTGATATATTGAAAATCTCATTATATGTATGAATTAATAGCTTAAAATAGCATCCGAAATGGAAGATATAAAAATGTGTACAGTATAGTTTACTGGACACTGAAAGGGTTAACACTGATCTTTCCTAACCCTCTGAAATCAGTTTTATCTGCTCTTGTACAGTGTCTGTTTAGCCTGACCTAAAAACATATCATCATCCGTGCGAGAGAGACACAAGCTTATGAAATGAACATCTGTCTACGGCAGACATGCTCCTGTAAGCCGTACCCAGACGTATTGTTTTTCAAAGTTCGCAAGGAAGGCTTCTAAAATGAACCCTTGGCAAGGGAAATCTAAAGGGTGGAAGTGTGAAGGTGATTTGCTTTTGAAAATGTGCATTTCAAGCTCTATTAAAATGAAAATATGATCTCTGAACTTTTGCATATCTCCTTTTGTGAAACGCATCACAGCACCTTAAGAAAGATGAATCGTCTTTTGGGAAACTCAACTCTCGAAACCTCTCTCTCTCAGCGTCTCTCCTTAGTTTGAGAGAGTGCACTTTCACACAATGCTAAGCATCTGTTTTTTTCCCTACTCAAGGGACTGCATGATTGGTTAAAAGAGCCACTGTGCAGCCAATGAGAGGTCTGTTGTCATGCAGTCCTGGTCGTCTTTGGCCCTATCAGCCCGCCACAGCCAACCTCCTGCCTCCCCCAAAACACACACAAACACAAGTGTGCCAATGAGAGCTGTCATGACATAATAACACGTCTCGCCATCCTGACCCCCCTGCAGATTTACACAGTTTAAGCCTAGATCTCACCACCAGACAAATCAGCAGTGTCTCTCTAAAAAAAAAAAAAAAAGAGTTTTATTAAGAGTCTCTAGAAGTCTGCCACATGTCTTTCCTCCAATGCACTCATGGGTGGCCCTTTACCCTTGTTCTCTAGAAAAGCACACTGCACACTTTGGGATGTATATTTATATATGTGTATTTTATATTGTTGTTAAGTTATTGTATAATTACTGTAGTTATGTCATGAGTTTTCAAACTTTTTGGTGTCACTAGCTATGTTTCCATCCACCTTTTTTAGGATATCGCATTAAAAAAAACGCTGGATGGAAACGCCAAGATGCGCATAAATTCTAAAAATGTGCATAAAAAATGTATGCGTTCAATTGAGGTGGATACATTTTTTATCTGTTAGGAAGAACTATGATGGAAACACGTTTACCGAATAATCCCTCGATGCGCAACAAAAAACTCATGACTTTGTGGACTAAATAGTCGATGTGAAATGCCTGAAATCTGAAATGTCTGAGCCAAAGTCCATCATCAGAATGATTTGATATAATGACCTTCCAAAAGAGTCTCACATGATTGTGTTCCCAAACACCAGCATCTGAACGCAAGATAAAATGACAGCATTTATTGCTGTCTCTGAGACATTTATGATGAAGGAAAAACGAGCCATGGTGGCTTCTGCGATAGCAGCAACATCCATTTTTGTTACAGATATTTTGCGCCAATTTCCCAGGAAGTGACGATTTTGTTCTTTTGAGCACATTGGATGGAAACACTGCTTTATTTACAAATGTGTTGTGCGATATTCCAATTTTGCCCATAAGTTAAATGCCTAACTTTGGATGGAAACATAGCTACTGACACTTTCTAGTACTGTGATGCTAAAATTAATAAAGCTTTAAAGCCACAATATGTAATTTTTCGCCGCTAGAGGTCGCTTATTCAAAACAAAGGCGTAGCTTGATGACACCTTGATTTGGCGAAGCTTTTATTATGCTGCAGATGACCGCTTCTGCTTTTTCCGGTCATGCGTATGTGGGGTAACGCAGTGCTGTTTTATCATATTAGATACATTTGAGTGTGTTGAAAGTTATGTTATAATGCTACTATGTTATAATTGTTGCACACTGCAGTAAGCTAGATCGATATTAGGCATAGTAAAACATGGTTCTTGCGGTAAATAGCTGTATAATCATTGATTCGTTTTCTGTCGATGAATGTATCCAAACAGTTGGTCATCTGTCTAATAAAACATATAAAATAAAATAAACCAGAAATCGAGGATAACGCGGGTATGATGTCATTGATAGCCGACGCACGGACACGGTCCGTGTCCTGTTTAAAATGGCTTATTTCTCTGGATTTAAACATTCTTGGAAACATTTGGGATAATGTAACAACAAAATATATAACACTGTTCTAGTGGTATCTTACAGATTGTGCCTTTAGGCTGTAGCTAAAATATGAAGGCAGCCATGTATTTTCATGTATAAAGACGCACATTTATCATTTTAAAAATAAAAATATTATAAATGTGTACAATATTATCTAGATATGTAACTGCTAAGTTGCCATAACACTATTTTTTGTTCCTACCATAAATACTATGTATACATTTAAAAATAAACCTAAAACTATGGCTGTCTGTAGAATAGCAGAATGAATTAAGTATTAAACTTTGTGTGATTTACATTTGAAATCTTATAGTTTTATTAGATCTTCCCCTCTGCTGTAGCTCTTAAATCAAATGTGTGGAATAAAGTTAGTTTACTGTTAAGATGATCAGAATTTTAATTTTGGATGAACTGTTCCTTAAAATATTTATATTCTTAGAAGAACTGCATCTGTTTTGAGTGCATATTTTAATTGTCATCAGTGCACTCTAGGATTGTGTGTGTGTGTGTGTGTGTGTTTGATTGATCGGGAAATGCAGCATTGATACATGCGTCATGAAGCATATGGCGTGCTGCTGTCAGCTGAGTCCAAATAAGACCCACACACACACACACACACACACACACACACGATCTGTACATATGGTTCTTTGAATATTCATGCAGTAGGTTATAGCCAAAATTTTAAATCACAGTCTAACTTGACAGGCTTTTAAACAGCACTGTGGAAATCTGTCTCCCTCTCTCTATCTTTGTATTTTGCATTATCATCAGAAGATCACCAGCTGTGTCTGTCTCTACCGTCCTACATATGTGCACAAATCAATGCAATGCCTATGTGTCTGTCTGTGTGCATGCTTTTAATAATCCTCACAGATAGAGAGCTCCATTATAGAGATTGCTCTCTTTTACATCAGTCTCATTCTTCGGAACGCAACTTACAGTCATCGACACAAACTTAATCAACTCTGACCTTAATGGTTGTCAGATTTGATTTGATCATTTAGGCCATATATATTTATTGTTTTAAGCATAAATTTCACTAAATTTGGTTATATTCTTAACAAGTTGCTATTCCCAAAAGATAAATAGATATATACCTGTAAATCAATAGTATTTTAAAAATATGTTCTCTGACCCTGCAGTTTAAATATTGTTAGGGGGTGAGTTATAAATTTCCCATTCGTCAACAACATGACACATGTATCTCATTTTTCTTTCAACACATCTCTTTGCTTTTTTATTGCTCTCAGTGCTTTCCAAAGACTTTGAGCTCCTCTCGACACGTTGACCGATCCACATGTCCAATGAAAACATGAAGAGGGCAGTAATACGCTGGGATATTCTAGGCAGGGTTAAGACAACAGAGCAGGGGCCTGTCAGGGCCCTGCTTCAGGCCTCATAGATCTCATGAAAGAAGCATGGATCTGTGAAAATATTTGGATGTTCTTGGCGAGCGAAGTGCCTGAAAGTCTATGTTTGTACATGTGTGACTGACAGCGTGCGGTCAGTTTCCGGTCATCCAGGAATAAATTGAAGTGCTTCTCAAGATCGGTAATAATCTTCTGGTGATCGGCTGTAGGTTGTGAGACCGAGTCAGAATTAGCTGTGATTAAACATTTACACAGGCTTTTCTGTCAGAGACATGGGCAGCAGACAGATTGTCCTGTAGTTAGTGACATCAGAGTGACAGACGGTTGATAAGGCTTTATATGCGTATAAAGATAAGGCAAGCATAGAGTTCATTTGCTCTGGACTGTATGAGCGTGACACACACAAATTGATCACTGTCTGCGACCTATGACCTTTTAAATCCCTGACCCTCAGTAGACAGAGAAAAGGGCAGATGGGTCTTTGGTTGAGGGGAGGGGATATCCTATTCTCAGTCAATATCATTGTGTTCTCACTCTGGTTCTTCTTCCTCGGTTTTCCCTTCTGTTTTCAATAGAAGCATCACTAATTTCAGCAGAAACTGGACAATTTCTATTGAAAATAATACCACATTCCAGTCAGAAAGCACTTCCTTGGTGGTTAAATTACTCTGTGAGAGACCCAGGTGTTCCTCAGTGTCAGGTCAATAACACTAAGCTTTGAACCACCCAAGATGGACAGGATCTGGAATGGGAATCATGGTTCCTTTATGGGCTTTTTGACCTCACACATTTTCCGTTCATCACTTATGTTCTATAAACAGTTGTGATACTTTTGCATCAGCACAAAAACTTGAATCTTATTTACTAACCATCTAACACTGAATGCACCAAAAATTATTTAACTTTATTTTTGTCATTGTCATTTTCTTTTTGCACAAAAAAGTTTTCTTTGTATCAAAGTTTAGTGTTATAGTATCATATGCATTATATTTAACCACAAAATTAAGTTTTATTTACCTTAAGCAATAAACGTGCTATTACTACTACTAGTTTGTGTATATTTTTATTGAATGTGGCAGTGGTGATTCATCAAATGTTGATACAATGATAGAAAAGAGCCAAGCATATTCAGAAACGTAGTGTATCCATGTAAATTTTCGACATTTTAAAGACCCGACTCTAGTGTTGAGAATTGTTGTTGGAGCAATACTATAAAATCCCAGTAAAGTATGGCAGATATTGATGGTCCGCTGTGTTCTCCATAGCCTATCACTCAGAACCAGTGGGAAATTCTAGTTTAAACAAGTACATTTGTATCGGTCATAACTTCTGTAAAGAAATAGCACAGACACTGGACAAAGATGAAACTTTCTTGTGTGCATGTGTCGAGCGCTTGTGTTTGTGCAAGCTATCAAATGGAGTATACTTTGAAAGGCTACGTGTTCAGCTGTACATATGCACTAAGTGTTCACGGCAACACTGAAGTATACTTTGGGCTTGTGCATTTGGCTGTATGCATATGCTAACTGTTCGCATCATAACTCAAGTTTGGGCTTATGTGTTTGGCTTAATGTATATGCTAAGAGTTTGCATCAAAACTAAAGTGTACTTTGGGATTTAGCGTTTGACTGTGCGTATATGCTAAGTGTTCGCATCAAAGCTGAGGTATAATCTTCTTATGTGTTTGGCTGTACACACATGCTAAGTGTTCGTGTCAAAACTCAAATATGTTTTGGGCTTATGCGTTTGGCTATACATAAATGCTAAGCGTTCGTGTAAAAACTCAAGTGTACTTATACTTTAAAGCATTTGGCTGTACGTATACGCTAAGCGTTTGCGTCCAAGCTGAGGTATACTCAGGGTTTAGCCTATACATTTTGCTGTATGTATGCGCTAAGTGTTTGTGTCAAAACCCAAGTATACTTTAGGCTTAATCATTTGGCTTTATGTATATAAATTTAATATATATAAGTGTTCGCGTTAAAACTGAAGTATACTTTGGGATTAAGCATTTGGCTGTACGTATATGCTAGGCGTTCGCATCCAAGCTGAGGTATATTCTGGGTTTATGCGTTTTGCTGTACGTATGCGCCAAGTGTTCGTGTCAAAACTCAAGTATACTTTGGGCTTGTGAGTTTGGCTATATATACGCTAAGCATTCGCATCAAAACTCAAGTATACTCTGGGCTTATGCGTTTGGCTGTACATATATGCTAAACGTTAACGTCAAATCTCGAGTATACTTTGTGCTTATGTGTTGGGCTGTACATATACGCTAAGCACTTGTGTCACTGTTAACTGAAGAATACTTTGGGCTAAATAATTGGTAAACCTTCAGGGTACACATTTAATAGCGAGTTGTAGTGGAAACTTCATTGCAGTGGTGGATTGGTTATTGAGTGGATTGATGAATAAGTGCTTATGTAGCCTGCACACACTCGCACACACACACTCAAACTCACACAAAGTGTAGTCAGTTAGTCCAGAACACTAAAACATTTGCTTTTGTTTGAGATCTAAACTGTTGAATTGGAAAATCAACCATGAGGTTTCTATTAGCTGTCTTTGACTTCATCACTGTTCGGGTAAAGTACAGACTGTCAGCTTTAATTTTAGGATATTTGCATTCATAAACACCAAGCTGTGTTGAAATTACAGTCCTTTGAGCAAATGTTATTGGACAGATGGCTGTTCAGCTGTCTCCTGACCAGGTGTGCGTCATTACAGAGTTAGCACATGCACAAAGGAGAGTTAACAAAAGGTTTAGTGTTGAGTCTAGGTGTGTCAATGCTGTCTTTCAACATGTGTGAAGTGTTTACCACTGACACCATCTTTAATGAGTAGCAATAATGGTATACGGCCTGCAAATGCAGCATTTACATATATTATATCATATTCGGCCCAAATATAAGCTCTTCTTAAGATTGCATGTGACATGACCAACTTTATTCTACTCCCACCCTGTTGCCATTTTCCAAACAGTTGATTGTAACTTTTGCCAAACAGGTGGTCTGTCCCGGACAAGCTCCAGGTTCTTTCCTCATCCCAGCAGATAGCGAGACTAACACACTCCCTTCTTTTCCCAAGTCTATGTCGTTCCCTCATTCTGTCCATCTAGAGCTCAGAGCCCCTGCGTCAGTATGATAGTATTGACATATTTCTCAGTGTCCTACTGTTTTCTATTTTTATGTGTGCTAATGCGAGTAGCACTTCATAACCAGGTAGCTAGAAAAAGTTTGTTGGAGAAACAATCCGCCTCTATATACACTTCTGACCTGAATTCTTATGTAACACAATGGAGTGGTCAGTCTGGGTGAGCGTTTGAAAAAAGTTAAACGGTCCTTTACCGTCCCCTGGTGGTTCATTGTAAGAACGTTTTTAAAAAAAATCCCTATTTTTTTTTAAATACTTCCTATTTTTTATGTATGTAAATTATTATTAATATTTGTATAACTTCTTTTTTATGTTTTAATGTATATGTTTATATATACACCGATCAGGCATAACATTATGACCACTGACAGGTGTAGTGAATGACACCGATTATCTCTTCATCACAGCACGTTAGTGGGTGGGATATATTAGGCAGCAAGTGAACATTTTGTCCTCAAAGTTGATGTGTTAGAATCAGGAAAAATGGGCAAGCATAAGGATTTGAGCGAGTTTGACAAGGGCCAAATTGTGATGGCTAGACTACTGGGTCAGAGCATCTCCAAAACTGCAGCTCTTGTGGGGTGTTCCCGGTCTGCAGTGATCACTATCTATCAAAAGTGGTCCAAGGAAGGAACAGTGGTGAACCGGCGACAGGGTCATGGGCGGCCAAGGCTCATTGATGCACGTGGGGAGCGAAGGCTGGCCCATGTGGTCCAATGAAACAGACGAGCTACTGTAGCTCAAACTGCTCAAAAAGTTAATGCTGGTTCTAATAGAAAGGTGTCAGGATACGTAGTGCATCGCAGTTTGTTGT
This sequence comes from Coreius guichenoti, assembly GCA_039654105.1. NCBI lineage: Eukaryota > Metazoa > Chordata > Actinopteri > Cypriniformes > Gobionidae > Coreius > Coreius guichenoti. Next base: position 14,605,213 of record CM077182.1, on the reverse strand, counting down.
GTATGGGGCTGCATAGCAGCAGACCAGTCAGGGTGCACATGCTGATTCCTGTCCACCTCCGGTGGGCATGTGAGCATCAGAACTGGACTACGGAGCAATGGAAGAAGGTGGCCATGGTTTGAGGTGCACAACAACAAGTTTGAGGTGATGACTTGGCCTCCAAATTCCCCAGATCTCAATCCAATCAAGCATCTGTGGGATGTGCTGAACAAACAAGTCCGATTCATGGAGGCCCCACCTCGCAACTTACAGGACTTAAAGGATCTGCTGCTAACATCTTGGTGCCAGATACCACAGCACACCTTCAGGGGTCTAGTGGAGTCCATGCCTCGACGAGCAAAAGGGGGTCCTTTTGGACTATAACAGATCATGTTATGCCTGATCGGTGTGTGTATGTTCATACTTCACCCTCTGCTGTATCTTAGGTGGTGTGTATATATTGAAATATTTCAGATGTGTTTTGTAATGTAGCTTAAACATCCTTAAAAAATGCAGGCAACTGTGTCAGCCTGTGAAGGGCTACATCGTTGTCCACTTATTAAGTTACATGGATATACTTGTGTTATGGTTTATACTTGATTTAGAGCAGGGATTTTATAAACGTGGTCCAGGGGGCCTCAAGGGGGTGCTAGGGGGTCCATGGAAAATGTAACAGGAAAAACATATTATTGAGAAATTGGTCAATATTCATTGTGAAAGGTGATATACAGATACATTTGATTTATTAATAATTATTTTAATTAATACTATTGTTCAGATAATATATTAATCATGTCTTTTGTCTCTGTATTTGCCTGCCAGCTCACGCGCTCCTCTCCTGCTGCTTGGTGGTGACAGTAAACATCTTATTTTAATCATATTTTTATTTTTTCACACTCTGGATAAATCTGCATCTGATAAATCTTCTCTGGGACAAACAGTGGGAGTCAGACTTAGAGGGCGGCAGTGGTTTGCCAAAATGCCTCAGAAAAGTGAAGGAATTTCTGACAAAAGGTTTTGCACCATTTATTTGCACTTGTCTCTTGGTTTGACGTTTTGTATCTATTACAATGAAATTTAGAATGGTGGTTAAACAAATAGTTTTTTTTTACAATGACAGATTCTGAAACGTTTACACTTGAATTCTCAGTCTTAAATATTTTTTTATGCCCTTTAAAAAGTATGCCCTTTTTTCATCCCAAAATTTTGTCTCACCTCACACAGCTAAATATGAACCTATAGTAAGGTCAAATGTCACAGGCCCCTTTAGGGAAACACTTGTCATTGTGGTGCCAGTGGGTTGGCACCGGTGTCTGTGAAAGTAAGGCAAATATTGTGAATCCTAAAATGAATCCTGACCTTTGACCTCTCTATCCGGTATGTCTGTCTCCGTTCCCCTGAAATGATCCGTTAGATTTTTCTGGATCTCGTGTGTGAGTGAGAAAATTCCCGTAATGATAAGTGTCTTTGAAGAGAGCTATTACTCAAGAGTGTATCATTACATCATTCCTGAGTGTATATGTGGAATTTGCATTAGGAAGAAGGAGAGTTTTTAAATGCATCCATTAGTCCGTATGCGCATCTATTTGTTTGTGTATGTGTGTACTGAGTCAGTCTCCATGGTGTAAAGACAGTCTGTGCAACACAGGAAGCCAGCATGTCTTCCATATCTGCAGAGTACAAGGACTTATACATCTGAAGGACGCCACGTACTCACCTTGAACACACTCCAGGTAAGCTGTGCCTGCCGGGCCGATCTCATTAAAAAAATCTTCAAGATCTGGATTTATTCCTCACACGATCAGTTACAGCTTGTAAATGGAAGCCATTTGGATGCTTCCTGGCACCTTTATTATGGTTGTCAGCCATTTCACGAACGTTTTTATTTCATTCTCCAAGTGCTTGGTTAATCACCACAGAACTTTATGGCAGACAAATAAATTTAACGATCAAATTTTCACGTTAATTAGAGAATTGTTTTCTTCTCCTTAGCCATTTTTAGCCAAAAATGAAGCCCCTAATGCTGCTGTTTTGGATTTTTTCTGTGCCTGTACACACATTTGTGCTTCAGCCAAGTAAGTGTTCCTTGAATTTAACTCATTTAAATTATTATTTACTCATTATTGAATTATCACTTAGCTATTATTTTTACTTAATATTTTGTTAGGTCTGTGTTTTAAGGTTAAGTACAGAATTCTGACATGCACGTGGACTAATAAACATGCATTATGTTCAATTCATATATGTAAATGTATTAGTATTATGAAAAAAAATTGTTGTTTGTTAGTAATATCCCTAAATCATGACTTACAGTGCAGTTATTTAATCATGTAATGTAGATTGCCAAAATGATCTGTCTATTTTAAAGTTATTATAGTTGGAAATGTCCTAAAAGCAACTGAAAATCATTTATTTGTGAGTGGTATAGTGTTTATAAAGTTCACAAAGGTGTATTAACTCTTATAGGTGTAAATGTGACAGTCCTGCAGAATATATCTTCAGAAGGTGATCTTTGGGCAGAGCAGAGACTTGATCTGTTGATGGAGGCTCTCAACACCGGAAAGGAGAAAAGAAGTGAGGAAGAAGCCACAATCCAAGGGGCGGATGAAGAAACAGACACAGTTCACAGTAAGAGAACTGAAGAGCATGGTATGCAGAAAACAGAAAGGGAGAAGCAAACAAGAGGACACACAGAAAGTGATGTAATAAGGAAGGAAATCAAAGAAAAAGAGGATCAGAATCTGTCGGATGCAATCTTAACCAAACCCATCCTCACTGCATGGAATACCACCTATTCACAAGAAGTGGAGGATGAGGAACATCTACCTCCAACAGTCAATCAATATACCACTCCCCCTACCTTGGCCACCATGTCCCAACCTGTCCTGCACTTGCTTACAGAATCAGTTACTCTACGTCCATCATCCCCCTCCACATCACAAAGACAAGCAACTGCTGAGACCTTGTCTATCATAACCAACAAAGCACTTTCATCCGAAACTACAGTTGAAACCACAAAACTTCACATTGTAAATTCAACTGCTGAGGCAATGGGAACCACCAGCGCAAATGATGACCTCATAGTGGAACTCTATTTGATGAACAGCTCTAAACTCCACATACTGGAGGAAGTGATTGTTGATGTCACAGCAATGGCAGCAAGGGCAGGACCCACTGCAAAGGCCCCTCCTAGTACTTTTATGGCCGAACCAAAAAACAAAGCAGCAGGTGCCAAACTTAAAGACAATACAACACTAAAAGCAAAGAAAAAAAAGGTAATCAAAGGAAAGGTGAAGAAGACCACCAATGTTTTGAAAAAAACAAAGAAAGTGAAAAAGTTAAAACGAGAGCGCAAATTGAAGCCAACAACACCTTCATATTTTCCCTATTTTGAAGATCACTACTGTCCCTCAGAATGTTCTTGCTATGGGAGGTATGTTTCTACTAGGTCTTAACCCAACATGCTTAAGAATGTTCCTTATGTTACTGAGTATTGCACTGGATAACTGTAATTTGACATGTAATTTGATCTCTTGTTTTCTAGGGTTGTGCAATGTTCTGACAAAGATTTGGACAAAATACCTTATGGAATTCCTTACAACTCCCGTTACATTCTCTTAATGAACAATCATATCGATGGCATTCAGTTGAACTTGCTGTCTGAGTACGTCTCCATGGAGTTTCTGGTGTTAAGCAACAACCGTTTAACAGATGCATCGATCGAGGGTGCCTTTGAAGGGATCCAGAGCCTAAAGAGACTATACGTGGAGCGGAACCTTCTCCAAAGCATTCCCACCGACCTGCCAGTTACTCTTGAGGAACTACGTCTGGACGGGAACCAGATAAGTGTGATGTCTGATGCAGCCTTTGGACGCTGCCCAAGCCTTCTGATCATCAGCCTGAGCAACAACAGCCTGGGCAATAAATCGTCCACTATCCCTCCGGGGGTTCTTCTTCCTTTGGGCAAACTTCGAACACTTATGCTTTCCTACAACCAGCTTTCCTCTGTTCCACTGCAGCTTCCCCTCAGTCTTCAAGAACTCTATCTCAGAGGAAACCGCATTCAGAGTCTCCAAGGCGACATGTTCTGGGGTGAGGCGGAGCTGCAGGTGCTGGATCTAAGTGCAAACAGATTGACCGATAAAGGACTTGGGAAGGTAGCACTACTGAATGCCAATAACCTTGAGAGTTTAAATCTAGAGGGCAATTCTTTGAAGCAGGTTCCTCACCATCTACCCCGGACAATAAAGACCCTCAACTTGGAGGGAAACTTCATATCTAGCATAACTAAGGATGCTTTTATTTCAATGCCTCAATTGGAGCACCTAGGACTAGCTAGAAACAAGATCACCAAGGTGGCCCTTGGTGCCTTCCGAGTACTTCCCCTTCTGCATCAGCTAGACATGAGTCACAATGTCTTACAACAGGTACCACGGCAGCTCCCATTGTGGCTGCACTCTGCAACATTTGCGAACAACAAGATCCATGCAATTCCACGTGATGCTTTCTGTTGGGGTCAAGGCAACGAGTCTCCCCTTAGCCGCCTGGTCAAGGTGCACCTGGAATATAACATGATAGATCTGGGCCACCTGGACACGTTGGCCTTCCGATGCCTCCGAGGCTTTCAGGTGGTGCAGTTTTACTAAACTAAACTGATTGGGAAGTCCTGGAAATGGTCATCAAGTGGAATTACCTGGTTTTAGATTGGCTCTTCTTTCTTGTCTGGACTGAAGACCTTTAACAGAGCCAAGCGGCATCTTGATGGAGGAAATTGATGAACTTGTTTTTTGAGAAAAATAAAAAGTCTAAGATTTGCAGTTAGTGATGATGAAACAATATAGACTGCAAACAGCAGAACCTGATTTCACCAAGTGCAACATGTTTCTGGAACAACATTCCAATCAGATTTGATGGACAAGTTTACAGTTGATGTCAAGTTTAGGCTTACAACCAGGGTTAGGTGCTTGTACATCAGTGTTGTTCACCTATCATTTCCCTCTGATTTTAAGAAAATAGTCATGAGTAGGGTTAGGTTTAGGCGTAGGGATATAGTTAGGAATACATTTTCGGACAGGAGTGTTGTTCCAGGATCAACAAAATATGTATACCCAGCGATGCGTCTAACTCTGCAAAATCAGGACGTGCCTACAAGCATGTCATATTGTATCCAAGCACTAATCTATAGACCTTACAAAAAGGATTGTGTAGTGTGTTGCTTCTGACACATAAAGACTGGTATTGCTTATGGGGACACGGATTTGAGTCTGGCCTGGGTCACAATTCATTCCTGATGCCCATTTTCTTACACATTCCGGTTGCTGCTTCACTGATTTTATCAAATAAAAGCCAAAAAATAACCACATTTTAATTTCTGTGTCTTGGGTTACTTGAAATCCATAAGATGCATTGATGTTTGCAACTGTTACATCACTGACATGTGACTAGTTGTTGAAGTTCTTTTGAGATTATATGATTTTTATTCAGTGTTTCATAAGTGTATTTCATAAAGTGTATTACCTATGAAAATAAAACACCCATTTTCTAACTTGGCTGTTTACTTTATCTCTCTTTCTCTGGCCAATGTTATATCAGCACTGATTTGCCAAAGTGGTTCTTCATGACCTTTCATAGCTCAAGGGCACGCTGCAAGATATACTGTTGAAAATTCATGCTTTTATAGCTTTCAACGAGGGAATTCATCATAACTAGTAGATAAAATATTGTCAGTATGTTTTGTATTATCCATAGTAAAAAAAAAAAAAAATGTTTTTCTAAAAATTGCTTGTTTTATTTTTCTTGGTAAATGCTTGGCGGGGTTTGTTTGGCTGTGGTTATTCTTGCCAGATTTGAAGTGAAGAAAAGCACATTATTCAGAATTTGGCCGAGGTTAACTTGGCTGTTTCTCTCTCTCACACACATGGGACTTCTTCACACATGGACACAGTCCATCTACACCAATGACAGCAATTCCAATTTATGCGTGTGTGTGTTTAGGAGAGAAATCCACTGCAAACAAACATGTTTGGTTGAAAGTTTTTGAATGTCTTGCTCCAGTTTATGCAGTCAGGATGAATCCAGAATTAAGGAGAACTACTACATTGTGAGAGACACTTGTACTTGGTTGTATTCACCAATAGATGGCAGAAGAGTGTATTTTAAAAAATGCTGCACTATACATACTTTTTTGTATTTCTCCTGGTTTTTCTAAAATGAATGGCAGTTCATGTGTTCTATTAGAACATTTGAAAGTAGGTTGTTTACCTTCGACAGTTCTACTCCCCCAATAACTCATATCAGCTGTAGATCAATATGGGTTGTTAATGACTGTTCTTTAAAATTTTACATTTCCCCCCAAAATCTTGAATATTTGCAGACATTAATTTCAACTGACCTGTTAAAACAGATAGTATGTGCCTGTTCAAAGATATGACTAAATATGACAGGGTGCTGCCAAAGTCCTGAGGTCTTTACTTTCAATTAAGTGAGACTATTTAAGCAAACCATATGAGTGTGTGTAAGTGGAGAATGAGTCAGGGAATACAAAAAAAGAGAGGTGAAGAGGGGGAAGGGGGTGACAAAGTGAGAGAGAAATGAGATGGAAAGAAAGCAAATAGCAGCTTCATGTGTAGGGTTGGTGAATTCCATCTGTCTAATAATGCAGGAAAGCTACGTGGCACTGGGAGACAGCTGGAGAAAGAGAGGGAGAGAGAGGGAAAGAAGGGAGGAAGACAGAAAAAAGAAGGATTTTAGGAAGGTGAAGGACTCTTCCAGAACCTCCCTACAGTCCAGCAGGACCCTGACCCCTATAATTTATCTTTTTGTCTTTTCACATTTTAAATTGTATTTTTTTTCTTTTTTATTTGTTTATCTTACTAAAATAAGCCCAATGTGCACTTTATTTTTACTCTTTTCAAACAGGAGGGTGGGTAAGCTGTGGCATGTTTTACTTAAATTGTCCACTAAGCAAGGAAAAATGTGCATTTCAAATTCAAAAACATTTCTTTTATTATCACTCTTTCTCCATATTTCCAGGTAACATTTTGAATGGTTGAATTACAGTGTGCGACTGTGGCAGTCCTTGCATAATGTGAGCTAAGATCGGACATGTAGGAACAAACAGTTTATTGGGATCTGGCTTCAGATTGCAGACATCTTCAAATCTTGTGAACCCAATCCAGGGTAGGTCACTGACTGTTGCATTGCCTGAAAATTCAGTTGCTTGATGTAGATAGTTCAGCACAGTACATTTAAAAGTAAAGGAAATTCGGAAAATTGTGAGGATCACTATAACCACAAAAGCCTGCCTGCTCTTCTAATGCTAATGCTAACATCTGTGACTTCAGTAGGATTCAGTCTAGCCTGTGGCGTTTAATGAACAGAGGGCCTGAACTTAGTTACCAATGAAGAATGTCTGCAAACACAAAGCCAGGAAATGAAACCCCACCCTGGAAAAGGAAAAGGAATAAATGGATAGAGACAAAGCGTCTGTCCAGGTCAATAAACAGAAAATCAGGTCAACACTGGTCAGGAGGACCTGTAAGACGTGGGTCACATGGAACTAGGGAGTCTTACATATATGAATGAGCAAATACACTTAGTTTGACCAATCTTTCAGTTCTTTTGTGGTGCTTCCAACTTCCAATTATCTTTTCTTTATCTTTCCAGTGATTTGCAGTACTGCTAATACTGTTGACTCTTTGTATGATACATTTCTTGGGTTCTCTTTATTTAAGTCTCTTTAGATAAAAATGTCTGATAAATGACTAAATGTTACAATCAGATCATGTTTTGATTGAATTAACAAGTTAAAAATATCAAGAGTTCATTTTTTTATCCGCTGGATAAATGTGCTGTAAATTGTATTCATCACTTTGTTTATTAAAGTAATCTTATCACTTGAAGAGCAAAAGATAACTATAACATGATATAAAAATGACTCGCCACACATAATATGCTCACTTCTTTTATATAAAAGAATGACTTTACAAATTTGTAGTGTGGCCCATGAGATTAAATGGAGCCCCTGAACGATCCAAAGCTTAGTGGCTCTGCTATTACTGCATCTGAAGTGAGGTGGCGCTTGAGTCAGTGGAGAGGAGAAGGGGAGAGAGAGACAGAACAGAGGGAGGAGAGAGAGAAAGGGGGAGGTGGCAACTGAGCAAGAGAGTAAGAGTCGAAGACAGGACCATGGGAGCCAGACGGACCTCTATACACTCACACCCACACTTGTACATATGGACACATGTATGTATTTGCACTTACAGCCCCCTGATCTCTCTCACCATCACTTTTTCTCTTCTTCTCTCTATTTTATTTAACCCTCATTGAGACAAAAACTTTGGTGTGGACACAACGTGTCGGCAAACCGGCAAATGGAAAGTCTCTCATTTAAACACATACAGGCTCCACAAGAGGGCCGCTGTGTTTACTAGTTTTCAGATTAGCGGTTCACATGCGGTTTCACATAGATTATATACAAATGCATGCAACTATATACATATGCATATAAATGAAGCAGTTTTCTCTGTCTTGGAAAGCTCCATGCAGGCGCATGTGGTCAAGCCACGCCTCCTGTCTTCGGCACAGTGTCTGTGTATGATACAGGATTGGTTCATCTCAGGTTATTTATACATTTTAACTGATTCTTGCAGAAAAAAAGACCTTTTGTTTTTATGTTGATCATTATTAGCTACGTTAAACTGGAAATATGTTATGATATACCTAAAGTTCTATTATCCATTTCACACATAGAGCAAATTGAAATTTTCCGGCCTTAGAAACATTCACTGAGTGAAGTAAACAAGGTTAAGAGCCATTAACAATGCCCTTATAGGGTCACATGACTGCCAGTCTTAAAGCAAAAAGGTCAAAGGTCAGTGTGCTTGTTTTATACCCTGCCTGGTTTTATCCCTAAATGTTCCCTGTGAAGCCAGATTACAAGACCCCTAAGCATTCAGGTGTCCTCTTTAGGGTCTTTATGAGAATTCCACCTTCCTACACTGTATTTCCAAAGCTTTACTATGTTGTTTTTCTACTAAAGAATGCCATTGTGAATAAGAAAAAGAAAGAAAACTAAAAGATAGTTTTCAATATAAAACTGATCAGGACAGGGTTTTGTCTCACCATATTTGTCTTGTTTTCTTTGTCCCCATCCTTTTTTTTATTTTTTAGATATTCTCCACTGTCGTCACCTTTCATGCATACAGAGGCCTTTTTAACATGCAACACATGCTGCTTGCTAAGGTAAGAATCACTATTGTGTTACTTTTTACTATTTGAGCAAATTCTTTATCTTATGTATATTTAATATCTTATGTAATTTTGAAACATGATGTGTCCTGGACCATGAATCATAAGTCAAATTGTACAGCTTGATGCAGAAAGGTGTGTTTGTACTTTTTAAGCGATCAGACTTACAGATTTTGCTTGACAGAGTCAACTTTTGACTTGGGCCAGTAAACCTAGCAAATACCTAAAACATCCTAGCAACAGCTTAGCAATGTGCTAACAACCAATCTGAGCATTTTAGCAAGCAGTTAGCAAAACTTTTTGGTGGCAAGTTTTTCTTCAGGAAATGGACTTATAAAATAGTCTTGTGCAATGCCTGACCCCATCCCCGCCCCCCTCTCTATTTTTTGTTGTTGTTGTTGCCCTGACTGGACAAAAAATATGTTGTAGAACACAATGTTTCCTCCCTGAGCAGACATTACCTAAGCACTCCAAAGTTGATGCTTGTCCTTCCATTTTTCTGTAATTTTTTCCTTTTAATGTTGTCTTGTGTACGTCAATGGGAATTAGGACAGTGGCTTCATTAGCTCAGATGGTTTCCCGTTTGCCACTAGGAAGTTGGGTAAGCATTCATGACGCAGCTTTTTCTAGGCCTGTAGACGTTCAGTAATGTGATCTCCAGCTGTGGCAGACCAGTTTGTAAACTTTACTGTGCTGTTTGCTTGCGAGAAGGTTTACCGCACTGCACATATAGTGATTCATATCACTCCTCACAACTTTCAGCGTTAAAAACTGTGACGTTCTAAATACTAAGCCAAGAAATCAGCGACAATGAGTTTACAGCACTTTTTAATGGTGTATCCCAAAGTGTATTGCAAGTCATGAGTGTCTGTTTGGGCAAGTACATGACCTTCAGAAGAAAGCAGGATGTGTTCTAGGAGATAATTGTTGTTTTAATGTGTTTCCTGCATCTCATTGAAGCAGCCTGGAGGGTTCTTTAATAATTGTGTTTGTGTGTGTGTGTGTGCGTGTGTGTGTGTATGTGTGTATCAAGTCATGTTAGGCACAGAGGCTTTGATATACCATCTGGCATTTAAAGGTGATTTTAGCAGACTCATCATTTTTCATTTAGCTTTCAAACCTCTCAGCATGATCCATCTTGAATCTTTGACTCTCCTCTTTTTAAGTGCACCCCGCTTTTGTTTTTTCAATAATTCAATAATAGAGCCTAAGGTGCAGAGTAAAGCACATCAAATAATGTCATACCATTTAAAAGTTTGGGGTTGGTAAGATTTTTTGTAGCGTGTAAGACTCTTATGCTCAACAAGGCCACATTTATTTGATCAAAATACAGTAAAAAAATATTATTACAATTTAATTAATTTAATATATATTAAAATGTAATTTATTCCTGTGATTGCAGATCTGAATTTTCAGCATCATTACTTCAGTCTTGTCACATGATCCTTCAGAAATCATTCTAATATGCCGATTTGCTGCTCAAGAAACATTTCTTATTATTATCAGTGTTGAAAACAATTGTGCTGCTTAATATTTTTGTGGAAACTATGCTTTTTTTATTATAAGGATCTCTGATAAATACACTATATTGCCAAAAGTTTTGGGACCTCTGTCTTTACATGCACATGAACTTTAATGACATCCTATTCTTAATCCATAGGGTTTAATATGGAGTTGGCACACCCTTTGCAGCTATAACAGCTTCAACTCTTCTGGGAAGGCTTTCCACAAGGTTTAGGAGTGTGTTTATGGGAATTTTTGATCATTCTTCTAGAAACGCATTTGTGAGGTCAGGCACTGATGTTAGACGAGAAGGCCTGGCTCGCAGTCTCCGCTCTAATTCATCGGGTTGAGGTCAGGACTCTGTGCAGGCCAGTCAAGTTCCTCCGCACCAAACTCTCTCATCCATGTCTTTATGGACCTTGCTTTGTGCACTGGTGCGCAGTCATGTTGGAACAGGAAGGGGCCATCCCCAAACTGTTCCCACAAAGTTAGGAGCATGAAATTGTCCAAAATGTCTTGGTATGCTGAAGCATTAAGAGTTCCTTTCACTGGAACTAAGGGGCCAAGCCCAACCCCTGAAAAACAACCCCACACCATAATCCCCCCTCCACCAAACTTTACACTTGGCACAATGCAGTCAGGCAAGTACCGTTCTCCTGGCAACCGCCAAACCCAGACTTGTCCATCGGATTGCCAGACAGAGAAGCGTGATTCGTCACTCCAGAGAACACGTCTCCACTGCTCTAGAGTCCAGTGGTGGCGTGCTTTACACCATTGCATCCGATGCTTTGCATTGCACTTGGTGATGTAAGGCTTGGATGCAGCTGCTCGGCCATGGAAACCCATTCCATGAAGCTCTCTATGCACTGTTCATGAGCTAATCTGAAGGCCACACAAAGTTTGGAGGTCTGTAGCTATTGACTGTGCAGAAAGTTGGCGACTTCTGCGCACTGTGCCTCAGCATGCGCTGACCCCGCTCTGTGATTTTACGTGGCCTACCACTTCGTGGCTGAGTTGTTGTTGTTCCCAATTGCTTCCACTTTGTTATAATACCACTAACAGTTGACTGTGGAATATTTAGTAGTGAGGAAATTCACGAATAGACTTATTGCACAGGTGGCAACCTATCACGGTACCATGCTTGAATTCACTGAGCTCCTGAGAGCGACCCATTCTTTCACAAATGTTTGTAAAAGGAGTGTGCATGTCTAGGTGCTTGATTTTATACACCATTGGCCATGGAAGTGATTGGAACACCTGAATTCAATGATTTGGAGGGGTGTCCCAATACTTTTGGCAATATAGTGTATATAGTTCAAATGAACAGCATTTATTTGAAACATAATAAATGTCTTTACTGTCACTTTTGATCAATTTAATGCATCCGTGCTGAATCGAAGTATTCCAAGGTCTATTGCAGTTACACTGCTGTGCTGCTTAAGTGCTGCATATGCATGCAGTGTGAAACAGACATTATGCTTGAGCTCCTCCATTGCGGACAGGAAGCCACATCTGTTTACCGTTATCACTTATTAGGATTATATAAACATGTGATCTAATGAAGCTGATGAGTTCATGGATCAAGTGTCTGTATTAAAACATGTTCCTTTCTTTGTGCTGCTTTTAAAACTCTAACACATGTTTGAACACTAAACACATGCTAATTAAATCCCTAATTTGGCTGCAGCCTTAATTAGAAATTGTATTAATCAATATTTTTGTGTTAAAAACATTCTTGCAAGGTAAATTTACACACAATCGCATAAAATATCAAGACTTTTCAAACAAGATACAATTTTGATTAAAATATGTTTTTTATTTTTGCAGAACAGTTGCTCAGATGGAGAAATGAACAGAAGCAGATGTGTTGTGTGTCAATATGAGATCAGCCTCAGAAAACAGAGCCAAGCGGAGATGAGAGGAGAGGCAGGCGTGCCGCGTGTGCTTAGGTAAGCAGGCACTTTGTCATGCCAGACACGCCGCTGGATTCATAGTGAGTAAGCAGGACAGAGTTCACACACTGATCAGTCGAGATGTGAGTTACACTGCCAATATGAGAACTTAAATGAATGAGCTGGAACACACACATGCGAGCACATGGTCTCACACACACAGATTGAAACTGATAAATGGTGATGTAGGATTGACAGAAACAGCAGATCTATGATCCATCAGTCTCTGGAGTTTGCAGCACAGCCAAATGTACTGGACTCCAAAGCCTCAAAAAATACATACACACATACACTGAAAAAAAATTGGTGTAGAAACAGTTTTCAACCATTTTAAATGTTTTTGCTAGTAAATTTCACTTATAATTAGAAACAGCAAGTAACACATTAAATTAAACTTGACGTTTTGAAGTAGAAAGAGTGAAATAGAATTTCCTGTATCTTTGAAAAATATTTTTTTACAGTATACTCACACTGGATGTTGTGAATGCCAAAAAAGTGATTTGTTTTGCAGATATGTTACTCAGACATCATTTATAGACCTAATTCAGAGCAGTGCCATGACAGGTATGAAAGCGAGGCTGTGAGGAATAGACTTACCGTGTTTTCAATGGCAAAAAGCTGTATAAAGCTCCTAGATCACTTATAATTTTCCACAGCTCATGTTTTCTGAAGTTTTTTGTCTACTGAAATTCCTTGGAAAGATATCTTTGCAGTGTTTTGTCAGCAGAACAATTCAAAAACACATGAAATAACAGTATAACCCACTTAAGAGATGTATGTCTATCCCTCACAGACAAAGATGGCACTGCTGTGAATAAAGTCTATTAACACTCACTAACATCGTGTCTACATCGGACACGTGCAAAGCAACACGACGGATGTGGCGCAACGCAATACGTCACATTCCCAACAGTAAATCGTTCTTTTTCTGACGTACTGGTTGCTTTGTCGCATCCAGTGTAGACATCCTTAAGCTGTTGTGACGTGACAACTGTCGCATCCGCAGTGTAGACACGGTGTAAGGCTACTTTTGATAATACTTTGGTTTAGGGATTCAAACCGACCTTTAGAACACCGCTTACAACACTCTTGAATTGTTGTGGTGAGTTTTGCATGGTGAAAACCACTTTAAAAATGTGAAAATCTAGTTTTATTACAGTTAGGATTCATCTCTGCTTCTCAGGCTCTCTCTCTCACTCTTTTTTTGTCACACTCAGTGTGAGTATGGATAACTCATTCTCTACAAAACTCTTTAGTGGCAGCAGAAAGCAAGCCACAGGCACTTGATCTCAGTTATGAAAATGTGAAGCATTCAGCCCAGAATATATGCGAACTGTAGTGCAAACACACGTACGTCCAAGAGAAACAGTCTGGGCTGCTTTTATATTCACTGGAGGATGATGGGAAATTAGCCCCACTGGGCACGTGATTCACAGTGATATCAGGATTTCATTCATCCCAGACAGACTTCGTTCACCAAAGGCAGATTTATGGGTGACAGTAATGTAGGAGTGTGCAACAATGACAAAAAAATTATATCTTGCTATTTTCTGGGATTTTGTTGATCGATAGTTAGACAGTATTTTGTTTTGTGCTGTTATTTCGACTGGTTTAGGCCTGACGTTGACAGCTGACTCTCAAAGCTTTTCATATTCTTCATATTCTGACAGAAATGAACTTTTTCATTCCATTTCATACTTAAATTGATTTCCAGAGCCATTTACCATTATATAGGCATTTTTTTTTCTAACTTTATTAGATGTCATCTTTTATGTCAAAATTCTTACATTTAATCAATTAATTCATTTAAAGGCCAACTGAATTGCAGCATTATTCAATGTGTTGACGTAATTTCCACTGAAACAGGAAGACAGAGCAGGACATATCGAACAGGTCCTCCCCTTTTTTTAAATAGCCGAAAGCATTTTCTTTATATCACAGCTCGGCCAGAGCCGTTGAGCTCGGTAAAGAGAACGTTTTATTGGACAGAAAATCTGATAAGAAGCTGAAGCGCAGAGTGATGTCATCAAAATCATTGATCCATATTGGTGAAAGTGAGAGACTGTAAGTTTTGAATGCTTATATCTTCTAAATGCTAATTTTGTTTTGGAGCACACCAGCTTATAGATAACAGTAATGCTATTCATACTAAAAGCCAAAAAACTTTAATTTTGATTTCATTGGGACATTAAAATATTAAGATAGGATAGGCTATTAGTGCTACCAATCAAATGAAACCAAACAATACCAACAAAAGTCCATTTTTACACTTCAATAGAAGCACACCTAAAGCAGCATTTATATGTATTTACACTGCAATTGCAATTGCATAAATAATGCTTTGGGATTAATATGGTTAATTCGCAATTGATTTCAACAGAGTTGACCTTAGCATGCTAAGCTGACAAACTCTAATAAGCTAATAAGCATTACCCAACACACAAATGTCAGAAAACATGGCGTGGAATTGAGTTGAGTGAAATCTGTCAATGGCATTTTGCTAAGCTAACAAGGAAACTCTAACGTTGCATCCGAAATTGCGTACTGCCTGAGTAGGTACTACATTTGAATTTGAACTTACTTTGCGACTGTTAAAAAAGTACATTCTATATAGTATGAGTGTGTGTAGTATGAATGTAATCTGGACATACTAAATCCGCCATGTTGTCATGATCACATGACCTACCAGCGTCAGTTGCGTCGATTCACCTCCATTCACAAATCCTCTCCCGTGGCCTCATGGGATAGTAAAGTGTCCATCGAATGCACACTTCAGAATCACGCCAGAAGTAGTAGGTCATCTGGGGACTCTAGTATGTATTCGGACATACTACTCTGTTGGCGTACTGTTTTTCGCATACTATGTAGTAGGGAAGTATTCGATTTTGGACGCAGCGTAACTCTAAAAAAATACACTATATACACAATCGTTGGCTTAATCAGTGTGTTTTATTTAGACTATGGCATTCAGTGTTGAAATGTATATATTATTATTAAAAATGTTTATAGTCAACATGTAATTTTTTAGGCCTATTTACTTTTCATTTAGCATGGAACAGTCCATTATAGAATTACTTTGTCCACAAAGACCACGTGCGATGCTTTGAATTTGTTTAAAATACGCTTTGAAGCCAACATAATGGAACAGATTTTGATGCCTAAAAATGCTCCTTCCATAGGTAGCTCACTAGATTTGGAGCAAAACAATAGTCAAATGTATTTTGGATTGAAACTGGCACATATAATGGAGAAAAAAATAAGAAACTCTTTACACACACAATGAGATAAAAACAGGCTCAGTGATGGCCAGGCGCCGAGGCCTGACATACACAAAGGAAGTGTTTCGTCTGGTAGTCAGTGTTACCAGGCATTCTGGGCGACGGTCACAGAGAAAGGCTGAAAGCTCCACATTGCTCCATTCAGAACAAAGTTGAAGAAAGATGGCTGACCTTCTATTCAGCCAAACTCCCCGTCGGTCATTCGGCTGGCTAACGTTGCACTTAGAAGCATGGCACCCGTCACGGTGGGTGGGTGGGTGGAGAAATACTCCCATAATCTTGTTGAAATGTTTTTTTTCTGTACAATTTAGATATTTCATTGTAATATATTTGCTTGGCGAAACTGCTAGTTTAGATTCTCTGAGCTTCAAAGAGGTGTGTTGTAGTGTGATAAGGCATGTCTTCGAAAGACCAGGAAAGGATAAAAAACCCCAAAAGAATAATGGTTCAAGATGTCTGGGACAGAGCAGGGGGGTTTGACTGTTTATTCAAACTTTAGACAGGAGAGCTGAGCCAAGGCCTCGATAAAATCAACAGGATCGCAGAGGTCTGGGAACAATAAGCTGATGGGAACGTTCATTCGCGGCAGACACAAAGAGAAAAAGCAGTAACATGACAAGCAATCACTTTAAAACAGTATTTTGAGAAACATAGTTACATGAAGGAAATATTTACTCGTGATTTCTAATGAAATGATTAGCTTTGCATCAAGCCAGGAGTAGCATCATACTTTCTTGTCTTTTTCGGTGTGTCGACTTTTTCCCCCCACCGGCCCTTTCCTGACCAGCCAGACTCTAAATCTCCCCTGAATTTGTACATTCCTCTGGTATTGCCTAATACATTTTCTTGTCAGGGTGTGTGTGCATAGTATTGCAGACTAGAGTGTGTGTATATTGGATGTTGTTTGGGGTGTGGGTGTGTTTTTGTGTCATTTGTGTGCGTTCAGGGTGGAAGCATCTGTTTATGTTGTTATCACTGACATTTTTTCGGTGATGCGCTGCAGACGTTTGGCTCTCTTGGGTTTCTTAAAAACTTCCATCTTTCAGCTGCAGAGGAGAAAAGGCTTGCTTGTTTTTTTACTGTATTTTACTGATCCAAAATATGAATGCGTTAGCTGGTGCTGACCAGTTAAAACTGTGTAAGAATTTTCACTGTGTTGTTACCTGATTTTTTTTGTCCTTAAAACAAGATAAATAAAATTGAGAAGCAACATCGTGTAATATATTAACTTGTTTTCAGATATATGTTGGGTTTCCATGTTTTAAGGGGACATTCCATAGACAAAATGATTTTTATACAAACTGTACACTGTAAAACCTGATAAGTTACAGTAACTCAAACCATTTGAGGAAACCGATTGCGTTAAACCATTTAAGTTTTAAAACCATTAAGTATGAGTACTGTAAACTCATATACATTGAGTTAAATTAATTTATATTTTAGTGTTGTTTTAGTCAATCATTAAAATAAACTGAACTTAAAGATTTTAAGTTTATTTTATTCATTCAATTTGAATTCAGGTAACAAATCTAACTAAGTCTTAACAACTATATAGTTACTTAAATGGTTTTAGGAAACCGATTGCGGCAAATGGTTTAAGTTCATCAAACTCAAAGTAATTAAGTTTAGTACATAAGACTAAGCACAACCTAATATTGGTACAAAATGATGACAGAACAGGAGGGTATTCTTAAGTAATTTATTGAAATATAACATTTACTTCACAAAATGTTCAAGCATAAAACAAAATCAGTATGCTGTATAATATAAAATATAACTAAATATAACATTATATCAGACATCACCATCTCATCTTTAAAGACAATCAAAGCATCCAGTGGGTTTAAAGGTAACGTTCCGTCTTCCTCCTCCACAGCAATGATGGTGACTGTTGCCTTCTGCACCTGGTCAAGCTCCTTTTTCTATATGCATGGAACATTTTTTTTTAGTTTATGTCACCACATATAAAAATAACCCTTGTCAGGGCAGACACCATATTTAAAAATTTTCATAAATAAAAATAACGTTGTGAAGGAACAGAGTATTGTTTATTCAATTGGGTGTGTGCTTATTTAAAACCCTGTAGTACTTTAATTTTCACAATATGTCTTCCAGAGTTGTTTGTCAGCAAGGTTTAATTGGGAAAAAAATGTTCAGGGGTGTATCAGCTGAATGTTCTAGACCTTGAATTGAATGTTAATTTTCATAAAATTTTATTTGGCATCAACCTAAAGTTATTTATTACACAAACAAAAGAAATGTGGTGCTTAAAGGGATAGTTCACCCCAAAATGAAAATTCTGTCTTTATTTACTCACTATTATGTCATACCAAACACATACCAAACAAAAATGGAGATATTTTTAATACTCTCTCATCATTTTGTCCATCCATTGAAAGTCTAGGCAATCAATATTAAGCTTCAAGAGGTACATAAAGACATAGTTAAATTGTAAATTTAAGTCTTCTAACACCATGTCTACACCGGACGTGACCATTGTCGCTCGCGTCACAAAAGCTAAAGGCTGTCTACACTGGACGTGACAAAGCGCACCTTGCAAAGCATTTGTTTTTCATGTCAGTATGTCATAAATAGAAAGAGGCATCAGTTTACTGTCTGAGATTTGTCGCTCACGTCACGCTGCATCCAGTGTAGACAACATCACTGATTATAATGGGTTCTTTTGTCATGTCGCGCCACTCGCGTCCGGCGTAGACACGGTGAAACAAGACACAGATTTGATTAACAAATTTTAAAGGGATAGTTTACCCAAAAATAAAAAAAATTACCCCATGAGTTACTCACCCTCAAGATATCGTAGGTGTAAATGACATTCTTCTTTCAGACGAATACAATCAGAGCTATATTAAAATATGTCCTGGTTAATCCAAGCGTTATAATGGCAGTGAATGGCTGCCCAAAATTTGAATGCCAAAAAAGTGCATCCATCCATTATAAAAGTACTTCACACGGCTCCGGGGGGATAATAAAGGCCTCGCA
The DNA here is from genome assembly GCA_039654105.1 of Coreius guichenoti. Taxonomy (NCBI): domain Eukaryota; kingdom Metazoa; phylum Chordata; class Actinopteri; order Cypriniformes; family Gobionidae; genus Coreius; species Coreius guichenoti. The sequence goes on along the minus strand of CM077182.1, from coordinate 14,586,252 downwards.
AAGGTATCGATGGGTTATCCGTATTTAACACGTTATAAAGTAAAATAGCTTCGGGCGGACCACCTTCCGTATTTAACTTACGGAAAAAGCGTAACTGGCGCGACAATGACGTTGGACATAGTGTAAAAAAACGTAAATGGCACAACGATGACGTTGGACATAGCGTAAAAAAGCGTAACTGGCGTGACGATGACGTCGGACGTTGCATAAGCGCTTTGAATCCCGAGAGGATATTTTTCTTACACAAACCCATCGATTCGCTTCAGAAGGCCTTTATTAACCCCCCGGAGCCGTGTGGATTACTTTTATAATGGATGGATGCACTTTTTTGGGCTTCAAATTTTGGGCTGCCATTCACTGCCATTATAAAGCTTGGAAGAGCCAGGACATGTGTTAATATAACTCTGATTGTTTTCGTCTGAAAGAAGAATGTCATATACACCTAGGATGGCTTAAGGGTGAGTAAATCATGGGGTAATTTTAATTTTTGGGTGAACTTTCCCTTTAAGCTTGAGCTGAGGTTGGTTTATTACGTCAAACAAGCTTTGAGCTTCCATTTACAATATTTGCTGTGCTCAATGTATATGTGAATAAAAGCCTAAATTAAAGTACTTTTTGAAGCTTGAAAATAAAGACTAGATTTTCAATGGATAGACAAAAATGATGAAAGAATTTCAAAAATATTTAATTTAGAATTTTTATTTGCAAGTGGACTATCCATTTAAGACAACTTGAATGCTCAACTATTAGTCACTGTACCCACGCCATGCATTTATGCTGATGGCAGCTAACGTTAAAACGTTAACATGTTGCTAAATAAATGTAATGTAGTTTTGACATGTGTCCTACCTTGTGTCTTGAAAACATCTGCTGACTCTTCTTTTCAAATAGTAATAGACCTGCCAGGATCGTAGTTCAAATGACATCAATGCCATTTTTGTCCTTGAAGACAAAATACAACATTATTAGGGTAATTTAACTCACAATTAAGCAACATTTATGGGCAGTTTATTTTTATTATGCATGACAAGACAACTTTCAATCACTGCAAACCTAGCATTGGCAATTACCTGACACCTTTACAAACCCAAGGAAACTTCAGGATAAGTGCCAGTGAAAATATAACACAAAAGATCATTTTTCTGTTCATATTAGGAAAGTCAACTAACTATAACCAGAACTTTCAAGACTTGACTGGTATTCTTCTGAAGCAATACAGAATGACTTTGAATGATAGATAGACTGAAATTTAAGATGTTCTTCACTCTGCCAATATAGAAAATGGTGGCACACTACATTACATCAAACATCATTGGTCCTTGGGTGTCATGATGCCATTCATGTGGTGTCTAATAACCGATATGGCTCGATGTTAGTTGAGCTTTGTGTTATTTTTCATATGGGCTGTGTATGCATTGATCAACATGTTTAGATTTAAATTTCATTCTAATAATTGAAAAAAATTGTATTGCTTCAGAAGACTTACCATTTGTGCTGCAAGAAATTTCTGGTCATAATTACATTTGCAAAAATAACAATTCATCCAAAAATGAAAATTGAAGAACGACATATTTAAATAACTGTTCATAACGTGATCATTTGCATTTCGCACAATACTAAAGCCCATCGATTTGTTCAATGTTAATTCTACTTACTCATAGTATTGTAGCCATGTTGTTGCCATTGATATCGCACCACCCTTCGATGTCTTTTCTCTGAAAAGATTAATTTCAAAAGCATGACAACAGTTTGTTAGTGTGAGTTTCAAATTAGAAAACGTGAGGAGCAAATAACAGTCTAAAATGTCTAAAACTAACGTTAGCAAAACATCCATCTTAAACAAGTACACCTGGCTGCAGCCTGCAGATCGGGGCGGGGCTGCACCTGGGGCGGGGCTGCACGTGTTGCCCCGCCCCATACCTATTCCTATTGGCTCGATCATCTTTCATAGACATACATGATAGAAAATGTGTTCGTACTCGGTGTAGGCAGAGTAGTGCATGGATTGATGAGCGAATGTCATCAATCCAGTTACAAAACTGTAAAAGAGAGGTGTCTAATGCCAGACAAATAAGATAGAGCTTGAAATGTTGAGCTAGAGCATTAATCTGAGAATCTGAGACAAATTCAGGTGTTTTTGTTAACAACTCGCAATGTCCGTCGATTTCACAAATGAATCATTCAATGTTATTTGTGAACCAGTTGATTTGAAAAAATCTGTTCTAAAGGTTCAGTCACGAAACGGGTCTCGGAGATCTCAATTTTAATATAGGCTTATACTTCAAAAAGTGAATCACAACATTTGACCGTGGGGGCTGTGAGATTTTTGGATACAATTTGAGCTAAAAATTAATCAGAATGTGATGTTTTCCAATCTAATTTTGGCCGCACCTGGAAACATCACTTATTCAAGGATGTGCATTTATTGCATGGACTTAGCAAAGTGTCTAAAATGCGTGCGTACAGTTCTGTTGAATGATAAATAAACATTTAACTTAATGCTGTTAAGCTGAATTTACGAAACTGTTTAAAATAAACATTAACAACAGCACTGAAATAAAAATGCGTTTATGTCAGAGTTAAAGTTGCGTTCATTACTATAGCAACAGAATCCAGGCACGTTCTTTCAGAATCAGATAACTGTTACAGATAAAAAGTTCTCGATTTCGTCACTTTAAAATAACAAGGAACACATTGTTTTTTTCTGAAATAAAGTGTATCAAAAACACTGATATTATGCTTTGCAATGTAGTTAAGAAAATGAAAGCTTCATACACATATAAATACATCAAAATAACATATATACAACTGCATGACCAATAACACCTTCTGTACAAGTATGTCTTGTCATGATACTGATAACTATATTGTTCATCCTTTTAATTTCCTTTCTCTTACTATGGTGATATGAAATAATGTCATATATCATAAATCATTTAATTCATAATTCATTCCTCTACCTGAAGACCTGACCCTCCTGCTGCTGATAATCAACTTTCATTTTGCAGTAGTCTAAAGACCAGCTTAATTTAGCAAAACAGTCATTTCAGGGACATTTACAGGCTAATGTTTTTTTCCTTCTGTGATTATGAAGGCTTTGTGAAACTGTACAGCTTTTTCAGTTTTTTAAATGACATACATTGAATGAAATAGCTGCCTTCCTACACCGAGTACGAACACATTTTCTATCATGTATGCCTGTGAAAGACGATCGAGCCAATCGGTATAGGTATGGGGCTGCGGCTGCAGCCAGGTCCTTCTCATCTTAAATGCTCCTCGAGCCACTTTGTTCACCGAAGCTTCGGCTGCTTTAGTAAAATTAATTAGCATCACATAAGCTAGATGAAACTGAAGAAGCAGGTAATAAATAACGATTAACAATAAGTTTAAAATGGTTGTAATATAGGGAATGGGTGTTTGCATTAACGTTACCTTTTGCTTTAATTTCTGTGGCGTGAGAGAGATGTGGAAGATGGCCAGCCGTCTCTGTGAGAAAGCATAACATTTTTTTTTTAAATTTCCCACTGACAAACAGCGATGGGTGTAAAACAGCATATTTAACACCTAAGTTACAGTTGATAACTTTGATGTAATAGCGCATTTGCTCCTCGATTGTTTGCTAGCTAACGTTACACACAGCGTTACTGAGCTGGTTAATCTTCGGATAAAGAGGTACGAGAATAAAACAGAGCACGTTCAAACGTGCCCTAAATATGAATAAATAAGTTTGAAATGCTTAGCTGTTATTTTTCTTAACTGTGGCGCGAGCCGTCCTGCTGTGACTGAAGGAGGGAAAATGGTGCCGTTTTTGTTGCCTCGGAAACTCACTGGGATAATACTTTGACATGAGTAAATGTAATTACTTTAAAAAGGCTTAATGTAAGATTGTAGGCTTAATATGAAGTAGATTAATGTATTCATTATTGTTTATATATTTATTTGATGAGCTTTTAGTTATTTAATTAGACATACAGTGGGGAGAACAAGTATTTGATACACTGCCGGTTTTGCAGGTTTTCCTACTTACAAAGCATGTTAGAGGTCTGTAATTTTTATCATAGGTACACTTCAACTGTGAGAGATGGAATCTAAAACAAAAATCCAGAAAATCACATTGTATGATTTTTAAATAATTAATTTGCGTTTTATTGTATGACATAAGTATTTGATCACCTACCAACCAGTAAGAATTCCGGCTCTCACAGACCTGTTAGTTTTTCTTTAAGAAGCCCTCCTGTTCTCCACTCATTACCTGTATTAACTGCACCTGTTTGAACTCGTTACCTGTATAAAAGACACCTGTCCACACACTCAATCAAACAGACTCCAACCTCTCCACAATGGCCAAGACCAGAGAGCTGTGTAAGGACATCAGGGATAAAATTGTAGACCTGCACAAGGCTGGGATGGGCTACAGGACAATAGGCAAGAAGGAAGAAGAAGGATGAGTACAACCCCAAGAACACCATCCCAACCGTGAAGCATGGAGGTGGAAACATCATTCTTTGGGGATGCTTTTCTGCAAAGGGGACAGGATGACTGCACCGTATTGAGGGGAGGATGGATGGGGCCATGTATCGCGAGATCTTGGCCAACAACCTCCTTCCCTCAGTAAGAGCATTGAAGATGGGTCGTGGCTGGGTCTTCCAGCATGACAAACGAGCCGAAACACACAGCCAGGGCAACTAAGGAGTAGCTCCGTAAGAAGCATCTCACGGTCCTGGAGTGGCCTAGCCAGTCTCCAGACCTGAACCCAATAGAAAATCTTTGGAGGGAGCTGAAAGTCCGTATTGCCCCGAACAGCCCCGAAACCTGAAGGATCTGGAGAAGGTCTGTATGGAGGAGTGGGCCAAAATCCATGCTGTAGTGTGTGCAAACCTGGTCAAGAACTACAGGAAACGTATGATCTCTGTAATTGCAAACTAAGGTTTCTGTACCAAATATTAAGTTCTGCTTTTCTTATGTATCAAATACTTATGTCATGCAATAAAATGCAAATTAATTACTTAAAAATCATACAATGTGATTTTCTGTTTTTTTGTTTTAGATTCTGTCACTCACAGTTGAAGAGTACCTATGATGAAAATGACAGACTTCTACATGCTTTGTAAGTGGGCAAACCTGCAAAATCGGCAGTGTATCAAATACTTGTTCTCCCCACTGTAGATGTAAGCTACCAGATTAAGTAAATATCTATAACTTAAACCATTAGAGTTATATTATTTCTAGTCACTTATTTAGATTGAGTTCTGCTTGAAATAATAAGTTTTTGAGTTCACATCACACATATTTGTTAAGTTGAATTAACTTTTTTTTTTTTTTTAATTTAAGTAAAATGAACTTATTTCATTTAGTGAATTTCACTGTTAGGTTTTACAGTGTATATTCTATCCCCTCACCCTACCTCTAAACCTACCCATCACAGAATTTTTTTTTGCACTTTTACATTGTCAAAAAACATCACTTAGTATGATTTATATAAGCTGTTTTCCTCATGGGGACCAAAAAATGTCCCCACAGGGACAAGGATTTCTGGTATCGCCATCCTTGTGGGGACATTTTGACCCCATAACATACTGTTTACCAGGACCACACACACACACACACACACACACACAAACTACTGCAGACATTCCAAACTACGCTTGCAAGCTTGACGAGACTGGTAAAGACATCACATATTTTACTGTCAGGATTTTTCCATAGAAATTTTTCTCACAAATGCACTCAAATGCAAACTCACACTTATGAGTCTGTGTTCCTCAGATAACATATTTGAGCCTATTGGTTTGGTTCATTGGATTTTCTCACACACTTAAAACATTTAGACGACAATCACCCCATGCAGGAAAACTTCCTCCAGCATTTTTCTTTTGAGCCTTAGAATCCAGCCAACCTCTGACACCTCACATATCTTTTGTAATTGAACACAACGTAGAACACGAATTACCTGATAAAATCAATATAAACATCTTTTCAAAGTAGATGAAAGTGACATTAGACAGCATGTGAATAATTCAGACTGTCAGGCTGTTTAAATCTGTGCTTAAATCCAACAAAAGACCATTTCTGCTATTATACATATTTCACATAATCACTAATTTAAGAAAGACAAGCAAAACAATATCTACATTCAAAAATTGTTCCTGTGGAAAAATAATCCTCTGATCAGTAACACTCCATTATGTTTTTTTTTTCTTGTGTGGTCTTGCATGTACAGGGTTTTCTTAGATGGCGAGGGTCTCTGGGTTCCTTTAGTTAGGGCCTGTTGGATTTTTAAGCAGGTTTGTGTGGGGTTCTGCTGGGTTTTGCCTGGTTTGACACAGATTTTATGGCTCTTTTGGGCCCTTTTGACTGAGTTGCCAGCAGTAAAAGCTGTTTGGTGTCTGATGGAAGCTATAAATCAAAACCAGACTGAACCAGAGTAACTGACACTGGATCAGCCCACTTGAAGAAAACCAGTCTGACTCTGTCTCGACCACCAACATACCAGATTTTAAGTAATTAATTGCATTAAATTGTAGTTTAATAACTGGGGATAAAGTTTAGTGGTTTGTTAAATTGGTTATTGAGTCATCTGTCACATCTTGACCCTCTTGAATTTCAGTACAACAAATATACACTCACAAAGATGCCAAGGAGATTACACACATCCTGGAACACACAGTTTGGTTGTAAAATCCAATTGTACTGAGTTTGGCAAGTCCTGCTAATAAATGTAAAGCTTTGAATGCTTGCTAAATGTGTCTGCTATATATACAGGCAGGGATATAATCATACAAATAATAATAACTACACAAATCTAAAAGAAAGTGTGTAGGCAGGAGGTAAGAGGACATTCCATGCCGCCCATACTTCCACAGCTGTGTTTTGTCTTAAGGCCTTGATTTCAGATGTGAGGTCTGTGTCGTTCTTTTTAGTGATTGTGGCTGGTGATATAGGGATCAGATTAGAGCTTTTAATGACAGCCTTCATCAGCTTCACAAAACCAGACTGATAAAAAAAAAAATCACATATAAAGTGACCAAAACATACAAACATCACAAATATATGTTTTTTTTAAATGAATTACTTTAATAATTTTAATTTGTTTTTCATAAATAAAGAAATAACATTTATATATTATATATTAAAATTAACATGAATTAATTTTTTTTTACCATTTCTGATTAATCAAGACTATAATTAAATAATTTACTTAATATAAATTATGATATATATATATATATATATATATGTGTGTGTGTATAAATTTCTAATGAATCTCGACAAAAGGTGGCTAACGTATAACAAATACATGCTTCACATTTGAGCGAGTTTGACAAGGGCCAAATTGTGATGGCTAGACGACTGGGTCAGAGCATCTCCAAAGGTCAAAATGCGGCTAGCATATAAGAAATATTTTTTTTGGTCAATACATAATTCACTTACTTCTTAGTAGTTTTGATTTGATTGAATATCACTCAAAATGTGGAATGAAGTTGATTGTGTTCATATAGAATATAGAATTAATGTTTTTCTCATCAGTGCAACTGAACCCTAAACCAAGACTTTCCATTGAGTGCGTTTAACTAATGACATTGTATTGTTTATTTTACTGTAGTGGTTTATTAAATTATTGGACTATGTTTGGTGTGTCAATGACTAACTCTGCTGGGAAATTGCTGGGCGTGCAGTATTGGAGGAACAGTGATGGCCACACACACGTTTCACAACATACTTTGCGCAAGACTCACACTTGTAAATAATCTTTGCACTATTTTGATTGTAGTTTAACACCCTTGTAAACATTATTGACCTCACATAGTCTATTGTAGGTTGATATCTTTTGTCTTTGTTATGTTTTTCTTTTTTCTCTTGCTCCTGATCTTGTCCCAGCTGTTCAGCAGTTCCAGAGGCAGAAAAGGTTCAGGTTTCTCCGTGCTGCTCCGTCGTGGTTTGGTCAGCGCTCTGCCTGCAGGTTCTGATGATTCTAACAGACTCTGACCTCCCTTTTCAGATGCATACATCACGTCTCTCGTCTGGAGGCTGGTCTGCAGATCGGTATCTATGCCAAGCATAAGGCAGACAGAGCTGCTTCAATCTTGCCACTCTTTACTTGAACCGGTTCTGAGATTGAATCCAGATTGCTTGCAAAAGTTGAGTCATCGGTCCTGATTCCACTTTGCATTGTGTAACAAACCACTGAATGGCGTGGGATCTCACACAGCTTACTTTTATAACAATGATTCAAAGCCTTTGTCAGGTCAGGATGTCTACAGGAAATTTTAATGTGTGTACATGGTTTTCACATGTTCAATTTATGGGTAGCTGCAGTGTGACATGCTATATGACATCTAAAACTATTTTAAATACTTAATTTAATACTTTATATCATGCATTTATCTTTTATGACCCCATGTTAATGTAGACACTCCATAGACAATTTGTACTTAGAAAAATAAGTATGCATTATGAAAATACTTATAATACACATGCATATATACACTCACCTAAAGGATTATTAGGAACACCATACTAATACTGTGTTTGACCCCCTTTCGCCTTCAGAACTGCCTTAATTCTACGTGGCATTGATTCAACAAGGTGCTGAAAGCATTCTTTAGAAATGTTGGCCCATATTGATAGGATAACATCTTGCAGTTGATGGAGATTTGTGGGATGCACATCCAGGGCACGAAGCTCCCGTTCCACCACATCCGAAAGATGCTCTATTGGGTTGAGATCTGGTGACTGTGGGGGCCATTTTAGTACAGTGAACTCATTGTCATGTTCAAGAAACCAATTTGAAATGATTTGAGCTTTGTGACATGGTGCATTATCCTGCTGGAAGTAGCCATCAGAGGATGGGTACATGGTGGTCATAAAGGGATGGACATGGTCAGAAACAATGCTCAGGTAGGCCATGGCATTTAAACGATGCCCAATTGGCACTAAGGGGCCTAAAGTGTGCCAAGAAAACATCCCCCACACCATTACACCACCACCACCAGCCTGCACAGTGGTAACAAGGCATGATGGATCCATGTTCTCATTCTGTTTACGCCAAATTCTGACTCTACCATCTGAATGTCTCAACAGAAATCGAGACTCATCAGACCAGGCAACATTTTTCCAGTCTTCAACTGTCCAATTTTGGTGAGCTCGTGCAAACTGTAGCCTCTTTTTCCTATTTGTAGTGGAGATGAGTGGTACCCGGTGGGGTCTTCTGCTGTTGTAGCCCATCCGCCTCAAGGTTGTGCGTGTTGTGGCTTCACAAATGCTTTGCTGCATACCTCGGTTGTAACGAGTGGTTATTTCAGTCAAAGTTGCTCTTCTATCAGCTTGAATCAGTCGGCCCATTCTCCTCTGACCTCTAGCACCAACAAGGCATTTTCGCACACAGGACTGCCGCATACTGGATGTTTTTCCCTTTTCACACCATTCTTTGTAAACTCTAGAAATGGTTGTGCGTGAAAATCCCAGTAACTGAGCAGATTGTGAAATACTCAGACAGGCCCGTCTGGCACCAACAACCATGCCACGCTCAAAATTGCTTAAATCACCTTTCTTTCCCATTCTGACATTCAGTTTGGAGTTCAGGAGATTGTCTTGACCAGGACCACACCCCTAAATGCATTGAAGCAACTGCCATGTGATTGGTTGATTAGATAATTGCATTAATGAGAAATTGAACAGGTGTTCCTAATAATCCTTTAGGTGAGTGTATATGTGCTTTTTCCCCTTTGGTTTTAAAGCCCTGCATAGCTAATAACATCCTCTCTTCCTTTGGACTTTTAGTGTAATAGTTTCCACATTAGGGTTTATAGCTTGCGTATGTATGCAGACACACACAGCCAAACAGCCGTTGACACCAGCAGGGACCCTTGTGTCAACTATCCTTTAGGGAGCGCTGGTGGTGTTAAAGATAAACTAATGCAACAGCTGTAACCTGCTTTGATCCCATTGGTTCATTATGGAATGGACTGCAGATTTGCAGTGGGGCAAAAAATGTGTAGTCATTCATTCATTTGCCATGCAAAAACGTCCCATCAGTGAATATATTTAGCATCTTTAAGTGCAGCGGTTTTCAAGTGATGAGTCGTGACCCAAAAAAGTTTAGTTGTCAACGTCAAAGACGTCAAACCTTTGGCGTAAATTCATGTCACTTGGAAGAAGCCCTACAAATTAAGCAAATGCAATATGATCAGGTTGCGTGACATGTCCTCATTCTCAAAAACCAAGAACAAAACTACTCAAGGTAAAATAAAATAAAATCCAGACTATATTAAATACAGATTCATGTGCGGTGAGCGAGAGGAAAAGAGCAAGGAGGACAGAATGTGAAGCAGGTAAATAGGAGGGTGTGGGTCACACAAAAGTGTCTGAGTTTTATGTGGACATTTGGCCTCAGGTTTACTGGCCAGATCCTCTGACTCTGAGCTCAGCCCAAGGCAGATGGCCGGAGGGAATGATGAACAGGTCATCATCTGCATCCTCCACTGATCTGACACCACATCACACTCTCCAGCTTTCCGCTAAATGAGCACACAGTGTCCCAAGGCTCCACCTGTCCTTATAGCTGACAAATAGCTCAGGGGTCAGTGAGAAGAGATTTTAGAACCATTGTACTTTTTCAGCACCAATAAAGTCTAAAAGAGTCTGGTCCAAACTCATAGGTGATTTTAGACCTTATCTATCTTGATGAGCATTCAATGATATCCACGTAACCATTCTTTACATATTGAGTGAAGAAGAAAAACATTATTACATGAGCAACAGCAACCATTGGCAACGTGTTTTCAGTGACTTGAAACAATTTAACTTTTATACAAACAAGAAGTCAAATGATACTTCCAATAAAACAGTGGAGCGCACATGATCCGTATCCTGCGTTACTTTGAGTTTATGTCAGTGTGACCAATTTCATTGTATGATTTATTAGCATGATCTCATTAGTAATTATACATGGTAACACTTTATTTTAGGGTCCAATTCTCACTATTAACTAGTTGCTTATTAGCATGCATATTACTAGGATATTGTCTGTTTATTAGTACTTATAAAGCACATATTAATGCCTTTTTCTGCATGACCATATTCTAGATCCCTAATCCTACCAAATACCTAAACGTAACAACTACCTTACTAACTATTAATAAGCAGTAATTAGGAGTTTATTGAGGCAAAAGTCGTAGTTAATAGTTAGTTAAAATAGTGAGAATTGAACCCTAATCTAAAGTGTGACCTTATACGTATTAATAGGTAAATTGTGGTTCTAGTGCACATATATTTTTTTGGATATTTGCATAAGTGTAATGTACATTATTAACATACTGACACCATCTAAAATGTATGGGCGTAAAATGTTTACAAACCCTTTTAAGTTCATACAATATTGAATTCATGGAATTATGTTGATTTTTTTTGTACTTCATCAGTGAGATTAATTAAATATGTTAAATCACATTTATTTAATGCCTATAATGGTTTCATTCTATTTTGTGTAATTTATTATATTTTATTATGCATAGATATTGTTTTTTAATTCTAAAACAAATTCGAGAAGTGATTAGGATTGTGGTGGGGTGCGGTTAAGGGCTCAAAAATATATTTATAAAAATAAATAATTTAAAGGAAGATGTTTTATGATTGTAAAGATGTGCATATGCAAATAGTTTTACATTTTCCATATTGTATGTACACATGTTCAGCATGTATCTAAACATACCAAAATGTGCAGGTAAATTTTGTATGCGAATACCTATGAATGTGAATGAGATGAACAAAATTCTTGTCATTCTGAGTGATTCTGAGTAATTTTTGCATTGATAATTGTCATATTAATGGATAATTAATTAATCATGAAATGAAGTATTATAAACTGATGCACTTTATATAACATATTCCCATCCAAAATGTGATTTTTAGCAGCAAAAAACCTGATTCTTTGTCGTTATTGAATGACGTTATTTTTACTTGAATTATATCTCATTTGTGATCATATCTTCAAATGGCCAGTAGTGCAGGGCATCCAGCGGTGTGATAAAATCGCTGTCAGTGTGAACGAAGCTTGAGACTGAAATCCTTATCACCCCTTTCCAAATGTACAGCTTATCTTTCCTGTCTCCTGAAAATGTGCCAGAAAAACCCAGTCTTATTTAGGAGGATTGAATCATACCAATTCAGCAGTCTTTCAATTTCGACAGGAAAAAGAAAGTCAGGCACATGTAGAATAACCGAAATAAAGAAAGATACAGAGAGAAGAAAAACTGGGTCTTGATTTCAGAAACTAGCTGAACTCAAGCCAACTCCTCCTTCTCCATTCTGGGTACCTCCATTTGCACATTCAATGCTCTTCCATGCCTGTTACTCAGTACAAATAAACAAGCCTAATACGGATTTGGAAATGCTGTACGTGTGTGTGCGGTTGAGGTTACGGGTCACCGAAAAAGTTTCTTGTTTCAAAAGAAACAAAAGTATGGTGGGTGGAAAGGAGGGGAATGTTTCCACCACGCAAAAAAGCAGCATGAAGTCCACCGAAAGGGTACGCGAGAGGGAGGGAGACGCTTTTGTTGTATCCAGAATTCCCTATCTTTACCAGATGACACAGTATGGGAGCCTGCCAATGCCTGTAGAGTCCCAGCCTCTCGTCTCTCAACTTCTTTCCCCCTCATTCCAACTGCTTTTGGATCGCTCCAGACCGGGGGAAGTTCTTCTCCAATTGTTTCATTTGAAAAGGATGAAGAAATCAACCCCTCCCTCTCTCCTTTTCTTCCCTCCCTCCCTTCCCTCGTCCTCTCTCTCTCCCTCTCTGTCCTTCTCTCCATCCCCTCCCCCCTGACAGAGCACACCTGCCTGATCTTGGCTGCAGGCGTCCACACAACGATCAGCCCTCGGCCTGCCGTGCTGCACATCGGCTCCAGCCCTCTCTGGATTTGTGGATCTTCGTCTACGCGCTCCTGTACGTACAGGTAAGATCAGCTCACCGCAAGCTTTCCTGTTAACTCTTCTGAGTGCTGAAAAGTAGGGATTGTGATTAAGAGAACAGACTGACCATCTGAAAGAGAGGTTGACGGTTTGCACTGATGAAATGTGGGTATTACCCCTCGGGAATCTGCGGTTTGGTGGTTTCTGCAGATCATTAAGGGTTGGTGCAGAAATGAGGACTTTGCATTGGTTTGGCTGTTTGTTTGAAGCTTTTAAGTGAAGTTTTCAATGAATTTGATTCATTCTGGCACATTCTAGATTAAATAATTGAGAGAATACGTAAGTGTATTTATGATCAAAAAATGATCAAAACATTTTCAAGCTCCCTGTATATTTGTACCTTGTTGGTTTGCATGTGGATTAAGGTCATGTTTGCATTTTGTATTTCAAGCCAGAAAAGTGTATGTTCATGCAAATTGATTGCCGATGTGATTTTATTTGTTGTTCAGTTTGAGAGGACAGGACATTTTCTGTCTTTTCCAAATTGTTACAAGTTTCCCTGCTCTGTAAATTCACTGTTGTGAAAAAGCCTTTAACTTTTCGAGTGCCCTTATTCTCACTGCTTCGCCTTGACTTTTCCATCCCAGTTTTTCTTCCTTTTGTGCACCGCTTGGCATTTAGAGAGAGTTCATGTAAGGCCTGAAAACACTAGAGGATTTCTCGGATAGACCTGTCTGGAGAAATGTTTTGTCCTCTGGCCTCGCTCTGCGTCTGCTTGCCTCCACTCGCTCGAAGTCGCATCCTAAACTCTTTATCCATGGCGTGGAAGCCAAAGTGCCTTGAGCCATACCGGCTGAAGGATGAAAGCACTCTGAATGAGAAAAGAGAGAGATGGAGAGAGTGAGAGCGTGGGACTGGTGTCTCATTAATCCTTTAATGATATAGCTTCCTTCCAATCTCAGGCAAGTTTGACAAGGCACTTCCTGGTAATCCCACCACAAAATTCCCAGCTAACTCAAAACATTCGGAGGGGGGAGAGGAAGAGGTAGCCGAAGGTTTAGACGCATTCAATAGCAATTCCAGTTTTTAAAAGTGGGTAAATTGGGACACTTTTTGATCTTGAGATGACACTTTGTCTAAACTCTTAATACATTAGTGTCATATAATGGAACTACACAGTTGGGGTTTGGGGTTGGGACTAGGGTTATTTCTCTTTTTTTATGGCTTTCATTAATTGTGAACAGAACCCACATACACAGTTTGTACCATCACAGGAAACCCTCTCTTCCTCCCTTCAAAGACAACATCCTCAGGCTATTCTTTGGAAGCCAAAGTCTCCATTTGGCTCAGAAAGAGCGAGTCAATAAATGGTAGTCATGCTGGTCACTGTCTGCCTTTACCCCTCTTTATTTGCCTTTTAACCCTTTGAGGAAAAGAAATAGGAGCTTTGGACCAACCAAAGTCAATGTAGTTGCTTATGACAGATGGGCAGTTGCCATGGAAAGAGGAAGTGAGAGGATAAGTGAAAGAGTGCTTGTATGTAAATGTGAATGAGTCAGAGAGTGGGATTGACTAAATTTGTTGTCTTAGATCAAGGACATTACAGTCATGGTCATAGGCTTTTTTCATTCATTTTCGTATGGGCTGAAATAATCAGCCGTTCTTCAGCATATAATTGCTTGCTCAATATCTGAACGACTTTTTGTGGCTTTCGTGGTCGGTTCTTTTGAAGAAAAAACATTTTTGATGGGTTTAACCATGGTTTTGATCTGTGAGAAAGTCTAACTGTGCTCTGGCAGTGGCTTTGGAGTTTGGTTTAGTGGTCTGGAAGCAGTTTGACTGCAGAGAGCAGAGTGGTCAAAACCCTTGTATGCTGGTGTAGTCCAGGAGTGCAGTTTGTTAAGCTGAATAATAAGTCCACATATTTCAGTTTTTGCCCTTTTTGTGCTTTTGTTTTGATACATGACTCATTGGAATGAGCAGATAATTACATTTCTAAAACATTCTCTCAGTGTTTGGGGAATTCTGGGTATTTTAGAGCTTTTAGTGGACGAATGCTTTCATAAAAAAGAGGCCGTTTTCAGGGTGCACCGATAAGATTGGACCGTCTATGTGTATATTTTAAAATTAAGGGAGCACATATGTTTCAAATGTCCTGTAGCCTGTAAATGCCTTTCTGTGAGTCATTGCTGAAAGGAGCAGCAGGTCAATGAATCTGTGTGTGTGAGTGTGAGTGAGAGTGAACAAAGAAGAAAGTAAGATAAGTAGAGCTGTAATCTATTTTCAATTTGCAACTTACACTATTTTAATAAGTGCTTTTTAATAGGATACACTGCAAAAAACTATTTTCTTACTCAATAATTTTTTATTGTTTTCCAGTAAAACATCTAAACATTCTTAAATCAAGATACATTTACTTAACTTAATATATTAAGTCTTGTTTTTTGAAGAAAAAAACTATAAAAATGTGTTTATTCTTTAACAAGAAAACATCTTCCAATGGGGTAAGAAAATAATATTGTTTTCCCTTTGAATTAAGTTTATTTTTCTTAGCCCATTGGAAAAAACTTTTTTCTTGTTTTAAGCATAAACTCATAAAACATAAAACATTACTTATTATCTTAAGTCGTTTTGTTACATTTATATTGATTTAATGTTGATACATTTTGATACAAATAATTGCAACAGGTAATTATAATGTGTACTTACAAGTTGCATGTTTGGTGCATGTTCTACTACTACTACTACTACTACTACTACTACATACAGTAATAAACAGTTAACATGTACATTGTAATCTGAGATTGCTCACATGACCTCATCTCCACTATCTCATAAATCACTTGTTCTGTTTGGATAAGTCAACCTTTCTAAGACACAATGCAGTCTGAATAATAGAGTACAGAACTATAATTACTGAACAAACTAATGTTACAATTCTCTAACATAAACCACCTGTAGTGGAGATTTTGTGTATTTATTTATACAGTATATAAGCTATTTATGTTGATGTCAGTCTACACTGCCTATATTACGTATTATTATAAGACGTTCTATCAAATTTCTATCAAAAACTTCTCTCAAATTTATCTTGTTTGAGGATGTTTGCATACATCAAGACACAATTTGGTTGATTGAGGGAGAGGAAGAGAAAACTAGAAGTGTCAACCCTCCCTTTTTTTCTCTACAGAGACAAATCAGACCTGCTGTGACACAACCCAGACCTCAAGAAAGACAAGAAGGTAGAGTGAAAAGAAGGGCAGAAATGCATGGAGAACGAGAGAATGTGAGAGTTAAAGTGAAAATTTTCCTTTCTCCTCTTGATTATTAAAAGCCCACATTTATAAGACCAGAAACAGGCCAGTGCTGATTCTGGATTCTGTGAAGTACTTCAGTTGGATCAGACTGTTGCCCGACCCGCAGACGGAGAGAAATCAAAGCCGAGGGCCTGTAACAGCCTGGCAGAAGCTGATAGTTAGGCACAGAACTGCGTCGGTGAAAAAAATCACATCTCAAGTTTATTTAAACTCAGTCCTGATAATCGTTGTCACATTGAGCCATCTGACACTTTTCTATTGGTTCCTGCTGAGAGGATACAGACGTAGCATCCTTCCTGTTGAGTCAATCTTTGGCAGCTTTCTCTTTGATGGGATCTGCGGATCCAAGTAGCGAGTGAATTGAGCCAGTTGAACCAGACGTAGATTTTTCTTACCAGCTATGAAACTGTATTTTGCATTATTTTTATTTATTTTATTTTTTTACAGTGTATAAAAACATAATGTACAGATAAATGTATAAAAAAAATATTTTTAAAACTAAAAATATATAGATATTTTTTAAAAATATTTATGTAAAATAAAATATTAGTAATCACACAGAATGACACCGTTACTGATGTTGATGACATTAAACATTTAATTAATCACATTTGGTTAAATATAATGAATCAGACAACTGATTTCATATTTGTAGGTTTCTGAAGTTTACACGCAAAATGCTTACGTTTTAGATGCTATGTTAATAATTAATGTTTGTGTGCTTTAACCACGATTTACCTACGAATACCTTCCATTTGTTATGAGATCATGTTCACACATTGTGATGTTCCTAATATCTTAACCTGATGTTTTGGTGGTTGGCACATTAAGTTTTATTAAGTTTCTTATAAACTTACCAATTTATTAGTCTTGCATAACCAGACCTTCAGACTAATGGCAGATAGTCTAGATTCTATCGCAGCTTTCAAGAAGACGCCTGACTGACGTGTAAAGTAACCAATCACAGTTTCATTTTGTTCCGCGTCATGTTTAGGGGCATGAAAATGAAAAGTCGACGTCCCTACGATAGCAGACCAGCGTACATTTACTAAATTACTCATTTAATAACAATGGCGCCGCGAACTTCACATACTTTTGAAAACCCAGCGTTTAGTTGATCCCGACAAGCGCTCACTATCACAGTTGCAAACACGATGGCTTTCTTCTTCCATGAGGGGGTTTGGCTTCACGGCGGCTTTGTTTCCCATTAAAGAACATACCACACACGTCTCCCAGAAATCCTGTAGAATTCAATGACGACTCAGATGATGATTTCGAAACTCCCAAAGTGTTTTTTGTGTCTCATTTTGTGTGCCTTATGCATCAGACGTTCATCCAACGGTCCATGGGCATGATGGGTCCTGAGACAATTTATTTATTCACCGAAAGCCAAGTACCCCTTGTTTTGTGATAGGTGCATGTGAACTTTGGACCCTGCCTGCACTTTCCCACCAACGGCATGACACCATCAATCTGTCTTGTCTGTTTGCCTGGCTCTCATAGCAGCCTGCGGTTTGTTGAAAGGACGCAACTCAAATGCAGCAACAGCTTCACATAATCCCCCTTCAAACAGAATCGCTCGTGGTGACAGCCTGTAATGCTCAAAGGGCTTTTCATTCTGCTGACCAGGTCCTGAGGCTCTAAACTCTTACTATGGCATCATTCCTGCTAGGAATGCATATTGAAGAAGGGGGTTCATGCGGCTCAACTGGTAGAGCATGGCGCAAGGCCATGGGTTCAATTCCCAGGGACGCACGTACATAAAACAACCTTGAATGCACTGTAAATCTACCAAATGCTTAAATGTTAAAGGGCAAAATGATTCTGCAGTGTGTTTGCTCAAAGCGTCTCATTGCCCACTGGGTCAAAGGTAATTAAAGGTGTCTGGAAGTGGAAGGATATTGTATCCAGGTCTGAAAACGTAACATTACATTAAATAGCATGTCTAAATTGAGGTCAGTAAGTTGTTGTTTTGAAATGCCGTTGAATAAAACTACAATTTCTCATTGTTTCTCTTCAAACATGGATACTGTTTGTGGTTAAGCTGATGGAACCTCTGTTTCAAAATTGTTTCAACATGTGATGCAGATCAACTGTAACAAGGAATCTAAGGTTGAAGGTCACTTGCCATCCATTACAGGAGTCACTTTTTTTTTCATTTTTTTTTTACTGTATAGGACTTGTAGGAGTTTGAAACTTCTGATTAAGTTTCTTCAGTTTATGAAGTTTGTCTTTTGAGACAAATGTTTGGATCTCCAAATGGAGTCATTTGCTTGTATATTGGCTATAAATAGTTATTATAGTCTTTTACGGTTGCTCGATGGAACGTGTCACCAAATTCATTTTATATAGGTCTAGACTAAGATTAAATGTATGCATCACTTAAGGAATTAGGAAAATAGGTCATCTTTTCCAGAAGGTTGTCAAGGTCATTTCCTGGGTTTTCAGAGTTTAACAACAGAGGCACAGTGGTTATTCACTGTCCATGTGACGTGGCCGCCCGGAGGATTTGAACTACTGTAATTATGCTGTATGTTAATTACATGGACCTGAGATGACCCTGAAAAGACAAACTGGGCTCTGGGAGTTACTGTACCTACTTTACAATTTCCTCGTCATTCAACAAAGTCCAGCTTCTCCTCAGACATATGGTTATGTGTGGGCTCGTGGACAACTTTGTGCACTCTCTCTGAGATGGTTTTATTTTTTCTGACTGAAGGCATGAATGAGTTTGGTCAGCCCAGGTCAACTTTCAACAGTTTTCACAAATATAGTGTGCAGGGTTGTCCTTTTAACAGTTTATGGCAGCGGTTTTCAAACTGGGGTCCAGGGACCCACAGGGGGCCTCATGGAATATTTGTTTTTAACAAAAAAATTATCACTTTTATAGAATTTGATATTATTACGGTTTCATTACATGTTTGCATATTCATGAGACAATTTTGACAATTTATTGATTTATTTTATTATTCAACAGTCATTACTCAAGTCTTCAGTGTCGCATGATCCTTGAGAAATCATTCTAATATGCTGATTTGATGCTCAAGAGACATTTCGTATTATTTATTATAATATTTTCCTGTAAACTGTGATATAATTTTTATTGTATAAACTTCAGAATGATATTGTATTTTATTCCAATGTGAGGGGAGTCCCTCACAAGGAGATCATATTTCCAGGTCCTATAGGCCAAAGGTTTGGAAACCCCTGGTTTACCGCATTTGATTTAATGGTTTGATTCCCTTCATTGCAAATGTCAGTATTGATTAAAAATGTATGAAGCATTTTTAGGAAGAATTAAGGTTAATTTAAATGCTTTATTTCAACCCCTGATATATAATTTATTTCCTTTTATATTTTATTAAATGTATAGTAATGCATTTAGTCATATAAAGCTAACCGTCAGTCTAACACCATGAAAAGTTGCAGCAATAGCCAGCAGAGACCTCTAAACTCTAAAACGCCTACATTTGACCCCTGACCTCTGCCTAGTTATAACCCACATTGCTCAGTCACATTCATGCACTCCACATCTGTAATTTGACTTTTGACCTCTCACCATCACAGATCCTGAGAAGCCACCCAGCGTATCACCCCTCACCTTTAACCCCTTCTCTTCTCCATTTTATCTTCCAGGCCTTCATCAGCAACATGAAATCGGCCTGTCTCTCCCTGCTTTTGGTGTCCGTATGCTGGGCTCTGCCCTTCCGTCAGTCTGGCTTCATGGACTTCATGATGGAGGATGAACCGGGCTCAGGAGATGACACCTTGCCTGAGACTCGTAAACCACTCGTTCCTATACCACCTGTGCTACCTGATTTTGATGCTGATGCGCTACCTGATGGACCTTTCTGCCCCTTCCGATGCCAGTGCCATCTGCGAGTGGCCCAGTGTTCTGATCTAGGTAAACACAGTTGTTTGGGTGTCTTGCCAATGTATTAAATTTCTTTAATACATAAAACAAGTAAGCTTAACCAAAGTTCTTGTGGGGAGAAGAATCTACTGAAGGTAGTAGTGTAGGCTACAAACAATAGAAAACTGTTAGGACCTCCCGCAGGAGATCGATCTAACCTGCAATCATGATCTAACCTGCACGTCTGTATGGGCCATTTGGGTCACACCTTTACAGACACAGAATGGGCCCTATTTTAACAATCGAAGTGCATGGTCTAAAGCACACGGCGCAAGTGCACTTAGGGCGTGTCCGAATCCACTTTTGTTAGTTTAACGACGGGAAAAAAAAAACTTTTATATTAGATGGATTAATCACCATTAACCAATTTTACGGCACTAATTAATATATTTAATAGCTTTCCCTGTTATCCTTGAATGTGGGTTTTGTCCTACACCTGATCTTTTTTTAATGGCATATGAACTGTCAAAAGCCAAGCAGCCATGAACAAAACCTCTCTCTTTGTTTGATCTGCCCATTGTTGAGTCACCATTGAATTACTAATGTCACTGTTTCAAAACCACTTTAAATGTTTTCATATGCTGTTAACTGCACTCACTTCCGTAGACGACTAGGCACTAACCTCCAGACGGCTGCCTCATTTTCCTAATTGAATCCCCAGGCATGTGTGTGTGTGATGCTTGAGAATGTCTGTTCTTTCATCAGGTTACTTCCAAAGATTTCCGCTTCTCTTCCTGTAAAGCTGCCCTGTCCACTGAGTCACTGTGATTTACACAGAAAAGAGCAATAGAAACAAACATATAGTTAAAGGGGTCCTTGATTATGATTTCACTTTTTTAACTTTAGTTAGTGTGTAATGTTGTTGTTTGAGCATAATCAACATTTGCAAAGTTACAACGCTCAAAGTTCAATGCAAAGGGAGATATTTACTTTTACAGAAATCGCTTTTTAAGGACTACAATAAACGGCTGGTAGGGACTACAACAAGCTTCTTCCCGGGGTGACCCGGAAACACGCAAGAAAGGGGGTGAGGCCATGTTGGGCTGCATTAGAGAAGAGGAAGTTGTTGTAGAGCACATTTAGGAGTTTGCTCAAGCTATCGCATCCGTCTTTTCACATTTATTGCAATACAGTACATAACACAAATGCAATAGCATGTCATAAAAGCAAGATGACAACATAAGTTATAACCGCAATTAAACTAAACTATCCCTGTTTTATCTTCATGCAGCATATATTCTCTGGCTCTGTAGGCATTTTACAACACTTCCCACACGAGCGATTTATAGATTATCATTATATGCTAATCAATGACTTGAAGATAGTTAACTCCACATCAGCAACATAAATTCATCAACTAACCATTCAGAAACGTCCTGTTGCATTCTACATTTTGTCGCTTCTTCTTGAGTCTCTCCATCATTGTCCGATTCCGGTTTGAACATACAAGGCTGAACGGTTTCAGACATTTTCAGTGCGTGTCTTTGTGAGGTAATCGGAGCTGCTAACACGTGCTCTTAAAGCTCCACCCTCTTCTCCGCCCCCTCTCATTTGCATTTAAATGGACACAAAAACGGAGCGCGTTTTTGCTCACCCTCAAAAAGTGACAATTTTAACATGCTATAAAAAATGATGCAAATGAGAGGGGGCGGAGAAGAGGGCGGAGCTTTAAGAGCTTGTGTTAGCAGCTCCGATTACCTCACACAGACACGCACTGAAAATGTCTGAAACTGTTCAGCCTTTTATGTTCAAGCCGGAATCGGACAATGATGGAGAGACTCAAGAAGAAGTGACAACATGTATTTTGAGCTAAAATTTCATATACACACTCTGGGGACATCAGACTTATTTTACATCTTGTAAAAAGAGGCATAATAGGACCCCTTTAAAAGGAATCGACTGATCCTTCTAAATTGTTCTGCGATTGTTTTAACTAAGTTTTATTGTCTTTGTCATAAGATCTCTTTTTATTTCTCCACCCTTCTATCCTGTAATGCAATGTAAATTGAGTTGCTGAAGCATGTTGTCTCAGTTAGCATAGCTTTTTCTAACAGGAAATTACTCAGAGGACTGTTTGCTAGGCAGAACGTCTGTTTGGAAAGAAATACTGTTGACCAGACAAAATGAGAAAAGTCATTCTCAGTAAGGGCCAATTCCATTCTTTCGTAACATTAACACTCAACTCCAGCTAAAATGGACAAAAGAACGAGAACAAAAATGGGATTGAGAACCAGGACAAAAAAGAGAAGACAAAATAGCTTAGGCCTCCAGGTCTCATCTGCTCCGCAGGTCTTTTGGCATGAAACAGACCTGGAAAAGAATAAAGGGGAGGGAGGGGAGGGGGGGGGATAGGTGTGCCGACAGGCCTGTTCTCCATCTAACTTCACCTCTTTCCAGTGAAATATGTGACCCAGTTTATACAGCTCTGCAGCTGCAGGGGAAACTGCCTCGAAATAATGCCAGGACCCAGAAACAACCAATGGCAAAATTGAGTTTGTTTGTCGAGGAAAGTTTCATTAAGAGCCTGCTTGTGTTTTTACTAAAAAAAAAAAGTAAAAAAAGTTGCTGCCTTAAATTAAGTACAATTAACTTGGATGTTTAAGTCATTTCAACTTAAATTACATTAAACTGACTTGAAAAATAAGTTGAATCTTGCTGAAAATGATAACTTATTTTGGTGAGTTAAAGCAATGTACAAACAGGTTGTCATAACTTATTGATTATATAATTTTTTACAGTGTAGTTATAGGAACTTAGTGTTAGGAACTAGCCACCAGAGCGGTCCCCCTATAACTAAATGTTCCCCTAGGGCCATTTGTCTAGGTTGCATTCGCACCGCCAGTAGAAAGCGACCGACAGCGGCGTCATTTAAACACAGCATTCAACAGCTTCAACAACTGGGGAATGGAGGATGCCATGATCGGAGCTGTGTTTTTGTTGTGTGTCGTGGGATTTGTGATAACAGAAATGGAATGTAGAGGTATAAGTTATGCGATGGAAAAAGCAAAAATGAGGGCTAAGAGGCGAAATCTCCTTCGGCAACTTGCGGTGCTACATATCATCGAGGCTGAGAACACAAATTGGCGCAGACACAAAGGTGATAGGTAAATGCCGTTAACATTAGCTTTTTAAAAATGGCGGGTGCTGTTTCGTATGGTATGCGTTCGACCAATCAATGTAACCTACACTACATCATGTAGTGATTAAGCAAATTAGAAGATTAGGCAAATTAGTCCGGTGACGTAGGACTGTGTGCGACTTTCCAGTTCCCACTGGATTCCGTCCTCCGCATATAAGCTTAATAAAGCCTGAACCTCATCGTCGGCCCATCGGTCGTATTTTTTAAACTCCATTGTTGATTCAAACAGCAAACATCTCTTACAACCAATAAAAAAGCTGCGTGAACTCAACCAATCAGCATGTTCAGCGCCCAAGTCCCACCCCCGAAAATTCCTGAACTTTGAAAAAGTACTACCTCGCGAGCAGAGACTTTCTGAGGGGTAAATTTTTACCCGGAACTTCATTTAGTCCCTGGTCCCTGCGGTCGAAACACATCGAGTGCCACCCCAAAGTCCTTAGTTCCTGGGGAAAGTTCCTGCTGTGTAAACGTGGCCTAAGTTCCCCCAAAATGCGTTCCTAGAACTAAATTCGTACCCAGATCCTCCGGTGCGAACACGCTAAAAAGTGGGTATGAATAACTAACAATGAAAAGGTTCCTCTCACGCAAAAGCCCCTAATTTTTGAGTGTTCAAGGTGTAGAGAAACATGGAAGTGTGACTTACATGATGAAAATCTTGTGGATTAAAGAGCATCTCATACTTGCATTCTTCTCACCAATAAAACTAGTAGTTAACAGGAACGAGTTTAGCATCCGTGGGCCTGTTAATGATGGTTTTGTGTTGTTCTCTGCTCTTGATTTTGATCGAGTTGCTGATTTCAGTGGTTAAATACTTTTAACCACAGAGGACAATTTGTTTTTGAATAGTTTAATATGTTTGTTCCATAAGGGTTGCCAATGAGCTGCATGTTCTGAATATCTTATTGCCATTTGGGTTAACTTTTAAAATGGTTTACTCCGATTGTGCTTTTCCACCAAAGTTTTTATGATGTTATTATTAGTGCTTTTTTAGATTACACACATACTGATAATATATTACATAATAAAACTCTTTTTGACCTACATGGATTGCTGTGATTTTAGCTGAGATGTGTAGCCACTAGAAAATGAGTCTAAACAGAGGAGAACGAAAGGAACATGTGTGAGACATCTCGGCAGCAGTGACATGTCCAGCTGTGATCTCTGTGTCCTCTGTCCTGTGGTTATATAATTAACAGGGACATATTCTTAAACTGTTTATACACATGCACTGATGAGGAAACTCACCGCAAAACAAAACCAAACAATGTTTGTGTGAGGTTCTGCCTAAAGAGCTTTTAGAGTTGGTAGAGCAGATATTTTTATGTTTATGTATGTGGATGTGTGTTTACCTTATTTTTTCTATGTTTTTCCTATGTTTGAAGCAAACACTATGATATACAGTTGTCCTAAAAACCTTTTGGACATTAAAATGTATGAAATTTATTTGTCAGACTTTTTTGGGGAAATGTTTTGATTCACACGAAGTGTGTTTGTGCTATTTATTTAAAATATATGCAATTTGGTTTTATATCTTTGTTATATAATGCAAAGACATTCATAAATATTGAAGTGGGACTTAAGTGTCTAAATACTTTTTTTTGTTTCCATGTAGCCTGCTCTGCAGCACATTAAATGAAATCTGCGTCATGTTGTCCAATGTTGGCAAAATCAAATTCCCCTTGTGTGGAAATGTTATGTCAGCTTTTGCAATTGACAGCATCGTGCAGCATTTATAATCCTTCCAAGAAAAACTGAGATGTCTGGCATAACAGCTGTCTATTATCAACTCAATGAACCTTCAGAACTGTTTCGAAACACTAAAACCATCATCATAACTCACTGATATGCTGCACTCCAACCTTTTTTTTTTTTTTTTTTTTACTGTTACTTAAGCTCTAGCCCTTAAAATTGATTATTCCAAAGTCTAACTGCACATTCATCATTCAGACTTTTTTTTAAGTCTATAGAGCCCTCCTTTTTCCTTATTTATTTTGATGCTATTTTCAATGTTTAAGTGCTTTACTCACTACTAGACCTGACTGAGACTGTTTATTTATTAATTTAATTATTTAGATTTTGAGAATCTCATGCAATTCTATAGGCATAATATTATTTATATTTATAATTTTTGTCCCTGTTTTAGCCTTGGTCCAGACATTTCTTAGAAATGCTTCTCTTATTACACATGTAGAATGGTAGCTCATAAAAGTTTATAGAAACATTTCTATGAACAGTTTCATCTATACAATGATGGCTGGAGCTCATCCAAAACCAAGACCAGTCCAGCGTTCACATTCTTTCTGCCATTTAAATGTTTTTCCAGCAATGTAGCTGCTCAATTTAGTACCAGAATTTACTCTTGAAGGATTTTTTAGTATCTGAGTGTGTTGTGTTGGTGTTGGACCAGGATCCATATGTCCACAGCTGATTTGATTTCAAAGTAGATTCTAGCCATAAAAGCACAGATTAGCCCATATCCCATTTCATCAGTGTCATTTTTCTTACTACTTGCATTTTGTCTCTCAGGTCTGAAGAACGTTCCAGAAAAAATTCCACTTGATACCACTCTCCTGGATTTGCAGAACAACAAGATCTCAGAGATCAGAGAAAACGACTTCAAAGGCCTGAAGGGTCTCCAAGTGAGATATTCAATTACTCACTCTTTCCCTTGTTCGCTTTTTTTTTAACCACATTTTCTTTAATTCCCTAAATTGGATCGTAGAAGCAATGACATTTCTCAATCCCCCTTAAAGTTCTCAGAGGACAAATCCTATTTCACTTTGATATATACGTTTTAAGACCAATTGGCTGCTTTCATCCTGATAACTGGACGTGACAGCGTGATATTTTAGCTGTGACCTTGAAAAACCAGCTGTTTAACACAGAGGACATATGTCCAAATTTTTTAAAAATCAAAACCATTCTTGAGCCTCGTTTCACATAAAAGAAATTCTACACTAAAAGCAATTCTTTTCCCAAAAACAAATGCTTCAGCAGCACTGAAAAACACTCCAGAGAACACTTGAACGCTGTTTGTCTGCCAAATGTGGAACTGGGTGCTAAAACTATGCGTTCCAACCACAGCAATCTTTGAAGGCAAATATCCGCTCCTATTTTTCGAAAAAGCACTGCAAAAATTCTTCAGATACACTTTACAAAAAAGTGCTTGGGGGAAACTCGTGATCCGGAATGTGAAAATCCTCTGTGTTTCCAATCCATCCTTTCCAGAAAACAGCTCTCAGTGTGAAAAATGTGTCATTCCCAGGTGCACAAGTGTAATGATTCACTTTTGGAGCGGATCCATTGTTCAGCCTCCTGAACTTCAATAAATATACAGCCTCCCGTCGAGGGCCCTTTGCTATTTCTCGCTTTCCAAGCTCAACATCCACATGGCGCCTGGATCTGTTAGGCGCCAATGAGAGATGAATGCAAACAGAACAGAAAGTGAGAAAATGGTGCCAAAATGCTATGTGAGCCGTCGCTATTTAATTATCACAGCGAAAATAAATGATTTTTATGGGCTGGAATGTACTATAGATTATAGAAAGTAGCTAGTGACCTTTTTATGACTAAATGAACCCTAAACCTGAAACAACTTTAGGTTGATCAACTATAACATTTGCATGCATACAACTGCCATAAAGTTCCTTTTTTTCTTCTTCAGACACTCATCCTGGTCAACAATAAGATCACCATTATTCATCCCAAGGCCTTTTCTTCTCTGATCAATCTGGAGAGACTCTACCTATCCAAGAACCTTCTGAAGGAAGTTCCTGCTAACATACCGAAAAGCCTCCAGGAACTGCGCATTCACGAGAACCAGATTAACAAGATAAAGAAGTCCTCCTTCGCTGGCATGGCCAATGTCATCGTCATGGGTAAGAATTTTTGTCTGTGCTGACTAGAAAAGCATCAGTGGTGTGGCCTCTTTGTTACATCTTGATTTGTAAAGATTTTAATTTAATTTAATTTAATTTAATTAATTAATTAATTAATTAATTAATTAATTAATTAATTAATTAATTAATTAATTAATTAATTTATTTATTTATTTATTTATTTATTTATTTATTTATTTATTTATTTCATTATTCATTTTATTTTATTTTATTTTATTTTATTTTATTTATTTTATTTATATATTTTCCCTGTACTGAAAGGGATAACACATATATAAATTAAAACATCAATCATCAGTTTTATAAATATTTTGTATTATGTATATGCATAAAATTATTATTATTTTTTTTTTCTATTTTTTTTTTCATTATCATGCACTCAAAGGAAATAGCATGTACAAAAGCATCAGTCACCATCACATCAGCAGTGTATTTCTATGTATATCTAACTGAGCCAATGCACATTTTGACTCTATGCCATTCCAGAGCTGGGCTCTAACCCTCTGAGCAGCTCTGGAGTTGATAATGGGGCTTTTGCTGATCTGAAGAGGGTCTCTTACATCCGAATTGCTGACACCAACATCACTGCCATTCCCAAAGGTACAGAATCATCCCTGTTGTGAATGATGATGAATATCCCTTTCACTTCAATGAATCAATGCAACACGTTAATCTGTGTCCAAAAATGTCCAGGTCTCCCCAGCTCTCTTTTTGAACTTCACTTGGATGGAAACAAGATCACCAAAGTGACCTCAGACAGTCTGAAGGGCATGAAGAACCTGTCCAAGTAAATGCATCTTTCTTCTTAATATATTTCTCATTTGTTGTGCAAACAACCAGTTGAATTTCCTGCATGGCAGAAACAGCTAAATATGTCTCTGTATACCTGAAAACCTCAGCACAATCTGGAAGGAAAGAGTGTGATACAGAGGAAATAATAATTCAGATTTCATTAGGTGTGTTTATAATTTGCATGAGAACAGCTTAGTTGGAAGTGATGGTTGGCTCACGCACCTTGTGAGACTTAAACACCATGACATCATGGCATGGATCCGTTTGCTTTGGATCACACAGAGAAATTGGAACATTCATATTACACAGATTTTCCACTGTACATGCCGAGACTGAATCACGGCCGAGTACAAGAAGACTGGAAGATTGTTTTGCTGTTGGTCTTGTAACTCTGATGATATTTGATGAGGGAATAATGTAGGTAGAATTGTTTATTTATTTAGCAAAACAGCACTGAGAATATCTGTTTTAGTGTTTTTCTTTAGTTTTCACTTAATTATTGTTAGTTTTAGTTTAGTTTTTTAAGAGTTTTCTACTGTGCTTATTCATTTTTTAAAGAAATTAATACTTTTATTCAGCAAGGATGCATTAAATTGATCAAAAATGAAATTAAAGACATATAATGTTACAAATTTTTTTTTATCTTAGACAAATGCTGTTCTTTTGAACTCTCATTAAAAATGTATCATGATTTCAGAAATATTAACTGTTTTCAACATTGATTAAAATAATAAGAAATGCTTCTTGAGCATCACATCAGCATATTAGAATGATTTCTGAAGGATCATGTGACACTAAAGACTGGAGTAATGATGCAGAAATTTCAGCTTTGCCATCGCAGGAATAAATTACATTTTAAAATCTATTAAAAAAAGAAAACAGTTATTTGAAATTGTAATATTTCACAATATTACCGTTTTACTGCATTTTCAGACTTCTTCCAAAGAGTCTTCTTTCAAAAACATAAAAAAATGCCCCAAATTTTTGAACAATAGTGTAGGCCACCATGTATCAAAAACTAAAACTAAAATTGATTTGTGACCATTTTTATGTTGGTTTTAGAGTTTTGAAAATGTTTTTTGTTTAGTTTGAGTGCTTCCTAACTATATTTGTTTTAAATTTTATTTCAGTTAATGACAATGCATTTGTTTTAGTTTTAGCTTTCATTTTCATTTTACACTGCAAAAAAAGTTGCTGCTTTAATTTTTTAAGTACAATCAACTTGGATGTTTAAGTCATTTAAACTTAAATTACATTAAACTGACTTTAATAAATTACAGTAAACCAACTAAACTTGCTTAACTTATTTTGGTGAGTCAAAGCAATGTAAAAACATGTTGTCATAACTTATTGATCATAATTTTGTTACAGTGTAGTTTTCATTAATAATAATATCACTATGTGCGTTTGCAGACTTGGTCTAAGCCATAATGAGATCAGCGTGGTGGAGAACGGCTCTCTGGCCAATGTGCCTCACCTGAGGGAACTTCACCTGGACAATAATGTGCTCACTGCGATCCCATCCGGCCTGCCAGAACACAAATACATTCAGGTGAGAGATCTCACACAAGTTAGCATGAAACTGAAGTTGCGATAGTCTTTTCTTCCCTCGTAAGATCTGAGTGAAATGGCTTGTAGAACAAGAAAAAATGCAGGGCGTGACTTAATTTTGTCCCTAAGGAACTGATTGGATGGTTGTGGTTTGCTATTGCTGTAATGTCATGTGAGTGACAGGTTGTCCCACCCTTTAATTTCATGGTAACTTTAAGTCGCACATTGTCATGCTGTCATTCCCATGACTTCCAGGTGATCTACCTTCACGCCAACAAGATTGCTACTGTGGGAACGGAGGACTTCTGCCCACCCGGCTATAATACAAAGAAGGCCATGTACTCGGGCATTAGCCTGTTCAGTAATCCAGTGCCCTATTGGGAGGTCCAGCCGATCACCTTCCGCTGCGTCTTCGACCGCTCGGCCATTCAACTGGGCAACTACAGGAAGAAATAGAGCGTCCAATCAGACGGCTCAGTCACTGTTTTCATCCCGCCCCTTCCTGTCTGACCTAATCCTTTCAAGCACATAACTTAGTCTTAATGTCATATCTCAGTTAACTCCAAGTAAACTACAATTCCATTTTCAACATGCACTTTACTGGACAGATATCACATGATACATGATACAAATAGCCAAATGCATATCAGTATTGTACTGAACATACATATTGTGTTGCTATAAGTGCAGTTTATGCAAAGGAGAACAGAAATTGTACGTTTTAAAATGAAATAAAATAAAGCCATGACCACTTAGAATATCCAATAGCGCAAATCGCCCAGACGAAATGATTCGTTTTGGATCTTCTGGACCTAAGCCATGTTCTTCTATGTTTTTCGCTGGCCTGCGGAGCGGGCAGCAAGGGGTTAACAATTAACAAAAGCTTGTACGCTAGAATGTACTCAGTTATTACTTTCCGTGTAGCGCTACTTCAGATTGTGCTGTTAAAAATATTGTTTCTCTCGTAATCAATTGAAATGGGAGAAAACAGGAAGCTGGGCTGTACGAGTTTCTCTTCTTCTCAATGTTTTGGTGACATTTGTGTCCATTAAGTTTCCTTGGATCCCGTCTGCTCTGCCCAGGTGAACGTAGCGCTTCGAGATGTAGAATACACTATTGTCAGTTCGACGAAAGCGATTCCCCGACGTATACGCATGCTTTTTCTACTCAGCTTCTCGATGACTGTGGTGTTATGTGCGAGTGTGTATGTGTGTTTCTTTCTTTTTTGTGTTTGTTGATCGTCTGTGTTTCAGTCTGGAAGGATCGGGAGGGAGATGGCGGACATGGACACCTCCTGCTTTCATGAGAGTCATGAATGTCTCTTGTATAGACGCTGTATATAAATGCTGTATAAAAGAATCCTATCAATGCTTTGAAGCACAAGCACTTACAGTAGTTTGGACTTTAATATATCGGCAATAAAGGTAATCCCTTTCTCTCTCTCTTTCTCTCTCTCTGTCCAATGAGGGCTCCGACACAGGTGTCTGTTGAACCAAATAAACAGTCAAATCTCTCACCATGCTTTCTGGGAACTTTCACTGGATGGTTTAATGTGCTTTTTTCATGCACAGGGTTGGTTTTCAGGTAAATGAATTTGAATGATACCTCAAAATAACACAGGGCAAACTTTCTTGGATGGATGCTACAGTCGCAGAAGACCTTGAAAAGCTACGGTAAAAATGTCACGTTTGGGTGCTAGTTCTGGTTTCTTTCTCCACCAAAACTTTTTAAACTGATGTGTTTGTGTCATTTATATGAATTATACAGCCTTTGCTCAAATTGAAACACTAAGCACAAAATGATCCTATTTATATTTCAATATTATAGCACTTTTAAAGGGTCCATTCCAAAGTCAATCCAAGGAACAACGGTTTCCAGAGCCTTTTATGTGGCTGTTTTATTGTCCAAAGACATAAAATACAAAATAAATTAAGTTTTATGTAGGGGAAAAAAACATAAAGTATGAAAAATGTGTTTATTCTGAATCCTTTTAATTGTGCGGTTTCATTTTCTTTAATTCATCTCAATGTTCTATTTTGAACTGAAATATGTTTTTCTGATTTAGAAATATCAGTTCTAATTGTGTGTGATCTCAGATAGCCTACACTACCGCAGAAGAAAAAACAGTTTCTGGGTTGACCATAAACAGACTTTATGAAAAATAAAAAATAGTCACGAGTCTCTCTAAACACAGGGATTAGCTGTTAGGATGTTAGTTAATAGTAGCCTTTGTGAAGATGAAAAAATATATATAATTTCCTGATTGGATAAGGATAGTCTCTAGCCAATATTTGCTTATGAAACCAGGCACTTCAAAAGACGGAATGGAAATGCTGAAAATATCATAAGTGAAGATCATTTATGGCTTCGGTAACATTTTTTATCAACTATGAAGAGCACTATGAAATGGCAACACACTGAACATTAACTAACAGCAAAAAAAGTAGCTAGGTAATAGCCTACTTTTATACTGTTATACGTTAGTTTTCAAAGCTATATGTTGAGATCGTTTTCATACACCAGAGGTGTTGTAAATGTATTATAACACTAACACACAGGTGTCTTTTCATTCATCAATTTCATAACAAAACCACCTAATTCTCTCTCGTTTCTCTCTGATGCCCCCTTGTGGGCTATTTTATGCTGCACTATTTTAACTCATATGGGCTTTAATAATTAAAGCCACTCCTCCAGAACTCTCTGCAGTGTGTGTGTGTGTGTGTGTGTGAGAGAGAGCGGCAGAGAGAGAGGACACAGTATGGGATTGTGTATGTGTAAATATATGAATGTGTGAGTGTGCGCGCGCGCCTGAGAGCTAAGTGTGTGAAAGGTGGTATATTTAACAACTTTGGCAGTTTAAACCGTGTCTTCTGTCTCGAGGGAAAGAGCTAATAGCATCTCACTGCACTGAAGAAGAGTTTTAAAACTAAATCTTTCAGAGAAGAGGAGAGCAGAGGAAGCTCACAGAGGAGAAAATCAGTATCAGACAGCTATTGTCAGTTTAATATTATTTTATTAGCCTATGT
Organism: Coreius guichenoti; assembly: GCA_039654105.1. Classification (NCBI taxonomy): domain Eukaryota; kingdom Metazoa; phylum Chordata; class Actinopteri; order Cypriniformes; family Gobionidae; genus Coreius; species Coreius guichenoti. Next base: position 14,553,706 of record CM077182.1, on the reverse strand, counting down.
TAAATTATTAAAATTGACCATTATTATTTATAAATAAAACCCAAATGACACATTTAGTCTTTGTGTTGAGGGATTTAATTCCCTAAATCTCGACAAGTATGAATATCACCCACGAGTCATATAACTCTCATCTACACAAACCGACGATATACATTCAGTCTACACTGTTTGCGGTTTTTTATCATTTAAAAAAGTAATAAAAATGCTCGAAAAGCACATACTAAAAATAAATAAAAAATAATAGCTAATTAAAAATATTAATAAATAGCTAGGTAGTAGCTATATAAAATTGTTAAAATAACCCTGATAAAAAGTCACATTGTGAAATATAAAGTTGTTTATATTTAATATATCTATCTATCTATATATATATATATATATATATATATATATATATATATATATATATATATATAACAAAGTTATGAGGCATATAATCATAATGATCAGACATCTACTGAAAGCACTAAAATTTAAGTAATAATTTCTGCTTTATAGATTTGGAAATCGGTGCATTCCTGTCACAATTAGAGCTGATGCATCGTGCGTCACATAATGACAGAAGTGACGTCATTCTCAGAATGGGACACGGTCATCCAGTAGTACTCGGCAATGGTGAAGCCCTGTGTAAGAGCTTTGATGAGCTCTCTGTCTCACATGCCTCCACAACATGCAAGTGTGTGAGCTGTGACATCTTAACTAGCTTGCTGGTATTATATTAAGTGGATATGCTGAAGTCTTTCTTACCCTCGCAGCCTCCCCGTGGCACATGCGCTACCATGTGGGTGAGTGAGTGTGTGTTTGCCAATGTGAGGCTCAGCGCTGAGTCTGTTTGTGGCAGTACTGAGGTGTCTGAGGTGCATTTGTTCACCTCAAGATCACCTAACACTTGACTATTTGTGTCTAAACTGCATCTGAATGCCTCTATCTAATTAAGAGGAGAGGTGATAGGAGGGATTTTACAAGGTTAACATATTGTTCTAAAACAGCACCAGACATTTTAGTGACTGTAATTTGCCCCAAACACCCACCCGGTGTGACATAGAGCTAAATTATATAACTTAAAAAAAAAAAAAAATTACATTTTGTGTGTAGAGTTATATACCCTAAACCTTCTGGCCTACTCACACACAAAATATATTTTCAATATTTACATTATTTAACTTAGCTCTCACACTGGGTTCATAATATATATTATATATTAATATTTATTAATATATACACTACCAGTCAAAAGTTTGGACACACTTTCCCGTTCTCTTTGATGGGAAAGTGTGTCCAAACTTTTGACTGGTAGTGTATATATTAATCTATTCTACTTCAGACTGGGTTCATAATGTATATATTATGGTTGGGAACCATTATTCTTCTGCTGCTCCTGTAAATTACAGGGTACCTCAGGGCTCTATTTTAGGGCCGTTGCTTTTTTCTTTTTACATGATTCCGAACAAATATGGCATTTCATATCATAGTTATGCTGATGATACTTACATTTTAAGTATCATCTTACATTTTTTAAATGATAAAATGCTAAATGATAAAAAGTCAGAAATTGTAATTTTTGGGATGAAAAGCACGTTGTTTATTCCAGTAAAGAGCCCAGGGCCGTTTTCATCCGGTGTAAAAAGTCATGCCACTAACCTAGGCATAGTTTTTGATTCTGATCTTAAATTAACGTACTCACAGGCGTTTCATATATGTACTCACTTATTTTTATATTTTTAACTTTTATTCTTTGTATATGAAATCTTGTGCACCACTTTGGTATGCTTTTATAGTTTTTAAAGTGCTTTATAAATAAATGATTCATTGATTGATTGATTGATTGATATTATATATTAAAATTAATATAGTCCGATTTCAGAGAAAATCAGAGCTTGGAATTGATTTGTTTAAAATGGATAGTTTGAACTTATTAATAGAAATGGACCGAATTTAACACCAGTGTTGAGGGTAATGCATTACAAGTAATGTGAGTTACATAATCAGATTACTTTTTTCAAGTAACTTGTAAAGTAACGCATAACTTTTCAATTTACAACAAAATATCTGTTACAAATAAGTAACGCAAGTGTCTGTTATGTTGGGGGTTTTTTTTAGTGTTACCATCATGGTGACGAGTGGCGCATGAGCTTAGTTTGAGAACAGATATACAGTATGTTAAATGTTCTATATTGCTGTACTCATTCGTTAAGTGCTATGCTATGCTATGCTAATGCTATCAAAACATTGTGTTACCAATTAACAAGGTAGCATTTATTGAATTAGCTAGCCAAATTTCTAAAAATATTTAAGTTGATAATTTTAATTTAAATGTAAGAATTAGCTTGCTCAAATATTTGAAGTTAAGAGCAATTAAAATGTATGAGTACAAAATAAAAATCTGCAAGTTCTGCTTACTTAAACTTTGAATTTCTTAACTTAAAAATTTGATGTAACTGACTGCCTCAATTTTTTTGAGTTTTGCCAATTTATTCGGATTTACAGTGTGCTGATTGTGCCTTCAGTGTTAGATAGCATGATTAGTTAATTGAGCATAATCTCAAAGACATAGTGAGTAGTTAAGGTCTTAACTGTTCATAAAACCGTTAAAAATGAAGCTGACTGACTATCACAGTCTTTTACTGGTTGACCAAGGTTTGTTAACTCACTGTTTTGCTACTCTGGGTTTCACTGTAAACATAAGCCACCCTGCAAAGTTTTACAGAGTTTTCGTTTGTTTTCTTTAGTCAGCTTTCTCTGCATTTTTGAAACCATTGTGAATTGTGTGTGGCTAAATCAGTGCATTACTGACAAAGACATGCATTGTAATGGGAACCATATGAGGTACTCCTCAGATATAATTAAATGAGTCTCATGACTCAGCTCGATAAGCAGCCTGCAAAAAAATGTTGGTTAGTATGACTGAAGCAACCTGACAGCATTAGGTTTTGCCAGTAAAAGTCATTTTCAAATGTCAGATCAGGTAGAAATAACACCTTAAGCCAAGGAGAGGAAACCCTGTAAAGCTGTTGACAAGATCAGAAGAATCAACATTCATTTAGTTAGGTTCATAATATGTGGTTTAATTTACTCAGTTGGATTACAATATTATCCTTGTCTACAACCAGATTTGCCTGTCTACAAAGCGTCCAGGCCAGGAAAATGGCTGGAAATTACGAACCTTGACTGGAAGTGTCTGGCGCTGTTAGAAACCAAGGCCCAGACGCAGTTGAGGTTGTAGACTTTCCTGTGCGTAGACAGAGGGAATATATCCACTAACGTCACTGTAAACTCATGTAGGTGAGATGAAAAAAGGAAATGATACTCAACAGAAATCCTCAAGGAGACAAATGTCTCAGTAAACACTTCAAAGTGGGTCAATGCTGGAGCTGTTCATGGAATTGGTGTTGAGAATCTTTCCAGTGATCTTCAGGATGCTGAGGTTCTCATTTTCCATGTGTGTCTGCATGTGTCCAGACAGGAAAGACAGAGAGAACACAGCTGGACAACAGAATACTTACTGTATTATAGGAAATACTAACGCCATTGCCCAAGTCGGCTGGCAATAGTCAGGCTTAAGAAGACACTGGCTTTATGGTCAAATAAATAAGTTTGTACCATACAAAACTGCCAGCATTTGTCTCAATTTAACTCCAAAAAAGAAATATAGTGACAATGTTATAGGTTGGTAATTGTATATTATAGTTCAAATAATGTCATACTCATAAACAATATACACCGATCAGGCATAACATTATGACCTAATATTCCTAATATTGTGTAGGTCCCCCTTTTGCTGCCAAAACAGCCCTGACCCGTCAAGGCATGGACTCCACTAGACCCCTGAAGGTGTGCTGTGGTATCTGGCACCAAGATGTTAGCAACTGATCCTTTAAGTCCTGTAAGTTGCGAGGTGGAGCCTCCATGGATCGGACTTGTTTGTTCAGCACATCCCACAGATGCTCGATTGGATTGATATCTGGGGAATTTGGAGGCCAAGTCAACACCTCAAACTTGTGGTTGTGCTCCTCAAACCATTCCTGAACTATTTTTGCTTTGTGGCAGGGCGCATTATTCTGCTAAAAGAGGCCACAGCCACCAGGGAATACCGTTTCCATGAAAGGGTGTACATGGTCTGCATTGCTTAGGTAGGTGGTACATGTCAAAGTAACATCCACATGGATGGCAGGACCCAAGGTTTCCCAACAGAACATGATTCATCTGACCAGGCCACCTTCTTCCATTGCTCTGTGGTCCAGTTCTGATGCTCACGTGCCCACTGTTGGCGCTTTCGGCGGTGGACAGGGGTAAGCATGGGCACCGTGACTGGTCTGCGGCTATGCAGCCCCATACACAACAAACTGCGATGCACTGTGTATTGTGACACCTTTCTATCAGAACCAGCATTAACTTCTTGAGCAATTTGAGCTACAGTAGCTCGTCTGTTTGATCGGACCACACGGGCCAGCCTTCGCTCCCCACGTGCATCAATGAGCCTTGGCCCTGTCGCCGGTTCACCACTGTTCCTTCCTTGAACCACTTATGATAGATACTGACCACTGCAGACCGGGAACATCCCACAAGAGCTGCAGTTTTGGAGATGCACTGACCCAGTCGTCTAGCCATCACAATTTGGCCCTTGTCAAACTCAAGACTAAAAAAAAACTCAAGACTAAAAAAAACTTACATTTGCCCATTTTTCCTGCTTCTAACACATCAACTTTGAGGACAAAATGTTCACTTGCTGCCTAATATATGCCACTCACTAACAGGTGCTGTGATGAAGAGATAATCAGTGTTATTCACTTCACCTGTCGGTGGTCATAATGTTATGCCTGATCGGTGTATAATATTATAAAAACATTTACACATACATTGACGAAAATAAGAAAAAAGTAACTTTTAAAATAAAAATAAAATCCAAAGAAATATGATGGTTCTGGAAATGGCCTTGTCCCTATAAATTATATCGAAATATTTATAATTTTTACTTTACAAAACTTTACTTTTTTTTTTACAGTATTTTACAATAAAACTACATCTTCTGTTGTTTAAAATAGTTCTTAGGTTTTTTCCCCAATACTTAGTTTAACTTGATGTACAAAAATAACAAAACAAAAATAATAATAATAAAAAAAAATAATAAACACTATATAGACGTTTAAAAAAATAATAATAAAAACAACAAAAACATACACCAAAATTACCAAAACTTTAAAATAAAAATATAAAAATAAAAACAAATTTAAAGTATAAATAAAAAAAATTGTAGTATCTCAGTTATATCTCACACTTGTGTATTTTAAGCAAAGATAATTACCACCAGTTAACTGAGCATTTAAAGTATAATAAATGACCTGGCACATAACTGTGACTATAGGGGTGTGTTTGAAATGGCATTCCAGAATGCGGTAAGCAATATGCTAGTGTCGTTAAAAAAGTGTTTCTGTGCTTCTGCAGCAGATTTTTTTAGTCACCCTACAGATGTAGCATTTTTACATGGTTTGAGAGCAATTTCAAGTCTTGCATACCTGCATCAGGTACAGCTGCACAGGTTTGCCCTGACCTGCCCCTGCTACATAACTTCATACATGATGTCAAAACATGAGCTCAACTCCATGCTCTTGCCCTGGAGGCCTGACAGATGAGTGGAAAGAGTGAGAGTGGAGCGATGACCTCCAGGGGACGTGACAGATGTGGAACGGGTAATAAGGTCATAGTTGTTGACAGACATGAGCACTTCTGCAGTCAGAAAAATCTAGAGCAATTTAAGACCATTCAACGGCATCTGATCCGTTGCCTAGCAGTTAGCGCACATGCTATAACATGCCATGGTGCTAATGCATGTAGCTAGTGTTTGAATTTGACTCTCAATTTCTTGATTCTATTCTCCCATCTTTTTTTATTTAATTTTTTAGTAAAATTATGATGTCCTACATTTTTATAATTGTTTATACTAATTTTTATCATTTTTATTTATTTTGATTTTATTTATGTTTTTAATTTAATATATTTAGACATTGTTTTGAATTAAGACACTGAGTAAAGAAACTACTGTCAGGATTTACTGAAGATGCACAGTGGAAAATTAGCGTTGAAAAGGCGTGGGCACAGTTATTTTTGCGGCTGACCTTATTGCATGTGCATTTGTAGGAGTTTCCCTTTCAGACGCAAAATTTATGGGAGGAGAGTATTTAAATGAATCACACAAGGTGATTTACAAAGGTTTGCGCTCATAAATTAACTGGTGTTTGCGCCATTATTTACCGCCCAAAAAAAGCACGTCTTAAACCAGATGCTAACGAGTAGATTGCGTTGGTCATTATGGAAATGATCCGGCTGCGTCTGTGTTCTTTAATGTGCGCATTGTCAGTAAATCACCCGCAGAACTTTCCACTCACATCTGTGCTTTTATGGAATTGCGCTGTCACGCTAATTTGCCCTGTTTAGTAAATCTGGCCCATAGAATTACAATCCTTTGATTTTATTACATTTTATCTATTTTATTATTTTATTTTACATTTGGTGTGCTGATTTTATCTTGATATTCTTTATTGACTTTACAGTAATCTACGACAGTACATAATCTCAGCTCCTCTGATAAAGGTTTACAGAGCCGACCTCTCATATGGTTTTCTGGATTTACTGCATTCCTAAGAGCCAGCGTGTGCTAGCCAAACTGACCTGCAATCAGCTCCGTCTTTCCTGGATCCCTCATGAGTTCCAGCCCACCGCTGTGTGCGAGCTGCCCATCACAAAGGGTCTATGACTACAGCCAGACAGAAGCCGTCTGGCTTTTATGAGGTTTAAGATTAAAAGATGGCACACTGTTTGATGATATACAATCTACCAGCTGTTAAGAATTTGATACACTCTCCGTTTAGATAGACAACACAGTTATGTAAGGCTGGTTTGGCCCACTACCGTCTTATTTGGTCAATTTTTCCAAGTCTTATTTACAGCCTAGTAGTCTAATAGCAGACAGCTGTCATTGCAAGTAGCCAATTTTTTTCTAGGCAATTTTCCAAATAGTTTTGTTAACCTTTGTTTTATCAAGAATATTTATTTTTTATGAGAAATGCTTAGCATTGGCTATGACAGAAACGGTGGTCGAGGTGTTTGTTGGTTTGTTTGCGGCTCACACAATAGTTGAATTGTTTTGTGGGATTGTTTGGAAAGGATGGGTTGGAAAAATGTGTGCGTGTGTGTGGCAGCTATACAGGTATATATATTTTGCAAACCCTCCCCAGTGAGTCTTTGCTCCCTTTGTCCCACGAAGGACTACATGTCCCAAACTGCTTTGCTACACCTGAACCTTGTTAGAATCCATATGTGTCACGGTGAACAACTGCTGACATCTACACACTAGAACCGCCTGACTTCTGTTTTTTATCAATCTTGGGCGACTAAGGTCTGGCTTGAGTGTCTCTCTCTCTTTTTCTCTCTCTCTCTCTCTCTTGCTGTCTGCTCTCTCCCTCCCTTACTCTTTCTCTCCAGAGTCCTCGGGCCGCACACAACTCTACCTGAAGTCGTACACAGAGAGAGAGAAGCAGGAAGGTAAGGATATCTAGCATCTGAAAGCTCATGCTCGCTTTTGTTCTGTCTGGATGAGATTATCAGAAATCTGCTTGGCAGATTTTTGGGGTGGACTGAAGAAACAGTATGATCATATTGCGGATATTCGGCTTGGTAATGTTTGAGATGCTTCCAGTTCTATCAAGTACATTTTAGTCGAATCATTGTATTAAGTTGTTCTAAATAATTCAGTTTGATGATTTATGAATGCATGAGTAGAAGAGAATTATAACGCATGCAGGAATTTCTATGTTGTGCTTAAACAGAGAGAGATTTTGCAGTACTGGATTTAATTTGGCACAACACAAATACTGTGTTGCACAATTCCGTGAAATATGAATTTATTAGCCCATATTATAAAAGTACACTTGCATGATTCATTTGCAATTCAATATTAATTCAGCATAGCGCTCAAAGACAGAGGAGGCATAGGTATGAAGTAACATTATTGTAACTTGAGATGATCTTGGATCTGCACATAAGCAATGTGGGTCTAATTTGTGTGGGGAGGAATGTCTGTCTGGGCCTTTTTACGCTCTTGAGGATGAAGTCATCAATTTCCATTAGAAGAATGTCTCTGGATTTTGTTTATGTCTGAGGTTCACAGTAGAAAGTTCTGTTATTACACTTTTTTTTCACGTAATATTATATAACCAAAGGAACCTCTTCTCTTCTCTTCTCTTCTCTTCTCTTCTCTTCTCTTCTCTTCTCTTCTCTTCTCTTCTCTTCTCTTCTCTTCTCTTCTCTTCTCTTCAGGTTCGATTCATCTGAGTTGTGCAGCCATGTTTGCTCTGGGCTCCTTCCTATTGGCTGGGCTGGTATGTCAGAGTTTGGGTCAGTATGAGTACGATGACGAATACTACATGCCCTACGCACAACTGGAGGGAGCATCATCTCCCAATTGTGCCCAGGAGTGCGAATGTCCCCACAGCTTCCCCACAGCTATGTACTGCAACGAGCGCAACTTGAAATTCGTTCCCATTGTGCCAACTGGAATCAAATACCTCTACCTACAAAACAACTTCATTGAGGAGATCAAGGCCGGCGTGTTCGATAACGTCACCGACCTTCGCTGGCTCGTCCTCGACAACAACAACATCACCAGTGACAAGATCCAGGCTGGTACCATTGATAAACTTGGCAGCTTGGAGAAGCTCCTCTTCAGTAATAACAAGCTGACCAAACCCCCTGGTCTTAGTTCGAAGTCTCTGGATGAGTTGAAGCTGGTTGGCAACCAGCTAAGTTTGTTCCCTGCTAACACCTTGTCTGGGATGGAAAACCTGACCTCCCTTCACCTGTCCAAGAACAAGCTGACTACTGAGAGCATCACAGGTGCCTTCAAAAGCCTGAAGTCCCTCGTTCTGCTGGACGTGAGCGAGAACAAGCTCAAGAAACTGCCCTCGGGAGTTCCAGCTTCGCTTTTGATGCTCTACGCCGACAATAACGACATCGACAGCATCCCTAGTGGCTACCTGGCCAAGCTACCGCTCCTGCAGTACCTGCGTGTCTCCCACAACAAGCTGGTGGACTCTGGAATCCCGGCAGGTGTGTTCAACGTGTCCTCTCTCCTTGAGCTTGACCTGTCTTTCAACAAGCTGAAGACCATTCCAGAGATCAACGAATCACTCGAGCACCTGTACCTGCAAGTCAACGAGATAAGCAGTAAGTCTTTCTCTGTGTCTATCTGATCAAGCAACAGATTTTGCATGGTTTTTACTCCATTTCAACTTCTGTTTCTTCAGAGTTTGACCTGACGAATATCTGCAAGTTCAGCTCCCCGGTCAACTACTCTAGACTGAAGACCCTGCGCTTGGATGGAAACAACATCACGCACAGCAATATGCCAGATGATACAGCTAACTGCCTACGCCAGGCCTCAGAGATCATCTTTGAATAGGGTCACATCCTGCCAGTAGTTCATCAAACAAATTAAGGCTGTTGCTCTTATTAGACACGCTGATTGACATCTGCACGTCTTTATTCATGATCCTGGCAACAACATCTGGTAACTTGCACGTTGATGACAATATCCACTCTCTAAAATGTTGATGAACACATTTGTATGAAAAATGGGCAGCAATAGTCTGGAATCTTGAAAATCTTGCACATAAAATATCAGCCTTGTATGATATTGTATGAAGAGTAGTAGTTGAATTTGACAAAATATTCACATCTAAAGAGAGACATATTTGTGCAAATTGTGAATATCCCAGTGTGCACTCTATAAGAAGTTGCACTATATGTCATCTAACTGCATCTTAATATTTCCGCATGTTAAACACCTTAATCACTCAAAATTGTAATCATGTTATTAACAAGCCTGCCGGTAAGGAAAATAGATTGTTTAGAGTAAAAGCTATGAAAAATAGCTACTTGTATATAAAATGGCTAAATGTGCAGCAATGTTCAAAGCTATCTAGAATTCAACTGAAAGTGAAATTTACACTAAACTGAAATATATTGCTGGACACTGAGTGAATTTGCTGAGGTTTAGTTAACTGTTAACTAAATTGTACGTTTTTTTTATTTAACTGAGGAATTGCAGTGCCAAAATGTTGTATTAATAGCAAATTAGTAGCAGCTTGAATTTCTGAACACTGCCAGCATTTATACCATATTCTACTGTATCTGCATGCAGTTCATCTTTAATTTTGTAACTGTAATTGCTTTCACTTCTATGGTAAACAGCATTGCATTTTTGTTGATGTATTCAATACAACATTTCACATCATCACAATGTTAGTCAAATCATTGAACCACAAGATTACAGTAACTTTGGCAGACTATTGTAAAAGTTGTACGTTCCCTTATTTGTTGTTGTTCTGTTTTGTTTAAAAAAAATACCAAAGCAGTTTGTTCATCTTTAATTGAATAAACCAGATTTCTTACATGTGTGGGGGGATACTGATGGTATCAATCCTGAAAATGAGGTCACATGTAGAAATAAATATATTAATATTATACACAATATTCAAATGATACATTTAGCCAAAGTATTTTTTTAAAAATTGATTATTACCACTCCATTTTATCATGGGGAATTCTTCAGTAGATATTATGGTCACACTTTAGATTAGGGTCCAATTCTCACTATTAACTATGACTTTTGCCTCAATAAACACCTAATTACAGTTTATTAATAGTTAGTAAGGTAGTTGTTACGTTTAGGTATTGGGTAGGATTAAGGGATGTATAATATATGGTCATGCAGAATAAGGCATTAACATGTGCTTTATAAGTACTAATAAACAGCCAATATCCTAGTAATATATCAATCTTGATTTGTCTAACTGTAATTAGGCTTGATTTTAGCCTCTACAGATACTAAACACAAAATAGTTCCCTTTACGCACATGCGAGATACTCAATATTTTATTATTTTCGACTTGGTTGTTGATCTTCTAGCTTGACTCATGTGGATTTCCTTTTCTCTGCCCTGCTGTCTGGGATGGAAAGAAACTTCTGGTATGAATCCTTCTCCTTTCTGGTAACTCAGCCAGACTCATGGATAGACAAAGTTCTATGAATTTTGCTCTATTTGAAGCAGAGTCATGATGACAGAACTACTTCCTGTAGGAAACGTGTTCTATTGATGTCTCTATCTGAAGTATAGGCTGTGAATATAAATATAGTGATTGTAAGACGAAAAGGCTTTGGCATATCCCCTGGCAGTACACAAACATTTAAGTTAATACTGCTTTCAAACATATCAAATCATTCTATTAAGGGCTTTAGTAAGGATTATTGAAGTAGTTTTACAATATATGTTCTATTTGTGCCCATAAATCCCAGACTATGATTAAATTACCAAAAAATTCAGTATACTGAATTTGATGACAAACTTGATGAAGTATGCAGGTGTGTAAATACATGGCCAACTACATCTGCTAATGCCATGTTGACATTATCTGTTGACCTGTGATGAAGGCCTACTAGCAAAAACCACAAAAACAATTTACTTCTGTGTTAAACAAGTACAATTTAGCCCTGCGGAAAAAATTGTTAGGTACTTAAAACACTTGTACTTGAAAAGAGCTGCTCAGTTTGCAGTTCTACATCAGTTTTGGTCACATGTAGCAGGGATGTTCGCATATTCAGACTGAGGGCCAGTATTTGGGTTAGCTGTAAACATTCATTCCCTTCCTCAGCTCAGGACATACCTTGGATGAATCATAAAACAGCCCAACATTTGGTCCATTCTTTCCCTTTACCTCTTCCAACCATCTGCTCCCATCTGTCTCTTCATCCTGAACCACACCTTCATGACAGGCACTTTAAAAGTTGCATTTAACTACAGATCTTTCTGCACAAGTCTGAGCTAGCACTAAAAATTAGTGTTTTATTTAAGGCAGACAACCCAGCATTCCAGAGGAATGGAGGGTCTGGGGTGACCATCTGATAGTTATACAGAGAGGCATTGTGGGAGTTCTTTTGTCCATGTGTTAGAAACAGATGATGGATAGGCAGTTCTGGCTTTTCGTTTGAAATATCTTTGCCACTTTATAGCAGCCTGAGCATTTAAGTTCACCACAAGCTGATGCTGTAGGACCAACCACAAAAAAACCTTTTTATTGCTTTTGTTGTTCCAGATGTTGATGATGAAATGCAGTTTTCTAGTGTCCTCACCCTCAGTCTTTCGAAAACCCATGTGACTTTCTTCTGTGGAACATAGTGTGGCCAAGTGGTATAAATAGACTGTTTCTATTTGGTGTTAAAACTGTTGTGGCCCCTTTAAGAGATTTCCTTTCTCTTCTCGCGGTACTGAACTGCGGGTTTTGGATGCGTGCGAACACAGTCAAAGAGAAGCCATTTTCACTGCGTGTGAGAGCTCCATGTTGTAGTGCTCGCAGCGATCTAATTTACTGTGTGATGACATCTTTGTGGAAGCATTTGGACAGCATTTGTGATGAGTGAACCTCGTGGTGAATGATGAAGAATTGGCCACTGCCGTATTTTAGTCTGTATTAACATCTAAGTTTTTTTGTAATTCGGTTATCTCCGTTGGACTCCGGTGTGTTTTTTTGTTATTCTGTTACCCTGTGTTTTACTGTACTCCGTCGGGGGTTACACGTCCTCATCTGAATTACCACCAGTTGTTTGGAAGTGACATTAACCATTTTCCTAACTTTTCTTAAATTATTTTAAGAATTTTTCAAGTCTTTCAAGCCTTTTTGTATGGTGTAATTAGTGAAATCTTCAACTATCCAAAGTTTGTTTCTGTAAGCTTGCTTATTCAAGTTTTGCTCCCTACGACCGCTGTCATTTAAGAACAAACCCGTCAGATTAAACATTATTTTTTTTGTTTCCGGTGTGTATGTCTTTTCCCTTTCCCCTGGTTACATTTTTGGTACCAGGAGTGGGGTATCTGACAGTTGGGAGCGTTTAGGCATTTAGTGCATTTTTTTTCTGAAATACGGTAGTGGTGGGTACATGAGCTACAGGGACCAAGGAGTGGAGGCGGTCAACCGTGCTGTGAGTGTCCAGTGTGACGACGTCGGCTGAGGGTTCGTGGCCAAGGGACTGGATCACTGGACGAGGAGGGAACATTGCCATTTGTGGCCGAAGCTCAAGAGCGTGCTGTCTATTAAAAGACTGTTTTGTGTGTCCGGCAAGAAGAGGAAGCAGAGTTGTACAGACATTCTTGATCACATATCCTTTGAACAAACCCCCCCCCCCTCCCCCCTCCCCCCTCCCCCCTCCAAGGGACATTAAAACAGACTTTGTGCTGCTGAAAAGACATTTAAATGTAATCCAACATGTCACAGGCTGATGGTGAGGATCCAGTACAGGGTGCTGCTGGTGAACTGGGTTTAAACCATGACATGGGCGATGTGCAGGGACAAATCCAAGAGCTCAGCAGAAAGCATGCTGAAGCTATGGCAGCTATTGCCAACCTAAGTAGAGAGCCAACTAGGTCTTACATATATGTGCCAAGGGAACACCACATTCAGCCTTTCAGTGCCGATTTGGTCAGCCCTTTGGTCATAGCAAAGATGGTAGAAATGTGGATGAATTCATTGAAGAAGTGGAAAGGGTATTGCTTGTAAGAAACCAGACTCCCGAAGACCAAACTGACTTTGTTATTTCCCTATTGAAAGGGGCCGCTTTGGAAGAGGTTAGGTTAAGAGGGGGGGATCAACCTCAGCAAACAGAAGACATATTTTCCTACCTTAGAGAGGCCTTTAGGGAAAAGCGTAGTCTTGCCCAGTTATTGCAGACTTTTTATACCCGCAAACAGTTGGAAGGTGAAGACTCTCATACTCGTGCATACTCTCATGCCTTGTCGCAAATATTGAACTCTGTCTTGAAGCAGTCGCAACATGCTGTTGCTAATGAGAATGTCGTTGCTAATGAGAATGTCGCTTTACGCAACCAGTTCATTGAGGGAGTAAGAGATGCTGCGCTCCGAAGAGAACTTCGTACTTGATTGAAGTAAAAGATGAAGCTTTAATGTGGTGTCTTGAAGATCCCAAACTGTGTGCTAGTAAAGTAGCCCATAACCGTAATGTAATCTCTGAAGCTACAGAAGCCCAGTGTGCAGCTATGGTGATGCCTGCAACAAGCTCTTTTACGCTTGATGAAGTTCTAAAAGTAGTGGCGGAACAAGGCAAAGCTATAGGAGAGTTGACTCAAGCTGTTCAGAAATTGACTTTACACTGCACTAACCCTGAATCCGTGAACCGTACTAAATCTAAGATGCAGCCTAGGTTTACGGATGACGGCCAGCCTATCTGCTTTAAGTGTAATGGGGTGGGGTACATAGCCAAAAACTATGTTTGAAGAAACAAACCGACAGTCAGTGAGGGTGCATCATTGGCCATGCCACAGGGAAATGCACACCCTCGGTTGCTGTGAGCCAGATGATGAGAGGGCAATCTGTTGGCTCGACTCCCAAGGATTCAGATCGTGGTCAACTACTCCAACATACTGTGGGGAGATGTAGTTGACTTGAAAATCAGGGGAGTGAGTGTTTCGTGTTTACTTGACACAGGGAGCCAAGTCAGTACAATAACAGAACATTTCTTTAAAGAGCACTTGGCAGGTGAAGCAGACGATATGCTTTCCACATCCGGTTGGCTCAAAATTACTGCCGCCAATGGTTTAGACATCCCGTACCTCGGCTATCTTGAGCTACCAGTTGAAACCATGAGTATAACCCTGCCAGAGTGTGGTTTTCTTGTAGTCCGGGATGTGCAAAGCTCTTCAGCTGTACCAGCTCTCATTGGCATGAATATTATAGGCACATGCAGACAGTTAGTTCATGCTGAGTTCGATACCACCTTAGGAGGGGAGTTGCAGTCTGACTGGAGAGAGGTTTTCCAGCAAATGCAAAGTGCCAGTCGATGTGAGAAACGGTTTGTTGCACAGGTAGCTGAAAAAGAGACGGTGCATATACCTGCTTCATCAGTTGCAACTCTAATGGTCAGGGGGATAAAGGGTTCATTACCTGAGGGTTCAAAACTGTTGTTGGAGCCTGGAAATTCACCTTTACCCGGGGCCTTGATTGTGGTACCTTCCATTGTGTCCACTGTAAAACCATTTTTTCCGGTACAAGTTGTGAATCTCTCCACAGAGGATATATGGTTGCAGCCCCGCACCCGGCTGGGGACTCTCTGTCCTGTTGAATCCTTAAGTCCAACTGAGGGATGTGAAGTGAAGTTCCACAGAATCTCAGCTGGAGTGGAAGAGATAACGGTAAACACAGAAGAGAGACAGGTATTGGTGGATACCTTAACCAACTTTCTTAACAAGCTACAGTTAGGTGGTACCGCTGAGCAACAGGCTGACCTTAAAGCTTTGCTATTGAGGTATGTGGATGTGTTTGCGCTGGACGATGAAGAACGTCTCGGTTACGTATGTAACCCTCGTTCCCTGAAGGAAGGGAACGGAGACGTTATGTCAGTTACTGACGAAATGAGGGTTTCGCTTAGAAGCCAATCGCCTTTGAGCTCTACAAAACGAGCCAATGGCATGAAGATGCCATGGGTCTGCGGAATTTGCACAACGCAACCCCGCCCCACTGCGTGGGTATAAAGGGCGTTGCGTGGCAATCTCGCATTATGTTACCAGCTGAAGAGCCGAGGCATGAGCGTCCGGCCGTTCCAGCGGTACAGCGGAAGTGGCATGGGGACGTAACGTGTCCGTTCCCTTCCTTCAGGGAACGAGGGTTACATACGTAACCGAGACGTTCCCTTTCAGTCAGTACACTACGAGTTTCGTCAGTTACTGAGAAGAGAAGAGCACCAGGTGACGAAGAGGTTCCACTTCAACGCATAGGCCTGTCTCGTGGACAAGGCCCTAGCGGAAGTGATGGTAGCTGCCACCTGAGGTGGCTGGGTACTCAAACCTACCACGTCCCGTCCAGGTCCCACACGTGTAGGCTCCAAAGGTCGGGACGTGGGTGCCATATGGTGCCCCTTCTCTGAGTAAGGAGGTCCTTCCTCAGAGGGATCGACAAGGGAGGGGCTGTCGCAAGGAGTATGAGTTCTGAGAACCAGGTCCGGCCGGGCCAATATGGGGCGACCAAAAGGACCTGCTCCTTGTCCTCCCTGATCTTGCACAGAACCTGTGCGAGAAGGCTCACTGGGGGAAACGCATACTTGCGTGGGCCCCGCGGCCAGCTGTGCGCTAGTGCATCCGTGCCGAGGGTCCCCTCGGTCAGGGAGTAATACCAGCAGCAATGGGAAGAGTCGTGGGAGGCAAACAGATCTATCTGTGCGTCGCCGAACTGTTCCCAAATCAGCTGAACCGTCTGGGGATGGAGTCTCCATTCCCCCGGAAGCGGCTGAAACCGTGACAGCTCGTCGGCTGCACGATTCAGTTCTCCCGGGATGTGAACGGCACGAAGCGACCTCAGATGCTTCTGACTCCATAGGAGGAGATGGCGGGCGAGTTGCGACATCCGGCGGGAGCGTAGACCACCTTGTCGGTTGATGTACGCTACTGTCGCCGTGCTGTCTGAACGGACCAGTACGTGTTTGTCCTTGAGCAGGGCTCAGAAGCGGTGCAGGGCAAGACGTACGGCCAGCAACTCGAGGCAATTGACATGCCATAGGCACTGGGGTCCTCTCCAGGAGCTCGTGGCAGCATGTCCATTGCACATGGCGCCCCAGCCCGTGGCAAAGGCATCTGTTGATACAACAACATGCCTGGAAACTCGTTCTAGGGGAACACCTGCCCGTAGAAAACTGAGGTTCGCCCACGGGGTGAAGGTCTGACGGCAGGCCCGAGTCACTGGGACCCGGAGCGTGCCGTGTTGCCATGCCCATCTCTGGACTCGATCGCGAAGCCAGTGCTGAAGCGGTCTCATATGAAGCAAACCAAGCGGCGTTACCGCGGCTGCGGATGACATATGCCCCAGGAGCCTCTGAAAATATTTCAGTGGAACCGCACTCTTGCCCTCGAACTGGCGAAGACAAGTCAGCAGTGACTGCGCGCGTACATGGCGACCGAGTCGATTTCCATATCGAGAAAAGAGATCCTCTGCACTGGGGAGAGTTTGCTCTTTTCCCAGTTGACCCGAAGGCCCAGACGGGCGAGGTGCTGAAGCACCAGGTCCCTGTGTTCGCAAACCTGATCCTGAGAGTGGCCTAGAATCAGCCAGTCGTCGAGATAGTTCAGGATGCGAACCCCGTGTTGCCTGAGCGGCACAAGGGCTGCCTTGACGACCTTCGTAAAGACGCGAGGGGACAGGGCTAGCCCGAATGGGAGAACCGTGTACTGATATGCCTGCCCCTCGAAGGCAAACCGTAGAAACGGTCTGTGTCGAGGAAGAATGGAGACATGAAAGTACGCGTCCTTCAGGTCGATCGCTGCAAACCAATCCAATGGACGAACGCATTCAAAAATGCGTTTGGCTGTCAACATCCTGAATGGAAGCCTGTGAAGGGTTCGGTTCAAGATGCGCAGGTCCAGGATTGGCCGTAACCCACCGGTTTTCTTGGATACAATGAAGTAAGGGCTGTAGAAGCCGGACTCCATCTCGGCTGGAGGGACGATCTCGACCGCACCCTTCGCCAGTAGGGTGGCGACCTCCGCACGCATGACAGGGGCATTGCCACCCACCATGGTATAGCGGACTCCCCGAAAGCGGGGAGGAGACTGTGCGAACTGAATCGCATAGCCGAACCTGATGGTGCGAGCGAGCCAGCTGGACAGATTGGGAAGCGCTAGCCAGGCTCCCAGAAACTGTACCAGCGGGGTCATGCGAACCACAGGCGTACCCCCGATGGGGCAGCGAGGCGGAATGACCGGCCCAGACATGGGAGGCGTGGGAGCGTCCCGAGGTGTGGGCGGGGTCGAATTCCGTGCCCTGACAGAGGAGACCAGGGAAGGACCAGCATTCCACGGGGGTCTCGTCTACCGCTGGCCTCAGCCATTTTCACTGCGTGCGAGAGCTCCATGTTGTAGTGCTCGCAGCGATCTAATTTACTGTGTGATGACATCTTTGTGGATGCATTTGGACAGCATTTGTGACAAGTGAACCTCGTGGTGAATAATGAAATACGGCCACTGCCGTATTTCAGTCTGTATTAACGTCTAAGTTTTTTTGTAATTCGGTTATCTCCGGTGGACTCCGGTGTGTTTTTTTGTTATTCTATTACCCTGTGTTTTACTGTACTCCGTCGGGAGCTACACGTCCTCATCTGAATTACCACCAGTTGTTTGGAAGTGACATTAACCATTTTCCTAACTTTTCTTAAATTATTTTTCAAAAAAAACATTTTTCAAATTGTGATTTCCTAAACTGTTTTTTTTTTTGTATGGTGTAATTAGTGAAATCTTCAACTATCCAAAGTTTGTTTCTGTAAGCTTGCTTATTCAAGTTTTGCTCTCTACGACCGCTGTCATTTAAGAACAGCCGTCAGATTAAACAAACCCCAATTTTGAAAAGCAATTTTTTTGTTTCCGGTGTGTATGTCTTTTCCCTTTCCCCCGGTTACAATAGAAATAGTTCATTATGCACAAATAAATCATTCACAATAAGATCAATGACATGCATTTAGAAAATTGTGGTAAATTTTAAATGTCTTGTTTTGTGTTTAATAGAAGAAAGCAAGTCATTTGAAACAACGTGATGAAATTTACATTTTTAGGTGAATTATTCCATAACCAACAGTCAAAGTGCATTGCTAGTATACCTTTGCTAGGGCACTGCAAAGATGATAAAAATGTAATGTTGCTGTGTCATATGTTTTATGCGAGTGTGCTTGTCGGCTGTGCAATTGAGGTCTTGCTAAAAACCACAGCCTGTTATTCAGAGTCTACTAAACACTGGAGAGACTTTGTGGGAGAAGAGACCACTATGATGTTTCTTAGCTCACCCTCCTACAGCTGATCTCTTGAGAAAGAGGACACAGGAGTTTCTTGACTGTTGTGTTGCACTGTCATGCTATGTGAGAACACAAAAAAACTTGCAAGGTAAACACAGGTTCCCTGATGGTATGAAATCGGTTTATTTGCTACATGTGATATCGTTGTCAGAGAGTTATAAACTTGTTTTGTGTGGCTCTGCACAGCTAAATTTATCTTTAAAGTTGGCATTAAAGGGAAATTCACCCTATCTTTTTCCATATTGTAAGCTATTTTCTGTGAATATGCGAGATTTCCGAATAACAAAGTACAGTAAATGGTAAAACTATTTCCGCTACAAACTAGTGTGTTTATAATTATGACAATATGTTAAAATAATAACATAAGAAATGCCAGTTTGCAATATCAAGCAGCATAACCAGTTGATTTGTACAGCTAAAAATAACTGGAAGCAGATGACACAGGAAGCCAGATACATTCAATTTACAAATTGCCGCACCCGCTCTTACATTTTAAATACAATAATTTATTCATATATTTTTTATAAAAATGAGAGTGAGTGATCTCCAGTCATTTGGTTCATTTAATCCCTACCCTTTTCTTACATTCAACTGCAAGCTTTCATTCAGATTTGCCAACATACAATCAATAACCGATGGATAGAACCAAGACTTGCTACTCTACATTTTTCTTCTTCAGTAATCGTGACTTTAAATAAGAATATTGAGAAGCTGTATAATATCTGTAAATTGTGATGGTAAGTCTGGCTTATTTCTGTGAATTGGTTCTTTCAAACAGTTTATTTAGAGAGATGTTTTGAGTCACCAAACCTAAATCAAGTTGTTTTAATGAGACATTGGCTTAAGAATTGTTCTCGGCTACATTTCAGCATTGTAAACCTGAGATCGTAAAGACCATTGGTGCCAATGGTTTCTACAATCTACTTAGGCTTGCATGCTTTTGGGAAATGCAGCCCTAAACAGGTAAAGCCGGTTTGTGATTGAATCATTCAGATTGATTTTGTGAAACGGTTGAACCAATTCATTGAAAAGATTGGACTCAAAAGAATTTATTCATGAATTAAACATTGCTGGTGTAAAGAGAAACACTGCTTTTGTGGGCATGGCCTAACATCTGGTGATCTGAAAGTGCATGTGTGCTTTGATTGTGTGAGATCTGATGGTACCAAATACTTAAAAACAGAAATCATGAATCCTCTTTAATTCCAGACAATAGCATCCTTTCAATAGGACAAAGTTTTACTCCTTTTTCAATTGTGCAATGGGACTTTAATCAGTGTCCTACCCAAATCAAAGACCTCCTATATTCCACTTTCCTCTTCTCAATCTTGAAATGTCTACAACAGGATCCAGATGTTGAAACAGATGTCGCCTGGTTACTACACCCTGCCCTTTCATTCATTGTGAAGCTATGCACAACTCAAAGAGAGAGAGAGAGAGAGAGAGACCTACTGGGAAATGGAGTGCTGGATTAACCCTCTAACATCATTGTAATTTCACCAGTTGTTGCATTCCAGCTTAATTCCTCCTCTCACAGGTTGGGACTAGTCTCCATCAGTGCAAAATGACAGCCTGATGATGTGCATTGCTCCAGGGTGGCCTAGTTTAATGGGGTGAATGATCCCTCAAAGTTGTGAGTGATGGAGATAAGATATGTCTATTGAAAACAAAGGGTTAAATGTCTCGAAGCCACCTGCAAATGTCATATTTGCCAAGGGCCCCCACCTCCGGAGACTCCACAGACCCTTACTGCACAAAGAGAAGAGAGTAAGAAAAGAGAAAAAAAGTGCTGTGCTAGCAATAAGCACCCAATGCATGCTTACAGAAAGACAACTCCACACGTATTTTTCAAACATTCACACACCCCCATATTCAACCTCACCAGCTGATGTCAAAGGTTTAGCCTTGGGGAAGTTACACTGCTAACAATAGTAATCTAATAAGGCTGTGTTTTCTGATGCATGTCCGGGCCAGAAAGAAAGTGGGAGAAACTGGACTCAAACTCTGAGGAGGAAAAGCAGGCGGACCAAGAGACTGACTACATCCCCAAAACCAGAAACAGATACTTTGTTTGCTTCCACCTGCGCAAACCAAAATCAACTCTATGATCGAGATGAGCAGGTAATGTTTTCTTTTTTTTTTTTTATTATATGTGGTGGTGATGCAATAAGGAAGTGGGTGGTGGGTGTAGGGGATTCATGGTTTGTCTATTGTGGAGTATTGAGTTATTTTAAACTCCATTTCATTATATTCATTATATATTTCATTCTGTTGACTATAAAGATTCACCTACATGTCTACTCACTCTCATTAGAGTATTAGTAGACTGTCTGCTTAATATCTGATAACACTTAATGTTATGGTCTGCCATTCTACTGACTATAAGTAACTTTGCAACTACATGTCAACTTATTCTACTAACCCGAACCCTACCCTTAACAGTCTGAACTAATACTCTGAGAGTTAGTTGACATATAGGTGCAATGTTACTTATAGTCAACAGAATGTCAAAATAAAATAAAGTGTAACCTTTAATTGCAACTGAAAAAAAAAATATTGAATTTTAATAGCCATCATCTACAGGCTCATGAACTTGAGATTTACATGTATTTCTTATGTAGTGGTATTCAGTGAGCTTACATTGAAATGGCGTGTGCAATACTAATAAAAAAGTGTCAAAAAAGTAACCATGATAATACCTTGGTATTTTTGAAATATGGTATACATCAAAATACTATTGTATGACCATCTGTCATCACTGTGTACCAGCACAGCACAGTATGTTTTTTTAAGGAAAGTCTCAGATTTTGCTTGTGCAAGCAGCAGAGAGGGGTGTTACAATGTGCAATTAATTATTTCAACTTTAATTAGTTGATCTTTTTATAAAGCTTGAGTTAGCTTTTTTAAATATAATTTATATTAAAGAAGTACCAGTGGCAGTGCAGCATTTTGAGACACAATGCCCCAAACAGGAAATTAAATCTATTTGAGAGCATGTGTTTCTTTTTACGTGAAGCATAAATATCCTGCAGTTGTCTTGACTATTTTATCATTTCTCAGACATCATTTCTTTTTACCATCTATGATGGATTTTACCATTGTTCCAGTAAAATATTCTAGTAAATTATTTTACTAAAGATAATAAACACAAAGGCGTTCAAATATTGTTGAACAGTCTCAGATTTCAAAAAGTATCAAGTGAGGAGTCATGAAGATATTCTCAAATATTAGCATTAGCACTATATACAAATAATATAAGCACTTAGCACAAAGCAGTTTTGATAAGCAATGGATGTGATTACTATCCCTGCTACTCAAGACAGAACAAGACAGACAGTTTCCCTGTGCACATTTAAGGGGTCTTTAAAGCATCGTCTTTCACATCTCAGTTTTGAAAAAGACTCAAAAATAGGGGTGGAAACTAACATGATTTCATTGGCTGTTGCTCATTGCTTCTCTCGCACGAGTCGAGACAGTGCACCTACCTGAAGACTGGTTGACTAGAAAATCCAGTCTGAAATTTGTAAGCTGTGTCTAGTCTCACAGGTGCAGACAGTAAGAGTTGGCACCAGCTATGATCTGGGGCTTTTGTCGCAGACTAGTCGCAAACATGAAAGGGTGACAAGGTTTAATCTTGTAGTGCGATCTTGGATTCAGAGACTCATAGAGTAGCAAGTCTTTAAAATTTCCCTATTGATATTAGATGTATATTAATATTGCAAAGTTTGTCTGCTTGCATTGGTCATCATTGAAATAAACAGATATCCAACTTACAGAGACTTAAACATCCTGCAGCTAGATACAAATCGCTGCCCCGAGAATGACCTCTTGTCATGTCCTGTATTTTGCAGCCTAACACTCTTAGGGCCAGATTTACTAACAGCTTGCGCCAGTGCAAACCCTCTTTTGGCGTTAAAAACTACTGTCAAGATTTACTAAAGACACGCAGTAAAAAATTAGCACTGAAAGGGCGTGGACAGGGTTATTTTTGCGGCTGACCTTATTGCATGTGCATTTGTAGGAGTTTCCCTTTCAGAAGCAAAATTTATGGGAGGAGAGTATTTAAATGAATAACGCAAGGTGAATTTACTGGTATTTGCGCCATTATTAGGGTTACCAGACGTCCCGTATTTCCCGAAACAGTCCTGTACTTCAGCTGTATTTTTAGTGTCCCGACTTATGAAAAAATATAAATAATTTTGTCCTGTATTTCTAATTAACTAAATTGCCTTTGCTAGGTGATCATATAAAAGTGAGTAGCAGTCTTCCTTCACGCGAGAATAGTCTAATCAAAGGTAGCCAATCTTGTCATAGTATATTTTGGAGAACAAAATTACCATCCAATCACAATTCGTTATTGATTAACTTGCAGTTAGTGAAGGCAGGATATTAGAGAGTGCGGAGGAGATCAAGTCAGACGCGAAGATGTCAAAGAAGCGCGTGTGTACATTTAACGAGGATCTCCAAAAAGAGTTTATCAAGTTATTATGCGCAGTAAGTTGTGAAAAAAAGAACTCAATGTAGTATTGCGCTGAATGACGTGCACCAGAAGTGCTCTCTCAGACAATGCACAATCTCGAATTCACTTCTCTTTGGGCCTGAATGGTCAAATACAGACACAGTTGTCAAAGTACCCATCATGTGGAGTATCTCACGTAAATACAGTCGGTTATGGCTTAAGTGAACGTAAAACAGCTGTGAAAACTCTGTGTCTCAGTATATTAGATCCAAGCATTGTGTCTTAAAGTGATAGTAGCCTAAAATGCCTGTCTGGGAATGCCAAAAAAAAGCATGTCTTAAACCAGACGCTAATTTGCGCTGCTCTTGGTAGATTGCATTGGTCATTACGGGAAATGATCTGGCTGTGACTGTGTTCTTTCATTTGCGCGTCGTCAGTAGATCACACGCAGAACTTCCCTTACTTACACTCCCATTGGCTCTTATTTGGATTTGCGCTCTAACGCTAATTTGCCCTGTTTAGTAAATCTGGCCCTTAGACGTCTTTTGTGTTTAGAGCTCTTTACGTTCCTGTGAATAATAGGTTTTAAATTCTGTAATTGGATTAGGTTGGTGTTTGTACTCTTTGCCCTTTAGACCACTGGTTCTAACATAGAGCTGCACCATCCTTGACACGAGATGCTGGATAGTAGACTATATTACTAATGGTCTCAACTAGAGGAGCCCATTACAGAGGATTACAATTACACAGTAAGGTGTTGATGTCGTCAGTAGAATTGAGAACAAGTAATCAGCACTTGGCAGTCAAACAATGACACCATATGTGGCTACCTGTGCCAACTTCAAATCAGCCTCTAAATCCAGACTAGAGCTCCCGTGGGGACAAATTTCAGCACATGAGTTTTGGTGAACGTGCAGATTAAATAAGACTTTTTTCATTACTGATTTTGCAATTGTAGGCAATAAAGTGGGCCATTTGTCATTTATCAATCAAACTGGCAGTCCTTATGAAGGAAATGAGGATGCCAAAAAGCATAGATAGATAGATAGATCTACCCGAAAGAATCAGGAGGCAAGAAAAACATTTGAATAAGATTTATTTACAGTTTGTATAAAATGAGTATCGAATAGATGAAATGATGAAGTTCTTTGGTGTAGGCCCCGTCCATAGTCCAAATCAAGAGGGTAGCGGATGCTTGCAGTTCCTGCCTGAAGATGAAGGCAGGGGCGGAGCCTACCCCAAAAGAACTGATAAATCAAAAGATACCCATCTGTTGGAAGATTCTTTGGATGAAGTACCTAAAATATTTGCAAAGAAAAGAGATTATATTATTAGAATATGGACATTGAACATGCAATAGATATGGATATTGACATAGATGTTAAATCAATAAACAGTAAAGGCCACGATAGCCCATAGGAGAAGACAGCATGGGTGCATGAGTTGGCCTCGATAGACCAAATGGAAAAGTGAGCCGTATAAATCTAATAGATATAGGAACTGCCACCATGACCAGAAGTTTGTGTAGATAGTATACTTACCACATAAGATTTAAGTATTAGGAGTTAAATTATATGCTGTAAACTTACCTGATGCTTGTTAAGACACATAGGTAATCTTAGTATTACCTGTAAAGGATGTAATGTATAATATAATTTGTTACTGATGGGTGACCTATGGTCCGTGGAATTAGCAGATCGCTTAGCTCTGAGTGGGGTAGATATGGAAATAAACTATTGATTTTGCTGAGCATGCCTGATGGTTTGAGCATTGCATCTTATATAGGATTCGAATGCTGAAGAAGACCATCTTGACCATCATGGAAACCCGCGTTCGGCTGTCGTTGTAGCAGCACATGATCCTGAATGAATGTCCGGTATACTGATGAGATGATGGGCTGCAGTTCTGTAGAACTGTCACTAGATGAGTTTTAAACCACCTTCTTGATATGGGAGACCAGTTGGGGAGTATGAAAAG
Source organism: Coreius guichenoti (assembly GCA_039654105.1). Classification (NCBI taxonomy): domain Eukaryota; kingdom Metazoa; phylum Chordata; class Actinopteri; order Cypriniformes; family Gobionidae; genus Coreius; species Coreius guichenoti. The sequence continues at coordinate 14,528,380 of CM077182.1, read as the reverse complement.
TGCAGAATGATTAGGGGTGCAGGGACGTGCTTTGAGATATTTTCTTTTACATAGAGACGAAAGCCACGCAGACAAAGCCACAGTAGGCCACGCAGACAAAGCCACGGTAGGCCACATAGAGATAAAGGCTACGATAGGCCACAGACAAATTCATGAAAGGTTATAGAGACTAACGAAAACAGGATTAATGAGTAGTAATGAATGAGAAAAACATACCACCACCAGTATTTGCATGAAAATTACTACTTGAAAGTTGCTGAGTGTTTGAGTTATTTTGAGTCAGATCTTGCTTGTAACTAGAATGTTGAGGATGACCATGTACACAGCACCTTGATAGAGGATGCTGACTCCACACATTCAGCTGCGTTTGTAGCAGCACCAATCCAAAAGAATGTCCTATGCATAGACGAGTTGGAGAACCGCAGTTCTTTGCATCTGCAGTTAGGAGGATTCTAAACCATTGGGCGTGACTCCCGTTCACAGCTTGATAGAACTCAGCCGATAGAACTCCATCTAACCGTCAGAACCTGCCGAGAGAATCCCCAAAAGAAAACCAGAACAGCATGACAGATAAGTAAAAGAAATAAACAAAATACATAGAATGAAGACGATTAAGAAACCTCAGCTAATACCCTTGCACAAGGATAAAAATGTTTTATATGATAATGCTTTACTAGCTAACCATAGCTAGCTATTGAACCCTGCAAAGCTACCAACCTTAAAAAAATTATCAAAAATAATCAATGTGAGTGTCATCATTTGATACCTTAAGCCAGGTTCATACTGCACGATTTTGGCCACATTTTGGCAGTCTGAGACAAATAAATCGCAATCCTAAAAGATTCCTTTGACCCCAAGCTAAAATCTGATGTCTTTGATAGTTAGTTTGACATGCTCACCACAGCCAATTAATGAAATAGCAAAACAATTTTAACCTGAAATAAATTCACTGAATGTGAATGGGCTGATGTAAAACTCCGGACAAGTTCTCTTGTGCGTCCGGATTATTATTATTTTTTTTTTGGAATGAACATTGTCGTGTTCATGTTCATACAGTCTGAAAAGCAACAATAACGATGACTATTATAAAGTCGCACAGTGTGTGCCAGCTTTAGTGAAGAGAAAAAGCTCACTGCGAGAGGGCCCTTGTCATTTGCGGTGTGGCCCAGGAATCAATAAGCAGGTGCAGACTGTGTGTCAATAGTCAATGCTATATTCGGTACCACCTGATAGGCAGCTGTTTTAAAACCCTCCCCTGCATATTTGTATTAGTCTCTGAAGACTGTTGAGGGTTGGCATTTACGACGCGTTTTGCAGTGTTGAGCATAGCCAATCACAGACATCTCTGTTGAGCGCTTGAATGTAATGCCCAATTGGATGAGTTTACGTAACACAGAATACACACAATCAAGATCAAGTGGTTCAGCGCTTGTTCACTGGCTAAATTCTGTCTGCTAGTGAATACATTCAACCAACGAAGAGTAGAACATGCAATAGATACATGGTGCAGTGTAGTCAGATTAAGACTATAACAATTTTCGCTAGAGTGTAGGATTTTAGCTGAACTGAAGCATTTGACAGTTTCCATGCGTTTATAAAGGGAGCGCACTCTGCTTGCTTACTGTATTCATAAAAGATTTTAATTATTATGTTCCCATGCTGCGATTTCAGTTGCTATACAGGATGCAATCTTTACGTAAACCGGGTCGGATTGAGTGCGGAATTAAATTAGTGCTACTGACGAATAACAAGTCGAACCTTGTTGTGTATACAAACCTTCGATATACCCAAATATGGTGTTGTGAGCTTTAGCGAGAATACACATTTCTGTTTTATTCATAATCATAACCAGGTGTAGTGGACAGCACATTCCAGGGCCCAGTTTATGGCCAGACCCCTCTCTGCCCATAACAGTGGACAAAGGTTTGCTACATTTTGATTGGATCTTGTTGGACTAACACAAACAAACTGTCCAACGCCATCCGATAAAGATGCTAGGACAACAGCCAGGCACCTCTTAGAGGGCAAGAAGAAGACCTCTGGTACCAAGCCCAGGAAGAACAGGACTTCTCATTGGTCCACATGCAGTTTCTGCCCTTCACCCATCTAGAGACTAATCCCTAATGTCCTGGTCTGTGACTGCCATAAAAATTCCTCAGGACCTCAGCAGTAGTGGGTGAAACAAAGAAAGACCACAATGATCCATCCAAATCCATTCATAACTATGTTTGGAAACCTTAAGACTGATGTAAACTACACACATCCATTTCATACTTATTCAGAGAAATAAGTATTCTCAGTGACAGCTATTTGTAATGCAACATCTTACACAGATTCAGCTGTTAATGAACAAATGAATGAACGCATGACAGTTCAATCTTTTTCCATCATGTATTTGTTTAGAATATTGCCAAGGGTATTCTGGTGGTGGTTTGGAAAGTGAGAAATGCATTGGTAAACTTTAAAGACACTTTAAAGAATTCTAACTGTGTACAGTATGCAAATGAGTTCCACAGGGGAAAGAAGGGTGGGCCACACGGTGTTCCCCCTCTGATGTCAGCAGCCAATCACAGCACTGGAATGGAGAAGTGCCAAATTGCAATCTCCTCCTCGTCGGAAAGGGATAAAGGTACCCTTTCAACAGACACTCCTTGTTCTGAGTCTGTCCGGCAAGGATGAGACTGAAACAGATCACCAAGTTCTGAGTCTGTCCTGCAAGTATGAGACTGAAACAGATCACCAAGTTCTGAGTCTCCCCTCGGGAGAGACAAACAGTTCACCATGTTCTGAGTCTGTCCGGCAAGGATGAGACTGTGACAGATCAAACAAGTTCTGAGTCTCCCCTCAGGAGAGACAAACAGTTCACCATGTTCTGAGTCTGTCCGGCAAGGATGAGACTGTGACAGATCAAACAAGTTCTGAGTCTCCCCTCAGGAGAGACAAACAGTTCACCATGTTCTGAGTCTGTCCGGCAAGGATGAGACTGTGACAGATCAAACAAGTTCTGAGTCTCCCCTCAGGAGAGACAAACAGTTCACCATGTTCTGAGTCTGTCCGGCAAGGATGAGACATAACAGATACACCGTACATTCTGAGCCTCTGGTTCATCCAGAGAGACAACAAAAGATCCGAGGATCTGAGTCTACAGCTTGTGAGGCAGCAACAGAAATGACCACGTTCTGAGCCTCCAGCCTGAGGAAAGAGACATTAACAAACACTACGTTAAGAGTTTTAGTCCAGCGAGACAGTGATGACTACGGCACATCCCGAGTCTCCATGCCAGAGAGACAAAAGCGGATTGACCAAGTCCTGAGTGTCTGGCCCAGAGAGGCAGAAGACACACAGAGACATCTGCAACAAGGTTAAGCTCAGGAGAGCAAACCTTCACTTCGAGGTTCCTTTGTCTGCGTGTTCCAGATTAAGGACCTTCTGCACCTACTTCAGGGCCTCATCTGCGTGTTCCAGATTTTAGGACCCTTTGGTGCTCCAGGAGATCAGCATCCCACAGATCTTCGTGTTCAAGGCTGTTGAAACGGATTCCAGCTCCTTTCCCCACTGCATTGTCTCCAAGCACAACCAGTGCAAGAAGTCATCGCCATCGGACTGCTTACTCAACCACGTGGAACGTAAATATCACTTAACCAAACCTCTTTCCAGAGACCTTGGCATTGTTGTATATTATCAGTATATGATTTTACATTAGAGGTAATATAACTGATGCTAGTTAATAACAAATGATCTTTCGTTTATTTGTTTGATGCATAATAAGGTTCTTCACCTTAGTTTCAGAGAAACAACAGTTTATCTTTTCTTAAGATAACGCAACTCTTCCATAGCCACACTCAACTTAATCACATGTATTTTATGCATCTTATGTACTTTATTCCTTTATCATTCATTTAGTAGTTGTGTTATTCTTGTTTATCTTTGTTAATAAAATGTATTTTATTACAATAGTGTCTTCCTTGTGCTGATAATACAGAAGAGGCTCTACAAATTAGAAATCTCACCAGTCTCAACTCTCCCCACTTTACATTCATTCTAAATGATTGGACAGCCTCCTGTCTGGAGTGTTCTCATACAGCCAAGGTAAAAGACCTTGACTAGTGTCCCAAACTAAGAGAGTGGGAAGGTGGTCATCTGATGTACTCATAACCACACCTTAAGTGACGGATGATCCAAAAATCACAACGTCAGCGGTGACGTGAGTACCAATCACTACCTTACTTGGCGTCCTTGGATGGACGAAACTAAAATCACTACACGGGGTGCCCTAGCACAGAAAGTCCAAGTGAGACGAAACACTATATTCTATAGTTCTGAAAATAGACAAAAGGCATCCAGATATCACAGTAGCTAATAAATCACAGGTAGAGACATTTACTAGAGTGACACGAAGACGAAAGCACACAATTACTACTATATATGGTCTGTTTGTGCTGAGCCAGACATAACCAGTATTTATTTATTTATTTTTTTCTGGAAATAAAGCATATTTATAGCTCAATATGCAACGACAGGTAAAACATCGTACTCGCTGTAAATTAAGAAAACAAGATTTAAAACAAAAAGACTAACTGGGTTGAGCTATATAACAATCAGTTTTCTGTCAATGAATGTATCCAAACAGCTGCTCAACTAATAAAACATAATATATTAAAGAGTCTTTGGTGTTTTCATGGTTTCTACAAAATAAACTGGAAATCGAGGGTAACGCGGTATGATGTCACTGATAGGGGACGCACGGACATGGTCCGTATCCTATTTGAAATCGCTTATTTCTCTGGATTTAAACATTCTTGGAAACATTTGGGATAATGGAAGTACACAAGTCACCAAAATATATAACATTGTTCTAGTGGTTTTGGATATTTTAATCAAAACTTACGTGTTGTGCCTTTAATGCAAACAGATCAATGCACTGATGTCAGTGCATATTAGCATATTTAATTCAAATTCAGCGATCTCAACACTGAACCAATTCGCGATTCCAGCTTAATTTAAATTAATCGTGAAGCCCGGATTAATGATGTAGTGGTCTAGGTGCATGTTGCTTTAAAACCCATGTATGAGGTTTCCTTGCATTCGTGGGAAGAATGATAGAGGCTAAAATGCTGTGCCATTCTGTTCTGCTTTGAGCTTTTCTAAAACAAAATACGATCATTAACAGTAACCTGTGTCAAGCGAATCATTTACGAGGCGTTATGGTTACAACACAAACGAGCAACGACAAACGAGCGATCACGTCGCACAATCAAGTGTCTCATACAAATGCGTACGACGGCTCTGTACAGACCTGCTTGCGACATAAAATTGAAAAGAGCAGAGGAGTAAAATGCTACACCCAATCAACATCAGAAGTGCATAAACAAGTTACATATCACTGAGACGAATGCTGATGTAGCGATGACGCCAGAATGGTGATGAAGATGGCAGCCGTGTCTTTGATAACAGGCCCAGAGAGTCCTAATGAAAGTGAGAGTCCTAATGAAAGTCGAAACGAAAGAAGAAATCCGCGAAGAGAGGACTGCATGCTTCTGAAATCTGAAACGCGAGATTTTGCTCTCATTAGTGACAAACGAAGTAGAAACTTGCGTCTCTTGCCGCGACGCTCAATGAACATTCGGAATGATAGGCTGACATGGACTTAAAACACCACTGTAGCATTGAACATTATTAACATTTTAACTTTATGTAGGACCATCAATCGACCGCTAAAGAACGCCAGGACGGTCAACTGTGAATGCCGGCGTCAGTATCTGCGAACGTAGTAATGGGTGGGAACAGAACTTATATATTACAGAAGATGAATAATGATTGGCTAGATAGATAATTAGTGAATGGCGTGACATTGGAGTCTTCCAGGTAGAACTATGCTAGAGCTCCCATATATCCTGCAGTCTGATCTAGACATTTGTTTACTCAAAAGACAGGAGGCAGGTGGTGTTGTGAGGGGCGATGAAGAAAAGGATGAAGGATCCAACGTAATATTTAGGCCTGTATTAGCCTAATTATAACTGGGCCAAGGCCCATGTCTTCCTTTGACCAACATGCCAGTTTAAGCACTGTCCATCCCCAAAGGATTATGACTCTTGATCTCGAGAGGCTATGATTGGCTAAGGTTGTGTCCAATGTGTCTGTCTATGAAGGGATCATGAGATACCATTGACACTACAAATAGGGGCAGGAGATGGCAAAATAGCTCAGAGTTGAGACATCTGTACCCACAGCAAGAGATACAGTCAAAGAGTCCCAAGAAGACAAAGGTAGGTCTCTAGCATTTGTGCAAATATTTTGGGAAGGATATTGTCAGATTCTTCTACACTATAGTAGAAAACCTCTGTCCTACAGAATTGCATACTGTGAGCTACGAGTCATTTCTACATCTGCTTTAATCTTCATGGCTTTGTGTTTTTTGTGTCTTGGTTTAACACACGTGTACTGCTTAATTTAGGGCACTAAAGATATCAGCTGTTTCTTTGCAAAGCCAGTTTGGAGGTCATGATTTAAAAGTATTTTTCTTTCTTTTTAGAGATCTTTACAGGTGAAGCTGGTTCCACCTGACCCGATCACTAGATATCCAGGGCTTCCCTTTGATCCCCTCTGGTTTAGTGTGAGAGTGCTGCCCATAGAAAATGATCTCCAGACAGTTGCTTATAGAGCTCAGGACCAAAAATTTAAACCAATACCAGATGAGAGGGACAGCTCAGCTATGAATATGTGTTAACATATTATTTCTTGAGATTTTTCTCTCTCTCTCTGTTTGCTGTTTATTTTATCCTTACAGGATCAGTTTAAGCCAAGAGAAAAATATGGATGTCAGCAAAGAAACTTCTGATAGAAAAACCATTATAATTGATTGATTGGGTGTATCAGGGCACATACACATTAGACAAAGCTCAGATGTGCATTTGACAGATACATATTTAAAGGTCTGTTTTAAAGGTGTGAAAAGAGCTAGGTCAACCAAATGGAAATACAACAAATTGAACCACCTTGGTCAATGGATGCCTAATGTGTAGGTGTCCTTATTGCGAAGTGAGGGCCAGGTGTTGTTAAATTGCAGTGATTGTTATACCTTGTGGTTTCTAGAAGCAGTCAGACATGCACATACCCGAAGCCTTATGTTTGCCAGAGTCCAAGATGTAACTGTCTTCTGAATGGAGATGAGTAGCACTACGCCAGGCTTAAGTCAATTAAGGTTGACCTGGCAGCATATTCTAAGTTTAAGAGGATTAATACTTAGAAGATGAAGACACAGGGAATGGTAATCTTAACTAAAGGATGTTCCTAATTTTTTGTCAATGAGTTTATACACTTAGAGAGAACCTGAGGTAATGTAGGGTGGATGTATAGCGGGGGACAGGAACATTGTTCCAAGCCCTTTGACAAGGAGGCGAACCCATTGAAGGGAGAAACCCATACAAATTTTGTACCAAGTCCTGTGAACTTTATTGACAATTAGGTCTCTAATTTGATCTGTAAGAGTTATATAGTTTTAATATTGTTAACAGCTAATTTTGCTACTTCTTTTCTGTCTCTATGTTTTTCTAGATTAAACTTAACCATGGAGTGGCTCATGGTTGCATTTGTGGCCGTACTTTTGGCCAACCAAGTCCGCTCTGATGAAGTTCCCTACGAGCACATGATCTCTCAGCTCCAAGCATGTCCTAAAGAGTGCCACTGCCCTCCAAACTTCCCTAACGCTGTTTACTGTGACAACAAGGGTCTGAAACGCATTCCTGTCATCCCTCCCTATACTTGGTACCTGTACCTCCAGAACAATCTCATTGATGTCCTCTCAACCGATGCTCTGCGCAATGCCACACAGCTTAGGTGGATCAACCTCAACCGCAACAAAATCACAAGTGAAGGCTTGGAGGTTGACGCTTTTAAGGCTATGTCTAACCTTGTACACCTCTACATGGAAGACAACTTGCTGGCTTCCATTCCATCTCCTCTGCCTGCCAAATTAGAGCAGTTACGGCTGTCCGGAAACAGAATCTCAAAGATCCCAGCCGGTGTCTTCTCTGGAATGGACCATCTCACCTTGCTGGATCTGCAAGGCAACAAGCTACAGGATGATGCAGTGACTGAGGTCAGTCTGAAAGGCCTCAACAACTTGATCCAGATCAATTTAGCAAAGAATCAGCTAAACAGCATGCCCCTCGGCCTACCACCCACAACCACACAGATCTTTTTGGATGGCAACAACATTGAGAAGATTCCGGCTGAGTACTTCAAGGGTCTTCCGAAAGTGGTGTCTCTCAGGCTCAACCGCAATAAGCTGGCTAATGGAGGTATCCCAAAAAACGTGTTTAACCTTTCCAGCATCCTGGATCTACAGCTTTCTCACAACCAGCTCACAGAAGTGCCCGTTATCTCTTCTGGCCTGGAGCACCTGCATCTGGATCACAATAAAATCAAGAGTAAGTCCAGAACTGAAGTTCTGAACATGCACTGTTTTCCATATTGACATATAGCCTCTACTTTTGCTTTGTTCTGGACAAAAGTCTCACAATGATTGTATCTGAAACATGTGACTTCATTTCGACCATGAAATACTGTAGTCTATACTTGCTTGGTTATCTGTAAAGCTCTAAAGACTTTATGATGCCTTTGGAACTAAACTGCCGAGTTTAGATGCACCCTTATTTGTGACTTTATCAGTAAGATGTATATATTTTTTTTAATGTCATTTTCATAGGTGTGAATAGCTCTGACATCTGTCCACCTGGTGCACTTGATGATTACCTTGATGAAAACGGTCCACGTCTTCGTTACCTTCGCCTTGATGGTAATGAGATCAAACCCCCCATCCCACGAGAGCTGCTGATGTGTTTCCGTCTCCTCAGGGCTATTGTCATATGAAGGTGCCACACCATCTAGATACTCCTGTCCATTTCATCTACCAGAAATGAAAATGTATGTAAACTAAAACACTTGAAAAGGGTCTGATACAGGACTATCTTTTTGTAAAGTCAGAAAATAAACATAGAAAACTATACACTGCTGAAAAGACCAGCCAGGACTGGAATGAATTTCCATGCTGGTTAAGATTGACTTTTGCTGGTTTGTACTGAACTGGTGCTGGTCTAGCTAGTGGGCCAGTGAAACTAAGCTGATAAACCTGTTTAACTAGATCTTTCTGGTGGAGCTTTTGGCCAAGAAAGCATATCTAGTTAAGCTATTTAAAAAGCTAGGTGGCAATACCAGTATTCAAAATATGACATATTCTGGGGGTCTCCTGTTCTGGTCTTTTCAGCAGGGTTGAGATCCATAAGACTGGTTCATATGTGCATTTGTGGATGGTTTCTCATGGCTGTATTGTAAAACCACTGTGCCTTCCTTAATTTCATACATATGGGAAACTAGCAGGCCTGCTTTGCGGGAAACACCATTATCTGTTAAAAGTTCTGTATCATGAAGAAAGCTCCAAAATATAATTGTCCTCATTTTAAAGTAATGTAATTTCAATGTCATTGTAGCATTACGCAAAAACTGTTTTACCTCACCACACAATTCTGGGGTGTTTTTGGACAGAAGAGTTGTGGTCTGATTATGGAGCCAAATTTTATGGTAGTGAACTTAGTACATAGCAGTGGTTTATTGGATTTTATTGAATGCATGGTAACTCAAAAGCACCAACAGAAATTTGACATTAGAAAAACTTTAGAAATCACAATTGTTTATTGCCTCTGTTTTAGTGATTGACATGTACTATGAATACTTTTTTTTTAAGTAAGTTTACTTCTACTTTTTTAATATATCTTTGTACAATCAATATTTCAATATTCAATCAATACTTAGTGTGAAATATAAATTTTATAGATTGAGCACTTCAGCTTTATTCACTGTAATTAATTGTACTGTGACATACTGATAACTAATATATAAATACAGTTTAAATTTAGCAGTTGACAATGGTACTACCAGTGAACCTTCTATTCATCTTAATTATTTTCCTGTAGGGTATAAAATAATGTGAATATTCTTTTTCAATGCACAAATGTGACAATTATTTTTCATGTTTTCATTTATCAATCTTTGCAGAAAAATGACAGGAATTAATGTCACTAACTTAGGATTGTCAAAAGGGAAAATATAAGCTAAGATAACTTTTGTTTGATGTTCCTGATTAAACTGGTTTCAATGGTCCAGCATTGTCTCTGCACTGATTCATTTTATACATAAAAACATTTTGGTTATTGAAAACACAGAGTGCTTTGAGTACAATCCACACGCAATGTATTCATCTACAATAATGTGTTTGGTGTTTAGACTCGTGATTTATTTTGCAAAACATTTAGTTCCAGAAAAAAGCAATTTCAGTCTTTTAAGGCAGTTTGTTTAAGAATATTTTCAGATGTATTGCAGAACTTCTCATGAGAATATGGCATATGAGAACTACTATACCAGCACATATTTATGATTCAAGAGCTTTGCGGTTACAAAACCCTTTTAATGTACAACAAAAGACTTTCTTTTAAATATTTATACATCTCTGACGGAGAAAGAGCAACAGCGAGTGCACAGTATACCTGGGTATCAGTTGAAACAATGGCAGCATTTATACTGCAAGCCTAATGCATATATTTTTGGTCGCATCTGTTACATTGACTTTAGACATAACTGACTGTGTTACATTAAATCCCCTACACAGTGCAGGCCTGTGCTGCTCAAATTGATCGTGCAAGTAAATGGATTTGCTTGGCGCAGTTCAGTGGGTTTGCATGGATACTGGTGCATGCTGTATGGTTCAGCTAAGCACTTCTTTTGGTGCCTCTTAAAGCTCAACTATATAAAACAGGCTGCAAATTGTAGATATGAATCAAACAAAGTGAGATTAGTGGTTAAACGTCAGTGAGACTGAAACAAAATGCAGTATGTGCCATTTGTTATTAAGTCCTTAATAGACTAATAATGGATTTTTATTTCATGTGACTCAGCAGAAATATGATTACCGAGCCACAGAGAGAATTAGTATGGAAAAAGAGTTTGAGGCCTGTAATAACATCCCACCAAACATGAAGCACTTCCTAATAGGTTAGCAGGTTTTCTGCAGTGCACTACATCTCTGCACATAGGTAGTGAGCAGAGGTCTGAGTTTTAGCACCGAGTCCTGGCGCAGAGCAGAATGAAGGCCTTTTCTCCTCTCAGCATTGCACTAACAGAGGAGCCTTACAGAGGGCCCATTGTGAGCTGGGGCCCTGCAGATCCCTACATGAAAGCAGAGTATGCCTCACGCTCACCTCAGGAAAAGGAAGACAAATATCTCATACTTAGGACTGAATAACTTATGTGTCTCTTTGGGAAACAAAAAAAGAAAGATGGTTGTAAGGGATTAAAGGATTTTCGCAGTTGGGGGTCTGTCAGTGTGCAAATTGTGTGTCTGTTCAGTGTGTGTGTGTGATGCAGTGTGGTATGGGGTGGGCGCTGCTGTAGATGTGACCAAAACTCAATTTCTCCCTTAGCTCAGTCTCACTTCTTACCTTCACACACACAGGCAGGTAGGGCACACAGGTCTGGGAGTGTGTGCACACGTACACGTCACACACCCAGAAGCATCCACACTTAGGTACACACTTGTGAGTGACCTGTTGCCATTGGCCAGGCCCACCAACTCTCTGCCTGTCCGATCTTAAGAACAGGACCATTTGGGAAAGGAAGGAGAAAGAGGTAAGGGTTCTTCTGTATGTTCTTCTATATGCTGGTGCTGTGCTTTAGAGCAGGGATTGGACCCAAGGGCTTCCCCTTCTGCTTCTTAGCCTCAGTGATACTTGGCCACTGAGGCTAAGCTAAAAAAGCTAAAATGCGCCTCAGTGACTCTACTGAGGCTTTCGTTTGTTTATTTATTTATTTTTGTCATGTATATGACTGGCTTTATGATATAATATATGGGTGCACTCCATAGTATTTATCAATCTTTTCTGTAATTCTTGTAACAATAATGCACATTTGCAAAGTCAAAAAAGTTCAAATACACACAACCAACTTTACTGAGACTTGCTTGATGATATAATACTTCTATTCTCCGTGATCTTCATGAATGTTCTTGTAATATTGACAGTGATTTACAACAGTTTTAAGTGGGCTAACAGGTGACCTGTGTGGTAATGATGGCAATTCATATGTGTTCTTTATATTAGTCAGTTTTCCATTCCTTGGTTTTTTGGGGTTCGTTTTGGGTGTGATGATGTTTCTGCTTGATTTTTAAGAGGATAGTTGATTTTGTTAAGCTTTACAAATAAAAGAACAAAGAGTATTTGCAGAAAATGTGATGGAAGAGCTGTAAATACTGTCACAGACTTTTGATGTCTTATACATTGTTAATGTGTTCAAGGTCAAAGGCCATATTAAACTTCTCGTTTTAAATCTTCAAATTTGATAAGTTATAATGGAAATTGCAGGGTTACTAAACAGATAAGATATGTTTGTGATATGTGTTTAATTAAGCTACAGTGCTTGTATATTTTTGCATTTTGACTTATTGGAAGAAAATAAGTCATAAATTTGTCGATATTGGCTGCACCACTAGATGAAGAAATAGTAGAATCAATGAGCATGTGGAATGCTGTTGGGTAGAGCCAAAAACAACATTGGGATAGTTAGTTCTCACACACATACTCACACGGGGTCTACACACTGCAAACACTGCCGGGAGTTTGTAAAAGCCGGGCTCTGTGTTCAGTATAGTCCCTTCTTTGAGCATTTCCCTGCTGAAGCTGTCAGGCAATGGTACACTAAAGCTTTACTGAGAGTCGTTTTTTCATTCATAGATACAGACTGAACTAGATTGCGTCTCTAATCGATTTCACCATTATATATTCTCTATTCATGATGTGATGTGATGGCATGTTGATTGGCTGTCAGAAACCCACAGGGAACTGATTTATGTTTAAAAATGCAGCGGTTTCTAGAGAGCAGCTATGCCCCAAAATAGTTACGTGGATGTGTGTATGAAAGAGAGAGAGAGAGAGAGAGAGATAGAGAGAGAGAGAGAGAGAGATAGAGAGAGATCGTAACTCACTGCCATGCTGTCCACAAACCTCGGTGGAATTTCGAACTTGAGTGTAGAGACAGACACTCATAAAGGGGCTCTGTAAGAGTTCTCCCTCTCTTTCTCTCTATTGCTTCATTCTCTCCGTCTCACCCTGAGGACCAGAACTTGGTCTGCCCATCAAGTGCACCCTTCTGTTCTTCCACTCCAGTTGGTCATTGCTTTCCTCTGTGCCTCTTATCATTTATAAGAAATGTATATATCTCTACTGTTAGAGAAAAAATAAAAACTAACATTATGGTTTATATATTAAACATGAGAAAGAATACAAAGTGAGATTGAGATTAAGAAGATGAGGATGAGAAAGTGTATGAAAACTGATACTTCAGTTAAAATATTTCACAAATCTTTATCATAGACATCATTTGGACATTGTTTATTAATAAGAATTATAGGGGCATGTAGAACTCAGCTGAAAGATCCAAGGGATCCAATCAGCAGAATTTTCCACCAAAATCAGCACAGAAGATGGAAAAAATGTCTGCAGATTCTCTCTGGGCCAGCCGATGACTAGCTGGATATTGAACAATGTGAAAATAACCATGTTTTATTGTCTTTCCATTATGGCATGAATTTGTGATAGATAATTAACCCACATTCTTAAAGGTTTCAGGGGATTTTTCATGGAATCATATAGAACCTTTATTCAAAGATATTAAAAAAAACTTTGAGTAAACTTTTTTTTCCACAATGTGTGCTTTTTTAAAACAAATATGTGTCATAATTATGTTTAAAAAAGAAACCTTTTATGATGTCAGCCACCTCACCTCTGACCTTTCAACTTTAACACACAAAGCAGTCACTGAGTGGATTCAAGATGGCCACCAGGTTAGGTGATGGCTTCTTGGCCCTTGTAAGTGAGCTAAAGACTTTAGAGGCTTATATTTCAGTATTATGGGCTGTCTACCCCGTTAATGAACACTTCTCCAACCTTACACAACTCAAATGTCTTTATCCCTATGGCCACAGAACTATGCAGAGACTGTAAATGCAATGGAGGTAACAATACACTTCTGATTGGATTTCTGCTATTTATTCATCTTTGCTGTCATATCAAAAGTAAATCTTTATATATACACCCCAACTTTTTAATGGATGTGCATAGGGCACACCCACCACATTAAGCAAAATGTCTCTAAACTCTTAAAACCTTTGTTACCTTTTGGTTTACTTCTGTGGGAATGAGACCTTTGTACCAGTCGCACTGAGACGTTTCAAATGACACCAAACATGTATAATACTGTATGGTACTAGTTCACATTAACCCATATAGATTTTGGGTGATTTTCAGGTCATCTCAACATGTGGAGAGAGTTCAAATGTTAATTTGAATGTTAAAAATGTTTTCTCAGAGGGTGGCCCTTTTTTCCAGTTGTTCCAGTTTCTCCAGTCTTACATAAGACAGAAATCTTTGATTTTTAAGAAGCACTCCATTCAAACTTCCCTCTGTCCTGTTAACTACTCTATTGTCGCTCCTCTACATGAGCATTTTAAGATCTCACTAGACATTAATCCATCTGACTCTATGTGTAGCAGGAAGATGGTAACGCTGAGGTTGACGTGGGGACTCCTGGCCCTGTGTGTGGTGGCAGCCTCTCCCCCCAGATACGCCCGACAAGCAGAACTAGACAACTATGACAACAACAACGTGGATTTAGACCTAAATGTGGATGCCGACGATGTCTATGACTATTACGATGGAATTGATGAACCACAGGTAAGAGAGTCATTCAAGAGTTTTAATAAATTATCCTGATATGTTATTATGGGCAGCCCTATGTCAATATCAGTGGTGTGCAGTGTTTTAAAATGAGGCAAAGTCCTCACATTTATATATATATCAAATGTACATTTATGTCCCTGTTACGCTTAATTTTCCTGGTTAAATAAGCATTACGTAAAAAAAAAAAAAAAAAAAGAGACCAAATACAATTCTAGTTTGTATTTTTACAACCAATACACCAAGTAATGTTCTATTTATTAAAACCAAGTATAAATTTCATCAAGTTAGTGTTATTACGCATTTTTACATTTATTCCAAAATAACAACTAAAGGCAGTAACAATTTAAACCATATACACCGATCAGGCATAACATTATTTATGACCACTGACAGGTGAAGTGAATAACACTGATTATCTCTTCATCACGGCACCTGTTAGTGGGTGGGATATATTAGGCAGCAAGTGAACATTTTGTCCTCAAAGTTGATGTGTTAGAAGCAGGAAAAATGGGCAAGCGTAAGGATTTGAGCGAGTTTGACAAGGGCCAAATTGTGATGGCTAGACGACACGCTAGATGCTGGGTCAGAGTATCTCCAAAACGGCAGCTCTTGTGGGGTGTTCCTGGTCTGCAGTGGTCAGTATCTATCAAAAGTGGTCCAAGGAAGGAACAGTGGTGAACCGGCAACAGGGTCATGGGTGGCCAAGGCTCACTGATGCACGTGGGGAGCGAAGGCTCGCTTACCTGGGGAACACATGGTACCAGGATGCACTATAGGAAGAAGGCAAGCCGGCGGAGGCAGTGTGATGCTTTGGGCAATGTTCTGCTGGGAAACCTTGGGTCCTGCCATCCATGTGGATGTTACTTTGACATGTACCGCCTACCTAAGCATTGTTGCAGACCATGTACACCCTTTCATGGAAACGGTATTCCCTGGTGGCTGTGGCCTCTTTCAGCAGGATAATGCGCCCTGCCACAAAGCAAAAATGGTTCAGGAATGGTTTGAGGAGCACAACAACGAGTTTGAGGTGTTGACTTGGCCTCCAAATACCCCAGATCTCAATCCAATCGGGCATCTGTGGGATGTGCTGAACAAACAAGTCCGATCCATGGAGGCCCCACCTCGCAACTTACAGGACTTAAAGGATCTGCTGCTAACATCTTGGTGCCAGATACCACAGCACACCTTCAGGTGTCTAGTGGAGTCCATGCCTCGACGGGTCAGGGCTGTTTTGGCAGCAAAAGGGGGACCAACACAATATTAGGTCATAATGTTATGGCTGGTCGGTGTATCTTATTTGTGAACTAATGTTCAGCTTTTCTTTTTAATTCGTCAACTTATTTTCAGCAATCATCAAGCTTGTACACACTGGTCACAGAAACGAAGATGTACTTTTAATTTCCCCAAGCTGATTGCTCACTAAAACCCCCATAGTCATCATGTTTTCAGGCCATTTCAAGTTTGATTGTGATGTGACATAAAGCGGTGATATCTAAGTGGCTGAGTTGTTTACTTACTTTTTAATTAGTCTTCCCATTAACACCATTGTATTCATTCAGGCCGATTCCAGAGCGCGCACGAAAACAAGAGGTGGGATTTATCACACGAACCAATCATATCCAATTATAACCCATCATATCCAATCATAGTGCGATGGAGCCATTGCCTCCTCTCACGTGACTTTTCTTCATTCATTTCAATTACCCCCCACAAAACTCAGCGCACACATTAGGGTGTCAGAGGCATGCCTCCTGCTGTAACTTCACCTGCGGGTGTCGCTGTTGGACTTCTACACGTTTTAATGTCACATTTTGTAATATTTGCGTTGTTTTATTTTTGCAATATCGATTATTTTCTCAACTAGTTTTTTTTTTTTTGAGGAGACACTGCCTCCCTTGCCTACTCTGAGGAAACGCCCCTGGTCAATATGCTCATGGCTGTGACCTCAATAACAGAGATTTTGGGTTGACCCTATTTTGTAGCTCAGTTTCCATAAATTGGTTTTGCATTAGCACCTGAAATCTTTCATTTCAAATCAATTTCATGTCGCATGTAAGGGTTTTGGATCAAGCCTTATTTATATCTGGACTTTGGACTTACGATTCCTCTCTTTGCATATTCATTAGTTTCCTCCAGCCTGTTGAGATGGCTAATGCTCAAGCATTGGACTCAGTTCTAATTGCCATGCAGGAATGTATTGCAGTAGTTTTGCTTCAGGGTGTTTGACAACTTTTCATTTGCTCTGCTGATCCAAATGTTCCTGGGGATAATTGTATCCAGCTATGTCAGTCTTTGGTTTATGATTTCATTTAGAAACTGGTTTTAACCCAGCTGCTGTGCTTCAGGGTTGGTCACCGAGGGCATGTGGGCCTGTATTTACTCATCCTCTCTGATTGCAGATGAGTTTTCGGCTGTGCATACTATTGTTAGTTAGCCTGGATGCCAGCCGAACTTAGCCCCGCCCACAACATTTGAGGTCGGGAAAGTTCGGCCTGGACTTGATCCGTTGTGGAGCAACTATGCTCGAACCAGAGCTGTTCGGACCAATCAAATTGTCAAGGTGGGCTTTATACGATAATGGACAGATGATCAACAGTAAAGTAATCATCCACGTCACCAAAAATGCTTGGGTTGAATTCGTTCTAATCCTAAACGGAGAACTTGTTCGTACAGTGGGGAGAACAAGTATTTGATACACTGCCGATTTTGCAGGTTTTCCTACTTACAAAGCATGTAGAGGTCTGTAATTTTTATCATAGGTACACTTCAACTGTGAGAGACGGAATCTAAAACAAAAATCCAGAAAATCACATTGTATGATTTTTAAATAATTAATTTGCATTTTATTGCATGACATAAGTATTTGATCACCTACCAACCAGTAAGAATTCCGGCTCTCACAGACCTCTTAAAGAAACCCTCCTGTTCTCCACTCATTACCTGTATTAACTGCACCTGTTTGAACTCGTTACCTGTATAAAAGACACCTGTCCACACACTCAATCAAACAGACTCCAACCTCTCCACAATGGCCAAGACCAGAGAGCTGTGTAAGGACATCAGGGATAAAATTGTAGACCTGCACAAGGCTGGGATGGGCTACAGGACAATAGGCAAGCAGCTTGGTGAGAAGGCAACAACTGCTGGCGCAATTATTAGAAAATGGAAGAAGTTCAAGATGACGGTCAATCTCCCTCGGTCTGGGGCACCATGCAAGATCTCACCTCGTGGGGCATCAATGATCATGAGGAAGGTGAGGGATCAGCCCAGAATTACACGGCAGGACCTGGTCAATGACCTGAAGAGAGCTGGGACCACAGTCTCAAAGAAAACCATTAGTAATACACTACGCCGTCATGGATTAAAATCCTGCAGCACACGCAAGGTCAAGCCAGCGCATGTCCAGGCCCGTCTGAAGTTTGCCAATGACCATCTGGATGATCCAGAGGAGGAATGGGAGAAGGTCATGTGGTCTGATGAGACAAAAATAGAGCTTTTTGGTCTAAACTCCATTCGCAGTGTTTTGGAGGAAGACCCCAAGAACACCATCCCCAAGAACCCCAAGAACACCATCCCAACCGTGAAGCATGGAGGTGGAAACATCATTCTTTGGGGATGCTTTTCTGCAAAGGGGACAGGACGACTGCACCGTATTGAGGGGAGGATGGATGGGGCCATGTATCGCGAGATCTTGGCCAACAACCTCCTTCCCTCAGTAAGAGCATTGAAGATGGGTCGTGGCTGGGTCTTCTAGCATGACAACGACCTGAAACACACAGCCAGGGCAACTAAGGAGTGGCTCCGTAAGAAGCATCTCAAGGTCCTGGAGTGGCCTAGCCAGTCTCCAAACCTGAACCCAATAGAAAATCTTTGGAGGGAGCTGAAAGTCCGTATTGCCCCGAAACCTGAAGGATCTGGAGAAGGTCTGTATGGAGGAGTGGGCCAAAATCCCTGCTGCAGTGTGTGCAAACCTGGTCAAGAACTACAGGAAACATATGATCTCTGTAATTGCAAACAAAGGTTTCTGTACCAAATATTAAGTTCTGCTTTTCTGCTGTATCAAATACTTATGTCATGCAATAAAATGCAAATTAATTACTTAAAAATCATACAATGTGATTTTCTGGATTTTTGTTTTAGATTCCGTCACTCACAGTTGAAGAGTACCTATGATAAAAATGACAGACTTCTACATGCTTTGTAAGTGGGCAAACCTGCAAAATCAGCAGTGTATCAAATACTTGTTCTCCCCACTGTATATGCATTCACCTTTACTATTTCTCTCAAAAATGATGCTTGTGTTGGTAAGTACTCCGTGTATCTTTAAATTCTTTTCACAATTCACACTTTTCACACCGGCAAAGATCGTTTACACTCATCTTCTTCTACTTCTTCCAGCGTGCGTGCAGTTGAGTTCTGTTGACAACTATGCGTTGCTCAACATACGTCACTTACTCCGTTGCTCTGATTGGTTGTAGGTCTATCCAATTGAATGCAGAGGAATTTTCTTTCCTGGTTCGGTTGAAACACGCCTCATAATCACAGCCCAATGGAGCAGTATCAGACTCATATTCTGACTAGAATCTGAGTATGACGACGTCAGGCTAATTGTTAGTCCCTTCTCGTGATAATAACCATCATTTTCAGTAAATTGCCTTTTTAACGATACAAAGCTGTCAAAGTCAATTTGTGATGCTTCATTTGCATTCAAAGATTGTTTTTATTATTGTACTTCAATGTATTTTTTTTAAAGAACTGCTCATGGAAGCATACTGGTGCAGCAAAGTTCAGTGTGTCAGACTGATTTATATTTCTTTCTTTAATATAACAAATACTTCTCTTGGACAACATATCATCTGTATGATGGACAGACCAGATGTTGTTGAAATGTTCTCAACTGAATTTTCCACTGGCACAACCTTATTGAATGAGAGGCAGGCACTGGCATTTTTACTGTACTGAAGTTCACTTATAAACAATAGTTGTACAACACAAGCATGTCATGCATACTTGCATGTCAGATTATTTCACTTAAGTTACCTTTTTGGCTGGATGCACATTCACATCACTAATAGTTGCTCAAAGCATCTAAATTTGCTAATGCTTACTGACTATTTGGTTGTAATCTCCTAAATTACTTTTGTATCAGCATCCACAGAGAAAATACTTCCATTTTAAAGGGATATTTTAGGTAAGAACATGAATTTGTGAATGTCTGGTATTAAAATACTTAATTTTACCCATCTTTACATGCTTTATTAAATTAAATGTTGGTGTTACAATATTTCTGGCCAATAAACTGGTCAATGCACTGAGGTTTGATGGCCAGAAGTTAAGCTGCAGATATGAAGAAATTTATTCTGTAATAACTATGATATAACAATGACCAGTTTATCATCTTCGGCATGGAAAAAAGATAGGCTAAAACTATGTTTGACTGGCACAAGCCAATATGGGTTTTTAGAAGAATCACATCAAAGCCAAAAAATTTAACTTGATCCTGATGTGAATGTTATGTAGTTAAACCCACAACCAAAAGCACACTCGTGAGTTACAACACATTTTCCTTGTAATGTGCTTAGTTTTCAGCTCTTCAGGATATTATGAATGTTTAATAATTTGGGGGAATATTTGTTGTTTCTCACCATGTGGAAAGTTTTATTATTATTAATAAGAAATACAGTTTTAGAACTGTAGTTGATTTAGATTGCTGGTACTACTTTTTAATGTACATAAACTGATAAGAAAAATTAGCTTACATAACTTCAGTGCATATTAAGACTCTTGGGGTAAGTTTGTTCTTTTTTGTTTGTTCACAGTTTTAAGCTGAAGTTACTAATACATGTAAGAGTGTTTGTAGGTTTCTGTGGTGCATTATTTTCTGCATTTGTCTGTGTAAGTGCATTTATGAACAAGGACAAGGTGTATTTTACACTCTCACTAGAGTTGCTGTCGAAAAGTTCCTGCTGAATCTGTGTGAGTCTTGGGCTCTAAAGGTCAAACTTACAGAAATACAGATCTGACTGTTTTACAGGTTTCTGAAAAACCATTTAGGCATATAATGCATAGTTGCAGTCACATCTGTGCCTAATAAATGCTTACTTTTTCCTATATTGCACCATCATCTTCAGTCCCAGCCGATGAAAATATAAAATTAGCTTTCAGTTGAACCTAATGACCCCTTAGTGAGCTGTAACAGTATAAAACAAACTGCTGCATTGCTAAACTTCCACAACAGAAAGATAAAAATACTTTCAAACTTACACAACACTCACACAATGTAAATTCCCTCATAAAATCATCTTTTATCTACCCTTTTCTTTATTTTTTGAGTAAAGAACAAAATGCTGACAGCTTGTGAGTCACTGTTGTAGAAAAGATTTTGGTAGGGGTTCCAGAAAGCTCTCATGCATCCTGGTATCTGAAATGAGTCATTGTCACTGTTTATTTCTCGACACGTTGATTTATTTTAGCCATCCTTTTAGCCTTTGGCTTTGCATGCTTGAAAATCAAGCATATTCTAAGCAAGGCCTCTCGAAGACTTGTTGTTTTACAGGCTCTCATCATTAGTAGGTTTTGGCCTTTTGTCTTCACACATGCTGACAGAATTAATAGTGTAATGCATTTTAATAAAGTTACTGTTCTACAGCTGAATAATGGTATTTTTATTTATTTATTTTGTTTTAGTATGTTCAAGTTGACCACACTGTGAGACAAATGAGATGTCGTCTCTGGAGTTAATATAACACTCTGGAAAGAAAATGTGCAGAAATATGGATTTTTCTGCTACCATGTATGTCTTGGTTCCACAAGGACCATTTCTAGAGAATAGCAGCTGCTTGCAGATGAGACTGTGAATGGTTTCACAGCTCCACACTCTGGATTGTAGCGGAATCGAATACAAAAAGCTGAGAGAACTGGTCAACATCACAACATATGCAGGTTTAGATAGAATAGGTTTTAAAAATCAGCACATCAATATGATCTGTAATTTGTCTCACACCTTACAGCAATTGGCAATTGTAAGGAAGAGGGCGAATTTGAAAGCTTTGATTGAATAGGCCTGATACCCAGTGAAAAGCCCATTACTCTTTCAGAGGGACAGTCTTCTGCTGAGTCACACCTCTTATTGAACCTCGGGATTGTTTCTGTTACAATGAAATGTGTCTGCAAGACTTTATGCTTTAGTAGGACACACAGATATCTAATGTATAAATGGTTTGTACTTGGGATATCAGTACATAGTTTTAAAACAATATGAGGTGTGAATCAGTTCAGTTCAAGGGTGTCCAGTCCTGCTCATGGAGGGCCAACGTCCTGCAGACTTCAGCTTCTTAAGACATCGATTAGCACATTCAGTCGTGTTTAATTAGAGTTAGAGCATGACTCCTCAGAAAGGTGGCTCTACAAGAGCAGTATTGGGTACCTTAATTGATTGAGATAATTATGTTCTACTTGTCTTAACCCAGCACTTTCTGTCAGTTCTTTAAATCATCGGAAGTCTGAGAAAGCCATGTTTTGGTTTGTAATATGACAAAAATGAGTACAGTGTACTGACCTGAACACTTCTTGCAGATAGAGATTGGCACCTTGGGCCCTGATGAGGACATTGATCCTTCAAATGGTGCCTCATTGGAGGAGGAAGAAGAGGAGAGGAATGTGGAGCACAAAGAGCATGAAGAACAAGAAGAATGGGGTACAGTTGAGGGGAGAGACCACAAGGAATTACCCATAAAGCCTCAGCTTATTCCATCAGGCGCTGTGTCAGGGACTCTGATGGGCCCTAGTGCTCAGGGAGGTTTGTACCATGCATGTACAAAAGCACACACTACTAATTGTCATGACTAGCCTGCCAACCATTCCATCATGCTGTTGTTCCATTTAACTGGCAATCCGATTGGTTAAATGTGTTTTAATAATTCTTGAACTTTTTATGTGCATCATTCTTATGCTTTTTATGTGCATCATATCCAGTTAATCAATCATAGTCTTTACTGAACCAGTCCATATGGTTCTAAGTGTAATTCTAATTCTAACAACTGTTCTAACACCTAACCTTGTCTTGAACAAGAGGAGGAGCTTCGTCTGACGCCCATTGACATCCTTCAGATTTCTGGGGACATTTCGGGTTCTGGTGACTTGGGCTCTGGAGCCTCTGGAGCCTCTGGAGACTTGCTCGATGACAAAGCTTCTGGTTCTGGAGAGCCTTTGGGCTCTGGAGGATCTGGGGCCTCTGGTGACATTTCAGGTTCTGTGGACTCAGGGGACCTTGGTTCTGGAGTCTCTGGGCTTTCTGGTTCAGGCATAATATTGATCTCAGGTGGAGGTCAGTACTCAGGACTTTAGTTTGTTTGATATATTTATGCTGTCAGAAAGAAATGTGCAAAAATTGTAACTGTAGGGGTACAACAGGTTGTCACTGGGGTAGTACCTTTAAGGTATAACCTTTGTACCTTTGAAAACCTTGTACCTTATCTATGCCTAGAAGGTGCATATTAGTACCTTGGGAATAGTAATATGTACCCTTAAGGTACTACTATGAATCTTTCTGGGGTAAATAAGGTACCCTTCAATGATACTTCACTTGTGACAAGCTATTGTACCCCTAAAGGTACAGTTATTGTACCTTTTTTGTAAGTGTAGCTTAAGGGGGTTCTTGATTACTTCAGCATAGTATTTTTTTCTGTGTATGAGGTGGTGTCCAATGTATGGTCTATACCTGTTAGACCTTAGTGGGGAGGGATTTCCTAAAAGTTTTAAAGGAAGTAACCATGATCTGTAATTCACAACCATTTAAATTTTTGTATTGGTTAAACTCCTGATCCAAAATGGTTACCTCATTACATTGCCAGCATTGCTTTGATGCTGTTATCTCTCATCTGCTGTTGAGGAGGCTAATTTCTTTTTTGCCACCCCATCTTGTCTCTCACAAGAGGAGGAGCTCCACCTGATACATGAAACCCTTCCACATGAGGCCTCTGGGGATTTTGGGGAGTCTGGAATCTCTTTGGAGTCTGGAGCCTCTGGGGTACCTGAGGTATCAGGAGAACCTGTGGCCTCTGGGGTACCTGAGGTATCAGGAGAACCTGTGGCCTCTGGGGTACCTGAGGTATCAGGAGAGCCTGTGGACTCTGGGGTACCTGAGGTATCAGGAGAGCCTGTGGCCTCTGGGGTACCTGAGGTATCAGGAGAGCCTGTGGCCTCTGGGGTACCTGAGGTATCAGGAGAGCCTTGGGCCTCAGGAGTACCTGAGGTATCAGGAGAGCCTGTGGCCTCTGGGGTACCTGAGGTGTCAGGAGAATCTGGGGCCTCTGAGGTCTCAGGAGAACCTGGGGTCTCTGGGGTACCTGAGGAGTCAGGAGAGTCTGGGGTACCTGAGGTATCAGGAGAGCCTGGGGCCTCTGGGGTGCTCGAGGTGTCTGGAGAGTCTGGGCAGTCTGGGGTACCTGAGGAGTCAGGAGAGTCTGTGGTACCTGAGGTAATCATAGAGTCTGGGACCTCAGGGGTGCCTGAAGTGTCTGGAGAGCCTGGGATCTCTGGGATGCCTGAAGTGTCTGGAGAGCCTGAGCCCTTTGAATGGTTCGAAGAGTCTGGCATGCCTGAAGAGAGTGGAGAGCCTGTGGTCTCTTTGGAGTCAGGAGAGTCTGGGGTGACTGAGGCCCCAGACGTCACCACTGACATATTACTTCCTGGCCTAGATGAAGGTCAGTACCATGATATCAATACCTTGCACTTCTATGACTTAGATTTATGACAGAAATCTGACAGAGTTGGCTATTTTTTTAGATCAAGGATAGTTTAGAATAGATTAACAAGAATTATGATCACTACTGTACTTATTGTTGCACTCATCAATGCTAGACTTCAAGCATTTTCTACAAATGTTATTCCCACTGGGAAACCCATTTAACTGGCTGATATTGGTTAACTGTGTGTTCATTTGCTTTGGTGTGCATTATAACAATAATAATACATTATAACTTCTCAATGTCAATATTACTCACTGTCTGTCATGTTCCATTGCCCATCTGTCCATGTGCTAATCTGTCTCCTAACACCTTAATGTTATTGTGTTTAACAAGAGGAGGAGATACTCCTAACTACCCCGACCACTCCCCTGGAGGGGACTGGGGGTGATATAGGGTCAGGGGTACCTGATATTGACACAGATATTGACACAGATACAACAGGTCAGTATTTCACTTGTATGTGTTAACTGATGAAGTTCTGTTGTTTACCAGAGATACCTACATATCACTATTTTTTTGTGTAATATATTATACTGCAGGAGTATCCAATCCTGCTCCTGGAAGGCCACCGCAGAGTTTAGCTCCAACATACTTGCCAGGAAGTTTCTAGTGATCCTGAAGACCTTGATTAGTTCCGGTGTGGTTAACTGAGGATGGAGCTAATATCTGCACTAAGGTGGCCCTTCAGGAGTAGGATCCCTGCATACTGAATATGCAGCACATGTTCATGTGGCTTTGTCAGACATTGTGGCTTTCCAGTCTCTTAATGACTGATACAAAAGTGCAAAAACTCTTTGCCTTGTGTAGCCAAACAGGCTGCTGCTGGCATATACATCAGTACAGTTTATGTGCTTTAATATGTGTTTGTGTTTGTCTTCTGAACGCCACCTGCTGGTTTGGTGGTAAGGTATGGCTACCTGTATGCTGTGCACCTGTCTGGTCGGATCTGTGTACTGTGATGACCTTAAGCTGGACCGCGTTCCTCCCCTCTCCAAAGAAACCACTCATTTCTATGCCCGCTACAATAAAATTGCCAGGATCAGCAAGTCTGACTTCGCCAACTTGAGTATGTGTTTCTTCAATGGGAAAACCAAACAGTTTTAATGATGTCAAAAATGTATAACACTAAGCCCTGCCCTGCATTTTTATTTCTAGTTGAATATCTAGTATAATTCAAATATGCTTCAAATTAAGGAAAAGTAAACAGGTTGCAAATAACAATTCAACCCTCTACAATGCGAGTAAATCACTCGCATATGCGCCTAAATGTTTACTCTGGGCAACTAAATAATGTCTATCATTAGCCATTGGCTAATAAATAGATTTTACTAGCCAGTGTGTGTGTTAGAGGCTAAGTATACGTGTAGCATAGACATATTTTCGCTCGCTAAACACTTGAAACGCTTGAGAGTTTCGCTCTCCGTCAAGCGACCTGTACTATTTCAATTCAGCTCAATGGATGTGCGATATTCACGATATTCTTTGTTGTATTTTCCTGTCAAAATAACGGAGTTCATTTGGAATTATTCAGACTTTAAGAACAAGCAGAAGATATGCCGGTTTCTAGTGGGCGGAACTAATGTGCAAATGGCAATCTCATTGGCTGGTGCTTATCTATTACCGTCCCTGTTTTGATTTCAGCAAATCAGTTCGAGCGAACACTGACAACGTGATTAATATTCATGAACCCAGCAGCTCATCAATCCTTAGTGCGTTGTACATTGTTATTGGTAGTAGAATTACTAGTAATAGTATTATCTTTTAATAATAATTACTATTATCTATTACTATTATCTATTTTTTTTTACAGAAACACTGAATGACCAACAGTATCTTAAGCACCACCACCAGTCCTAAGTTCAGTTTAAAAAATGAGAAATATGCATTCATACATGGTTACCAAGTTTAAATTCTAATTACTAAAGTTCTATCATTAAATAGTGCTTGATTATCATAATATAATGATTAATAGACTGATGTTAAGAGTGTACATTCAGATATTTAAAAAGCTGTGTCATTTTACAAAGATAAGCTGATTTGGTGGAATCATATATATATATATATATATATATATATATAATTGTATATCATTCTGGTGAGTAAACTAAAAAATGTACTAGCCAATGACGATTCTATTGCCAAGGTGTGCGTAGAGGGTTGCAATTCCTGTTTATTTGCAGCCTAGAGTTCATATAGACAGCATTTTGTCTAAACATCTTAAGTTATAATATTTCATAGCCTTATGATATCTTTAGCTTAATGCTAAAATATGAATTTGATGTTTTCTTGAATTTTACTGAATGGACTTTTGTCTTTTGTTGTCATAAAGATAAATTAAAGAGGATCGATCTGACTAGCAACGGCATTTCCAGGATTGATGATGATGCTTTCTTTGGCCTTCCTGCTCTGGAAGAGTTGATATTACGAGAGAACAGTATTAGACAACTTCCTGCTCTGCCACCCTCTATGACTCTTATTGATGCCTGTCACAACCAGTTGGGCAACACTGGCATCCAGAGAGAAGCTTTCAAGGTGAGAGAATGTGCAAAAAATGTTTAATAAAGCATAGCCTTTAGCACATTCTTTGCTGAGCTTTCTTGCATACAGTGTTCCTTGAACCTGTGATATCCTACTGTTGTGCAAGTAGACCTGAGGGAACAGCTTACAGTCTGTTTAAATTAGGCAAAAACCAGACAGCAGAAAAGCTGATAATGGTCCGGTCCCTATGGGAATTGCTGCTACTGCTCATACCGAGAGGTGTTGAATGTACCTTAGCTAAATTTGTATGACAGGACTATCATCGTTTTCTGTTTTCAGGACATGCCAGGGCTACTTTACCTTTACTTGACTGACAACAACATAGACCACATCCCAGTTCCTTTGCCTGAGAGTCTGCGCTCCCTGCACCTACAGGTACCTGTACTCCCACCTCACTAGTGCCACATTGTGGACATCTATGGCACTTGCCACCTAACTGAAATATTAAAATTTTTGTATAGATTTTAATTTAAAGGAGGCAGTTTACATTTAGAAATACATTTAGAAATGATGCTGTTTATTTGAGAACATCAGGAAATTTGCTAAAGTTATTATGAATTAAAATAATGACCTAAACCAAGCATTAATTTATTGTCAATAATTTCTGGTGATCCGCATAGTGCTCTTTAATATTGACATATTTACTATAGTAAAATTATTAAGTATTAGTCATAATGTAATATATGTACATCTAAAACATTCTCTGTTTTATCATTCAGAATAACAATATCCAGATGATTCACGAGGACACTTTCTGCAATCCGCATGATTTAAATTACATCCGCAATGCTCTGGAGGACGTTCGCCTGGACGGTAATCCCATCAACCTCAGCAGAACCCCACAGGCCTACATATGTTTGCCACGTATCCCCGTTGGTACCCTTATTTAAGCCGAAAAAACGCACACTCAAATGCACACGTACAAAACTCACACGTATGCACACATATGCACATGCATCAAAACTCCTCTGTGCGTATTTTTTTTTTTTTTTTTTAACTTTGGGCTCAAGCAAACACTTGGATATGAATGGCTGTCTTTAAAGGAGGTTGGCATAAATACATAAACTCCCACTCTCACAGGAGTTCTGGTGGACACTTCCAACTCTACGCTGCTTGTGTTTCTACCTTTTTACACAGTACATACTTTTCATAATGTAGGTTTGTAATCGTATCTGGATTAATGGCGTCTCAAACACCCATACATGTCTAGCCTCATAATCAATCTGTTTTAGAGAAACAGAGAACCATGCATAACTCTGAAAGTTTTTTATTTATCAAATACTGATGAACCTATCAGGAAAACAAGATGTCATTAATTTACAAATGCAAATCTGAACATGACAAAACCCTTCATTTTGTGTGCTGTACTGGTTGCCTGTTTGGGGCTAGCTGCAATAGCCAGCCCAAATTGTTTAAATATGTTTGTTTTGTAAATGAAATATTGTTAATATTCATATAGAATTTAACAAATGTTTATCATAATTAGCATAAACTAATTGAAGCTGGCGCTCACTGAACTTCTTGAAAGGTAAATTTGACTAATGCAATAAAAGCATTCTATCAATGAATTTGTTGTAAAGTCTGTACTGTAATATAAATATATATAAGCTGATTTTTTTTTTTTTTTTTTTAATTTTACAAGAACTGCAATATTTTGGTATATCACACCTCGAGCTGTTGTTATGACCAGTGGCCTTCAAAATGAAAACTGTTGTATTGGCTGAGGGGTTTGAGAATGATTGGGGGGAATGGAGGGTAAATATTAGCTCAGCATTGTGTGTTTTGTATGGAAATAATCACACCTGAATAAAGATTTCTGATGACCTCTCCAAAACAGAGGTGGCTCAACGTTTTCATTGTTAGCTTGTAATGTCTTCAAAGGCATGAAACCAACACTTAGCGCTTCAAAGCTCTTTTAAACAATAGCTACTAACATTACAAAATCAATCACTGTAACACAGAACAATCCATTTCCGGCAACAATAAATGGTTTTACTTCAAACAGAAGGTGTAGAAAAATAATGACATATACATAATGGGTCCCGTTCAGAACAGCTAGTTCTGTTTTAGAAGTTCTCAATGAGCTTTTCAAACAGGTTGAGGAATTTCTGCCTCCTCTCTAGGGAGGCCGGTTCCATCACTAAGGGAATAGAGGTGTCAGTTCCTTCAGAGTTGTCGTTCAGATTAGCCGGCTGCTCCCCCTTTTCCATCCCACGCTGCTGCTCTAGGACAGCACGCTCTCGTTCAAGCTTTGCCCTTTCTCTGTCAAGAATCGCTCTTTCCTTTTCCAGCTGAGCTCGTATGTACTCCACAGAGGCCCTATCTCTCTCCACAGCGGCTTTCTCTCTCTCTAGGGAGGCCCTGTCTCGGTCCAATGCTGCAAGTTCTCGCTCCACTCCTGCTCTTTCTCGGTCTAAAACCATCTTCTCCCGCTCCAGGACCATCCTCTCGTATTCAATAGCGGCTTTGTCGCTCTCCAGGATGGCCCTCTCGTGCTCCATCTCATCCCTGTCTCTGTCCAGATCTGCCCTGTCTCGTCCCATTTCTTCAGACATCATGTCATCCTCTTCGACAAACAGCTCGATCTCGCTTCTGTTCGGCTCACGCGCCCTCTTGCTCCTCCTGCGCGTGGTGTTGTTCGGCCGATACTCGCTGTCATCGCCCACAGAAGAAGTGTCTAGGGTGACTTCGCTTCCTGCGAGTCTACCCTCCATGGCGTCATCCATGAGGGAGAACCACGGCCAGTTAGTGGGATTCACCGAGACGCCAGGTGGGGGATTCTTCATTTCCTGATACACACAAGGTACACAGACACAAACTGTTTTTGCGCATGTAGAGGGCAAGATCATGCAGATTAGGGGTGTAGTGTGTGATGAGTATTTATGTGTAAATAATTATTGAACATAATATGAATATATACATTAATGTTCTGATGTTTATATTTATTAAAATGTTGTTTAGTTAATTTTGTGTGTAACTTTAATTCATGTGTATGGCATTAGCATACCTTATACTTCATCTTTAGGTTTTCCCATTTCCTCCTCGCCTGACTGGCAGAAATTTCCCTTTGCAGACCCAGTTCTTTTAAGATGGCCCTATAGCACAGATTACAAATGCAGATTTAAAAAACTGATGATTGCTGCTGGCATAAACATCAAGTGTATACTTATTTATTGGTGCAAAAACTTAAATGGGTATGCATGTGTGTTGGTGTTTATTGTTTTACCTATAAGCCAGAGTTGAAGAATTTCTCTTTCCAGTGAAAAGTGAGTCGTTGGTCACACGCAACTTCACGAATCTAACAAATTCTTCATTTGACACTTGATGCACATACACATTAAGACACATGCAGATATTAATATAGGCAAGACACGTGATTTGTATTATACATGCATCCAATTTACGTGGCCATCTGAATGCTAAACTGCTAAAATTGCACAGTTAATTAAATGCAATGGGACTTTAAATGCATAAAATGAATCGCTACTCACTCTTATAAATGAATTCTGCATGATCTGGGCCATCCTTAATGTCCTCGGAGGGACTCTGTACAGTGTAAAGTTCGTGGTCCATACTTGCGTCTGTTGTCTTTGAGTCATCAAGTGCGCTACTCATGGCGCTAGTGCACAAGCGAAGGGCACTTGAAGAGAAAATGGAGGGTTACGTTTATTCCTTCTGCGGTTAATTCATGGCGGTCCGTGTCTACATACCGCCACCTATTGGAATGCTGTGATATTACAATGTAAAAAGTCAGGAAAAGTGAGATCGCCTTGAACAGGGAAAATGTATAAATTAGTATAAACCTTTAAAAATGTGGAATTGATGATGAAAACCTATACATTTTTTTGCAGATATACACTATAAATCGCACACTATGCAGCTACTATATATTATTTTATTACAGAAATAAATATACTTTATCTCAACGAAAGCATTTATATTCTACCTTTCAGGGTGTGCTTCTTTACAAACAATTAAATAACTTTCAAAATAGTTTTTTTCGTAAAACTGTAGTTTCGCATTAGGTACAATGATAATGTAGTGATGGTCGACAGTCAAATCCACATTTGTGAATGGAGAAACCTACAGCATAAAAATGGTATATTATGAAAATTTGTATATATTTATATAGGCTATTTGGGGTACGCGTGTACCCTCGTGGAAACCTCGTGTCTAAAAGAAAAACAAGACTACAAAATGAATCCTCGAGGAACTTCGATTCCCAGTCGACATTTCACTCGAGTTCAATATATAGGGGGGATTCAGGAAATGTTTATTCAGAGTTGTTTCAGAAAATGTGTTCGCTAATGACAATTATATGCACTGCGACACTTCCAATGTCATAATTTGAAATATTCATCCACTTTTTGAGTTGAGAAACATCATTATATGCATCTGTAACCTTGCCAGTTCTGCTGCCTATGTTCGAGTGCGATAAATACTAACTTGTATTATTGGCCCTTGTTAACTAAAGCACCACAATGTGTTTATTTATGAATTAATTGATAAGCACAACCATTCTATCACTGTGAATGCAAAAAGCATCCCGTTTTGTGTCAGCTGTCGTGGTCTCAAACCCGCCTATGTCTACTCGATGAGCAGCTTAGTGTCGTGGTCTGATGTTGCACATTTTCCCATTAACGTCTCATATAATGTAAAATTAAAAAAGCGCAATAAGCTCGATACTCACTAAGATAGGACCCGGTGTGCTGTCTTTCATTTTTACATTGTCACTTGTCATATTTACAAACAAACTCGCGTCCCGAAACTGTTGGACTAAAACTGCTGGCGGTGCTGTATTGTAAATGGCGGTGCATTAATGCAAATACGCCCTTCGATACGGGCAATCCTGAGAAGTCACTTTACTTGAAAAGGAATAGTTTTTGTGTTTATGGCCAAAGGAACAAACCCCTCGGACACTTCCTGAAGAAAAGATTGATGCAAGTAAAGATGTATTTCACGAATAGATGCATCTTATTTTTCGTAAGTCTCTCCAATGCAACAGGTGGCAGCAGAGAGCTTCAAGAGGCAGGATCAAGCAGCGAGAGAGATGTCGCATTTGCGTGGTCTGGGACCGCCGACATTTTGGTGAGGTCAACAAGGTACCTCGCGAATTAAACTGCTTTTATTTTTGAAAAATTAAATGTTTGGGCAATGTTCTTAGAGTTGTTTTCCACAACATATGCATTTTTAACTACTTGACCAGTTAAATACGCGCTCCGAACCACTGATTCGGAACAAATGATTCGAAAAGGTTTCGAAGCTCCATGACGCAGTGCTTCGAAAGCGGCCATCACTAATTTGTAGACAACTTTAGTTGGAGTTTACTACAAAAACATGAGCACATTAGAAATACTCAGACCGAATAACCTAATGTAAATGATTAACACAGAACAAATGACCTCAGTTACAAGCTTATCTCACAAAACGCATTTTTTGCGTTTAAAAACGCGAAACGCAGGGTAGTAGAACGGGGGAAAAACAAGGTCATGATGTTATAAAAATTAACGTGCATGTGTTGGATGGTTTGTATACGTATTTTTGTTTTGTTTGTGTGTGTTTACAAAGTTCCCGGTGGCTTTTCTTTGTGTTTGAATATGTTGCAATGTTTTATCCCCTATGCTCCTTTTTGTGGAGTGGAAGATGAGTCTGTCCCTCACATTTTTGGGGGATTGTGTACATGTAGCTACTTTTTGTTTGTTTGTTTGTACGTGCTTCTTTCTTAGACAAATTTTCTTTAGTGTTAATTTATGTCTTATTTAGATTTTATAACTCTGACAAGTATTTTCTAATTAATTTATTTACTTTTCTAGCCACGTGTTTATACATATGTGCAAACCTTTTTATTTTTTTGTAAAGACTTGAAATGTTATTTGGGTACTATCTCTTCTTCCAGCAATGTCAAAGCTTTAAAGTCCTTTACGTTGTGCACAAAATAAAATATTTATGCTTTTTTTATATATATAATGTACAAAAAAAAGGACTCGAGGCATTTTTTTCTTTCTCTCGAATTTAACTTATTTTAAATTATACGTTACCCCTGGCTCAAGGTTTTGTTTGTTTTACTGGCTCTTTGTCTACTGTTTATAATTATATTAATGTTGTTAAATTTGTTTTGAGTTGTAAAAAAAAAAAAAAACAATGTTGCAATGTTTTGCTAAAAAGTTCCTGTGTTCTCATCACCGCCGAATAAGACGAGATGAAAGCTGATTCGTTGAAAACGAAAAACGTCACTTCCTCAAGTTCCTTAAGTACGTAATTCACACGTTCCCTGGCCACGTTTGTCATTCGTTTCCGACCGTTGGAGAGTCAGCAGTAGTTGAACGTTGCGTCTTTTTTGGTTCAGTTTTACTGTTACATTTCAATCACTCGGTGATTTTTGTGTCTCTCACATTTGGGTAATCAAAGACTGTTTTTTGGTAATGTGTCCTGAAGTTATGACAATGAAAGCGAACTACCAGAAGGACACCGAGACCGCGCCTGTTCACAAGAAGAAATGGTCAAAATCCAAGAGGAAGACATTTCTGCGTGCAAAAATCAACGAAAGGAGACGACGGGTCCGCGCCTGGTCAACCAAAAGACCACAGTTGTGTCTGGACCGTGTCGACGGTACATCTACGAGGAATCAAAGTTGTGTACCAGAGGTTGCCATGGCACCAAATAACACGACACAGTATTTAATGGACCTGGTGTACGCTGAACGATTAGATGTTCCATTGGAGACATGTGATGTAAGCCATGATTTCTCAATGCAGAGTCATGTGCCATTTGATGAGAGCGTTTTCTCATTGTCGGACTCTGATTACTACAGATCGTTGGACTTTCAACAGAGAGACTTCGAGAACGTGTTCTTCAGGAATGAAATCTGACGTGTTTCCGAAACCTGATTTGATTTCGTCGGAACGAGACGAATCCTGACTTGATTTCGTCGGAACGAGACGACCGGGCCGCTGTGAAACCATAGACAGTAATATGTGCGTGAAATGCCAATGGTTTTGTTGTTAGCCCTGTATAAATGTGTGGTAGTATCGAACAATGTTTTATTGAAGCCAAGGCGTTCAACAGAATTCTTTGAGTTACATGTTACGAGTTGAATTTGGTTTCATATGTCGGCTCTCCTTGTCTCACAGCATTGCGCAGACTCCAACTCAGGGAGGCGGAACGCTCTGCGTCACAGCTGCGTGATGACGTGTACGCCACGCCCCGCCTCCAGTACGGCCACAACCACGTGGCCAGCAGGTAAACCCGCTCCACCCTTAATGTACGCGGTGTAAGAGCGTTGCAGTAACCTGATGTCGCAATGTAATTTCTGAACAAATGTGCATGCATTGTTCTGCCAACGGATGCATGTGTGTTTTGAGAGACTTTTACAGGTTGCTGATCCTCCTCGACGGATCTCAGCTGCCTGTGCAACCCACCCAGAGCCTTAGGACAAAGCCACAGGGCTGCCTGGTCATCACTGCTGGGTAACTGTGGTAAACGTTTGAATGTGAGATTACACAAGTGCACTCAGATCTTAATTTCATGTGATATGATCTTATTTTGTTAGAACTTTTGTAAATATTGATTGTATTAATTATTAAAACACACATCTGACTTCCATGTTGACTTTGTTTCTTGTTTGTTATTCATTGTATGAGCTTCATTCAAATATATGGGACAGGAAAATGAGAAGATAAGACTGCATGCACATGTGATTAAACATTGGTATTGTCTATAGCAAACTCCTTACTATGAGGGTTTTAGTTGTATTAAAATATTAGCACACAAAGGCCTGTGACCAGGTGTTCATGGACCCAAAATGCATGTGGACTCAATTTTTCAACTAGGGTACTGCGAGAGACCCAAGAGTACCCCGACTAAATATTATACTGACAAATGTGTAGAACATGTAAAGTGACTATTTTTTTGGTTCCCTCAACCGCTATTTTTAAGTGTATTGTATTTCTGGAAGCACAAAATGATTTTTAAAATATAGGAAATTGTAAAAGAGCCATGATCGTTAATATTTGACGTGTGGGGTCTTTTAAATGTCTTGCGCAATTGGGGCCCATGAAGCTTGATGACTGCTGCTGAAGAGAATGGATATTAAGGTGAGACTAGATGCATGTTCACAAAATGTGAGTCTGTTTCTTGTGTAATGGGCTTCGTATGTAGCTTATGACCCTTTTATACCTCGAATTTGGTGTATGTTAAACCATTTACACTGCATAGGCACGCTTGAAATCATTACTGATTAGGTAATGTAAAAAAAACTCAAAGTTGGTTCACCCAAGTTCACCCAAAAACGAAAGTTGTCATTTTACTCGATCTCAAGATGTTCCAAACTAGTATAAATGTCATCTGTTGAACTAAGAAATTTTTGAAGAAATTCATACAGGTTTGGAACACCTAGAGGGTGAGTAAATGATGACATAATTTGGTTACGCTTTATTTTAAGGTGTCATTGTTAGTGTAATTATAGATTTAAGTACTGAGTAATATTTAGTAACTACATATTACTATAGGGTTAGGGTAGGATAAGGGTTTAGGGTTAGTTGCATGTAACTATGCATAATTTACTGTTATTACTGTACATGTAACAAGGACACTGTAAAATGAAGTGTTACCTATAATTTTAACTTTAATCTGACTTAATGTGCAGTGTTTGCTAATATTTAAGTTAGATAAATCTGCCATTTACAATAAAACCCTAAATCAACTGTAAAAAACAAATGAGACGGATCAAATACAGATATTTTAACATAAAAAATTAATGTACTGAACCCAGGACATTCCTGTTATATGACTGTGTCTTCTGTTTAAACAAATTACTGTACAAATCAAAGGGCATAGACTAGAATAAGGAGGCATTGAATATGTGTAAGAAAATCAGCATGGATTGAAATCTATGAATGTTTCAAGCCCATTTTTGGATTCATGTAGGCCAAAAATCAGGGTATTCTAGAACTAAAAGTGTTTTTCGTTTTTTTTTTTTTTTTTTTTTTTTTCCTTTCTAAATACACAATTATACATAGCAATATCTGGATTTTAAATAGGTGCACAAAGCACTTCATCAAATTAAATGTAAACAAGCTGTGGATCAGCACTTCTGCTAATCGTCTCTATTGGTATATGGTTGTTTTGAGCACAGAAACACTTTGTTCCTTTCCTTACCGCATAGCGCTGTTTTTGGCACAGGGTGGTTTTAAAAAAAAACAAAAAAACAGGTGAACTTGCCTAACTGGTTTACACCACCAGGTGGCCCTAAATTGCCACAGTAGAGCAAGGCCCACAACCAATACTCTGACAAGAGCAATGTGTTAATCCAAGTGCCACATTTTGATTATAGTGCATCATGGCATCTGTTTGTGAGGGGCATGAAGCAATGGAGGAGAGCAGGACAGGACAGGACAAACCTCTCAAATTACATTAGACAACGAGGGCACAGACCACAAATTAAGGAACTCACACAAGGTAAAGCCTGTCTCTATTTCTTCTTGGTTCTCAACTCACACTTTTCTCTAATAGGCCAGACTCTAAGTTTCAATCTTTCTATGGTAAGTGTTTCTCCCACTCTGACAATGCTTTGTGTCAGCTCAGTTGCCCCGTGGTCCATCTGCCAAGAGTAATAGATGAAACAACTCATCCCTGGCCTACTGTGTGCTGTCAATGAGATGACAAGGCTTGTGCATTATGATTGATATGGAGCCCTCCAGCCGGGCCGCACTGCCAGTCTATTGATTAGTCGCCAGCCTGGCCTCATGCGAGGGCCTGTCCCTCGGTCATCCATCATACACATTTTCTCCCATTTTACCCAGACAAGGAAAGTTACCAGGATAAGCTCCTACTTGAATGAGCGGGTTCACCCATTCAGAACATATCTCTAATCTTATCTGAAGATTTGAGTAAATGGTAGACTTCATTTAGGTGTGATAAGGTTGTAGGTAATTCATGCTGCTCTGGGATTCAAGCTAAATCTAAACTAAATAGGCCATTATCTGTTATCTTTCTTTAATGTGATTCCAGTCCATTTCCTTCACATAAAACTTGTGGGCTTATAAAGATTTTTATTTTTCAAATTTTTTATTTTTTTTAAGGAAAGGGGCATTACATTTTATAAATGGTTTGATTGATGTCGATCTTGAGCCTAATTTTAACCTTTTGGTATCAGTAATGGACTAAAGTAAAGTCTGCTTCCATTAAAGACTGGTCTTGATGAAACAGGCAGTGAATCAGAGTGTATTTGAACCTGATTACGTAATACTTTAAACCAACAGGGTTTATGTGAAGGAAATGGATTGGAATAATAAAGATAACACATGATGGACTATTTAGTTTAAATATCTTAAAATCTCATGAAGCCCAGGCCGGCAATTACCTAAAATACATAAAATAGAAAAAAGGAACTATAATGGAATATAAAAAAAGATTATTGCAATGGAAAATATTTCAAACAATAAATATATATATATATATATATAAATTTATTCATTTATTTAGTGCTGTCAAATAGATTAATCGCATCCCAAATAAAAGTTTGTTTACATAATGTGTTTGTACTGTGTATAATTATGTATATATAAAAACACACACATGCATGTATATATTTTAGAACAATTTTTTTATATTTATATAAAAAATTTAGATATATAAATGTATATACATGCAAATATTTCTTAAATATATACACGAATGAGTGTGTATTTATACATAATAATTACACACAGTACACACACACATTATGTAAACAAACTTTTATTTTGGCTACGGTTAATCAATTTGACAGCACTAATACATTATTTATTTTTATATATATATATATATATATATATATATATATATATAGAGGATGTGATTACCTGCTTAACTAAATCAGATGTACATAATCACACCGTTTTATTGTCTGTTCTCCGATGTTGTATTTCTCACCTCAGGTTATCTGTTTATCGTACTACACTGGCAAATGTTATGGAGAAAGCATGGGAAAAAATAGTGTGAATCAGCTGTTTGGTGATGGATGAATGGACCAGCCTTTTGGCCTTGGGCAAAGCACCAGTCCAGTACAAGAAGATAAAGGTAAAACCCCAGGAAGCAATTTGCTTGCTTTTCTTTCTTTTTGTGCAATCAAAACAAAAGTTTTTTTTTTTTTTGTTTTTTTTTGCTGCTTGCTCATTGTATTTGAAAAATGCAACAATTCTTAATCAGTTTGCAGGCTACTCCATTTCATTTTCCGCAGTTTCTTAAAATGGCAGAGTAGATTAATTTAATTAATTTGCAAAATTAAGGTTGAATTGATAATTTACACTCAAACTGAATTCTCATTGTTGAAACTGGGTAGTGTATTTCTATATTGAATTTTCATAAATAAAAGTAGTTTAAATAATGCTTAAATAATGCCCGATATTCATAAAACATGCATGTGTATAGACAGAGAAAAACAGCACTTTGACCTTCACAGAGACAGGAAGAGACAGGTGCCTGTGGCGTTGTGGTTGGACACACCCACGGAGTGGACTCTGTTCAGCCGAAAGAAAAGGTCACAGAAATGTCGTGCAGTCATGTCCTTGTAAATTTGATCAGACTTGATAAAAGCTAACCTGCCGCTTGGTTTACTTCCTGCTGCACTTTTCATCATCCATAATAACTCCACACTAACCATTTGTCTATGTTGTGATGACTCCGCTAACAACCGTTGTTAAATTTGCATTGTTCATTAAACATTATGTGGCAGATGCAACTAAAAAGAAGCTCTGTTCCTCATGTAAGTTTGTAGAAGGCAGGAAATACAAGAGTAAACTTGACAATTGTTGATATTATGATCATTTCCACAATATTCACAGTAATCTGAAGTATCTATTTTACATTTATTATCTGGTGTCTGGCAGGATTTTGGCTGAATTTGGCCATTGACTGAATTAGAATAGCACTCTAACATGCAACTCTTACTAATTCCTCCCCTAAGTACCCAAGTGTTTTCAGTCAGGTATTATTATAGCCGTTTTCTATCTAAATATGTTATAAAATGTCATTTATTCCTGAATTTTCAGCATCATTACTCCAGTCTCAGTTCAGTTTCATGACCCTTCAGAAATCATTCTAATATGCTGATTTGTTACTCAGTTATTAATAATGGTTCTTTTTATCAATGTTGAAAACATTTTGCTGCATCGTATTGGAAATTTTGATACGTTTTTTTTCATGAATCCTTGATGAATTCAAACTCTATTGAACTGAACGTATTTGAAATTGTAACATTTTTTGTAACATTTCTTTTCTGTCACTTTTGATCAATTTAATGCATCCTTGTTGAATAAAAGTTTTCTTTCTTTTTTTTAAATCTTACTTTTCCCAAACGTTTGAATGGTAGTTTATCATGGTTTCCAAAAAAATATTAATTTAAGCAGCACAACTGTTTTTTATCATTGATAACAATAATAAATGTTTCTTGAGCATCACATCAGCATATTAGATTGATTTCTGAAGGATCATGTGTCAATGAAGACTGGAGTAATGATGCTGAAAATTCAGTTTTACCATCACAGGAATAAATTACATTTTAAAATATATTCAAATAGAAAACAGTTATTTTAAATTGTAATATTTCACAATATTACTTTTTACTTTGTACTGTATTTTTCATCAAATA
Source organism: Coreius guichenoti (assembly GCA_039654105.1). NCBI lineage: Eukaryota > Metazoa > Chordata > Actinopteri > Cypriniformes > Gobionidae > Coreius > Coreius guichenoti. Next base: position 14,488,682 of record CM077182.1, on the reverse strand, counting down.
AATTAAGCCTTGGTGAGCATAAGAGACATCTTTCAAAAACATAAATTTTTTGTAATTATTCCAAACGTTTCGATACATATATTTAAAGGTGCATTTAGCGGTGAGGTTGCGAATTGCAGCCGCCCACTGCTCACCCTTCCCTTTCGAAGCACATAGAGAAGCTACGGTGGCCGACACAGGACAAAGATGTTGTCGTCTGAGACAGCAGAGAGTAGCTAGCACTCTGTAGAGAAGTTTGTCCGTTTAGGGCTACTGTAGAAACATGGCGCCGCAAAAAGGCGACTTCACTGTAAGGGGACCCGCGGTGTATGGAGGTAGAAATGGCTCATTCTAAGGTAATAAAAACATAATGGTTCATTATACAGTGGGGAGAACAAGTATTTGATACACTGCCGATTTTGCAGGTTTTCCTACTTACAAAGCATGTAGAGGTCTGTAATTTTTATCATAGGCACACTTCAACTGTGAGAGACAGAATCTAAAATAAAAATCACATTGTATGATTTTTAAATAATTAATTTGCATTTTATTGCATGACATAAGTATTTGATCACCTACCAACCAGTAAGAATTCCGGCTCTCACAGACCTGTTAGTTTTTCTTTAAGAAGCCCTCCTGTTCTCCACTCATTACCTGTATTATCCTCACCTGTTTGAACTTGTTACCTGTAAAAAAAGACACCTGTCCACACACTCAATCAAACAGACTCCAACCTCTCCACAATGGCCAAGACCAGAGAGCTGTGTAAGGACATCAGGGATAAAATTATAGACCTGCACAAGGCTGGGATGGGCTACAGGACAATAGGCAAGCAGCTTGGTGAGAAGGCAACAACTGTTGGCGCAATTATTAGAAAATGGAAGAAGTTCAAGATGACGGTCAATCTCCCTCGGTCTGGGGCACCATGCAAGATCTCACCTCGTGGGGCATCAATGATCATGAGGAAGGTGAGGGATCAGCCCAGAACTACACGGCAGGACCTGGTCAATGACCTGAAGAGAGCTGGGACCACAGTCTCAAAGAAAACCATTAGTAACACACTACGCCGTCATGGATTAAAATCCTGCAGCGCATGCAAGGTCCCCCTGCTCAAGCCAGCGCATGTCCAGGCCCGTCTGAAGTTTGCCAATGACCAATGGGAGAAGAATGGGAGAAGGTCATGTGGTCTGATGAGACAAAAATAGAGCTTTTTGGTCTAAACTCCACTCGCCTTGTTTGGAGGAAGAAGAAGGATGAGTACAACCCCAAGAACACCATCCCAACCGTGAAGCATGGAGGTGGAAACATCATTCTTTGGGGATGCTTTTCTGCAAAGGGGACAGGACGACTTCACCGTATTGAGGGGAGGATGGATGGGGCCATGTATCGCGAGATCTTGGCCGACAACCTCCTTCCCTCAGTAAGAGCATTGAAGATGGGTCGTGGCTGGGTCTTCCAGCATGACAACGACCCGAAACACACAGCCAGGGCAACTAAGAAGTGGCTCTGTAAGAAGCATCTCAAGGTCCTGGAGTGGCCTAGCCAGTCTCCAGACCTGAACCCAATAGAAAAACTTTGGAGGGAGCTGAAAGTCCGTACTGCCCAGCGACAGCCCCGAAACCTGAAGGATCTGGAGAAGGTCTGTATGGAGGAGTGGGCCAAAATCCCTGCTGCAGTGTGTGCAAACCTGGTCAAGAACTACAGGAAACGTATGATCTCTGTAATTGCAAACAAAGGTTTCTGTACCAAATATTAAGTTCTGTTTTCTGATGTATTAAATACTTATGTCATGCAATAAAATGCAAATTAATTATTTAAAAATCATACAATGTGATTTTCTGCATTTTTGTTTTAGATTCCGTCTCTCACAGTTGAAGTGTACCTATGATAAAAATTACAGACTTCTAGATGGTTTGTAAGTGGGCAAACCTGCAAAATCGGCAGTGTATCAAATACTTGTTCTCCCCACTGTATAAGGTCTTTATACACACTGAAAGCATAGTTATGTATATTATATTGCATTTCTGTCAATAGATTGTCATAAATATTACACACTGCACCTTTAAGTATCATATATACCAGAGAATATGTGAGGTGTGTGGGCACCAAAAGCCAATGGTCAACCAGGACTGTGGTGCCTTCTACTCTGAGATGCAGGTGTGAAAAATTACTAATCTCTTATGTCAACTGACAAATTGATAGGTTGAATGCTTTGAGCTTACTATTTTGCCTTGACCCAGTTGAGGCCCTAAAGCCTGCTCGCTGGGGCCATTTTAATGAATTTCTGTACCGGAAATAGGCCACGGGTGAGGGGGGCAGGGGCTTTGACGTGAGCGTGTGCACCTCCGGGAGCATCCCTCTCCTTCAACCTCGCCTCATTAGTCTAACTGGGCAGTTGCAGAGCTGTTGTGTGTCACATCTATTTCGGTCCCCCTAAACTCCAAAGTGCTCGCTCAACTTATCTTCCTGTATTCTCCATTTCCTCTCTCACCACCCAAGAGACGAGGTGGAAGAGATGCGATTGGCCCCTGCTCCGTCATCATCAAGGAGACAGTTTGGCAAGGAGGAATCGGTCACTGATGCGGTCGCTAACTGTGTCAAGGACGCAGAAGCCAAACATGGTACAGTTCACCTGTAAAAGACCTGAGAGCACAAATGCAAAGAGGAACTGGCCCACCAACTTACATCTCTAGACTCTGCACTCTCCCCAAAATCAAAACTTTGCCATTATTTACTCACTGTTATTTTTGTTTCAGTGGAACAACCTAAATGAACTTTCATGTATCTTGTTTACAATGACATTTCATAGTGACCAGGGCTGTCAAGCTCCAAAAAGCACTATAAACTGTTTGATTTGTTTTCTATATTTCAAGCCTGAAGTCATGTGATGGATTTCTGAGAAAAGACCGAAATTTAAATAATTCTTTTCTGAAAATTTTTAGTACACTGCCATTCAAAAGTTTGGGGCCAATGCGTTTTTTTTTTTTTTTTTTTTTAATTATTACTGTTATCATTATTTTTAATGATATTTATTCAGCAAGTATGCATTAAATTGATCAAAAGTGACAGTAAAGACATATTGCAAAATATTTCTTTCTTTTTTTTTTTTTTTTTAAATAATTGCTGTTCTTTTGAACGTTCTATTCATCAAACAGCCCTGAAAAAATTTATCACAGTTTCCACAGAATATTAAGCTAAATATTAAACTTGTTTTCAATGTTTTCATCATTAATGATAATAATAATAAAAAATGTTTCTTGAGCATCAAATCAGCATATTAGAGTGATTTCTGAAGGATCATGTGACACTGAAGACTGGAGTAATGATGCTGAAAATTCAGCTTTGCCATCACAGGAATAAATAATAAAATTAAAATATATTAAATAATAAATGTAATAATCTTAGTAAAGCACAATTTTTTTTACAGCATTTTTTTTAATCAAATAAATTGGTGAGCAACCATGGTGAGATTTTTTTTCAAAAGCATAAAAAAATTTAAACTAAAACTTTTGAATGGTAGTGTATCATAAATTGTTTAATTTCAATCCATTTTCTTACACAAAGATATTGCAAGACTTTAAAAATAGCACAGAAGTTGTATGGACTATTATAGTGCTTTTATGTTCTTTAAGGAGCTTGACAGCTCAGAAAAAAAATAAACGCATACATGTTTGTAATGACATGAGACATGAGAATTTTCATTTTTGGGTGAACCTTTTAAAGTGGCTGATAAATCTAGGGAATGTCGAAAACTAGAGGTTTGTGCTATTTAGATTTTTGCACACTCATTTTATTGTATGCATACATCACATCACCCTCATTGATTTCTCCTTGTGTCGTGTAGCCTGGCCCAAACCTGGAATGTGCCTGTCATCCGATCGCTTAAAGCCTTTTGAAAGAGTTGAAAGAGCACAGACAAGGGTCCTACTGTTCAGCAAAAGACACTGCTCTGTTGATAATCAGACATGTAGACTCCAGCCCACTGATGCTGGTTGTTGAGCTGTTTTCTTCAGAATACTTTGTGTAGGTGAAATGAGATGAGAGGATCTCCCTGTGGCCTGTGCAAGTGTGTCTACGGACCAGCCTGAAAAAGTGTGATTTGAACTAAAGCAGCAGCAGTTTGTGATACCATTGTTGTCAATGTATTGCTGATTTGAATGAGGTAATTGAAACGTAATCAGAGTTTTAGATATTTCAATTCTTTCCCCATTCATGAGCTGTACTTATCTATAAGGATGTGTCCACTGGTTAGGCGTCCTCTACTCTGATATTCTCCCACCTTGGGTTGGTGTTCATGTGCTATTTCAAGTCTATGACTATATGTACCTCCTCTTAGTGTTATTATGTAATACTGTGTGAAAACCATGACACTCTCGTCATATAAACATTCATCATCAATGCTAATCAGAGTGAGAAGTCGCACTTGACTCCAACACCTTATAAACACACTAATGTGATCCAAACACTGGCAAATTTGTCTTCCACTATACTGCTCACCTGTCACCAACATGCATACTTGCACAGAATGATACCAATAATGTTCCCTTCTTAAAAATCAACCGTAGTCTTCCCAGAATCATCCCATCGCTTCAGGATTCAGTTTAATTTTCAGTGCAAGGAGAGAGATGACATGGGGTGTGGATGAGACCTGCTTTTATTTTGATCTTTGGTGGGTAATGATGCAAACACAATCACTATTATTTTATTGATTGATTTATTTATTTATTTTTTTAATATTTATAATTTAATTAGTGGTTTAGTTGAGTTTATTTTTTATTTATTATTTTATTTTATTTTATTTAAATGTGAGGTTTTTTTTTTTTTTTACCTTAAATTCTATTTTGATATTTTGAGTTTAATAGACCTATTTCTTTCCCAAGTGATCATATCTTTGATTTTGGGCCTGTTTTTGTTTTGTTTTGTTTTGTTTGGTTTTCATTTTATTTACTTTTAATTCTATTTTAGTATTATTTATTTTTATTTTATTCAAATGTGAGATTTGTGTTTGACGACTTTTCCTAGTGATCATAGTTTTTTTTTTTTTGTTTATTTACTTTTAATTCTTTTTTAGTAATATGCTATTTTATTTTATTCAAATGTGAGATTTGTATTTCAGCACTAGTATGGTTCTATTTCATTAGGATGATTTAACTTGTGTTGCAGCATTCCTCATTTAAACGTAGCTTTGAATTAAAGGGTCTGCTAAATAAATAAATATAAATATAAATGTCAAAAATAAATAGCCTTTTTATTTGTGCTCTAGAATTAGGAGAAATGTCAAAGTTTTCCAGATCACGACCTTAGAACGGACAAACTGGCTGTGTTCGTCTAATGGTAATTTTGAAAGGAAAATAAAGTATAAATAGCCCTATCACAGACCTCCGAGTCTCTGTATGCGGTGTGATTCATATCTCGTTAGAGAAGTCAGCCTCGTTAACCTCTCCATAATTACCCAATGCGCAGCTCCGGCCCACAACACACACAGCTTTGGCAAGCTGAAGCCTGTGTGCGTCAGTCAGACACCAGTCAGGCCTTAGTGAAAGTGACGGTTAAGATCTCTCAGCTTATTACTCATTCCTGAGCTCCTGCTCAATATTATCAATTCTACATCTTAAGTTTAGTTCTGCACAGAGTGGTCTTCTTAACTGATGTATACAGCAAACCTGAAATGAATCTCTGAATATGTGTGTTTCTGTGACCTTCTACATTTTTTCCTCTGGCTTCTGGGATCTGTCTTGGTGATGTACATAAGACTTTTTTTCTGTTCTTCCCTACTGTTCTCTTTCCATTCGGGGACATTTCAGAGCCTTGGGAACGGTTTCCATAGCGACTGTAACTGCAGACAAGGAGAGTGTGCTGAGACAGGGATGTAAACGCACTAGTGCACTCGTCTCATGTGGAGCACTGGTTTGCCTCTTCCTTCCATCTCATTTGTAAAATGAGATGCTATGGCCTGGTTTCACAAACAGGGTTTAGATTAAGCCAGGATTAGGCCTTTTCAATTAGGATATTTAAGTATAGCTTTTATAAACGTACCTAAGAAAAAAATATTGCTGGTGTGCATCTTTGACACTGACACTGACATATTTTAAGATATGTCAGTGTTAGTTGCTTTCAGTTAAGACAGCTCAAACATGCATTATAGTCTGGGACTAGGCTTAAGCCTTGTCTGTGAAACCGAAGTAAATTTGTTTGTTTTTTGAGTTTATTTTGTTTTTATTTAGTTCTTATTTAGTTAGTTGAACTTATTTTTTTTCTTGGTTCACATCAAACTCATCCATCCATCCATCCAGATTTGTTTTTGATTTTTTTTTAAATAATCAGTGTAGTTCCATATACATCTATAGAAGCTTGTTTCCACCACAGAATAAACAATAAAAAAAATTATTTTTCTCACAGTTCTGAATTCATATCTCACAATTCTAAGAAAAAAGTCAGATTTGCAAGATATATAACTCACAATTCTGACTTTATTTATTGCAATTTCGAGTTTATCATGATTCTAGCAATTCTGCAGTTACAGCATTCTGAATTGTGGGAGATAAACTCGTAACTGCGAGGAAAAAAAGTCAGAATTGTGAGAAGTAATTTATAATTTCTTTATTTTTATTCTGTGGAAATAAGCTTCCATATATATATATATATATATATATATACACTCACCTAAAGGATTATTAGGAACACCATACTAATACTGTTTGACCCCCTTTCGCCTTCAGAACTGCCTTAATTCTACGTGGCATTGATTCAACAAGGTGCTGAAAGCATTCTTTAGAAATGTTGGCCCATATTGATAGGATAGCATCTTGCAGTTGATGGAGATTTGTGGGATGCACATCCAGGGCACGAAGCTCCCGTTCCACCACATCCCAAAGATGCTCTATTGGGTTGAGATCTGGTGACTGTGGGGGCCATTTTAGTACAGTGAACTCATTGTCATGTTCAAGAAACCAATTTGAAATGATTCGAGCTTTGTGACATGGTGCATTATCCTGCTGGAAGTAGCCATCAGAGGATGGGTACATGGTGGTCATAAAGGGATGGACATGGTCAGAAACAATGCTCAGGTAGGCCGTGGCATTTAAACGATGCCCAATTGGCACTAAGGGGCCTAAAGTGTGCCAAGAAAACATCCCCCACACCATTACACCACCACCACCAGCCTGCACAGTGGTAACAAGGCATGATGGATCCATGTTCTCATTCTGTTTACGCCAAATTCTGACTCTACCATCTGAATGTCTCAACAGAAATCGAGACTCATCAGACCAGGCAACATTTTTCCAGTCTTCAACTGTCCAATTTTGGTGAGCTCGTGCAAATTGTAGCCTCTTTTTCCTATTTGTAGTGGAGATGAGTGGTACCCGGTGGGGTCTTCTGCTGTTGTAGCCCATCCGCCTCAAGGTTGTGCGTGTTGTGGCTTCACAAATGCTTTGCTGCATACCTCGGTTGTAACGAGTGGTTATTTCAGTCAAAGTTGCTCTTCTATCAGCTTGAATCAGTCGGCCCATTCTCCTCTGACCTCTAGCATCAACAAGGCATTTTCGCCCACAGGACTGCCGCATACTGGATGTTTTTCCCTTTTCACACCATTCTTTGTAAACTCTAGAAATGGTTGTGTGTGAAAATCCCAGTAACTGAGCAGATTGTGAAATACTCAGACCGGCCCGTCTGGCACCAACAACCATGCCACGCTCAAAATTGTTTAAATCACCTTTCTTTCCCATTCTGACATTCAGTTTGGAGTTCAGGAGATTGTCTTGACCAGGACCACACCCCTAAATGCATTGAAGCAACTGCCATGTGATTGGTTGATTAGATAATTGCATTAATGAGAAATTGAACAGGTGTTCCAAATAATCCTTTAGGTGAGTGTATATATATATATATATATATATATTTATTTAATTTATTTATTCTTTCTTATTATATTACTCCATCATTCTATATCACTCCATAATATCCATAATATGCATAATATCTATCAATAGAAATTATCTCCATGAAACTAAGGGGTTGTTTACACGACACGGTTTTCTTTTGGCCGTTCATTTACTCGACAAGGGAGTCTTGGGGGCCTGAAAACACTAACTTTTGAAAACAGGTTTCCTTGTTCAAGTTTTTGAAAACGATACGGTTATTGTTCTCGTGTAAACTACAAAAACGCAAATTTGTGAAAATGGTGATGTCATGCCCGTTCAGTCTATAGGCACGTAGTGTTTCTTTACAAAGTGACATTGCCAACTACTGGCCTGGCATGAATAATACAGCGTTTTTAGTCGAGTTTTTAGTTTGCCTGTAAGAACGGGAGTCGTTTTGAACGTTGTCGTCTGTACACGAAAAAAAAAAAACGGAAAAACTTTTCTGTTTTTAGTACATCGTTGTCATGTAAACACACCCTAAATATAGGCTAATTTTCTTTTTGGCATTTTGTCTTTGCTAACTTAGAAACTGAGGATTTGCAAGCATAATATGTTGTTATATATGTTATGTTATATGTTCTAATATTGCAATGCATCAAGCAATAACCAAACAAAGAGTGTAAATGTGTGCGTATTTTCCTGTGTATCAATCTTTGCAGAGGTCGAACCAGATAAATACAGTATGGCAGCTGCAGGGTTCATGTGAACAGAAAACAGCAAATGTCATCAGAGAGCTCACTCGCTTCCTCAGATGAAGTAAAGTTAGGATCAGAGAGCAATCGGTCGCTCCACACCAGTAACCTTAAAGGGAAAGTTCACCCAAAAATGAAAATTATTGATTTACTCACCCTGAAGTCATCCTAGGTGTATATGACATTCTTCTTTCAGACGAATAAAATCGGAGTTATATTAAAAATGTCCTGGCTCTTCCAAGCTTTATAATGGCAGTGTCTGTTGGGTCATTTTTGAAGTCCATAAAAGTGCATCTGTCCGTCATAAAAGTGCTCCACACGACTCCGGGGGGTTAATACAGGCCTTCTGAAGCGAAGCGATGCGTTTGTTGCACACCAGTTACGCTCGTCAGACGTAGCGTAAGCATTTTGAACTGCGAGAGGCGCTACACTTTTTCGAAAGTTGAATACGGAAGGCGATTCGCCGGAAGCTAGATAATTTACTTTATAAAGTATAACATAACTATAATATAACTCAATATAAAGAATGTCATATACACCTAGGATGACTTTAGGGTGAGTAAATCATGGGCTAATTTTCATTTTTGGGTGAACTAACCCTTTAACAGCTTTGAGAGATCTGGATTTAAGATGGCATATGCAGCACCCTCAGGGGAGATGTATATTTAAAAAAGGTTAATGCAGGTCCAGACACCATTTGTATCTGAGGAAATGTTCCATTGCTTTTTAGAAATAAGAAAAATCTGATTTTATTTCTAGCTACAGGAAAGAAAGGCTTTTATTCACGCACACATACACATACATATCCCTGCCTTGGTATTAATTGGTTTGTGCCTCTTCAGTAAACGTGACCATCAGCCTTTGGTAGGTTGTGACATTGCAAGGCTTCATAACTTTGAGCTGTTGTCGAGCGCTCAGTGAGTCTTGATTGTAAATCAATTTGTTTTGATATGTATGAGCAGAGAAATGTGGAGATGTCTTTGTGTACCCATGCTGTATGCCACTGCTATTTCATCCTGTTTGCAGCAGGTGAAGTGAGGAGTAATTGGCTTATGTCAATACTGGCTTGTGTGTTTTAGCAGCAGCTATACACGATGGAAAAGAGGTCGATGCAGAGAGAAAAAGAGAGACAAGGACAGAGCGGTTCACTCCTACACATCTTAAAGCTGCCATTTCTCACATCTGCAAATGGCCTCCTTTGATGCTTTTAGTCCCCCCAAATCATTAATTAATTAATTCATTCATTCATTCTTATATTGTCATCATCATTATATTATCATATTATTGTTATTGCTTTTATTTTTATATTTTAATCTTGATTTTTTTATACAAACCCGATTCCAAAAAAGTTGGGACACTGTACAAATTGTGAATAAAAAAGGAATGCAATAATTGACAAATCTCATAAATTTATATTTTATTCACAATAGAATATAGATAACATATCAAATGTTGAAAGTGAGACATTTTGAAATGTCATGCCAAATATTGGCTCATTTTGGATTTCATGAGAGCTACACATTCCAAAAAAGTTGGGACAGGTAGCAATAAGAGGCCGGAAAAGTTAAATGTACATATAAGGAACAGCTGGAGGACCAATTTGCAACTTATTAGGTCAATTGGCAACATGATTGGGTATAAAAAGAGCCTCTCAGAGTGGCAGTGTCTCTCAGAAGTCAAGATGGGCAGAGGATCACCAATTCCCCCAATGCTGCGGCGAAAAATAGTGGAGCAATATCAGAAAGGAGTTTCTCAGAGAAAAATTGCAAAGAGTTTGAAGTTATCATCTACAGTGCATAATATCATCCAAAGATTCAGAGAATCTGGAACAATCTCTGTGCGTAAGGGTCAAGGCCGGAAAACCATACTGGATGCCCGTGATCTTCGGGTCCTTAGACGGCACTGCATCACATACAGGAATGCTACTGTAATGGAAATCACAACATGGGCTCAGGAATACTTCCAGAAAACATTGTCGGTGAACACAATCCACCGTGCCATTCGCCGTTGCCGGCTAAAACTCTATAGGTCAAAAATGAAGCCATATCTAAACATGATCCAGAAGCGCAGGCGTTTTCTCTGGGCCAAGGCTCATTTAAAATGGACTGTGGCAAAGTGGAAAACTGTTCTGTGGTCAGACGAATCAAAATTTGAAGTTCTTTTTGGAAAACTGGGACGCCGTGTCATCCGGACTAAAGAGGACAAGGACAACCCAAGTTGTTATCAGCGCTCAGTTCAGAAGCCTGCATCTCTGATGGTATGGGGTTGCATGAGTGCGTGTGGCATGGGCAGCTTACACATCTGGAAAGGCACCATCAATGCTGAAAGGTATATCCAAGTTCTAGAACAACATATGCTCCCATCCAGACGTCGTCTCTTTCAGGGAAGACCTTGCATTTTCCAACATGACAATGCCAGACCACATACTGCATCAATTACAACATCATGGCTGCATAGAAGGATCCGGGTACTGAAATGGCCAGCCTGCAGTCCAGATCTTTCACCCATAGAAAACATTTGGCGCATCATAAAGAGGAAGATGCGACAAAGAAGACCTAAGACAGTTGAGCAACTAGAAGCCTGTATTAGACAAGAATGGGACAACATTCCTATTCCTAAACTTGAGCAACTTGTCTCCTCAGTCCCCAGACATTTGCAGACTGTTATAGAAAGAAGAGGGGATGCCACACAGTGGTAAACATGGCCTTGTCCCAACTTTTTTGAGATGTGCTGATGCCATGAAATTTAAAATCAACTTATTTTTCCCTTAAAATGATACATTTTCCCAGTTTAAACATTTGATATGTCATCTATGTTGTATTCTGAATAAAATATTGAAATTTGAAACTTCCACATCATTGCATTCTGTTTTTATTCACAATTTGTACAGTGTCCCAACTTTTTTGGAATCGAGTTTGTATATAGTTTTATATTCAAGCACTTTGAGCTACAACATGTAAAGTAAATAATACACATTATTTTTATTATTATTTCTTTCACATTTTGGATTTGATCTAGTTACTTTTACTACATTCCTATTTCTGCATTTAGAATAAAATTATTAATTGAATTATTAATAGTAAAAAAAATTACATTGTCAAAGATATGGCCACACTGAGATACAGTAAAGTCACACTGTGACATAAAGTTGCAATTACAAGAAAAAGATGCAAGTCATAATTGAGTGATAACATTTAAAAAAAAAATTTACTCTGAGGCAAAATAGCCTTTCATATTTATTTAATTATTTATGCATTTATTTACTTATTTATTTAAAACCTTTTTATATTACATGTGCAGCACTTTGAGCAGCATTTTATTTATGTAAAGTGCTATAAATATTATTATTATTATCATCATCATCTCATGACCTCAAAGGTCCTAAAGCCATCAATCAATCAAACATTTATTTATACAGCCCTTTACAACACTAAGGTGAACCAAAGTGCTTTCCAATAAAAAACAAAACAATAAAAACAAAATTAAAAGGCAACAACAAGAAAATACATAAAATACACAAAAATGCCACAACAACTGCTAAATATTAAAAGCCAGTCTAAATAAATAAGTTTTAAGCTTAGCTTTAACAAGGCCCAGGTCAGTGATAGAGCGCATATCAGCGGGGAGCTTATTCCAGAGTCTAGGCCCAGCTACAGAAAAAGCCCAGTCACCCCAGTGTTTGTACCGTGACCTTGGGACTTCCAGCTAAAGTTGATTTGTTGACCTAAGAGCCCTATTTGGCTGATGCAGAGCCAGCATCTCAGTTATATAAGGTGGGGCAAGGCTATTGAGAGCTTTAAAAACAAACAATAGAATCTTAAAATCAACTCTAAAAGAAACTGGAAGCCAGTGGAGTGAATAGAGAATTGGGGTTATGTGCTCACGTTTGCGTGTGTTGGTTAAGAGACGGACTGCAGCATTCTGCATTCCATATATTCTTATATTCTGTGGTATGTGACCACCTCTGTTTTAAGAATGACTGTGAGTTTCTGCCAGTCAGTTTTGTATTATCTCTGCTATGAGTGCCTCTTATAATTATTAAAAAGAGAAATATGCAAATTTGTGGCAGGTGCATTCAAACACATGCTCTCATCCAAACAGTGTGTAGTCCGTGCATTTAAGTGGACAACTATTGGATGAGGAGCCAGAATTTTAATTGCTTTTCGTGACTCCAGTTTTGTTTCTATTCTTCTTTTTATTTGTAAAGGTCAGGCCTTGCAAAATTAACTAACTAGACTGGCAGAATTTGATGTTTTTTTTTTTTGTAATTTGAAAGTCAGTTGAAGTCACGGGCTGAGGTGTTGATTTCCTGTCAATTAGTATCCCAGAAATTAATTTTACACCATAATATTTCTTTGTTTTAAATATTTGTAAATATTAAAACTTTATTTCCAGTTTTAAATTGGATGCATAAATCACAAAAAATGTTCTCTGAGTTTGTGGACTGTGCACTGAATATTTGCATTTTAAAATGCATTATGTCCCACTCAAAAAACTGTGTCATGTTCTCCATTTGAGTTATCTGATGCCATTTTGACTTCAGTTTTTGTGCTGGACATCTCAGTATGTTAATGAAATGCATTGATATGTTTTCTTACATCAACCATGTCAATTCATACCTCGAGGGATGTGTTATTTTTGGCATTTGGAAATGGCCACCTCTCTCTGACGGCAGAGCAAAGTGTCTCTGAGGACATTTACACATTTACTCTCATGACTAGCCTGGCGATTGAGCGGCATCAAGGACACTCCATGCACTGAATAACTCTGAAGCAGGTCTCTCTTGCTCTTGTTCTGCTCCTCTCTCTCAAGAGCGTTTTCCTTTTCATCACGTTCCAGCCTCCAGGGGGCATCTTTTACCCTTAATGTCCTCAACTAACAGGTGTCCCATCTGCCCTAAAAATACAATACGCCTGTTGCGTGCAGGAAAATCTTAGACTAGAGCCACTGGGGTCTCACATTTCCACACCGGTGCTTTCCATTGCACTAATGCATTGTGAATCCATATCGCGCAATGGACCCTGAGAAATGTTTTAATTTTGTTTTCATCTTTTATATAGTCATAAAACCTGGAGGAGAATTTTGAGCCATGGGTTCCATTGAAAATGCATAAGAGCACCCCTTGGCATTTGTGTGGCTTATTGCTTTTTTTTTAAGCAGTTGTCCACTTTAAAAAGTTGCTAACAAAGTTGCTTACTTAGTATCTTTCAAATAAGGTGAAGTTAGTTCTGGTAAAATATGTGCTGTGATTCTACAAAAACAATATTTATGGATTTAAATATTCATTAATATTTATTTATTTATGTTTGTTAATTATAAAATAAAAACAAACTAAAAAAGACATTTTATTCATGTCCTTGTAAAAAATTTTTTAAAATGAATTTACAAACGTTTTTGAAAATAATGAATAAGGGCACATTTATAGGACAACGATGTACTAAAAACGGAAAATTTTTCCTTTCGCGTTTTTCGTGTACAAATGACAACGTTGTCAAAACGACCCCCGTTCACATGGATCCGCGAAAACGACGTAGTTGTCAACTAATGTCAGGCCAGTAGTTGGCAATGTCACTTTGTAAAGAAACACTACAAGCCTATAGACTGACACATAATACGCATGCACATGACGTCACCGCTTTCACAAATTGACGTTTTTTGTAGTTTACACAAAGGTGTCGTTTTTAAAAACTTGCACTTTGAAGCCCGTTTTCAAAAGTTTGTGTTTTCAGGCCCCCAAAACTTCGGTATTGTGTAAATGATCGGCCAAAACGCATTAAAAGTTTTCCGTTTTTAGTTGACGGCCCCTAAGATGATGTATACTCACATGTGCTTAAGGTGTAAGGAAAATATTACGTTTTTACTTGATGGTACATGACATTTTTACATGACATTGTAGCTTTTCAAAACCATATGAAACCAACATGACATTTCAGCCTGGTCTCATTGTTAATACGTAGGTATTAATACGTAACTTTCAAAGAGACAAAACGTACGTTTTTGTACATTTGGAGAAGTGCTAAAGCTTAGAATATGGACGTATTGGCAACATTTAAACGTAGCATTATTACGTTTTTACAGCTAAAAAACGTAAAATATTTACAAATCCGTCATGAAATCTTTTTTTAAGAATACGAATCATTTTACGAGTAAAGATTTTTTATATATCATAAAGATATCTGTATAATTTCCCTTTTACCATTTTATAGATTAATGTAAGATCCCTTAACACTACCCACAAACCGAAACATAACGTTACTCATTTTAAACAGAACATAAAGAGAATAAAACGTAATGGACAGAAATGTGTTGGAAAATGACAATTTTAGTAACAATATAGCATTAAAAAGATATTTTGAACAGCTAATCCTAAACCTACCCGTAAACCTACCAATAACCATTTATTAAAACTACGTACTGTTATAAATAAAAGCATAACAGACAGACAAGTGTAATCACAATAATTTATTTATTGCGAAAATGTCAAAAGCGGTACCAAAAGTAGTTCAAATGACGATGTGTTGCAGTCGCAGTCCTCTCTGGCGGTATATAATAGTTTTGTATAAGGTACAGAGCAGAATGTAAATTATTAATCAATGAAAATATATTAATCCGCTTTCACTCTGTGAAGGCGCGCATTTCCCCATTTCAAATACACATCAACTCGACTGAAACACGGCATGTCACAATCTGTGACGAAGCAGGTGAGAGCCAATGAGCATTCGATACCACTGCCGTAAATCATGTCGTAATGCTTCATGAGGGCGCAATTTGTGAATTTGAATTCATCATAACGTGCGCGGGATTTGACGTTTCCGGTCGCTGCTGAGAATGAGATGAAGGTCGCTGGATAAAGGGTTGAATTTGGATCTGTTCCTCGCAAACATATGGATTATAAAAATTTGGATTACAGCGAACGAATAAAATTGATGTGTTTTGTGAATTTATGTTGTGTTTTGGTCTATCTTATGATCGTCAGTTGCTATAGGAGAAAACGCTTTTTTGTCTTACGGCAAACAAACTAGGCCTATTACAGAATAGAACGATTACAGAAATGTTATTCATCTTAAGGTTTTAAAATGCAGTCTTCTTTAACATTATCAAAGTTAATCATCCGAAATAAGTTTGCAGCAGAAGTCACGAACAGAGCAAAATGTTATTTTATATTAAGTAGATTAGTAAAATGCATTTAATAAATGTGACTGAAAACATGTATTGATATGACAATTGAATACAATAGAAACAAAACATTAATGCCACGATTTTAATATTCATACATGGGAGCTGGTACACGTTCACACTTGGATACGTAAATAATTTACGTTTTAGTGCTGTCAATACGTCAATATTGTACGTTTTAGTGCTGTCAATACGTCAGTATTGTATGTTTTGTGTATGAAAACGTAAGTAAATGTATGTGTGGTAGAATCACACTTTACGTAAAAATACACACGTATTCTCATGAGATCACGTTGGACATTTGTAAGGACTTGGCATATGTTTTTAAAACACATTTTTAAGATTTGAACAAAATATGAATATAAAACACTGTATTTTGTGCATATTATCTGTCTGAGTAAGCCTACTAATTGACTGAACAGCACTATTTGACCTAGTGTTTCATTCCCAGTCCTCGAACACATCACTGACATCTCATTTTAAAACATCGCGCAATTTTTTTGTCTGTGCATTGCTGTTTTCTATCCACTCTGATCCTTCTGTTTTCCTTTGCATCAAGAGTTTGCCCTTTTCTCTGAGAGTGCTTTCACACCCTTGACTCAAATGTGAGTATGTGTAATGCCGTGAGCCCCTTCATTGTGGATCGTATCTCATCTTGTATGTTGCATGAAAGTATGAAAGATCGTCCAAGCTGAGAAGTGCTAACAGTCCTTGCACCCTTACTTAAAGTCATCCAGGGAATGCCTGACTAAAAATGCAGGTTCATCTGGAGAGATGGAAATGGAACAGGAGACGTTAGATATCCGGGAAAGGGAGGGGGATGGTGGGATAGAGTAGTAATATCACCCTGCCCCCTAATGCTATTCTAATGAGAATCCTACCTGGCCCCCTGCCGACTGCACATCACAGTGAGACCACAGCAGACCTGCTCAAGTTCTTTACAGGGGGTTGTGTCTAAATCCATGTTTAGATCAGTGCAGTTATTAATTCGAAATCTCATCACTGAATGTGTTTCCATTTACATAAAAGCACTGATCAACAATTAATGATCAATGTTTTTGCATGAGTTTTTGAAAGATTTTTTTTCTGGAAAAGTCATGGAAATTCAGCATTCCAAAGGTGTGGGAATCCTGATAGATGTTGCTGCATAATTATTAGGCATTATTGGTGTAAGATTGTGCATGTAAACACACTCACTGAACTGATTCTAAGATGAAGGTATGATTTTCATTCATTGAAGCATCAACTCTTTCTCTCTCTTATTCGCTATTTCTCCATTCTGTCATCCCTTCCTCGCAGACTCAACGGATTATACAATGGAGCATTTTAAATCAAAATGGGATTTTCTCACTGATACTGCACACACACACGCACACACACACACAACTCCCTGGACGATGATGTAATCCAGTCATGGGGCTGGTCCAGACCGGTTAGGCCATCTTGTGCTCTGTAGTGATATGCAACTTGTTGTGCTTTCACATTCCCCACATCTCCTACATTGCTCAAAGGACACAAACACACACATTTGAAGGCTGCAGGCAGTATTCACTTTGGCTTGAAAGGCTCTATGGATGACAAAGGTTGCCATTGCATTTCTCACATAGAGAGAGCACAGTGTCTCTTCAGGTTAGCTCCAACTACAAGTACTACACCAATTCTGCTGCCAGCAGCAGTCCTACGGGGTATATATCACCCGGGAGGATGCCTGGCACGAATATACTCACACTCGCACACTATCAGGAAAACTCCTAGGGCTGCAACAATTAATCAATGAAATTGATAAAGAAAACCAACAACAAATTTCTTTATCAAAAAATGTGTGGTTTAGTTTTACCTACTGCTTTTAAGATTGTGTTTTGATAATGTGGAAAGTTGTCTTCAAATGTTTTTTTCCACACAATATTTAATTTTATAGCCTTCAGTTTGTTAATTATTTGGAAGAAAACATTGAGCAAGATGTGGAATAGCATATTTCCCCTATTGATGCATTAATTTTGCAGCCCTATTTAGTTTGATAAATGTATGCATGAAAATCTCAATCGATTAAATCAATAAAGAAAGTTATCAACAACAAATTTCATTATCAATGAATTTCCGGTTTTGTTTTACCTTTTTGATAATTTAGTGACTTTCCTGCTGCTTTAAAAGTGCGTTGTGATAATGTGGAAAGCTATCTACATTTTTAAAAGTTTTTTTTTTTTTTTTTTTTTTTACAATATTTAACACATTTTATATGGAGGAGATCATCGGGAAATATAACAGCATATTTTCCTTATTTTTTGCTGCGAGATTGCAGTGAGATCAAATTAATCACATAAATAATGAACATATTGATTACTAAATTATTAAATCATTACAAAAAAAAAATGTTAAGACATGTATAGAATTTTTCACAGGCACATTTATTTTTCCATTTTTTCAAGGTTTATGTGTTCAGAAGTACCTGCAAATGAGAGCAACGCTTGTCTGCTCTGAGCTCTGTTGCCGAGTTTGTAGAGCGTAGCCAATTCAGACGTGAAGATGAGTGAGTGAACAATGTATCAAATGAATGAAAGGCACTCTGAGGCAAACCGTGTATGACAGCGGGCAATTTTGTGTGCATTTTGGCATGCCAGGCTCCTCGATTTTCTGCTTTCCACCCAAGACCGTCTCTACTTTTTTACGCTAGACCTTGTATTAAGTCAGCTTGGGAAAACCATTTTGTAAACTGAAGGTAAAATCAATACTCTTCTTCTTTCTCTGATCCCGACTGGACGCAGACAGCAGCAGTAAAGGCAAGGATTGACTAGATGAGTTTTAAATTCTCACTCTTGTATGATATAAATCCATTTGATGCCTTTGAAGCCAAGGTACAAACCTATCTTGTCTCCCCAGGCTCTGTTTTGGTCTGGCGCTGCGTCCATCTGTCCATGTGTATCAGAGGTCAACAGTCAGTAAAGACATACCCAAACATATGGCGTGGCAAAACACCACAAGGTGGCGCTGTAACCCAGCCCCTCTCTGGGAGTAAAGTGTTTATTACCCATCACGCTCCTCTCAACAAAATGTTCTCTGTATCCTATCGATAGGCTGCTGGATTGTGCTCTTCGAATGTCACACCATCTGCCTTGGCATGTTTTAGCTTTGTGTGTTTGTGTGCATGTGGTGAATATTTCATGTCTGCTCTGGCTCAGTACAGGTTGGCTCCAACAATCTCTTTAATACACCAGTGTGGCTCTAGTTACACAGAGTCACACTCTCAAGCACACTTGGTAATATACATGTAAGCTCAAAGGCACTTGCACAGACAAACGCACATAGTAACACACTCGCCAATGCACATACTGTTAGACATGCTCTGAAATGATGGTCCGAGTGTTTACATCACTGAATATAAGACCTACGCTAACATTTACACTTCCAAGAATCTGTTTGGTTTCCTAGTGACACTAAATCAAGTTCTAAGTATGACTCATCTTTTCCTTAAAGTCACTACCTTTCTGTCCTCATGTAGCTCACCTCTAAAAAGGACAAATGACAAAACCAGGACTTTGTCATCGTTTTTTCAGCAGGTGTAGTTGTGGTTGTTGTTTGTTAAGAATACCCATTGTCACTGGAATAAATAGAGCCATACTGACAGATAGATAGATGGTAGTGGTAGTAATGATGCTACTCTAAACACTTAAACTATGATGTAGGCTACTCACTTTTCTTGTGAAACATAGTTGCCCTTAAAATATACATTTTAAAGTCACCGTGAAATCAAAATGCTGCAACCAGCAGCAACTATACATTGCAATTTATGGTGCTGTTGTAATTTGGGGAAGAGATTTGAAGTGCTTCAACTTTTGGATCCAAAATATTTTAGAAATGGGTTAGAATTATTGCACTCCCACTTAAATCCACTCCGTCTATTTGATACACATGTGCGCGCTGGTGTTGTGCCAAATTATTACCCCCCCTCACTGAAGCTCATAATCTTCTGGTGGGTCAGAATTCTGTACAACACCAGCACTCGTTCATTGAAGTCTGCAAAGTTAAGCGTAGACTTGCTGTCAGGATAACCCTTTATGCAAAATGGAAATGAACATTTAGGGCCCTATTTTAACGATCTAAGCACATGGTCTAAAGAGCACGGCACAAGTGCACTTAGGGCGTGTCCGAATCCACTTTTGCTAGTTTAACGGAAAAATGGTCGGCGCATGGTCTAAAAGAGTTGTCCCTATTCTCTTAATGAGTCATGGGTGCGTTTTGGGGCGTAACGTGCAATAAACCAATCAGAGTCTCATCTCGCTATTTACATGGCGGAATTTGCGAGTGTAAAGACTGAACGCTTCTCCAGAGAGGAATCCTTTAATTTGTCATATTTAAAAATGTTTGTGTGCTGCTGCGCGTCCCTGTGTGTGTGTGTACTTGCGTTGTGGACCCGCCTATAGGCGCATATTACTAACGCGCTCTTTGAGTAACAAAAAAAATATTCAGTCGTTTTCAGTTGCCTCAAAATAGCAACGCGCCAACAATGCACCTGAACACACCTCGTTTTCACACCAGCACGCCCATGGGCGCACAAATGGGCGCAAATGCATTTTCTATTTAAACAACGTGGCGCAAGACGTGAAAATGATAACTGCGTCAGACAGAAACTAGCAAAAAACACTTGCGTCGCGCCTGGCGCCGCATTGCGCCGGGTGTATGATAGGGCCCTTTACATTTACAAGTATACAACTGTAAGATGTAAGTTGTGTGCTGAGGAAAATGCCTCTCAAACGCATTAAACAACACATGTTTCACCCTTAAAAATAAAAGTTCTTTATTGGCATCGATTGTTCCATTAAGAACCTTTAACATCCACTTTCCATTGCACAAAAGGTTCTTTGTAGTGAAAAAAAAGGTTCTTTAGATTATTAAAATGTGCATACCAAATCAAAAGTTCCAAACCCCTACCAAAAATGTTCGGTACAAATATGTGTACCGTTACACCCCTGATATTTACCAAAGACTTCCATTTTACATAGAAAGACCAAGGCAACATGATGCACCAATTTCCCGTTAACCAAATAAATGATCTCCCATCATCTTTTGCTGACACCATTTGATACGTCTTGCATCCTGCTATATGCTCATCATGTCTTCTACTAGTCTTATTAGTAGAGAAATGGTGATCTGGATGGGGCCTCCTATCTAGCTAATGTGTGAATGCTCACATGATGTCTCTCCTTGATTTCACCACCCGGGACACATATTGGTGCGATATTGGTGCAGTATTGCACCGCAGGCGTTGGACACGCTAGTGGTCATATTTAAGTGAAGGTTCACTTAATATGAATGTGTATTATTGGGTAGGAGACATGCAAGTACACGTAGATGCACATTCACTTGAGGCTCTTTACAGCTAGTTTTTGAATGTAAAGTAGGTCTATATGTAATGCATCACTCTGCTTATTAAAGCTGGTGAATTGCCCCCGATTTTTACCCATTATGTGACTTGTGAGTGATATTCAGCAGAATACTTAGAAAAAAACTTTATTTTATCCATCATGAATCATTCAATTGTAAAAAGTGGGTGTTAGAATGGAGCCAGACCAAATGTGAGTTTGCTGAAACAATCACTACAGTTCAAAAGTTTGGGTCAGTAAAAATCATTATTTATTTATTTAGAAAAAAAAAAAGTATACTTTAAAGTATGCATTAAATTAACATAAATCAAAATTGACAGTAAAGGCATATATAATGTCACAGAAGATTTCTGTTTCAGATAAATGCTGTTCTTTTGAACTTTGTATCATGTAAAAATGTATCATGGTTTCCTCCAAAATATTAAATATTAAGCAGCACAACCATTTTGAACATTGATCATAGAAATGTTTTTAGGCAGCATATATATGTATATGGCATAACATTATGACCGGTGAAGTGAATAACACTGATTATCTCTTCATCACAGCACCTGTTATTGGGTGGGATATATTAGGCAGAAAGTGAACATTTTGTCCTCAAAGTTGATGTGTTAGAAGCAGGAAAAATGGGCAAGCGTAAGGATTTGAGCGAGTTTGTCAAGGGCCAAATTGTGATGGCTAGACGACTGGGTCAGAGCATCTCCAAAACTGCAGCTCTTGTGGGGTGTTCCCGGTCTGCAGTGGTCAGTATCTATCAAAAGTGGTCCAAGGAAGGAACAGTGGTGAACCGGCAACAGGGTCATGGGCGGCCAAGGCTCATTGATGCACGTGGGGAGCGAAGGCTGGCCTGTGTGATCGATCAAACAGACGAGCTACTATAGCTCAAATTGCTCAAGAAGTTAATGCTGGTTCTGATAGAAAGGTGTCAGAATACACAGTGCATCGCAGTTTGTTGCGTACCAGTCAGGGTGCCCATGCTGACCCCTGTCCACCGCCGAAAGCGCCAACAGTGGGCACGTGAGCATCAGAACTGGACCACGGAGCAATGGAAGATGGTGGCCTGGTCTGATGAATCGACGGGTCAGGGCTGTTTTGGCAGCAAAAGGGGGACCAACAGAATATTAGGAAGGTGGTCATAATGTTATGCTTGATCAGTATGTGTGTATATATAAATATATATATATATATATTTTATAATAATTATAATCATTATGTTATATTCTATATTTCTTTCATATATATTTTGATTTTATGTTGACTTGAACTGTCATCACTGATTGATGTATCTGGGATGATCTTCTGCTGGTCTAGTTAATGACATCAAATTAGACCTACTTCCTGTGTCACCTCTGTTCTGTACAGAGTCACAGCTCTGCTCTACTAAGAGACACGCGATTAACCCAGAGTATCATTGCCTTCACTCTCAGCAGGGTACACAAATCAGCAACTGCCATGTGTATCGCCGTTGTTCCCTTGAACTCCCCATTTTAACACTTGGCTTGTGTCATCTTGTACTCATGAGCCCCAAAACAGTCTGCAACCGTCTTGATTGACGTGTTCACGTCTGTGGATGTAATTTCAGAAGATGATTTCCTGTGCAATCGAGTACCCTGCGTTTAAATAGTGAGGCTATTTCATCATTCCTATCTCACTCACCAGCTCCAGTAACAAAGTTATTACACACTTAACATGATGAAAATATCAGGTTCTGTTATACAGGGCAAAACTTTCATTGGATCTGTTATGTGTCCTCATACTGCAAGTACACATGGACAAGTGTACAAGAGTTTTTTTTATAGTTTACTTTACTTTTCCAACTCATGTTCCATAATCAGTTTCCTGATTTTTTTTTCTCACATTTCTCGCTATTGCGGGCTTATATCTCACAATTGTTAGAAAAAAAAGTCAGAATTGCAAGATATAAACTCGTAGTTGTGAGAAATAAGTTCCAAATTGTTAGATATAAACTCACAATTATGAGAAAAAGGTCAGAATTGTGAGATAAAAAGTCACATTAACACTTTTTTTTTCTTCTGTGGTGGAAACAAGCTACCTAGTTTCTTTTATATCAGTGCCATCAACACACATTTTATTGTTTTTCTGTCCATATATATCTTCATAAAGGCCACACACTCCTGCTATCTCTATCTTTATGAAACATGGATATCCGGATGATAGCAAAAAGGAGAAGAATAAAGTTTTCCGTCTGCCACCCATCATTAGGCGCAGCCATTAGAGAGCTGGACCGATAACATCAGAGTTGCCATGTTGTGGTCAAAACACACATTAATTTAGCTGAAGTCTACTAGGTACATGTACTACAGGAATATAAACACTGGACAATAATGAATTGTATCTTCAAAGAACAGTAGATGTTGAGCAAAATCTTCCTTTTCCTGTTTCTCAGCGTCATTTAAGCTTTTCTAAGGTGAAAGCGCATTCATTAAAGAGATATTCTATGTTAAATACACAATAGATATAATCACTTGTCATTTTGTAACTACACCGGCTTACGTCTTTATAATTTGCAGTGAAAACTATGCATACTATATCCTATTTGGTTTACAATTTATTTATTGTTTGTCTATAATGTTTATTGTTTATAGTGGAGCATTGCTCACAGCGTGTCTTTGTATTTCTTTAAGTTAGGGTTAACTTAAAGACCTACTATATGCATCTGTGGCATGGGAGTTTATCACAGATCAGTATTTTGTTGTTTAATTGTTCGCTGTATAGATTTCACTGTAAATAAATAACTGTCAGTATTTTTATTTTATTTTGGTGGTATGTGGTGTCTCGCATTCTTTAAAAGGGTTTAATTTGTATTTATATATTTTTAATTGTTGTTGTTGTTGTTATTGTTATTTATGTTTTTAAGTTATTATTTAATTTAACATTAAAGGGCTTAATTTGTATTTAAATGGAATTGATGTGTTTAAAGAATTAATTTATATCTAAAAGGTCTTAATTTTACTTTAGGGCTTAATTTGTATTTATGTATTTTTACATTATTATTGTTTGTTTTTAAATGATTATTATTTTATGAGAAAAATAATAATTTGAATGCTTAAATGTGTTTAAATACTTTATTATTTACCTAAAAGGGCTTAATTTGTATTTATAATTAATGTGATTGTTATTGTTTTTAATTATTTAATTTAAAAAAATGCAAATTAAGCCATTTTAAAGCAGAATTAAGCCCTTTAGATACAATTGATATCTTTAAACACAGTAAGTCAATTTTTGAATACAAATTGATCCATTTTAAATGGATGCTTTAAAGAGCATTTGAGGCACCACATATAATATATTTAAATTAATTTAAAAGTAAATATGCTTTTTGTGGCATGAGGATGAGTAAATGATTATAGATTTTATTTATTTTATTTTATTTATTTATTTTATTTTATATATAATGCTTAAATGTGTTTAAAGACTGAATTTGTACCTAAAAGGGCTTAATTTGTATTTATAATTAATATGATACAAATTAAGCCATTTTAAAGCAGAATTAAACCCATTAGATACAATTGACATCTTTAAACACATTAGGTCCATTTGAATACAAATTAATCAATTTTAAAGGCATGCTTTAAAGAGCATTTGAGGCACCACATAAAATATATTTAAATTAATTTAAAAGTAAATAGGCTTTTTGTGGCATGAGGATGAGTAAATGATCATAGAATTAATTTTTTTTTGGCTGAATTATTCCTTAATCATCATCATATGATACAGAAGCTGTTTGGGTGTGATCTGTATGTGATCCCTGAACATCCAGCCTTCTGGGTGGCACGAAAGTCGTGGAATGTTCCAACCTCCGAGGAGCACAAAGGTGAAAAGAAAAATATTTTTAAACACTTATTGTACATCTATTTTTACTATTAGCATTGAGGGGGGATCTCCTATCTGCCCTGTTATTGCATGGTAGAACCCCTTCATGCCCCCTTTTTTCTGAGAGTCAGGAGCTAAGTTTGGATGTTGCTAAGTCCCACTTGGAAACTGAATGCCTCTCTTTGTCCCTGAGAGCAGGATGTCTCACATATGACATTTGGAAGGAGAGGGAAGCAGGCAGAGGGGGCAACTTTCAGTGTAAGGTTACGCTGTCTGGCAGGTGAGAGCCACAGAAATAAGAGAGCCGTGGTATGAATGTGTGCGCGTGTGCACATGTACGTGGCTCATCAGAGAACGAGTTCTTTTATTAATTATTCAGTGCTGTCAATTTAACACATTCATTTAGTTCAATTATATGCTCAATGGGCAATGATATGGAAATAATTTCATTTTAAAACCACTTTATTGTCTGTTTAATGATTATATCAGTCTTTAAATCTTTATTGTGGGGCTTTTCTCATCAAATACTGTCTCTTTTTTATTATTAAATACTATATCATGTAATTTATTTCATTAAAAATATAGGGGCCTATATATATTTCAATAGTTCTTGAAAGTCTTTTCAAGGCTAATTTTAAGGAATGGTTATTCTTTTTTTTCCATAATGTTCATAATATTGTTATGCGATTAATATTTATTAATTTAGTTTAATTTAAGAGATGAACAGCCCTGAAATTAATTACATTCATTTTTAAAAGGGTTTGTTGTAAGGTGTTGCCGTGAACTCTGGCTTTAGTAACAATGGAAATGGTGGCAGAAATATAATCTGATAGTGGAAAGATGATGACATAATGCTTGTCCAACTATAGAGATGCCTAGAGAGTGGTGTACAGAGCAAACGTCACAACTGCGCCCAACCTAAGCACAAGCAGATATATATATGCCTCTCAGATGCCTTTCTGCATTTATCTCCAGCTTCCTCCCATTGCACATGTTGAAAAGTTGTAAACCAGTCATCAAGGTACAACTCGCTTAAGGATAAAAGGCAGACATCCACTGGCTTACCATCTATAGAGCTGTTAAGCCTTAATGACTTTACAGTGTATTTATTTAGTTTGAGCCAATGCAACCTGGAGTTGTGGCCTCCAAAAGAATAAGTTTCTGCAATAATCCTTGCAGGGAGGGAAGCAAGATGTTGTCGGATAAGAGAGAAATAACAGCAGTTTTAGGGGAAAGTCAGAAATTAGAAGGAGTTGGACTTGGCATTTCCTTGTGCTCTGATAACATCAGTGCCAACACAGCATTCTGGGAAGCATTTTAGTAAACACGCTTGAGTTGACCTGCCGACAAATAAATGTGAGGGCAATAAATGCAGTACTATGTATATATGCATATTGTTAAAAAGGGATAGTTAACCTAAAAAAATGAAATTGTCAATTACTTAGCACTATGTCATTACAAACCTGTATATGACTTTCTTTGTTCTGAACACAAAAAGGAGAAAATCTGAAGAATATTTACCATATTAGGGAAGTGGAGCGGTAAACTTCAAAATGACAATAAAAGCCCTATAAAAGTATTTAAAAAGGAGTATGAATTGTGTTTGAAAAATAAAATTGCCATTTACTCACCATCATGTCATTACAAACCTGCATGACTTCTACTGTGGAACACAAAGGAGAAAATCTGAAGAATAAAGTCAATGGGGGCTGGAGCGGTCAAGCTCCAAAATGGCAATAAAAGCCACATAAATGTATTAAAAAGCAGTATTACTTGTGTCTGATAATTAAAATGGCCATTTACTCACCCTCATGGCATTACAAACCTGTATGACTTTCTTCCGTGGAACACAAAAACTGAAGAATGGTATATAATGGAAGTGAATGGGGACTGGGTTGGTCAAGCTCCAAAAAAAGCCCTATAAAAGTATCAAAAAAAAGTCCATATGACTTATGCATGATTTTCCAAGTCTTCTGAAGTAATGTTATATATGCTATATTGAGGAATAGACTGAAATTTCAGTCATTTTGTAGTGAAAATTGTCCCCTCCACTTAAATCATCACTCAAATCATATTAGATTATGAACAAATAATGACTGTAATAATGATTTCATTCTGTTCCTCACTTAAGGCTATCATATGGGTTTTAGAAGACTTCTAATATAGAAAAGAAGTAAAACAAACAAACAGCCAGGATATTTGTCAGAGATTTACATTTTCCCGGAACATGTCAACGTGATTTAGATCAACACGAAAGTGAGTAACATTTTCATTTTTTTTGGTGAAATAGCCCTTTAAAGTTGCATGTGGACTGAATGTGTATGCTATCTATGGGTGTTCCATTTGTCCCCTGTCGACAAGGCGTTGGCATATTTGATGCTGCTACCTGATTTTTGTTTTTTTCCCTTTGCTTTAGTCTTTTTTATTTATCTCCATCAATCTTTCGACCTTGTTCCTCTCCACCCTTGTCTACGTATCTGTCTTATGTAGCAGTAGGAGACTGATGAGTCCACCTGGACTCCCTGGTGTGTGAGGTGTCCCTTTGTGATCGAAACATAACGTTGACTCCGCCTCGCTAAGTGTGTGTTTGGAGTCAGAGGCACAATCCTCACTGCTGTGCCTACAGATGGTCACACTACAGGAACAACATTATGTTGTGTCTCCAATGGTGAGAAAGAGAACAAAAAAGGCAAATTTGTTGTTTTTTTTTCCTGTCTTGAAAGAGAGAAACAATCACATTGTCTGACCTAGGATACATACAGTGTTGGTTAACAAGCCTCATTATTATTACCATGACAGGCAATCTTTTTTGTGGGTCAGTTTTTAGTAGGTGTATGAAGTGAGTTCCTCTCAAGTTCACACAGGTGTCCTAGCAGACTAACCATAAGTGTAGTTCATCACATTAATTCACTGTAAAAAAACAAACAAACATACGTTTACATTTTGACCACAAAAACATCAGTTGTGGTTGCCAGAAATTCACTGAAATCATATAGTGACAATGTTTCTAGTATTACTGGAATACACAGAAAGACCAAACACCATCAGGATAACAGGTGACATTAAAATAATGCAATAAACATAAACTAAATAACAGAAAATGTAACATGAAACACCCTAATGTACAGTACTGAAATTATTTATATCAAATAAATACCAGGGACGCCTGAGAATGTCATTTTACTGTTTTTCACTGTAAATTAGTATTTATATATACTGTATTTAGGGAATTGTGTGTATATATAAAGTCACAGTGAAAAACCTGTATTTTTTTTATATATATATATATATATATATATACATACATACATACATACATACAAACATACAAACAAACAAACAAACAAACAAACAAACAAACATACATACATACATACACTGATCAGGCATAACATTATGACCACTGACAGGTGAAGTGAATGACACTGATTATCTCTTCATCCCAGCACCTGTTTTTGGGTGGGATATATTAGGAAGCAAGTGAACATTTTATCCTCAAAGTTGATTTGTTAGAAGCAGGAAAAATGGGCAAGCATAAGGATTTGAGCGAGTTTGATAAGGGCCAAATTGTGATGGCTAGACGACTGGGTCAGAGCATCTCCAAAACTGCAGCTCTTGTGGGGTGTTCCCGGTCTGCAGTGGTCAGTATCAGGAAGGAACAGTGGTGAACCGGCGACAGGGTCATGGGTGGCCAAGGCTCATTGATGCACATGGGGAGCGAAGGCTGGCCCATGTGGTCCGATCAAACAGACGAGCTACTGTAGTTCAAATTGCTCAAGAAGTTAATGCTGGTTCTGATAGAAAGGTGTCACAATACACAATGCGTGGTCTGATGAATCACGTTTTCTTTTACATCACGTGGATGGCATTACATCATGACATCATGAGTGGCGAGTGGTCATTACGTGACCTCAGAAACATTCAAAATAGGGATGAGCAATGCCACTTGTTGTTTTCGTTTGATCTGAAGTAATGTCTAAAGTCCAATAAGGCCAATATCAGCTATTTGAATGAACATGAACATAAATGATCTGATAAGCATTATATAATATAATAATGATAGTTAATGTTTTATTGTAAGTGTCACTGATAAATTGTAGCTTCTTATATTAGGGGTCACTTGGTCTGTAAAACTTTTAAAACCAGCCTGAACTAGCAGACCCTTCTTATTCCATTCCTTTGACCTTTCTTATATTAATTTTGCAAAGAAGTGGATTTTATTAATCTAATTATATAGTAGTCGTGCAGTTTTTAATAAACCTTGTATCTGGGTGACGCTGCCTGCCATATGCTGAGACACAACTCTGTATCTCCTCTTTCAGCTTCATTCTCTTTGTCAGACACACAGCATTAACCTGGTTTGCTTGCAGTGTATTATAAGTAGGTCAAGCTTGAGGTCAAGTATTGCTGCATTTTGCTTTCAAATCATGCAGCGCTGTTCACTGGGATAAAAGCATGCCGGCATTTGTTGCCAGTGAAGAGACGGAATTTTATATTGAATGATTTAAATGAAATGTGATTCCTCTTGTTTATGGTTGAGGGAACATCATGCCCCACGTGTGCCCTTGTGTGTGTCATCCAGCCTGATTTTTGAGGTCCCACATTGGCTGTCTTAAAACAGTGAGCTGCTTTTCTAGAAAGCTTTTTTAGTTTCTGACATGATGGCAGTCTCAAATGTGTCATCTTTATTCAGTACTGAATAGTATCATTGGGATCAAAAGATCCATATCAGAACTGTAACCACCATGTGTCCTCCATGTATTCAGATTATTGGTCAATCTTTATGGGGTTTTCATTTACCAATTCTAAAACTTCACCCAAAACATGGATGCATGAAGTCTGTTCTTCTGCTTTAATTTCCAACATGTTTCTATTCTATTCTATTCTATTCTATTCTATTCTATTCTATTCTATTCTATTCTATTCTATTCTATTCTATTCATATGTAATATGTTATTCTATTTAATATTTTATTCTATTCTAATGTATTATAATTAATATTTTATTATTATATTGTATTAATTCTAATGTATTCTATTAAATATTTTATTCTAATATAATATATTATATTATAATTAATATTGTATTATATTATTATTAATATTATAATTAACATTTTATTATATTATAATTATATATTTTATTTTCTATTCTATTCTTTTTTTTTTAGGTTTATAATATATAAATAATCCTGCTATCAAAATTTGTCTAAATAAACCATTGATTAGTGTGATTTTAATTAATTATATTAATAATAAATAAATATTGTTAATAAATAAATTAAAAATATAATGGTGTATACACATTTAGCCTATAATATCATAAGAAAAATTATGTGGCTGTGTGCTGAATGTCGGACATGGCTAAATATCATGTTTTTGGTCATTTAAAATATAATAATAAACAATACTTTTTTACTTCAATTATTTTACACTTAATACCCCTCTAATCTTGAATATTTGATCATTGTTATTTATGTTCTATATAGTTCAATATCAATTATTTAATCCAGTATTTGTGCTTCATCTTTTTTGTGCTTAATAGAGTATAGATTTTATTTCAGAGTAAGTTTTGCACACTTTGTGGCTAGATTTCTGGCCAAAACCCCCTTGAAAGAATTTTAGCTTCTGTTTATTTTTTTCCATTTTTCCAGTACCCACGCATGACTTGCGTAGTCTTGCTTTTGTTGCATGTACACGATGAATGAGTCAATGTACCGGAGTCGTGGCCAGTCATTAAGTATAAACACGAGGCTTGTGAGACCGCGCCTCTGAAATAACACCACAATCACTCTCTACTAAATGCATTCAGAAATCTCTCACTCTCATACTTCCTGTACATTTTAAATGTGCTCACTGCTGCTGAAGCAAGCTCCTTCTGAAGGTTTTGCTTATTAGCAGGAAAGAGCTTACCTTTCATTTTTACGCTCTGATCACCCTGGGTATTACCATCTGCAAATTAGATGAATACATTCATGTTAGGAGTTGCTTCCATTGGGTTGTATTGTTAGAGAGTAGGTCTTATGAACTGGTTTATGTGTCCATAAAAGCAAACACACATATACACATGCTCAAATGCTTTTTATTTGAAGGCTGTACTGAAAAGTAATGCCATCAAAAATCAATCTTACATTTTTAGTGCACTTAATAGATAAAGCTCAATAGTCTATCTCACTCACAGCGCTCGTCTATAGTGTAGCTATATAGCAGCGGTCAGCCTCACTGAGTTAATGTAGCCGCTCATCTCTCGTTCTACTTTCCAAACAGCCTGTGCATCTGGGAGCTGCTCTATATATTATTATTGGGCTCCATGTTTTATTATTGTAAACCCTCCAGTGAGCCAATGGCAGGCCAACCTCCTTCCTCATGTCTGCCACTAACTGCCCACAGTTTATATCTTATATGTGACCGCCGTCATATCCTGGTTTGTAATGTATATTCTGTATGATGCATTTATTTTTCTTCATTTAGCTCAACAGTTTAGCTCATTTTATGGAGTCAAAACTGAATACCAATATATGGCATCTATTTATGACTCACTAAGCATGTAAAAAGCTTTTCACACCAACTACCCATGATGTGTGACGTTTCAGTGGCAGTGAGATCCTGCCCAGTTCAATTACAATTCATCATCTTTGCAAGCCACACAGGCAGACCAGCTATCAATGACTCTGGCATTTCACAGCAAGCATTACATAACAGCCTAAAACATCATAGTCAGTGTCATGTTTCACATAATCTGGCATAAGATTAAAATGTTTGTCGCGCTATACACAAATAAATTATGACAGCACCATTTGTGTCTCTTAGATGAGTCATAAACTGATAGCTTTGATACCTTATGTATTTGCAAAATTGGTCTGTGCAATTATGTTGCAAGAAATTGGATGAAGGAAATGACTTGGGCTTATTTTTAGTTGCCGTTTGGCATTTACTGTATTCAGAGATCTCTGCACTAATTTTCTACATTTTTATGTGTTTATTTATTTATTTGAATATTTATTTGGTTTGTTTTTTATTTACTTGAATATAATTAATATAATATAATATATAGTGCTGTCAAAATTATTGCGTTAACGCATGCGATTCATTTTTTCAGTTTAACGTGTTAAAAATATTTAACGCAATTAAAGCAGCATCCATTTTTCTATCATCCTTTGGCTAGCGTTACATTATATGATCACGTATCTCTTATTCATGCAAATGCTTTTAAACAATTTAAGCACGACAAGACAAAAGAGAACGTGCTGTCTGTGAATGTCCTGTCTGTGTGACACACACACGACGCACAGAAAGATGCGTGCCAATATCGTGCACACAGACAAAGCACCAGAAACGAGTTCTCTTTCGCATTTGAATGAACAATAACACACACAATTATGCGAGTGACAGCGCGTCAGATCCGCGTCATGTTCGGCAGCGGCAGATCTTAAAGTGGCAGCAGCCTAATAAACCAGTTGTTGTGATGTCTGTCATTAATGTTAATCAAAGAACAAAGGTAACAGAGAAAATTGTAGCTTTAATAAGGATTAATATATATTTTATTTATTATTTATGCAGTGCAGACTTTATTCATTTTCTGTATATTTCCTACCTGTTAGACAGGCCACAGGTTTATTTTTTTGGGGGCTTTTTTTTTTTAGGCTTTATTTTTTTAAAGCCTAACAAATGTTGAAATTGATAGCTTTCCATTATACTGTAATGTTTAATGTCTATCATTAATGTTTAAAAAAAATGCATTTCATAGAGACATCAGTAGCAGTATTGTTATCAGTGATACTGGCTTTCATTTTAATAATAAGGGGGCATTTACACAACATGGTTTTCAACTAAAAAGGAAAAACTTTTTATGCATTTTGGCCATTCATTTACATGACAACGATGTTTTGGGGGCCTGAAAACGCAAGGTTTCAAAGTGCAAGTTTTTGAAAACGATACCGTTGTCTCCGGGCAAACTACAAAAATGCAAATGTGTGAAAACGGTGACGTCATGTTCATGCCTATTACATGTTTAGTCTATAGGCGTGTACTGTTTCTTTACAAAGTGACCGCCAACTACTGGCCTGACATGAATAATGCAGTGTTTTTTTAGTCTTTTAGGGGATCCGTGTGAACAGGGATCGTTTTGACAACATTGTCATCTGTACGCAAAACTTTTGAATACCGCAAAGGAAAAACTTTTCCATTTTTAGTACATCGTATACTCTAAGTTGTCTGAAAGTTCAAACAGCAAAAGATTTGTGCCTCTAATGCTATAAAAAACCACGCAATGAGAAACCACAGTGTAACGTAGTTGTGGAAAATCAAATGCCATAGCTCTTCCTTTCTCCTTCACAAAGCCTGAGCTGGGGAAGAGAGGTATACGCTTGGCATCTGAACAGATGGCACTGCCATGTTAAGAGAAGTGCCCCCAATCCGACTGTGGCTCAGAAAAACTAATTATGCGCGCGTCAAAGGAAGCAAAGCAGCAATGCTGTGGCATTTAGACATCACAAGCGCATACAATAGCCCCGTTTATCCTCTCCGCTTAAGCGCAGAGATGATTCTGCAATTAAAATGTTACTCATTAAACAGAGGAAAAAATTAAACTGTTGTTAAGTCTTTTTAATTTGCCAAACCTGTTCCTTGTCTTTCATGTGATTTCAGCGCTGTTGACGGACCACCCCGGGGGAGGAGGGGTCAGTCGTGCTAAAAGAAAAATTAAATCAAGAGGTTAAAAAAAATAGATAAACAAAAGAGTTTCGATGAATAATTTTAAAAAGCAACAGGGGACAGTAGTCAGGGGCAAGGTTATGGTGATTACCTGAAATTAATTTCTAATGCGTTTATGCTGTGGATTTTAATGTGCAAATGCCAAATTTAGTCTCTCGTATGGTCGTGTGGTGATTACAGAATGCAATTAGAGTGGATAAAGGCAGGTGATGGCAGAGTAATTATCCTCTAACTAAATTAGCGTGGCGGCAGCATGCAGGAAGAAAACTGAAAAAGAGTAGCTTGCATACACATCAGCCACATCATTCTTTACATCCAGTTCCCACATGTATTATTGTATTATCTGACACGTATATTACCAAAAACTGCAACGTTTTATATATGTGACCCTGGACCACAAAACCAGTCATAAGTCATATTTGTGGCAATAGCCAACAATACATTGTATGGGTCAAAATTATCGATTTTTCTTTTATGCCAAAAATCATTAGGATATTAAATAAAGATCATGTTCCATGAAGATATTTTGTAAATTTCCTACCGTAAATATATAAAAAATTTACTATTAGTAGTAATATGCATTGCTAAGGACTTCATTTGGACAACTTTAAAGGAGATTTTCTCAATATTTAGATTTTTTTTTGCACCCTCAGATTCCAGATTTTCAAATAGTTGTATCTCGGCCAAATATTGTCCTATCCTAAAAAATTATGACTGGTTTTGTGGTCCAGGGTCACATATATCATTTGTGTATAGAAAGACAAGGACAATTTTATCTTTTGTTTGTTTGTTTGTTTGGTTTTATATTATATAATACACCGATGGTGACAGGTGAAGTGAATAACACTGATTATCTCTTCATCACAGCACCTGTTAGTGGGTGGGATATATTAGGCAGCAAGCGAACATTTTGTCCTCAGAGTTGATGTGTTAGGAGCAGGAAAAATGAGCAAGCGTAAGGATTTGACAAGGGCCAAATTGTGATGGCTAGACGACTGGGTTCCCGGTCTGCAGTGGTCAGTATCTATCAAAAGTGGTCCAAGGAAGGAACAGTGGTGAACCGGTGACAGGGTCATGGGCGGCCAAGGCTCATTGATGCACGTGGGGAGCAAAGGCTCCCCAAGTGGTCCCGTGTGGTCCGATCAAGCAGACGAGCTACTGTGGCTCATATTGCTCAAGAAGCTAATGCTGGTTTTGATAGAAAGGTGTCAGAATACACAGTGCATCGCAGTTTGTTGCGTATGGGGCTGCATAGCCACAGACCAGTCAGGGTGCCCATGCTGACCCGTCCACCGCCGAAAGCGCCAACAGTGGGCACGTGAGCATCAGAACTGGACCAAGGAGCAATGAAAGAAGGTGGCCTGGTCTGATGAATCACGTTTTCTTTTACATCACGTGGATGGCCGGATGCGTGTGCGTCGCTTACCTGGGGAACAAATGGCACCAGGATGCACTATGGGAAGAAGGCTAGGGTTATGGTAAACCCTTTGTTATGGCAATATCCAATGCACAAATATCACAAAGATGGCAATATCCAAAATCCTTGTCCTTGTGGGGTCAATTGTTTTGTCCCCATGAGGAAAACAGCTTATAAATTATACTATGTGATGTTTTTTGAAAATCTAAAAATGCAGTTTTCTGTGATGGGTAGGTTTAGGGTTAGGGGATAGAACATACAGTTTGTACAGTATAAAAATCACGTTTATGGAAAGTCCCCATAAAATTGTGTGTTTGTATGTATATGAGAAATAAATACATTTGTCCCAAAGTCTTATTGACTTTAGTTTCCTTGTCACGTGTGTGAGTACTGTGCTGTTGGCTTTATGGTAAACATGCTGTGGCTTTTGTTCAGTGCTCTGTCATCAGGAGCTGGTATGAAGCTTTCACGTGAACCGTCTGTGTGATAAACTGGACAAATTTGTGTCTGGTTTTGTTCCATAGACTGTGTGTGCACAGTGCAAGGCCCAAGGCCAGAGGAAACAACAAACACGTCTGTTTTCTACCCTCTCCCTCTCTCCCGCTCTCTCTCATCAGCCCATCTGTCTACCTTTGTCAGTGTGTGTGAGAGTGTGTGTGCCGTGCAGTTGGAGGTGACTGCCAGACAGAGGGGCGGCAGGTGTGCAAGCAGAGCTCTAATACACACACACACACACACACACACACACACACACACACACACACACACACACACACACACACACACACACACACACACACACACACACACACACACACACACACACCCCAGACAGAAACACCTCATTGTCTAGAAGTGTTCTGTTTCCTCTACCCCTCACATATGTCAGGTTTCCTGGCTTAAGCCACCCTAAACAAAAAAACAAAAACACCATATTTAAGATCAGACCATTTTTTTAAAAGTTTCCATTGCATTCTTTGAAAACGTGACCTGCATTTTACTATCAGTTGCATGGGGGGGGTAAAAATGAAAGATAAATAGTTTATGGGTGTGTAGAGTTCTACACATTTTTCACCAATGTAAATTGTAACAACAGCAAATGTGCAGATTTTTTTTTCTTTTTGATTTGTCATGATAAATGTAAAAAATATGTTTATAATGTCATTCTCACCACAACTTTATATATTGTGTCTAATATTCTGTGGTGGAAGTGACATTAGAAACATTTTTTTCATAGCTAGCATTTTATGTGTCCTAAATACACACAATTGATGTTATTTTAATACTTGTTGCAAGTTTTCACAATTGATTTTTAAATATTTTTCTGATTTTCTTCATGTCATCTCAAACGCTATTCACTGACACTGTTGTCTCATTTGTAACTTTTATAAAACCATTAGGGACAAAAATGTTGGTTGCGGAAGTTTTAAAAAAAATTGTTTATGATTATTTCTCTCTGTTTATTTCATAATTTTAAAAAAAAATGTTCCCCTATTTGTTTAATAACTTTAATAAGTCTTTAGTTCTCTCACTTCCGTGGCGTTCTTTGAACCCAAAGACGTTTTTAGCTTTTTGGGTAGTCTTAGCTGAAAACCTCTGTCAAAGTGGAAAATTGACTTAAATTCTTTCAGTTCAAAATTGGGTTTAACATGGCTCTGAACTTGGCCTGAGGTGTCTTGGGACATAGCAGAATGTTTTTTGCTTTCAAGCCAAGTCGCCTTTATTTATATAGCGCTTTATACAATACAGATTGTTTCAAAGAAGCTTTACAGTGATAACAGGAAAATTATGCATTTCAGCTGTTGTTCAGTTCCATTGTAAAGATCATTAATTATTAAATTAGTTAATTTCATCTATAAAGCAGTTCCTCAAAAAATCATGTCATTGTCTCAGTTCAGTTCTCATACAGCAGCATTAGTACAGTCATATCAGTAATATTGTTGAATATTAAGTGTCCCCAACTAAGCAAGCCAGAGGCAACAGAGGCAAGGAACCCAAACTCCATCAGATGACAGAATGGAGGGAGGGGGTTGGGTGATTAGCATTGTAGCATTTCTGAAATTGCTGTGTTTTTTCTTTCCATCAGTCTATTTTGAGTCTCGGAAGAAGATGCTGTAGAGGTGGAAAATGTTTTGGTGCTCTTAATATAGACCCTTTTCACATTTCCGGGTTTCTCAGAAGCAGAAGTTGTCATAGTTGGGTTAACTTTTATAGCAGTGAATAAGAGTATACATTAAATATATTTTTTGTGCCCCCATTTGCTCAAATAGCAAAAGAAAAACTCCACAATAGTGATTTCACAACTTTCAAAAAGAGGGAAAAAATAGAGTGAGATTGATAACGACAGTGAAAAGAAAGAAATATGTTAATTTTACCATCACTCCCATAGACGCTGTGTTAGAAACACCCTCACAGCAGCATTAACTTGTTTTTTGTAATTTGATGCAAAAGTAATATAATACAAAGTATTAGTGTTATAAATGTACATACATTTAAAAAAAAAAAAAATGAAAATACAAAAAACTTTGCAGGATTTACGATATTGATGACCATTAAAATGCGTCATCACAGTCTGTGAAAAGGGTCCATTGGCCTATACAGAAGAAAGTGCAAAATAAGGATGCAGAAACTACAACTGATGTAACACTGGCAACCCAAGACGCCCAAGGCTCCAGGCTGCTTGCTCTGCCTCTCCAAGCCAAGCTATGAAGTGGAAAGAGGAAGCTAATGAGGTGTGCTACATAGCAAACATCTGCTCGCCCAATACATCACAGTAATTTGATGCCAGAGACATTCATTCAAACAACATTTGCTTGGCAGGCTGGGACTGATCATATGGAAGACGTATGATTCTGTAATGAAGGTGTGTCTTTAAAGGTGAAGTGCATACTTTTTAAGTGTTAAAATAATTCTTATAACAGCTTAATTGACTCAACTAATGGTGTGCAGCAGTCAGGATCCAGAAGTAAAAATCTCTTTCTCCATATAGGTGAATTGATTTCAACTTCTTTTTTAAATAATCATGTTTAACAGTAGAATTCCTGGTGAAAAAACGACATTACCTATGATTCTGCAAAGAAATATTCACCTGTCAGAGAATCACAACAAGCAAAGTAACTTCCGGAAGTAAAAACTAATTTTCTCTGAAGGAAAATTGATTTTGACTATAACTTATAAACAGTGTTATAACGCATTACAAGTAACTGAGTTACATAATCAGATTACTTTTTTCAAGTAACTAGTAAAATAACACATTACTTTTTCAAGTAAGTTACGCAAGTTACTTTGTTTTCCCATTTATTGAATGATACCTCTCTTGTCCTCATGTTGAGAAAAATCGTAAGTGCAGAGGCGTTGTGTGTAAACATGATGGTTGTAGTTCTAGACTAGACTGATGTTTCTTAAAGCGAAATGCTATTAGAAGTACATAGGATTATACTTCTTTAGTTCACATAGAAGTAGAAGGAGGTTTGGGATCCTTGTTTGCATTCAGTGTATTTTTAAAATAATCATGTTCAACAGCAGAATTTTTGGTGAAAAACTAAATTACCCTTGATGCTGTACAGAAGATCGTGCCAGAAGAGCTCTGCAGGGAACGCCACTGAATCACCGTGAATGATGTAATCGAGCCTTATAATGCTTTAACGAAGACTTTTAAAAAATCCATATGGGAAAAATTTATGGAAAAAATACTTCTGGAACCAATGCCTAAAAAAAGTGGGCGGGCACTAATGCACTCTATTGTGCAAAAGAAAACTTTAGCACCCGCCCACTCCCATGAAACACTGTGAATGACGTAGAGTTAGTTTTTTTTTTTTTTTCAAATACTATGTTTGGTTTATGGCTAATAACTCTTTAATGAAGAAATACTACCAAGACTGCTGAAAAAGTGGGTAGAATAAGTTTGGGCGTGACTAAGGAAATAATAAAAAATTTAGTTTTATCCCATATAATGTCTTCTATCAAAGATTAGAACTTTGCAAACAAGGAGACAACAGTGTCTGTGAAAAGCTTGAGTTGAAATCTGAAGCATTTGATGTGTGATGAAAACAAAGAAAAAGTGCTCATTGCAATAGACACACACTCATAGTGTTTGAAGTATCTGGAAGAAGCAGAATTTTCCAAAGAGCCATAAACTATAAAGCCCTAGTGCAACGGAATGATGAAAACTGAACGAGTACAGCAGCTTATTTGGAGTGAGAGATGGAGAAGAAGAGATAGAAATAGATTGGGTGACAGAAACAGGAAGAGAGGTAGAGAATGAAAGCGAGGCAGAGGAGTAAATTGCTGTTCGAATGGGGGGAGAGAGGCCCACTCCTCTGACTCCTACAGAAGCTGAATTGTGTATAAAGTCTGTCTGCAGGAGGTGATTAACGTATGACAGGAGAGCGATACCCTCTCTCTTACTCACAGACTGAGGGGGTCTGGTGAGGCCTGGAGAGCCGAGGCTGGCATCCCCAATATGTCATGTGCTTAATGAAGACGTCCCTGAGGCCTCGTGCCTTAAACACTCACCAACACTCACTTGCCAAAATGCCTCCATACTTATCACCTCACACAGCTAGGCATGTACAGTAGAAGTTAATGATCCAATCCATAGTATTTGCTATTGAAAAGTTTGAGCGGAACATTCTGACGGGACATCCATATATATGGATGTTTAATAAGGAGCATTTTACCAGAAAAATATATATAATTTATAATGAAACAATTATTATTATATAAATGTTTTGATTGAATATAAATATATAATTGCTTGTAGGTTATAGTTTTCTTAACAGTAATGAACATGATTTGCTACTTGGTATTCAAATGTAGGTGGTATCTGGGGGAGATACATTCTCATTCTAGAGAGCATATAATTGGACAAAAAATGAACACGCCCCTGAGTTCAGGTTGAGTCATTAATGATTTTATTCATTCAGTGTACGTTTAAATATAAATGTGTATATCTGCTAAACTTAATTTTGTCATCTTTTAGGTGTATGCTAGCACAGACAACATCTGACTTAAAGATGAAAAATGAAAATTCTGGCATAATTTACTCACCCTCAAGTTGTTTCAAACCTGCATGAATTTCTTTCTTCTGCTGATATTTTGAAGAATATGGGTAACCAAATAGTTGCATTGAATTCCATAGTATGGGGAAAAAAATAGTCAATGGGGTCCATCAACTGTTTGGTTACCGACATTTTTCAAAGTATCTTCTTTTGTGTTCAGCAGAAGAAAGAAATTCATACAGGTTTGGAACGACTTGAGGGTGAGTAAATGATGGCAGATTTTTTGGGGGGTTAACTATCCCTTTAAGGCCTGTTCAAACTAAGATCAATAACTATAAAGATAACTAAATAACTACATTGAACAAAATTATAAACGCAACACTTTTGTTTTTGCCCCTATTTTTCATGAGCTGAACTCAAAGATCTAAGACTTTTTCTATGTACACAAAAGGCCTATTTCTCTCAAATATTGTTCACAAATCTGTCTAAATCTGTGTTAGTGAGCACTTCTCCTTTGCCGAGGTAATCCATCCACCTCACAGATGTGGCATATCAAGATACTGATTAGACAGCATGATTATTGCACAGGTGTGCCTTAGGCTGGCCACAATAAAAGGCCAGTGCAACACATCTCCTTCGCATAGAGTTGATCAGGTTGTTGATTGTGGCCGATGAGGACGACGAGCATGCAGATGAGCTTCCCTGAGACGGTTTCTGACAGTTTTCTGACAGAAATTCTTTGGTTATGCAAACCGATTGTTGCAGCATGATAATGCACGGCCCCATGTTGCAAGGATCTGTACACAATTCCTGGAAGCTGAAAACATCCCAGTTCTTGCATGGCCAGCATACTCACCGGACATGTCACCCATTGAGCATGTTTGGGATGCTCTGGATCAGCGTATACGACAGCGTGTTCCAGTTCCTGCCAATATCCAGCAACTTCGCACAGCCATTGAAGAGGAGTGGACCAACATTCCACAGGCCACAATCAACATGGATGGACATGGATGGATTATCTCGGCAAAGGAGAAGTGCTCACTAACACAGATTTGTGAACAATATTTGAGAGAAATAGGCCTTTTGTGTACATAGAAAAAGTCTTAGATCTTTGAGTTCAGCTCATGAAAAATGGGGGCAAAAACAAAAGTGTTGCATTTATAATTTTGTTCAGTGTATATTAGCATCCATACCAACAGATGATAACGTTCTGTTTATTATAAGCGCATGTACAGTTATGACGTCTGCTGCTTTAAATGCTCAAGCTCTTTAAACCTGGGTGGATTCTTATTGGCTGTTAATGTTTCTATCATTAATCAGCTGGAAAAAAAATTCTGAAAGTGATACTAATTATATCGTTTCGCTGTGTCATTGGTGTAATGTGGACTTCCCTATTCTCATTCAATTAGAATAACTATAAAGTTTTAATAATCATAGTTATTGTTATAATTATCATCTTTGGTATGATAGGCCTTTAAATCCACAAAACTATGGTTTAATTAGAGTCTTTAACTGAAATAAAAGGGTCATCTCTGCAGAGTTTTAATTCCACAATGTAGCATGGCCCTCTGTTTAAATGTTCTGACAATCAAATCAGATCACCATTATTTTGGGTTTCCCGAAAATGCCTCTGATTTAAGAGACAACGCTTCCAGGGTCTTTGTGTGTTGATTAGAGTGTCATGTAGAAAGGAAATGAACCCTGCTTTGTTGCAAATGAGTTACAGAGTTATGGAGCAGCTGATTTGAAACAAAAAGTAGATGTACAATGAAATTTTATTTGTTGTAATTGTAACTTTATCTCATAATTGTGATATAACTGCAACTTAATATCTCAGTGTGACTATTTTTCAGGATAGTAATACCAGTAATTTTTGACCTTGTGGGGACATTTTTCTGGTCCCCATGAGGAAAACAACTTATAAATCATATGAAATTATGTTTTTTGAAAATGTCAAAATGCATACATTTTTCCATGATGGGTAGGTTAAGGGGTAGGGTTATGGGACAGAATATACAGTTTATGTCTATGAAACGTCCCCATAAAACATGGAAACCCAGCATGTGTGTGTGTGTGTGTACAGGTTTATATTACAAAGATAGCGAAACCGAGTGTGTGTTTGTGTTCTAACAGCTCAAGCAAAGGTAAAAGATTCACATTCACACACTTGATAGAGCAGTCATGCCATTATGGAGGTGTGTGTGTGTGTGTGTAAGATAGATAGGGAGAGAGAGAGAGAGAGAGAGAAAGAAAGAGAGAGAGAGAGAGAGAGAGAGAGAGAGAGAGAGAGAGAGAGAGAGAGAGAGAGAGAGAGAGAGAGAGAGAGAGAGAGAGAGAGAGAGAGAGAGAGAGAATTTTATAACACCTTTATTAAATACAAAATTCTAAAAAACATTACAAAAACCTCATTAGATTATCCCATAATCTCGGCAAAAGACAATACATCATCAACCCAACACAGCAAGTTTTCTACACTCCAAATGTCTTCAAACTTTTCCACCTTCTTCATAGATAAATAAAAAATAAAATCATGCCTTACTCTTGCTTTTATAAGCCCTTTAAAACACAAATCAACTACACAATTTGAGTCAAAAAGAATCTTGTATCTTCTACTAACATATATATATAGCCATTTTTGCTTGTCCTAAAATGAAGTTTAACAACCGTCCTTTCCTCTTTTTGTTTTTATAATATTTAAACCCAAAAATAAACAGAGTCATTGTAAACCTCTCATTGACAAAAGAAAATAAATTTTCCAATAAAACAAAAAGAGATCTCAGTCTCTCACAATGCATAAAACAGTGAAAAATTGTTTCTCTTTCAATACAAAAAGGGCATTTATCTTGCACAGTTGGATTCAAAATTGAAATAAAAGCATTGACTGCAATGATGCCATGTAATACACGCCACTGAAGGTCTCCTACTTTTTTAGTCAATGCTGGCTTATAAAATGAACCCCAAAAAGGTTTAATATCATCCTCAACATTTAAATGGTCTCTCCATGACGTACCCACACGTTGTAGTTTGTCCTTATTTATCACTTTTACACACACTTGATATAAACTCATGCTCCCATTGAATCAAAGACAATGTCTCTTAAAATCTTTGAGGTAGCTGAAGAATTCTCCATTTCTAAAACAGTCTTAGGTATCACCATACTTGGAAAACGATCCATTGCATTTGGGACAGTTTGTAATGATAAAAACGTCCAGTCTCCTTTATTTAGTCTCTCTTGAAATGTTTTTAACAAAAGATGAACTGTGCTTTCTGTGCAAATGCAGTAGTATTGTCCAGAGTCTTACCAGCCACTTCCATTAGGCTCTTCATTTTCACAATCTCAGCATTTGTCAAAAACTACTTTAACCAAGGTTACATAAATCGCCACATAAATCCAAACGTGCACCATTAATCAGAGGTTCTTCTAAAAACCATTGTAAAGACTTATAGGTCAAGGACCTTCTGGCTTGCACAAAAACCCAAGCTTTTCTCACACTTTCATAAAAAGGAGAAATAAACCTCAAATCAAATTTAGTGCAGTCCATCCAAAAGAGATTTTTCCTAAAACCCCACCCTCCAACCTTACTTAGAAGGCAAAAAGTTAATCCAGTCCACGATACATTTGGTTTATATAAAAATTTCTGAACAAATTGTAGCCTAAAAGCTGCTTTTCTACTCTTGAGGTCTACAATGCCTTGACCACCTTCTTCCTTTGGAAGATACAACACAGCCCTAGGTACCCAGTGCAATTCATCCCAAAAAAATTAACCATTTTGACTTGTATATTTTCAAGAATCCCAACAGGAGGCTCTAAAACATATAATCTGTGCCATAACGAGGATGCTACCAGATTGTTAATAATTGATAATAA
This sequence comes from Coreius guichenoti, assembly GCA_039654105.1. NCBI lineage: Eukaryota > Metazoa > Chordata > Actinopteri > Cypriniformes > Gobionidae > Coreius > Coreius guichenoti. The sequence continues at coordinate 14,444,705 of CM077182.1, read as the reverse complement.
TTGAATAATAATAATTGAGCCCTTCCCCTGAAAGACATTTTAGGCAATAGCCATTTCTAACTTTCTAATCTTGCCTCAACCTTTTCACACACATTCTCCCAATTTTTCTTTTTAGTTGATTCATCAACTAGGAAGATTCCAAGGTATTTTAAACCGCACTGTGACCAGCTCATTCCACCTGGCAAAACCATTTTTTCCTCTTTCCATTGTCCAAATAAGTATGCTGCACTTTTGGCCCAACTTACTTTTGCAGAAGAAAATTTTCCGTAACTATCAACAATACCAGCAAGCTTATTAATATCATTCTGCCCACTAATCAAAATCATTATATCATCAGCATATGCTGACAGTTTTATCTGTGGAAGGAAATTTTCACATTTAAAAACATCTAACTCCATTCTGATTTTATTTAACATTGGTTCTAAAGCTATTGAATACAGCATGCCTGACAAGGCACAACCTTGTCTTACACCTCTTTGAATTTTAAAAGGACTACATAAGCCACCATTGACTACAATAGAGCACTTTAATCATATCAATAAACTCAGGTGGGAAACCAAATGCCTCAAGAGTATACCATAAAAACTGATGTTCCACCTGGTCAAAGGCCTTTTCCTGGTCCAAAGATATTAGACCAACCTTTTGATCAAAGAGTCTAGAGACTTCAAAAACATCCTGAATTAAAGATATATTGTCCACTATCGATCTGTTGGGTACACAATAGGAGTGATCTATATGGATAACCTGTCCCAACACCTCTTTCAGTCTGTTGGCCAAAGTTTTTGACAGAATCTTGTAGTCGGTGCATAACAAAGACACTGGTCTCCAGTTCTTAACCTCTTTGAGGTCACCTTTCTTTGGGAGCAGAGTTAAGACTGCTCTCCTACAGCTTATTGGCAGTCGCCCTTCAGACAGACTGCTACTAAACACTTCAAGCAAGTCTTCTCCCAGAAAGTACTAGTATGTCTTATAAAATTCCACAGGCAGCCCATCTAAACCTGGTGCTTTGCCATTTTTCATGCTTTGTAGTGCCTTAAACAGTTCATCCACTGTCAAAAGATGCACCAGACCAGCACACGACTCCTCAGTCACCTGTGGAAGATCTGAAAGGAACTGATTTGTTGACTGGTCCTCCACACATTTACAGGCATACAGCTCCTTGTAGAAGCTAACAGCCCTTTTTCAAATATCAGAGTCCCTAGTCAGATCTTTCCCATCCACAGACCGTAAACATTGAATACTCTTTCTTTGGCCATTTTTCTTCTCCAGACTAAAGAAGAATTTGGACGGTGCATCCATTTCAGTAATACTCTGAAATCTGGACCTAACCAAAGCCCCTTGAGCTCTAGTATCCAACAGATCACCTAGTGCAACTTTTTTATCCCTAAGAGTATGAATTTGGCCTTGATCTCTATGGGCTCCACACAACACTTGGAGCTCCACAATATCCATCTCCAACTTTCTAATATTTTGAATAGTGTCCGCAGTGACATTAGAAGTATACTGATTACATAGTTTTTGTATCTTTAACTTTCCAATGTCCCACCATTGCTGTATTGAAGTAAAATTAGGCTTTTGGGTTCTCCATCCCATCCAAAAGAAAAGTAAACATTTTCCAAAAGCAGCATCCTCAAGTAAAGCATTATTAAAATGCCAATATGCACTCTTATGCTTAACAGATTTAATGAACACACAAGCTTCCACCATTGAGTGGTCAGAAAAACCAACAGGACTAATACAACAAGACTTAAAACACTGTACTTGATGTTTAAAACAATAAAAATAATCCAATCGCGCTAACGAAATACAATTATCTTTCACATGAGCCCAAGTGTATTGTTTATCTTTAAAATGAAAATTCCTCCAAACATCACAAAGTTGGTAGGTTTTAATGATGCTTAACAATTTACATCTTGAAGCCATGTGAGGTTCGTTATGATTTCGGTCATGCAATTAAAGTCACCAGCAAGTATTAAAAAGTTTTCCATATCACACTGTTTAAGATTTTCACATAATGTTTCCAAAAACAACATTCTTTCAATAGGTTTAACAGGAGCATAGACATTAACCAAATCCATTGTGATATTTTTTTCAAAACTTGCTGTTAACTTAAGGACTCTACCTTCAATTATTTCAAACTCATCACAAGACATTGGCAGAAAATGTTTTGAAAACAAAACCACTACCCCAGAACTAAGAGCAGTCTTATGACTGAAACAGATCTTTCCCTCCCAATCTTTCAGCCAGTCAACTTCATTTTCTTTTGTACTATGAGTCTCTTGTAAAAACATAATGTCTATATTTTTAAGTTTGATTAATTCATAAAGCTGCATCCGTTTTTTAGCATCCCTCATCCCATTATTAACATCCTCATTAACATTCAGGGAAGCAATTTTAAAAGTGCTCATTATGAGGGAAGAGAGCAGCAAAATAAACAAAACGCATATCATTGCATTATGCTTGTGACTCATTCTGCGTTGTCTGGTTCCGCACTTTTTGCACCATTTTCTTTAATCTATACACCTCTGTATTCAACAGACACTCATCACCCTTTTGTTTCATTAGAATTTTTGCTGAATCCATAAACATAGAGAGATCTGGAAAACAATCTGTCACCTCAACATTTCTCATTCCTTTTGTACGTTGTAAGAAACTCTTCATTCGTTCTAAACTGTATAGCCACTGCAATCTTGTCTCACATTATCCTCCACAGAGGCCTCAGACACCTCTTGCTTGCTTCCTGAATCAGATATATCAGAAATTTGCGTATTGTCATCATCTTGCATCTTTTTCTTAGACTTTTCAGCTACTTCACAGGAATTAGATTTTCTTTTCACTGCTGGCACTTTAAAAATACTCTGCTCTTCATTAAAGATTTCATTCTCCACTTCATCAAGCTCAATATCCATCGTCTCATCACTTCTCAGGTTTCCCTTTTTACTCCCCTTACTTCCACTGTCCTCTTTCTCCACATTTACATTCGTTTCTGGCATTTCATCAGCTTCCCTATCTTTTCCCCCATCAGTTCCTTGGTTCAAATTTTGACTTTAGCCATTTTCATCTGCAGAGTTTGCTAAATTTACTTTTGCAGGGCAAGAATGAACTAAATGCCCTTCCTTTCCACATCCAAAGCACTTCATGTTTTCAGTCTTAGCAAAAATAACAATCAAAGCTATCAACTTTAAACTTGAAAGCAACATTTATTTCCTCAATATCAGTTTTCAATATCATGTAAACAAACCTACGGAAAGAAACCACATGCTTTAACAGTGGAGACTTGCAACCCAGCGGATTTTTTTTATTGCAGACGCGAACTGTCCGTATCTAGATAGTTCACGTTGCAACGCTTCATCACTAATGAACGGGGGCACATTCGATAACAAAACTTTCCTTGCTGGATTAACAAGTGGAAAAATCTTAACGAAACGTTCGCTGAGCACTATGCCGCTTTCTACAATGTCATTAACTTTCTCAACTTTGTCCAAGAACAAAACAACAGCACCGTTCATCCTAGACGCTGATCGGATGCTATTGTGACCCACCACCTCTCCAACCGCTAAAACATCTTCCTCGACCGGGCACTCAGCACCGACCGGCAACTTAAACCCGTGCCGCCGGGTGAGTTGCTTAAAACTAGCCTTCTCCGCCATCGTCATAGCCGCCAGCTAAAAAGCTGGCCGACACGACCCCCTAAAACGCTAGTACTACTTTCAGTGCTTTGTGACAGTCCTCAGAAAAGGGTGATGTAAAACCGTGAGAGAAAAAAGCACATTTAAAACTGACAGACCTTTAGATGAAAAGGAAAAACCGCAACCACTCTCCGATTCACAGAGAGAGAGAGAGAGAGGGAGAGAGAGGTTTTGAGCCTTATACTCCATGAGAGTTTCTTCTGCTTAGGCCCAAACATCTGATTCACACAATCACAAATATTCTAAGCTGCTAATGAGCTCAGATACACACTGTGTGTTTGTGTACACTGTGATTACCTTGATGTGTGTGGGAAGATGTGAGATTACTCCTTCCTTTTAAGCTAAATTTGCCCTCTCATCCCCTCCAGCGATAACACTGGTTTCATTATGTAATTAACACTGTTGACACTCACACCAGCTCAACAGCCACTAAACCCATATCAACTACACTGTCCAAAGTGAGTCATATGTGCATTGTCCTAGATGTGTAAGGAAGATCAGGTCATGCCTTTTGTCCAAGTCCATCAGAAAGTTAGTCTGGTTTTATGTGTCTGGTGTTAATCTGTGTTTATCTCTTTCCCCTTCTAGGTAACTGAGCACTCATCACTTTTTTCATGTATGAGTGCGTGTTTGCAAAATGCAGGTATGTTTTTCCAGGTATCCAAGTACTTGGCGGTGGGGTCAAGCAGTTCAGGGTGAGTGGGGAATGATGGGATGTGGAGAGCAGTCACAGATATCTGACTCTGCATTTTCAGTGGCTGCTGATAGCAGTTTAAAGGCTTATACTGTAATAAGGAGCCCTTGAGGTTGGTTAATCATGCTTTGATTTGGACTTTGACATTTTTTGAAGAGTACACTTGAACAAGTGTGTGTGTGTGTGTGTGTATATATATATATATATATATATATATAGCAGATTTATTCCACCAAGACCAAACATATCAACATTGTCATATCCATTACAATGCCAAACACTCTGAAAGTTATGAGAGAATTGCTTCCCTTATTTAGCCTCTTTTTTCACTAATGTAATGAAAACAAAGGCAATATCTAATAAAGACTCAGACTCCATTGTACCTCAAGATGGCATTATTTATACTATTCCTGTCAACTCTACACCATTGCAGTTCATCTGTAGGGATTCATTTTATGTAGGTGAGTGTGTGTGTGTGTGTGTGTGTGTGTGTGTGTGTGTGTGACATTTGAGGCCCCACTGATTTACATATTAGAGTCGCATAGGCTCGATTGCTGCTTTATTTTTGCACTCTGCTACATAGTGAAGTCACATGCTTCAGTAGAGTGTGTAAAATGCCCCTAATTTACATTGCTTTATTTCATAGAAAATTCTCTACATGCATGCATAATGGAAGATGATTATCCGATCTGATTCCCTACATATTTCAGATGCACTGGTTTAAAAATAGCACCAATGTCTTTCTGTGTGCATTTAGCTCAGCATGGCTCACACTCTCTCTCTCTCTCTCTCTCTTTCTCTCTCTCTCTCTCTCTCTCTCTCTCTCTCTCTCTCTCTCTCTCTCTCTCTCTCTCTCTCTCTCTCTCTCTCTCTCTCTCTCTCTCTCTCTCTCTCTCTCTCTCTCATCTTGTAATCTCTCTTTTCTCTCTCTCTCTTTTGATTCCTCTGCTGTCACCTCCCACTTTCTCGTAACACTTCTGACTAGATGATGATTGAATAGCTTGGAAAAAAGAATAGGTGGGTCAGTCTATGAAATTATGTCTTTTTCATTTTGAAATGATTAGGTAAATTTATGTAGGATTTTAAACACCTTATCAGACAAAAAACAGAACCTAGTGAGCTGCAATTTTGCTTGTGCTCAAGTTATAATGCTACAATATGATTATCATTATTTTTTTTTTAAAAATCAGTTGTTTACTGTACAAAATCATTGTAACAGGGTTGAGAGGTAAAGACCGTCCCTTACTTAAAAAATAAAAAAATAAAAAAGAGGAGACGCCAACAAGATATTATTCTAGAAATGTCAGATTTATTTGGGATTATAATCTGGGGGCACAATTTTTAATAAATATTTTAATACATATAAACACTTTCCTACACCTCTCACAGCTTGAACTCTTAAAGAAATCCACAGCATCTTTCACTTTGAAGTGTTTCGGAGTTTCGGATTATTGGAGTCTCTCTCTCTCTCTCTCTCTCTCTCTCTCTCTCTCTCTCTCTCTCTCTCTCTCTCTCTCCTCCTCAGCTCTACAGCCCTTTTAATGTTCCAGACAACTAACATGCCTTAGGACTACTTTACTACAAGCTCTATGAGAGCCATCAAGGCTACTTAATTCTTATTTTATTCGACAGCCATGGATTTGACTCACTAAACAGTTTAATACTTCAGAATTCACTTGATTTTTAGTGGGAACTTTCATCATGTCATGTGATGATGTGATGATCATGGAACCTTTCCATTACACAAAAGGTTCTTTATAGTGAAAAAAAGGGTCTTTAGATTTTTAAAATGTAGTTCACAGTAAGAAAAAAAAAAGGTTATTTTAAGAACTGTTCACTGAAAGTTTTTTTGGGAAGGCAAAAATAATTCTTCTATGGCATCACAGCAAAAATCCACCTTTTGGAACCTTTATATTTAAGAGGTCTGGTGAATTGTGATTTTGGAATGTCAGGAGGCAAGATGTCCAGTTGTAGATACTTTACGTCACATGACGTAAAATTGACGTCATGTGACATTTGGTTTGGGATCATGAGTATTTATGGGTTTCTAAAAAATTTTTTAAAAAAAGTATAGCAAATCAAAAACCCTACATTGAAAATTATTCTTGACAATAAGAGGGTTGTATGAAGAGACTTTGTCTTTAAGAAGGTTGGGGAGGGGTGTTTGTGTTTATTTATGTGACATGCATTACAAAATTTGCATTATGAACGTCTTGGTTAATGATGTAACGATCGTTCCCTGATGGAGGGAACGGACACGTTATGTCAAAGACTGAAAAATGTGTCTTACTTGGGAGCCGTAATCACCTCTGAGTTGTAGAAAAATGGCCAATGGAATTGGCGAGTGGAATTTGCATGCCAAGCCAATTCCCTGTACATACGGGGTATATAAGATGGCGCCATGCATCCACTCATTCAGGTTTATGCTGAGGAGCTGAGACAGGGATCCCGGCCATTCAGCGGGGTGGTTCAGGGATGTGGCGGGAGGGACATGGTGTCTCCATTCCCTCCATCAGGGAACGAGGGTTACATCAGTAAGACGTTCCTTATCTGTCAGTCATGTTCAACGTTATGTTGAAGACTGACAAATGGGGTCCCTATGGAAAGCACCACAGTGTTATGAGTGAACTGTGTTATGAGTGTTGGAGACGCAGATGCTGGCAAGCTGTAGCGTGCCCTTTTGACAACTGCCCTTATACAGTCATAACCTACCCAGTGCCCCACATAAGCCCAAAGAATAATCGTCCTCCATGCCAATGGGATGGAGGGGACAAGGCTTACCATGTAGATGGTCGTAGCTGCTGTCCTTTTTGTATGTTACTTCACGGGAAGAGTGTTTTGGTTCTCTATTCCCATTTTTTTAAGCCATGACCAGTGTTGTTAACACTGGGGAAGCGTACCTAGTCCAATGGAGAAGGATGCTATGGAGGCCACATCCTACCCGTAGGGAGTAGCGTGTGGAAATACACATATGGACTGACCCATGGGGCAGTGCTATATATGGAAGATCTCTGCAGTAGGTCCTGCCTAGACAGGGATGGAACCACTACAGATGCAGAGATGGGGCAGAGCGGAATCTGCCCACGGCAAGACATGGGTTTACCGACAGGATAAGTTCACCACCTGGTCCCAAAAAGGAGTGGTGGGAACTTTAGGCACAGGGTCTCAGGATCATGTGAGAAGAGGCCGACCCGAACTCAAGGCACGATTCGCTGACCGAAAACGCCTGCAGGTCCCCCACCCTCTTGATGGAAATGAGTGCAGTCAGGAGCGCTGTCTTTAGAGACAGGATCTTCAGCTTGACTGACTCAAGCAACTCAAAGGGAGCTCTTTGCAGACCAGAAAGGACCACAGAGAGATCCAGCCGTGGGCGCTCAGGACAAGGTGGAGGGTTCCACTCGAGGCCGATGGCCGTCAACTCTGAATCCGATTCAGCATGAGTGACCACACCAGAGAGGGGAAGCTCAGCTTCATCTTCCTCTCCAGAGGACAATAGCCCACTCTCTAATGCAGCTATCGACATCTGATCCTCATCTGGGCGGTGAATGACATGCTGGGTCCCCCACAAGAAGGACCCGTGCCATCATCCTGCAGCTCGACAGCACACGGTAATGACAGCATACTAGAGAAGTGGGAGATCCATGGGGACTAACCCGGCAGAAGCGCTCCCACCGTAACCCTCAGGTCTACCAGAGTGTTAACCAGATTCGCAGCTCTGCCTTGAGCAGAGCCACCGCAATGCTGATACAGTCATGCAGTGAGAACGTGAACTGTCCACGAATGCCATCTCAGCATGCTCGCGGCCCAGACATGTGAGACCATGATCGTGGCCGTCAGATGAGAACAGTAAACAACCGCATCCAAAAACACAATAACGGAAAGGCATCTTTAAAAAGACACTCGCTGCTCTTCTGTGCTGAAGCGCCCAGGGGGAATCGCTGCACTTAACTGTGCACTGAACTTGAAGGCTAAACACAGCTGAATGCGCTTTCTCTCCAGCAAGAGATATCTCCTCTCGATTTCAAGCTCTTTTAGATGCAGGAAACGCTGTTTGTGAGGTGATTGGAAGAGAGTGATCGTTGTACGCAACCACTCGACTCCGAAGCAAATATCTGAATAAGTGGATGTGTGCCTGTCACGGTTAATGGGTTCACTGACTCGCCCTCGCGTGGTGTGTACGAGTATGTGCGTGAGTATGGGTGTGGGCGTTACCTGGTTGACGACTGATTGTGATCTGCGTCAGCTGCGCCTTGTTTCAACACTCTATTTAATGTGTGTGCCAACGTGTCATGTTTGTCAGATTGTTGCAGGCTCTCCTGGGGTGTGGTCGCCCTTTTCCCATGTGTCTTCCTGGTTTTTGGATTCTCTGGACTGTTCGTGCATTGCCCTGATTTCTGGGTTGGATTATTCATCGGACTCTGTTGCCCATTGCAGCCCTACGTCACCAAGCCAACCGCCTTCAGTTATCTGCCTGCCTGACGTTCTCTTTCTATTGTTCTGAGGAACTTTGTTCAATAAACCAGTGTTTACTCGCTATTGGATCTTCTGTATTTCTTTATCACAGAGGCTGACAGAACGATCTGACCATAATGGATCCAGCGAGATCGTCCGACTTACAAGAGTATCTGAGTAAGAATGCCCAGCGCATGGATCAGCAGGATGAACAGGTACTGGCCACGGCTCGGGCTGTACAGGCTTTGGTGGCGCAGGTGACCGAGCTGACTACCCAAGTCCAACATCTCTCATCACCCACTGCGCCAGCCACACCGTCCGTTCCTCACCCACCAGTGAACATCGCCAACCAACATGAGCCACGTATTCCAACACCTGAGAGGTATGCTGGGGAGCCGAATCTTTGTAGAGCATTTTTGACTAAGTGTTCTATATTTTTCTCTCTCCAACTTATAACGTTTTCTTCTGAGGAATCCAAGGTGGCGTTGGTCATGACGCTGTTGTCAGGATGTGCGGCTTTGTGGGGAACGGCGGTGTGGGAGATCCTTGCTGCTCCTCGTTCCTTACACTCTCCCAGGAGATGAAGAGGGTCTTTGGCCGGGCGGTTGCGGGTCGTGAAGCGGCACGTAAACTCGCTGATCTTCGTCAAGCGAATAGACCCGTTTCGGATTACACGATTGAATTTCGTACTTTGGCAGCTGAGTGTAAGTGGAACGAGGAGGCGCAGTGGGATATGTTCCTGCATGGGCTGGCTGACCGTGTGCAACAAGAGATCTACACCTTGGAACTACCGATAAGCCTTGACGGACTGATAGAGCTGGCGTTATGAGTGGATGCTCGTTTACAAGAACATGTGGATCGAACATGAGCCCATGCAGGTGGGTAGGGCTCGGTTCTCCCGGGAGGAGAGAGAACATCGGAGAGCGAGAGGTTTATGCATGTACTGTGGTAAATCTGAACATTTCCTGAGAGATTGTCCCGTAAAAGATCAAGCCCGGCAGTAGAGAAGAGCTTACTGTCGGGTGGGATAACCATGGAGAAATCCTCGTCAGCAACTCTCCTTCCGGTGAGACTGCAATGGGCAACGGGTTTTCACAGCTGCCAGGCTCTGGTCGATTTAGGAGCGGAGGGAAACCTTCTGGACTATTCTTTGGCCAGTCACCTGCATATTCCGATGTTTCCACTCCGTCAGACCATCTCCATGCACGCACTTAACGGACAGAGGTTACCAGCCATCACGCACACTACGGGGTCCCTGACGCTCATCACGTCTGGTAACCATACAGAACAGACTGTTTTTTTTATCTCCAGGTCTCCTCTCGTGCCCATCGTACTGGGTCATCCGTGGCTGGTAAAGCACAGACCCAGGATCGATTGGGGCCAGGGTTTAGTATCTGAATGGAGTAATCACTGTCACGCTTCTTGTTTAGTGTCTGCTTGTTTGTCTGTGTCTCGTTCTGTGTTACAGTTACAGTTGGTGAACCTGTCAAACGTGCCGGAAGACTACCTTGACCTGAAGGAAGTGTTCAGTAAGTCCCGGGCTGCTTCTCTTCCTCCGCATCGTCCCTATGACTGTGCAATAGAGTTAGTGCCAGGTACTTCTCTGCCTAAAGGCAAGTTATGTTCACTTTCTAATCCAGAAAGGGAGGTCATGGAGAAATATATTTCTGATTCTTTGGCAGCTGGGCTCATTCGTTCTTCCTCGTCACCCGCAGGTGCAGGTTTTTTTTTAGAGAGTAAGAAGGATGGTTCTCTGCGACCGTGCATTGACTACAGAGGACTGAACAACATCACACTAAAGAATACTTATCCTTTGCCGCTGATGTCTTCTGCCTTTGAACGGTTGCATCTCTTTTCACGAAATTAGATCTGCGCAACGCTTATCATTTGTTCCGCATAAGGGAGGGGGATGAGTGGAAAACAGCATTTAATACCCCCAGGGGGCACTTTGAAAACTTGGTCATGCCTTTCGGCCTGTGAAATCACAATTTACATGAAAATTAGGCCATTTTAAAATAAATAAAAATAATAATTTACAAATTTTATAAATCAATAAAAAATATATTATGCTGTTAAATTAATTTCACCTTCAAATTCTTATTACCGCAATGCGACAAAATCTCATTCTCATTACTGTAATTTCATAAAAAATGATGTCTATTTTTTAACTACGTTTTTTGTTGTTTGTAAAGTCAAGTGTCACAGGTGCAGCAGACATCGGTTCTTAGAACAGTTCTAATACTTTTACAGCATGGCTCTGTTTGCCGTTCTGTTTGCAAGTTAAGGTAGTGAAATGAGCCGCACACATCAGCCTCCTGAGCAGAGCAGTCGAGCTAATAGCTCAGTGTGGGTTCACCACTTCCCTCTTCAACAGCATCTACAGCCCTGTAATTAAATAAAAATAGTTTTCCAGGCATTTAGAACAATATTTATTCGCTCTGTGATTTTTACCAGGTCCTCGCATGTACACTGCAAAAATGCATCACCCTCAACAGATACATCATTATGTATTGTTGCTTGTCATGTCTCTTGTCAATTGTGCGTGTGTGTGAGCCCGTCACTGTGCCTCAACATCTGTCCCTGTATATTGCTGATAAGAAGCGCCCTCCTCAGCCAAGTGAGGGAGAAACCATGGCAACGGTCCAGCCTGGTGTTGACATCATGGTGCGTTAAATATAACGTTTTGCCACACAACCAGTCATTCAGCCATTTTAGTCAGTCTGCTTTTCTATAAATACACACTTTTCTCCTCCCAACTGTAGCTCAGCCTTTTCAGACTGGAGGGGGAGAGGAAAAGAAGTGTGTGTTTGGGTGGGGGTGGTTGTGGGGGTGGGGGGGGGATGTTTATGAGACAGCCATAACAAATATGCAAGGACACTCATGTTTCACACTAGCACATTTATGTATTTATTTCAAACACTGTTATAAAACACAGACTGCAATGCTGCAGTTTAAACGCTCACATATTACTGAGGCCAGATGTGTATAGTGTTCTCATCATCATGAATATACACATGATAAAAGAATGAGGGGTGTTTGAGGGAGACAAGAAGGAGAAAGTGATAGACAGAGAGCGAAAACAAGAGAGACTGATGTGTAACCGATCAAAATAATGGTCTATTCTTGCAGCACTTTATTTTAATTGGGTTCAGCTGCATGGGGACATTTAGAAGTCCCATTTTAGAAATCCCATTTTAGAATTCCATATATGCTGCATTCACACGCAGATCAGTTTCAAATTCAAATATTTTCCCTTTTTTTTCAATTTTCAATTTTCCCTTCAATTTTAAAATCAAGGCATATCATTCCAAAGCAACCACAAAGAGCCAATGTTAAAAATGAAAAGTGCATAAATACAATTTCTCCTGCACATTACATTTTAGAAACTTGTAACATTGAATGTATGGGCAGCAGTTATGGTGTAAGTTTAAAGGTGCAGTGTGTGATTTTTTTGATCTAGTGGTGAGGTTGTGAATTGCACCCCCCCCCTTTCGGAGCAGAGAAGCTACGGGCCGACACAGAACAAAAATGCCGTCTTCGGAGAGAGCTGAGAGTAGCTAGCGCTCTGTAGAGAAGTTTGTCCGTTTAGGGCTACTGTAGAAACATGACGGCGCAAAATGGGGATTTCGCTGTAAGGGGACCCGCGGTATATGGAGATAGAAATGGCTCATTCTAAGGTAATAAAAACATAATGGTACATTATGTAAGGTCTTTATACTCCACTGAAAACATAGTTATGTATATTATATTGCATTTCTGTCAATAGATCGTCATAAATACTACACACTGAACCTTTAACTGTGTCATCCATTATTGCTACAACTTGCCAAGTGTTTTCAAACATATTCTTACCGTGAGGCAGTCTGAATCATAATTCAGAGGCCGGAGGAGAACTGTGCCCCCCCAACCCTGGAAACCTTGATGTCTACTGTGTGCTCAGCTCAAATGCCTTTATAATTTTTTTTTTCTATTGAGCTGCTATCTGGGGTATGAGTTGCTTTGGAACAGATATGGCACGTCCTGATTTTGCCGATTTAGACGCGTTCCTGGGTCAACGTATTTTGTTTGATCCTGGAACAACATTCCTGTCCGAACATTTAATCCTAACCGTATCCCTACACCTAAACCTAAGTTATTCATAAGTTGTCCCTAAAATGATAGGTGACTAACCCTGGTTGTAAGCCTAAACTTTACATAAACTGTAAACTTGACTGGTTGATTGGAATGTTAATCCAGGAACATTTTGCACTTGGGAAAATCAGGTTCTGCAACAGATATGCATAAAGTATTTTCCACTGATTACTGCTGAAGTAATTTTTTTTCTTACTTTTTTGGTTAAATTTGATCTAAACATGTCAAATATTAATGCATTATTTACTTGTCCCTTGCAGTCTCATTTAAAATTCGTGATTGTTTTTCTCTTTTCCCTCCTCTCTGTCTGCTGAATTAATTCTTAATTCATATTCTGAACAAATCTGCAAAATCTTTAGGAAAGATGAGATGAAGTGCCCACTGAGCTCCCACGTAGACACTGGAAGGGGGGAAAATAGAGTTGTCTTAATCAGTATTTTAGTCTTGTTTTCCCACTAAAAATATCCTTAAAAAAATATACATTTATATGAGAAGCAAAAGTGCACAAGATATTGAGCCTTTTCTTTAAATAAATGTATTTTTGGCAGATTATTTATTTGTTTATTTATTTAACTTTTGAATGGTTTTTAATTTTATTTATTAATAATTAATAATTTAATTAATGTATTTATTTATTTATTACTTTTATGCTTTTAACAGTTTACCTTCTTAAAGGTGTTTAAATATTTTTACTGGACACAAGACATGCTGATTTAAAAAAGGATTTTTATGTGACAGTTAGCCGAAAATATTACTTTATTTGCCGGTTACACCACATTTTACATTTTTAGAGTTGTTAAATAGAAATGTTTCTTGAAAATAGTACCCATCATGACTGCAAAGAGTACATTTGGCCCATGTTTTAAACTATATTTTTAAAAGCTTTTTCCTCTTCTTTACCGTGGACACTATTTTGTCATTGCCTCTAGATATTTTAGTTGGAAAACAAGACACACACCCTCTATACTGATTACAAAAATGTGTCAGCTGATTGTAGATTGCAGCCTTGTCGAACTTTATCTAATTTTCTCTTTATCATCTGATCTCTCTATGCTGTGACTAATTATTACCATTGATCACTGAGCCTGGTGATAAGATGGCCTGAAAGCATAATAGAGGTGAGCTGGCAACAAGGCAACTAACACTGTGTATTTGTGTGTGTGATCCATGACTAACACACAGGTGTGGGCATCTATTCAGAGACTGCACTGCACTGGAAAGCGAGGTCTTATTTGCAAGACAAAAAAGATAGTCAGCACACACACACACACACACACACACAATAAACGCGGGATGAGTCAGATCAGCGTTGTGCATTTTATTTTCTCTTTTATTTCGCTATTATTGATTCTGAAGATTTCGAAAGCGTATACAAGTGTCTCTCAGTGGTATGTTAGGAAGTTAATCTTGTCAAAATGATAAAAGACCCCAGATACAGTATGGCAGCTAGGGCCAGAGGTCTCTGTGTGTGTGTGTGTGTGTGTGTGTGTGTGTGTGTGTGTGTGTGTGTGTGTGTGTGTGTGTGTGTGTGTGTGTGTGTGTGTGTGTGTGTGTGTGTGTGTGTGTGTGTGTGACACACTGTGTGTGTGTGTGTGTGTGTGACACACTGTGTGACAGTGGGGCAGGGGAGAATAATGCTTGCTTTATTTAGCTCCCACTGACTTTCTGCCAAACCCACAACAGCATGAAGTGAATGCGTACAAACACATGTGTACACACACACTCACACACACACACCCTTCCAGCACTTCATTAGTGCTGTGTAAACATTTCAGACATGCATTCAGCCCTTCACCTGAAGTGTTGTTGTCTTTTATTGTTGTATCATATGCACGTGAAAAACTACAGACCATATGCACGCCAAAACTCATTTTGGCGTATACAGTGGGGAGAACAAGTATTTGATACACTGCCGATTTTGCAGGTTTTCCTTCTTACAAAGCATGTAGAGGTCTGTAATTTTTATCATAGGTACACTTCAACTGTGAGTGACGGAATCTAAAACAAAAATCCATAAAATCACATTGTATGATTTTTAAATAATTAATTTGCATTTTATTGCATGACATAAGTATTTGATCACCTACCAACCAGTAAGAATTCCGGCTCTCACAGACCTGTTAGTTTTTCTTTAAGAAGCCCTCCTGTTCTCCACTCATTACCTGTATTAACTGCACCTGTTTGAACTCGTTACCTGTATAAAAGACACCTGTCCACACACTCAATCAAACAGACTCCAACCTCTCCACAATGGCCAAGACCAGAGAGCTGTGTAAGGACATCAGGGATAAAATTGTAGACCTGCACAAGGCTGGGATGGGCTACAGGACAATAGGCAAGCAGCCTGGTGAGAAGGCAACAACTGTTGGTGCAATTATTAGAAAATGGAAGAAGTTCAAGATGACGGTCAATCTCCCTCGGTCTGGGGCACCATGCAAGATCTCACCTCGTGGGGCATCAACGATCATGGGGAAGGTAAGGGATCAGCCCAGAACTACACGGCAGGACCTGGTCAATGACCTGAAGAGAGCTGGGACCACAGTCTCAAAGAAAACCATTAGTAACACACTACGCCATCATGGATTAAAATCCTGCAGCGCACGCAAGGTCCCCCTGCTCAAGCCAGCGCATGTCCAGGCCCGTCTGAAGTTTGCCAATGACCATCTGGATGATCCAGAGGAGGAATGGGAGAAGGTCATGTGGTCTGATGAGACAAAAATAGAGCTTTTTGGTCTAAACTCCACTCGCCGTGTTTGGAGGAAGAAGAAGGATGAGTACAACCCCAAGAACACCATTCCAACCGTGAAGCATGGAGGTGGAAACATCATTCTTTGGGGATGCTTTTCTGCAAAGGGGACAGGACGACTGCACCGTATTGAGGGGAGGATGGATGGGGCCATGTATCGTGAGATCTTGGCCAACAACCTCCTTCCCTCAGTAAGAGCATTGAAGATGGGTCGTGGCTGGGTCTTCCAGCATGACAACGACCCGAAACACACAGCCAGGGCAACTAAGGAGTGGCTCCGTAAGAAGCATCTCAAGGTCCTGGAGTGGCCTAGCCAGTCTCCAGACCTGAACCCAATAGAAAATCTTTGGAGGGAGCTGAAAGTCCGTATTGCTCAGCGACAGCCCCGAAACCTGAAGGATCTGGAGAAGGTCTGTATGGAGGAGTGGGCCAAAATCCCTGCTGCAGTGTGTGCAAACCTGGTCAAGAACTACAGGAAACGTATGATCTCTGTAATTGCAAACAAAGGTTTCTTTACCAAATATTAAGTTCTGCTTTTCTGATGTATCAAATACTTATGTCATGCAATAAAATGCAAATTAATTACTTAAAAATCATACAATGTGATTTTCTGGATTTTTGTTTTAGATTCCGTCTCTCACAGTTGAAGAGTACCTATGATAAAAATTACAGACTTCTACATGCTTTGTAAGTGGGCAAACCTGCAAAATCGGCAGTGTATCAAATACTTGTTCTCCCCACTGTACATTCCACGACATTGCACACTCGTACTATTGATACGCATTCTCATGTGATCGTGTTGATTTTTCCACATGCAATTCCATCCGTGTCTGTAGAGAAGAGTTAGTTTTTCATCACTGAATATTTCTCAGTAAAACCTGTCATGTTCATGAAACTTGTATGCGTCAATGAATGTTGTGATGGGTATCATAATGAAGTTTATTTATTTATTTACTACTTATAAATCTTTTGTCCACCAAGTCATTTAGAAAAACAAGCAGAAAAATGCTGAAAAACATAAAACAGGAAATTATGTCATAGAGAGGATCCCTGCAAACCCTCATGACTGTGTCTTAGGGTCAATAAGTCTTTAAAATATCAGATCACTTTTTATGACAAGGCAAGGACAGTTCAGGTTGTAAATATTGTCTGGCGTGACTCCGCAAAACATAATGATATTTGTAAAAAAAAAAAAATGTAATAAAACATATATTTGAAAAATAATTCTAAAATATAAAATATACAAATATACTGAAAATAATTAAGATGTGTAGTAACATACTTAATATGTAAGAAATTATAACTTTTAATCCATGCTTAACCAAATGACATTTTAGTCATTAAATTGAAACATTTCTTTTTATTTTTGATAGACAGACAGACAGATAGACAGATAGATAGATAGATAGATAGATAGATAGATAGATAGATAGATAGATAGATAGATAGATAGATAGATAGATAGATAGATAGATAGGCTAGTGCATTTTTATGTCTTCAGTCATTTCATATCTCTTCTTCTATATCCCTTTACCCTTCTGTTGAATGTGCAAATGTGTGAATGTAAGCGTTCCTTCTTTTTAAAAAAGGGAATGTCGCTCAGTTGTGGCTGGGCACCATTTATAACCGCCGCTCTGATAACTGTGGGGTTTCACAGACTGGCAGAACTGTTAATAAAAGCCTGTCAGACTGAACCTTTCAGCCCTTAGAGACACCAAGACTGGACTCTGATAAGAAGAGAGAGAAAAATTCCCTTTTATAGACACTGAGAAGCTTAGCGCGGCCAGTTTCAGGAACCCTACAGCAGATATGAAGAGCAAAGGATATACGTGGGATCCGCTTACGAGTGTGGGCATTTGAGATTTTATTTTGAAGAATTCAGAATGGGAATGTCCATGTATGTGTGGAATTCCCAGGGCTTTTGAAAAGTGACCCTTCACATTACTGGTAGTAAAGGGGATCCCCTAAAAGTGAAAGCCTTACACAACTCTAAAATGTGAAAAATTTGATTTACGAGCAGGATGAGTTCTTTAAATATCTTCAAGGACTATGACGGAGGTCTTGGAAAGGGGTTAAGGGTTGACATTTCCAGACTAGGGTTTCCCCCCTGTTCCATTCCTGCCTCCCTTTTGAGCTTGTCTTCAATCACATGACCAAGCTCAGAACGACAAGACTGTGTGCACATGTGCATGTGTGTTTATGTTAGAATATTTATTTATTTATTTATGCTTATAAATCTAAAAAAAAAAAACTTCCACCAAGTCATGTAGAAAAACATGCAGAAAAAAAATAACTAAAAGAGTGCAGAGACTCATGACTGTGTTTCAGATGTCAGATAACTTGATCTATTTATGACAAGGCAAGGTTAGTTCAGGTTGTAAATGAATGTGGTGCGACTCCCCAAAACATAATGATATTTATGAATAAAAAATGCACAATATTTGTAAAATAAAAAAATTAGCTTTTACCTTGAAAAATATATTTAAAACTTTAAAACTAACTAAGTCCTGTTAGTTGTGAGGTGGGGCCTCCATGGATCAGACTTGTTTGTTCAGCACATCCCACAGATGCTCGATTGGATTGAGATCTGGGGAATTTGGAGGCCAAGTCAACACCTCAAACTCATTGTTGTGCTCCTCAAACCACACTGCCTCCGCCGGCTTGCCTTCTTCTCATAGTGCATCCTGGTGCCATGTGTTCCCCAGGTAAGCGACGCACACGCACCTGGCCATCCACGTGATGTAAAAGAAAATGTGATCCATCAGACCAGGCCACCTTCTTCCATTGCTCCGTGGTCCAGTTCTGATGCTCACGTGCCCACTGTTGGCGCTTTCAGCTGTGGACAGGGCTCAGCATGGGCACCCTGACTGGTCTGCTGCTATGCAGCCCCATACGCAACAAACTGCGATGCACTGTGTATTCTGACACCTTTCTATCAGAACCAGCATTAACTTCTTGAGCAATTTGAGGTACTATACTTTGATTGGACCACACGGGCCAGCCTTTGCTTCCCACGTGCATCAATGAGCCTTGGCCACCCATGACCCTGTCGCCGGTTCACCACTGTTCCTTCCTTGGACCATTTTGATAGATACTGACAACTGCAGACCGGGAACACCCCACAAGAGCTGCAGTTTTGTAGACGCTCTGACCAATATATGTATATAGACTTATTTTTTTTGACAATAATAATTAATCTTCTGGTTGTGTTTTGGTCATTTTGACTGGGAGAGGATTTAGTTTTTCCCCAAAATTATAGTTAATTTTATAGTACTGGGCAACAACTTAATGACTATAAAAAATTATTATAAATCTCTGGTTAATATTTGGTGACAATATAGCATAATGAGAGATTTACAAAGGCCGGTCATTTTTGACCCGGGAACACCAAATAAGGTAAACAACGGTTAAGATGTATACAGTCACATGTGTTGAAGATATAAGGAAAATATTTTAGTTTTATGTTTAACCAAATTAAATTTTTACAGTCATTAAATTGAAACTTTTCTTGAAAATGGTACAAATGTTCCCACGTTCCATTCCTACCTTCCTTTTGAGCTTGTCGCAGGTCATATGACCAAGCTCAGAATGATAAGACTGTGTTCATGTGTGCGAGTGTGTTTATGTTATGTTATGCACCAAGAATCTGGTTTGTCAGGGTCACCACCATATAAGGTAACTGCTTAGCTCAGCACCAAGCAAATTCCTCTCATTATTTAGCGACAGAAATGTTGCTGTTCATCTGTTATTGTCTCTGACAGTTGTTGTTAATTAGCTCACATTCTTTAAAGGTCAGTTCTCCGTTCTGGCACATGCCGAACTCTTTATGTTCGAGTTCAATGCATAATGAAAGCTCCGTAATGAGTGCGACTTTGGCCCAGTGTTTGTATTTGGGAAGCTTCTGTACTAAAGAGTTTGGAGGGAAATCTCCCTAAAAGCCAGTGGGATTTCCCCCTATGTTTCCACAGCTGTCTGACGCACCACCTGGGGCTCTGCATCAGAACTGGGCAACTCCCAACAGCTGCCTATCTGTCTTTCTCTTTCCCTCTCAGTCCTCTTGAAGACTTGACACCAGGCGTACTTTGGTTTTGCTGTCTGTATGCATCATGTTGCTTTAGACTATCGAACACTCAGACAAGTGTGAAAGATATAAAATAAACTTTGATGGTTTTATGAGTAGCTTAAAAGTCAACAACTTAATGCAACTTAATGCATGTCCAGTGGCCCCAAAAATGTTTTTGGATTCTAAAGCTGCACTTAAAAAAAAACCTTTGCATTAGATCAGGTGTTTTATGTTCTTTTGTTAAAAGTACTTTTGTCCCATCCAAGTTTGATTTTATATATAAATGTTAATTATATATACATTTAGGGTTTAATGTCAAATTAGGGAAAACGCATTTAATATATTTAAAGGGTTAGTTCACCCAAAAATAAAATTTCCCCATGATTTACTCACCCTCAAGCTATCCTAGGTGTATATGACTTTCTTCTTTCAGACGAATTCACTTGGAGGTATATTAAATAATGTCCTGGCTCTTCCAAACTTTATAATGGCAGTGAATAGAGGATTTGATTTTGAAGCCCAAAAAGCGCATCCATCCATCATAAAAGATATCCACACAGCTCCGGGGTGTTAAAAAGGGCCTTCTGAAGTGAAGCGATGCGTTTGTGTGAGAAAAATATCCATATTTAAAACTTTATAAACTTAAATAACTAGCTTCCGACAGACTACCCTTGACCTGACGCATGACGTGGAGAGGATAGAGCAAAACAAAACACCGGTCATGAATTAGAAGTCTAAAACGAGAATTTTTAAAGAGAAATGTTGGATATAAGAGAAGAGGAGCTTGAGCTTGTTGCCCAGCCCTATTTGTCTGAACCGCGAGAGGCGTCAAAACTTACGCTACTCCTATATCACGTCAGGGGTTACTCTTTTGGCGTAAGTCGACTTGCGTAGGCATTCTGCCGGAAGCTAGTTATTTTAGTTTATAAAGTTTTAAATATGGATACTTATGGATATAAACGCATCACTTCGCTTCAGAAGGCTTTTATTAACCCCCCGGAGCCGTGCGGATATCTTTTATGATGGATGGATGCACTTTTTTGGGCTTCAAAATCTAATCCTCTATTCACTGCCATTATAAAGCTTGGAAGAGCCAGGACATTATTTAGTATATCTCTGATTGCATTCATCTGAAAAAAGAAAGTCATATACACCTAGGATGTCTTGAGGGTGAGTAAATCATGGGGTTATTTTCATTTTTGGGTGAACTATCACTTTAACTGCGCTTGAAACATTAGTGTGATGATTTAATTTGGCTTTGGCATTTCTAGAGGTTTGGGAACTTTTTTCTGACTTAATTTTTCTGAGCCGTTTTTGTCAGTCTCTGTCATGCAGGTGGCCAAACAGAACAACCGGTCATGGATGTGTGTGTATGTATGTATGTATGTATAAATTATGCATAATTACAAGCAACTGAGCCTAAACCAAACCATAACCCTACTTAAATAGCACTTCTTTTTAATAAATATTACTCTGTACTTGTATAATTACACTGTTACTAAAGCACCTTAAAATAAAGTGTAACCCATTTTTACGTTTATATATACATGATATATTGTTATATTGAAATATTGTTTTCTAATGTCTCTAATAAGGACATTCAGACATTAAGTGTCTAAATACTTGCCATGTGAATATTATTTAGATTTGGGTTATATTTTGATGGTGCTTAGTTTCCTCTGTAGAATTTTCCATCCCAGTTGAATTACAGTGTGATTCACTTTGTCAAATGTACTCTAGCTTTGACCTTTTGACTTATGTGACACAATCACCAATCATTGTGTGATCCACCCTTTGAGGTTATGGAAACTTGTAGATCTTGTGACTTGCTACCTGTTTGTGTATGTGGGTGTCCTTTGTGACTTTGGACCAGATAAGTATATGTGTTGCCTTTCTGAGCAACCATAAGGCTGAATTTCAATATTATATATCATGGTTTTCATATCTTCGGTGTGTCTGCCTAAATCTTTGTACAAGTAAAGCCAGCCTTGTGATGTTTTAAAGGACAGTTCAGGCAAAATGAAAATTCTGTCATCATTTACTCACTGAAAGGCTATATAGCTTTTCAAACTAAAATGTCAAGCTTACGTATGTCTTCAAAATACTTGGAGTATCACCATTCACTTTCATTAAATGGAAAATTGCAGCATTAACATTCTGCTAAACATCTTCTTATGTGTTCCACAGAAGAAAGAAAGGTCATACTGATTTCATTTTCTGGAGAACTTTCCCTTTAACTCTTGCTGCTTCTTTTAATGCTTTGCGGTTCGTCTGTCTGGTGAAAAGAAAAGGAACTGAAAGTTCACAAAGTGGAAGGAAAAACAGAGATATAATATGATTACATCAACAAACCTGTTTACACTCCAGTCTTTCTCCCCATCAATAACTTGAGTCAACAAACACACACACACACACACACACACACACACACACCGCCACTGTTTATTAATGTAAATGTACACACACAGAAGGTGCTGTCTGTCTGTCTGGAACAGCTCCACATCTGCGGCAGGAGCACATGATATTCATGAAATGAGAGTCATTATGAGAGCCAAACATCCATTAGAGCTCTAAGAGCCGCTGCAAAAGCGGACGAGGGCTCATAAAATCGAGATCAACTGAGGATTTAGCCCGGATAATAAACAGGTCTTGTTCAGGGAAATGAGATGCTGAAATTGAAGCTCATCTTCTGAGTTTTCTTTAGAGGTTGTTTTCTTATTTTCCTTTATGGGTGTGTATTTGTTGGTTCAACAGTCTGCATTGACACGCAAACACGTGCACAAGACCCAGCTAAATCTATCCTAACTCAAGCCTCATGGGAGGAAAACGGGAAGCCAGAACAATCAGCCTCTGATGAGTGGGGGGCTTTTGGAGGGAGTTTACAGTAAAACGTGCCACCCTCTGTGCCACCAGTCTGCCCACCTGCCCCTTTGCCCCCATGGGAAAGAAAGCAAAGATAAGCCAGTAAATAATAGCTGTTTGAAGCAGGGGAGGGGTCGGGTTTAGGTCATTATCTGGACAACTGTGACTAAGGGTTATTCTGCTGATCTGACTGCATGTGGATTGTACCATCTGGTGAAGAAAAAGGGGTGTGGTGATACAGTCTGCTCTAGAAATACAGTAATTTCCTCTTTTACTCATGTTTTCCTATAGTCTCTTTATCTGTTGTAGATCAAACAAGGTCTGGAAATCCCCCATTGTGCGGGACATATGAAAAAAGGTTTGTTTACATGAAAGTAATATATTCATTGCCTTTAACTTACAACTTTCTGTTATTTCATATAATAATATTAGTTGAGAAAAAAATTTTCAGTAACATGAAATGTAAGCACTACAAGATGATTCAGTGCAGCACAATACAGAAAAGAAAATCATATATCAGCCATTATTATTAAATATAGTATTATAGTGACCATCAAGGACTGCACCTTTACATTTCTTTTCATGTATATAAAATTTTTGGGTAAATGACATTCCCTTTCAGTCAGTACACTACGAGTTACGTCAGTTACTGACGGAATGGGGGTTTTGCTTAGAAGCCAATCGCCTTCGAGATGTACAAAACGAGCCAATGGCATGACAATGCCATGGGTTTGCGGAATTTGCATAGCGCAACTCCGCCCCACCTCGTGGGTATGTAAGGAGCTACGCGTGCAATCTCGCATTATGTTTCTACTTCGGAGCCGAGTGTTCACTTGCCTTCCTGAGCTTTTCTACTCTTCAAGACGAGCGTCTCTTCAGACTGTTGGTGTTACGGCGCTTTCCAGCGAGTTCCGCATTCCTGTCTGATCTGTGCAGTGATCCAGCACAGCGTGTGTTCTCCCTGGGTGCTTCGGCAGTTCTGCAGAGTAAAACTCCTCTCTAAAAGAGCTACACGTGGCACGTCTTTTTCAAGATGTTTCGCCCGTGTGTTTCTGGGTGCGGTCGGCTAGTTAGTCCGTCTGACGGGCATGATCGCTGTTTGGCGTGCTTGGGCCTCGTGCACGCTGAGCGCACACTCATGGATGAGTCATGTTCTCACTGCGGGAACATGACCATCTCAATGTTGCGGTCGAGACTCCATGATCTCCATCTAGGAGGGAGATTCCCCTCTACCACACCCCAATCTGTCTCTACAAGAGGAGATACTTTGGCTGGTGGTCAGGGTGACTTGAGGGTCACGGTGTGGAACAACCCGTGGTGTTGCCGGATGAGGTCGCTGGTGTTTCCCATCCTGGGCCCAGCGTCTCATTCGGAGCACCGGCAGATGACACCATGTCGATCGCCGCATCACAAGGTGGGCTGGATTCCTCCGGAGATGAGGATTCGGCTGTGCTGCCTCCCTCGGGAGTCCCAGCATTGCCCGAGTCTAATTCGGAGCTCACAGCCATGCTTGCCTGGGCAGCTGAGAGCATCGGGCTTGAGTGGAACCCTCCACCATGTCCGCCGAGCGCTCAAGGCTGGATGATTGGTATCTGGGGATGGCCCGTGCTGAAAGCGCCCGTCAGCTCCCAGTGCCTTTCTTCCCGGAAGTGCATGAGGAGGTGTCGAAATCGCGGAAGTCTCCGTTGACTTCTCTTCCGCCTTCACTGCTCTCGACGGCGACGCGGTGAAAGGGTACACTGGGGTTCCCCCTGTTGAGCGTTCTGTTGCGATGCAACCGTGTCCTCAGAGCGCTTCAACATGGCGTGGTGACCCAAAGCACCCGTCCAAAGCCTGTAGGTTTACGTCTACCCTGGTGGCGAAGACCTATAGAGCTGCGGGCCACGGGCATGCTATGGCTATCCTTCAAGTCCATCAGGCGAAGATACTCAGAAACATGCACGAGGGCAATGCTGACCCTGCTTTCATGCAGGAGTTGCGTGCGGCAACCGACCTCGCCCTACGGGCGACGAAGGTTACCGCACGCTCTCTCAGTCAGGTGATGTCCAATTGTGTGTTCCAGGAACAACATCTATGGCTTAACCTGGCAGATATGCGAGAGGCTGAGCGAACACGTTTCCTCAACTCTCCTATCTCCCAGGCTGGGCTATTCGGCGGGGCGGTCGAGGACTTTGCCCAACAGTTCTCGGCCGCACAGAAGCAGACTGAGGCTATAAAGCATATTCTCCCCCGGCGGCCAGCTGCTGCCTCCACCCAGCCGCCGGCACAGACGCCTCAGCCTGCTCCCCACCGAGGGCGCTCTCCTGCGGCTCCTGCCCCTCCAGAGGGACAGTGTGCGACGCCCCTGTCAGAGCAAGCCACAGTGGAACGCTGGTCCTTCCCTGGCCCCCTCTGTCAGGGCGTGGAACTCGACCCCGCCCACGCCTCGGGACGCTCCAATGCCTCCCATGTCTGGACCGGTCATTCCGCTTCGCTGCCCCATCGTGGGTACGCCTGTCGTTCGCATGACTCCGCTGGTTCCGTTTTTGGGAGCCTGGCTAGAGCTTCCCAATCTGTCCCACTGGCTCGCTCGCACGATCAGGTTCGGCTATGCGATTCAGTTCGCACGGTCTCCTCCCCGATTTCAGGGAGTCCGCTATACCATGGTGGGTGGCAATGCCCCTGTCATGCGTGCGGAGATCGACACCCTACTGGCGAAGGGTGCGGTCGAGATTGTCCCTCCAGCCGAGATGAAGTCCGGCTTCTACAGCCCCTACTTTATTGTACCCAAGAAGAGCTGTGGATTACGACCAATCCTGGACCTGCGTGTCTTGAACCGAACCCTTCACAGGCTTCCATTCAAGATGTTGACAGCCAAACGCATTTTCGAATGCGTCCGTCCATCGGATTGGTTTGCAGCGATCGACCTGAAGGACGCGTACTTTCATGTCTCCATTCTTCCTCGACACAAACCGTTTCTACGGTTTGCCTTCGAGGGGCAGGCATACCAGTACACGGTTCTCCCATTTGGGTTAGCCCTGTCTCCTCGCGTCTTCACGAAAGTCGTCAAGGCAGCCCTTGTGCCACTCAGGCAACACTGGGTTCGCATCCTGAACTATCTCGACGACTGGCTGATACTAGCTCACTCTCGAGATCAGGTTTGCGAACACAGGGACCTGGTGCTCCGGCACCTCACCCATCTGGGCCTTCGGGTCAACTGGGAAAAGAGCAAACTCTCTTGCCTCGAATTGCTGGAGACTCCATCCCCAGTCGTTTCAGCTGATTTGGGAACAGTTCAGCGATGCACAGGTAGATCTGTTTGCCTCCCACAACTCTTCCCATTGCCGCTGGTTTTACTCCCTGACCGAGGGGACCCTCGGCACGGATGCACTAGCGCACAGCTGGCCGCGGGGCCTACGCAAGTATGCGTTTCCCCCAGTGAGCCTTCTCGCACAGGTCATGTGCAAGATCAGGGAGGACAAGGAGCAGGTCCTTTTGGTCGCCCCATACAGGTGGTGGCTACCATCACTTCCGCTAGGGCCTTGTCCACGAGACAGGCCTATGTGTTGAGTGGAACCTCTTCGTCACCTGGTGCTCTTCTCGCCGAGAACACCCCAGAAAATGCCCGATCGGGTCTGTGCTCTCCTTCCTCCAAGAAGGGTCTCCCTCCACCCTTAAGGTTTACGTGGCCGCAATATCTGCACACCACGACCTTGTGGACTCAAAAATGGTAGGACAGCACGACCTAGTCAGCAGGTTCCTTAGAGGAGCGAGAAGGATAAATCCGCCTCGCCCTCTACAGATGCCCTCTTGGGACCTCGCAGTGGTCTTATCTGCCCTGCAGAGAGCTCCCTTTGAGCCCTTGCAGTCCATTGCGTTAAAGTTCCTTTCTATGAAAGTGGCGCTCTTGATTGCCCTGGCTTCCATCAAGAGGGTAGGGGACCTGCAGGCATTTTCGGTTGACGAAGCATGCCTGGAATTCGGGCCGGCTAACTCTCACGTGATCCTGAGACCCCGGCCTGGATACATGCCCAAGGTTCCCACCACTCCTTTCAGAGATCAGGTGGTGAACCTGCAAGTGCTGCCCCTGGAGGAGGCAGACCCAGCCTTGGCACTGCTCTGTCCACTATGCGCCCTTCGCGCTTACATAGACAGGACGCAGTGTTTCAGGACCTCAGACCAGCTCTTTGTCTGTTACGGAGGGCAGCAGAAAGGGAAGGCTTTCTCCAAGCAGAGGTTGTCTCACTGGATAGTGGACGCCATTGTCCTGGCATATCAGATTCAGGGCCTGCCATGCCCCCTAGGGGTTAAGGCACACTCCACTAGGAGTGTAGCCTCCTCTTGGGCTTTAGCGCATGGCGCCTCGCTAACAGACATTTGTAGAGCTGCAGGCTGGGTGACACCCAACACTTTTGCAAGATTCTATAATCTCCGTGTAGAGCCAGAGTCCTCTCATGTACTCGCTCCAAGTGGCCAGTAACTGGACAGGCTCAGGTGTCTTCACTTGCTGCGCCATTCCACTCCACGGACTGGATTTCACTCAGGTGAGTTTCTCAGTAAGCCCTGAGTTCCTCCAGCACTGTTGACGCCGACACCAGAGTGCATGCCCGGTTGGTCAGCCCTTGTGTTAGGCTAGGTGCCTCCATGTGCATGGTTCCCCCGTTGGGCAACCTCACATGTGTATTTCCACGGTAAGTCTCTTCGAGCATGTGTCTTCCCTTGGCAAGACACCTTGCCACTCCTGGGGTTCAAACATTCCACCTGCTGCTGGATACCCCAGTGTGCTCTATATGCAGCCCATACATGGGTCATATGCGTATTCTGTAGGTCCTCCCTGCGGGCAAGCATTGTGTTGCATTTCTCCACGTGGGATATGCTTCCCAGTGTACCTTGGTATTGGCGTTGAGCCTAGGCCTTCTTCCATGCTAAGCTCACGGCAGGGAGCTCAGGTCAGCGCAGGACGCTGGAAGACAGCCGTTGTGGCGAGATTAGATTGGGAACCCCCATTCCGTCAGTAACTGACGTAACATGTAGTGTACTAGTATTAGTAATTCATACTAAAAAATGAAATGCATTATTAAAACAGTAGTTCTTTGTTTGACTTTCATTCTTTCTTTATCTCTTTATTCTAATTACATTCAAATTAGAATTAAACTTAAACATTATGTTAGCTACCTCAATTCAAATTCATAAATGTAATCAGAATGTAAAGGGTTAGTTAGATCACCCAAAAATGAAAATTCTGTCATTAATTACTCATTGTTCTGTCACAATTACTCATAAAGTGGTAAATTGTGCTTTTTTATGCAACCGAAGCACTCGCATCACTTCATAAAATTGAGTTTAAACCACTGGAGTCACATGGATTACTTTTATGATGTCTTTATCTTAAAAGTGGTAGTTGCATTGACTGTCAATTGAAGGACAGAAAGCTCTCAGATTTCATGAAAAAAATATCTTCATTTGTGTTCCGAAGATGAACAAATGTCTTATGGGTTTGGAACGACATGAGGGTGAGTAATTAATGATAGAATGTTACTTTTGGGGTGAACTATCCCTTTAAAGGACACTCAATTCAGATCTAATTGGTAGACAGTGCCTCTGTGTATGCAATGACGTGACATATAGAACAACATCTGTTGAGAGAAAATATACTGTTACACACTGTTCTGGGATGATGTATGCATTGTGTGATTACAGAATCCTGTTGAATAATTGATAGGGCAGTGGTCAGGTCACTCGACAGAAGATGAAACTGGAGATCTGTCCGTTTCTGATATGACATTTGTGACCCATCGACTACTGCCCTAACCTAGCGGTTTAACCGGCCTGCTAATTACTATGGCATTTGGGTTCACCGTTGTTATCACATCCCTGCGCCTGAAGTGACACAGGGAGCACATGTCTGAAATGACTTCTTTCATTTCATCATCTCGCTGCAGCCTTCTCGCTCACTTCTCCTTGACCTCCTCCGTTACATGGCCTCTCGTCCTCCTCCGTCAGCCCTCCGCCTTCTCCTCTAGAGAAACGATGAATAATACATCAGGCTTTACATAACCGTTTGTAAGGCGACAATGTTAGCATGTCATGGCACGGCATTCGATCCGCTCTTCCAATGAGAAGATGGAATATGTTGGCCAGTATTGGTTTTCAGCAGGCACGGCTGAAAAATTGATGAGGGCTGAGGCAGTTTTTCCACTGTGGTTAAGCCAGTCACCAGCCACTTCACCCTTTCCCCATCACTTGATACGGCCTGCCCGATCCTAGGCCACAGCCTGGCTACCATCAGCGTGAGGGAGTGAGAAAAGAGACATTTTCCATCTGCTGTGAAATTAGAGCAGCTCATTATGGCAGAGTGCTCGACGTGTGTGAGTGTACACGAGATGTATCCTACATTTCATTGCGTGAGAAGGTGACAAAGAGAGGGACGTTTCCCTTAAGTCCACACCTGGTTTTTGGTTTTCGTGTTGGATTAATGATCAATGGGTTGGATCAGCGCACAGTGTAACCCAAACGGCGCTACGCAGCATCACTAAGACCCCTCTCAGTGGAGCAGATGACTCAGTGCAGCACTTCCTGAATAAACCATGACTCCAAACGCGCATCAATAATGCAGAGAGCTACTGTAACGCATACAGCCAGGAGAGCATAGTGGTACAACAGTTGAATCTAATGTTTATCGAGATTTCGCAGACCTATAGTTCCAAGTTATACTAATATCCTGAATAAAATGCAGAGAGAAAGTGGGGCATGCTAGGTTTTTTTTTTCCTTTGTGTCCTCATCATCATTTAGAGTGGGTATCTGTCTCTGAGCCAGTTCAGGTCACTTCTCACTGCTCTCCCTTGAGTCGCTTTATTTCCATTCTTCTTCTCAGTCTCCACCATTTAATACAAGTAGAACACTGGCTGCTTCTACATTCCCTTCCTACATGTACAATGAGCTAACAAAGTACACAAAGTCAAGTGGATTTATAAAAGGTTTTGTCATGTAGGGGTGCATGGGCCAAGTTGTCACACTATTTAGGAGGTTTATTTTTGAACCTCAACGTCAAGTCTTGGATACAAAAAGCTACTGAACATTTCCACTTTTAACGTCCAAGATTTTTTGAACATATTTGTGTGGCATGTTCAACAATTGTGAAATACAACAGTTTTCAAAAGCAAAGATGTAATGGCTTGTTTCCACCGAGCGGTACGGTACAGTACAGTACAGTACAGTACACAATTATTTCCGTTTCAATTGTCAGAAGTTGTGAATGGAACCAAAATACCGAACCATACCACTTTTTTGGGACCCTCCCATTGGGGTACCTAGTACATTAGTCCGGCACCTAAAGGGTGGAGCTAGACTCACTGCAGAACGTTGATTGGTTGACAGAGAATCATCACTTTGGCGTGCTACAAGGGGAATGACAACACAAGAGGCGCCATTTTTTAATATACAGTTGAAACACAATACCGTTGCAACGCAATGTTTTTTTGTCTTGTGACAAACAGCCACATGCCGAGAAGCAAGAACAAGATCTGCTGTATGTCCTCCATTGTTGTTTACTGTGACGCTTTCTTCTTCGTGCAAGAATGACGTTGATCGCTACTTTCCGGCATACACCACGTCTATCAAATGACATCAATTGCTACTTTCTGGCATACACCACGCCTATCAAGTGACGCCGATCGCTACTTTCCGGCATACACCACGCCTACCAAATGACGCCGATCGCTACTTTCCGGCATACACCACGCCAAGTTAAGCCGAAAATATACATTGGTTTTTTTTTTTACGCACTACACGAGCGCATGCCCACAGTCTAGCGCACAGCCTTGCAAAGTATACTTCTTTTCACATGCACAATTTTGTGCAATCTCACGCCACGAGTTACAACCCATGTAAATACTGAAAAAAAATAAAATGCGCATGTGCAACCTGCGCATACAAAGTACGCATGTTTACAAAAATCTGCCACTGTACGCTGACTCTCACGTACGCATAAAAAGTGAAGTATACTTTGGCCTTAAGGGTACTGTTGGCAGTGGAAATACAAGCCGGATCAGGGTGTACTGTACTGTACTGTACCACTGAGCCATAAAAAATGTAAAAAATGTAAAACTTTTGTTTTGGTTGACAAATATTGTAATTAATTACATAAAATGGGAAATTTGTAACATGAGAAAATTGTTCCAACCTGACATTTATAACATTTTTTATTTTATTTTAGAGGATAGAGTTTGCAAAAAATCTTATTTTTTTATTTAATTTAATGTAAAATTAGAGATTAAGAGTCTATGATTGGATTATTATTGCAGTAATTATTATGTTTCTAGCATGTTATATGTTTGGCCACAGTTCTTCTAACCCTAATTGTGTAGCTTTTCATTTCTTAAACAACCATGTATCATGGCCATATTCCAGGATGACAATATCAAGATTCATCATGCTCAAAATGTGAAAGAATGGTTGGGAGGGAGCTTGAAGAATCATTTACACACATGAATTGGCACCTCTGAGTCCAGACCTTAAATTCATTGAAAGTCTTTGGGATCTGCTGGAGGAGACTTCACAGAGTGCTCGACTCTTGCATTGTCAATACAAGATCTTGACCAAAAATTGATGCACCTCTTGATGGAAATAACATTTATTTCCATCAAGAGGTGCATCGAATTTTGGTTATGTCTTCCTACATGGTTGTTTAAGAAATGAAAAGCAACACACTCTATCAGCTAGGGTTAGAAGAACTGTTGCCAAATATATAACATGCTAGAAATATAATAATCACTGCAAAATGATCCAATCATAGACTCTTAAGCATTTGCCTATTTAAATCCAAACAGCAACTTTTTTTTTTTTGGCCAGGCAGTAGCCCTATATCACATTTTTGGCCCTTTATATTCCTTGTTTGTGTTTTACAGAATTGTTTAAAACCGTCATAGATCATTTTCTTGTTTGATATTGTTGCAGCAAGATAACACAAGCTGAATATATTTGTACATGTCACAGATGCTGGTTACTCAAATTGACTGTACATTTTGTTAGTTGGATGTAGCTTTTCTGAGGCAGACTGTACGAAGCACAAATCAAGCTTGGTGCATGAATTAACAGGTTGTCCTTGTTGAATAAATTCCTCAAGCACTCGAACTGAACAAAATGTCTTACTGTTCTTCTAATATGTCTACTCTCAAACACCATGGAATTAACTTCCCTCCGCTAGCCGCTTTGATTGATTTCAAAGCCTTTCTGTAGAGCTGAGTGCTTCCAATCCCTTGTAAGGAATATGTTCCAACATATTTGTAGTCATATTTCATATTCGACTATTGGACAGGAATAGTAACATTACGGGGTGAACTGATTTTTTTGTGTGCCCTTGTTATGTCTGCATTGCCAAGGCAGAAAGACCGATATCTCAAGTGACAAAATGCAAAAAAATGCAATATTATTATTCATATTTTAATTTAGCAACTTTTTTTTATTTTTTTTATTTTTTTATTTCAAAGTTCACATATAACATGCAGTTTGCTGACATAAGTTTGACCCCGAGAGAGACCTTTCAAGGGCGCTTGAACCATAAAATCGTTACAGTGCTGTAAAATTACATAGGAAAGCAAATCTAAAATGGCACCATCAACTCGCCTCTTATCTTGCATTGCATTTCAGGAAAGGTGATATTTTTTTACAATGAAAAAAAATCATTTGATTACAGGTGCTGGCTCATGACCTAACCTTTAATCTGTTGCAGTCTGCTGTCTTCAGCATAAAAGGTCTAAACCTCAATTAAAGTTTAGCTTCTGTGACTTAATCATTCCCCAATGGAAAATGAATGCTGTTTATCGCAAGTTCACAAGCAGAGACCTGTGGCAATTCCTATAGACAGTTTTCCAGAACTGTGCGTGCTAAATCTATTACTTAATCATAACAAAAATAAATGTTTTATCAGTTAAGTTGCGGAAACTCCATGTTTCTTTGAAATCTGTATAGTTTTCAACCACAGTTTGAAACTAGTATGAAATGTTTCTGGAAAGTTCTGCACTATGTGCATTAGAAGGTGTCACGCGAGGAGAAAAAAACATTGCCCTCGACTTTGTGTCTTGCATCACTGAGTGGTTTATGATCATCCTATTGAGGCGGCTATAATATGATATCTCTGAATGACGCGGCGGCACTTCAATTGTACATTTTCTTTGAGGCTAATGAACTGTTCTGACAGATATTTGACATTGAACATTGTTTAGGGACATTTCTGCGTTAAATAATTAGCTAATATTAAATGTGAATATATATTTGGTGTTTGTATGATATATTGATAAAACTTGTTAACAGAAAAGCCATCAGTTCTCACAGTCAGCTGCATTATTTTAGAAATATTTTCTGTCCTGTAAAAGTGGTTGTGACCTGTTTACACGTCTCTTTTCCCTGAGGATGGTGGTAATTATTTCCTTTTCCAATCTTGCTCTCTCTGCACTTGACATCTTTATAACATCTGTGTCGTGCTGGAAAAAACAATAGCCTTGAGAATTGTTATTAGAATTGCTGAGAGATTTTGTGTGTTCATGTTTTTCTATCCCGTTGGGGACTTCAACCTGAATGCACACTGACTCATGGGGACTAAATTGAGGTCCCCATGAGGAAACAAGCTTATAAATCATACAGAATAAGTTTTTTTGAAAATGTAAAAATACAGAAAGTTTTCTGTGATTGGTAGATTTAGGGGTAGGGTTACTGTAAGGGGATAGAATATACAGTTTGTACAGTATAAAAACCATTACATCTATGGAGAGTCCCCACAAATATAGTGAACCAGGTGTGTGTGTGTGTGTGTGTGTTTCATATTTTAAGAACACAAAAAGCATGTCACGTCTTACAAATTCTCCTGCTTGTAATGGAAGCTGTTACATTGTTAGAGTTTATCAGCAACCTGGACCATAGCTTAAATGATTTCTATCCTGCTATAAATGTGAGAGTTAGAGCTTGGCCTACAGGGGATAGAGTGTGGGATTATGTGTGTGTGAGATATATATATATATATATAGAGAGAGAGAGAGAGAGAGAGAGAGAGCTAGTCCCATAGTGTCTGCTTGCTATTATAGTCATTAGCTGAGACGGCAGTTAGATCATGCTCACTAAGTAAATTCTGCCTTTGGTGCCAATTAGAATAAACCATCCGCATCTGTCACTGAGGAGGGAGGACGGTTCTTGGAATGATGTGGAATTGAATTTAAATGGTCGACCGATCCCATGGGATGTGAGGGTGTAGAGAAGGAGGGGGAGAAATGGAGAGGGGAGTGTCTATGTTCACACCTCTAGGATTTGTCTATATCATAGACTGAAGATAATTTGAATATGCGTGTACTGGGTGTACTCACTGAACATCAAATGTGAGTAAATGCAATGTCATGTGGTGCGACTTCCCAAAACTTTAATGATATTTTCAGATTAATTATTTGTGATATCTGTACAAATGTTTTAGCCTGAAAAATATA